>OY728163.1:325678999-326303999 GCA_963277665.1 Viscum album
AATTGGACGTTATGATATAAATTAGTTTGAATACTTTTTAAAAGAGTTAAACATTAGGATTCTAATTCCACAAGATCAATATTATTCAATATTTATTTATTTGTAGATTTTATTTGTTAAAGAGTTTAGTGGAATTCATTTTATTAGCTAGTAATTTATAGAAGTGGTAATAATTTTATAGAGGCGTAATGAGTTTAAGAAAATCCTAAAAGTGTATGTATCATATGGACTCTCCAGAATTCAATCATATGTTATATGAACAGAATAACTCTTATGTATGTTTTTTAGAATTATTAAAAGTTTTTAAGAGTATAAAATGTATCATGTTATATAAATAGTAGTCACCACTTTATCATTCATTCAAATTGGCTCCATATATTGTGTGACGTGAAATAATAATTGACCTCTAAAAGTATGACTTTGAGTTATACCTCGTAGGTGTTAATCATAGAGTACTATAGTTTATTATGAAATGATAAGAATTACTTAGTTTTGATTTCATATATATATATATTAAATATTCTTGTGGGGCCCAAAATTAGTTTTTTGTATTAGATGGCCCCCTAAGTATACGACATTAAGTGTCATACACTATTTCTTTGGTATTCTAGGTTGGTATATGTCATATTGGGATTTCCACATACCTAAGGTTAGAAATATACATTTAATGATAATATTTATACTTTAATACCTTTATTATACAAACCTTGGGGCTTAGGTAATTAGGGTTGGTTTGGTATATTATTGACCATGTCATTTGTTGTGGCTTAACAACGATACTATTTTTCATCTTGTTTGAAAATTATGACACTTGGGACATAAATTGATATAAACTAGAGGAGTGTAAAACCAAACCCAAATAATACATTTGATGTTATTTTATATCTTGGTGAGGGGCATGTGATGTTCTCTTCTAGTTAAATGAATTTTATATGATGAAATCCTTAATTTAGTCAGTCTATACTATGAGAATTAAGAATGAAGGAGTAACTATATGGGATTGATATAATTCGTGTATTATGGTTACTCAATGTCCTAGAAAAATATAACAGATGATGATGCATGCCTGGATATGATACAATAGGTGGACACATGTTTTCGATAGAGTTCATGGAAGATCACTTTATAGCCTGAGTGGCTGTGATTCATATCTATATGCCACTCTTTTCTTACATTTATGTATTTATGAATTCTTTTTTATTTTCAAAACTACAAAGCCAAATGGGGTTAAAAATTATGGTTTCTTGAATGGGGATTTAGTTTCAAAAAACTCAGATTGCGACTATAAAAGGGTTTATGAGTTTATCCAAAAGTATTTTTGGATGCATGTTCATAGGTTATTACATATGATGTGATAAACATTTAATTTTATAATATATTTAGAAATTTATTTTCTAATATATCCAAAATTAGTTTTTATATAGTTTACAAGTTATTGTATATGATCAATATAAGGTAAAATAGTACAATGTCTATGTGGATTTAGTGAAAGTTGGAGATTGATGGAGATTTTCCCTATATCCTAATATATATGTGAAAACTATTTGCCTATATAATACTGTATGATATAGGAATGTTATATCTTTTAAAATCCTTATTATAAAAGGTATGTTTTTGAATTTATGGGTTTATCATATTTTATAGTATAGTGATATCGCAAAGCACTCCAATGCAATACAATCATAATGTCTGGTTGAGTTATTTCTTATATCATGTTGAGTGAAGATTCATATTATAAAATTTAACCAAATAGTATATGACTAATATGGGCATTTGAATATTAATATTTAACATTCCATAATATTCTTCATAATTCTATCGTTTATTGGACATTTTATAAGATGAAATGAATGTGAAAATCAACTGTGCTTTTGTATGAAAAATGCATAAATAAACAAAGTGTTACTCATACATTATGTAATATGTAAGTTAATGATTCTGAAGGATCATGAGTGTCCTGGGGAATATATAAGGATGATGAAGAAATTGATATTGGATTTGGTCTTTTCCAACCATTTACTCTTGTCAATTCTCCACGAATCTATCTTTCTTATCCTTCCTTTTCTATTTAAGATACTTGTATATCATGTGAGAATGGAGGGTCTTGCCCAAATTTTTGGTGATTCAAATGAAATTGGGGATACACCATACAGGGGGTAACCAATTGGTTTCTTATTAAGGATCTCCATCAAACCACATTGATTGAATACAAGAGTAGTGGTTAAATTTTCAAGAATGTATACATTAGTTATATTATATTATATATGGTTAATGTTTTATATAGCATGGTGATCCTATGAATGAGGTTTATATTGTGTTACACTATATTTAATAGGTGGTGTTTGATCCATAAAAACCCATAAAATTAGATAAAAACTATGTATATCCCATATATCCACTTAATATGTTCTAGATTCATTAAGTATAAATAGAATAGGTTGATGGATACATCAAATGCCTATCATTTAAGCAGACGAGAACACCATAAGACCTTCATTCATATCATCACCATCATCATTACATTTATTTTAAGAAAAGTACATGGCACTTGAGGAAACAAGGGACCCACATGACCAACAAACAACATAAAACAAAACAAAATGTGCCCTGCCTAGGGAGGCCTAAAATAGTGAAGACCAAGGGAATCCCCTCGAATCAAATTTACTCCCTTGGGAGTAAGGAATGTATTATTAGGGAGAAAAGTGACACTAGACCCATGAGCTGCCAGAGAAGCGAGGTGATCTGCAACCTTTTCGCCTTCCCTCCATGTGTGAGTGATCTAAGTGCTCCGAGAGAGGAGGGACTTACATTTCCTGATGAGATAAGTAATGGACCAAGGGATTGTCCCTCTGATGAGCAGGGAATCATAGATAATTTTAGTGTTAGTTTCTAGTTGAATCAGATCCATGTTCTTCTGGTTGCAAAGATTGAGACCGGTAAGAGCTGCATGCCCCTCCGCCTGAAGTGCAGTGCCGCTACCATAACCCGTAGTGAAGGCCAAAATAGCACTCCCCCCAGTGTCCCGCACCACCCCTTCTCCACGCATAAAACCAAAAACACATGATCCATCAGTGTTAAGTTTCAGGCCGTTTTTAGGGGGAAGCCAACGAACCCAATGTCCCTTCTTCATGAGCTCTACAGGCAAGGCCTGGGTTATGCTGGAGTATAGATGTCGCAGCGACGGGGCCTCCCACCAATTCCCAATGAGATTCACCATATCAACCAGAAGGAACTTCGTTCTCAAAATAATGGACCTACCTGTGGCAAGGTACCCCTCATATCTGGCATGGTTCCTCACTTTCCAAAGGCACCAACTGTAACATCCCAGGTAAGTAAAGAATAATACATTTTCATATTTATTAATATTTGCGAATTAAATATAAATTTTACTTTAAAGGGGTTGCTATGTTCGATAGCGTACCCGACACGCAACAAAGAGTTTCTTTGAAATCGTACGTTGCACACTAGTAATAAAATAATATTATTTTAAATGTTAGTTAACACGTAGTCGTTGTACTAGCGGGAATGGATAGAAATAACTAAAATATGATTATATATGTTTGTTAAATGTTTTTACATTTATCTAATAAAGGATAAAGGCTTAAAATATGAAAATAATTCAATTTTAGGCTTATATACTCTAATTTTCACGAAAGGTCCACTTATCAACATTTGATGGAGAACCGTCATTAAATATAGTTCTGGTCACTCTTATACTTTCCATTGGACCAAATAAAACTCTTCTTTATAATCGGGACATCAAATATTACTTTGTGTAATTTTTTGGTATTTTTCCGATAAAGTTCATTTTTTAATGAATAGTGTAAAATGTTGTATTTTAATTCAAAACCTCTTTTTAATCTAATTTATTAAGATGATTATATTATCTTTTGAATCTGGTTTAAAGTGAAATTAGAATATATTTTTACCATTTAATCCAATGGTGGTCATTGGAATCAATTTCACTTTGAAATTGGACTTGAACTGGTGTCAATCTTTTGATACTTATTGTTTCATAAAAACATGCTATTTGTTTTGACAACGGGAATTAATTATTAAATTAATTAATGCAACTTATATGTTTTTAATTTTGTAAAATGGACTTCATTTTTGAATTTGGAATATCAAATATATCTTAGGGTGATGTTTTGGTTTTTTTCTGAAAAACTTCAATTTTTGATGAATAGTGAAACCGCAAAGTGGTGGTTACAAAATTTGATTTTTCGTTTAAATGGGAATTTACCACTTCTGTGTTTTGAATCTCAAAAATCCAATTTAAATGATTTTCATTATTATGTAAAATGTGGTTCAATGGGATTAAAATAAATTTTGGTGAATAGTAACTTTTATGTTTTATTAATCACGATTAAAGGTAATTAGTGTAATTTAAGGTAAAAATGATATTATAATAAAATGAAAATATCTTGACACATGTCCTAACCCTATTGGATGAGTTATGGCCGACCAAGACAACCCATGTGTCGATTTTTGGTACCCCATAGAGCCACTTGGGTACGATAATGACATTTATGCCTTTTATTTAAAGTTAAAGTAAAAAATGACACAAACATGAGATGTTTTACTAAACCAATTTTTACATGGGGTTATACAAGTCATATTTCTTACTATAAATATTCATTAGAAAGATAAATAGATTTCCTACATCATGATATTTTCTTTTATAATTTTTAGACATTAAATAAATTAAATTATTTATGACACCATGATGATGCAGCGATTACCTCATTATTTAACGATTTAAATAAAATTGAAGGATAATGTAAAATCTAAGACCTACACATGTACAAAACCTATTGTATGGGTAGATTTTGAGCCCTTATCACCTTATCCTAGAAACACATCAATGTGGGACCATTAATAACCGAAACTCATTCTAAAATAAAATAACATTTCCTTACTTTCCAAGAGTGCCCCTCCTCTCCTCTTATAAAAGGCCCCCACCTCTACATCATTACCCACACTTCCAAAGCCTTTGGTTCAACAAAACCCTACTAATTTTATCTCTACACATCCATCTCTTACTCCTTGAAGCCTCAATTTGGGTAGAAGTCTTCCCAAGGAAGCCTTTGAGCTCAAAACAAAGGGAGTTACCCGATTATAAGGTAATGTCTTCACTTGAGTCCTTTTGTTTTATTTTGATTCTCCAACCCCGAAAATCTTTTTATTAATTTCTTTTGTAACAACTCCAGTATCTTCCATATACTAGGATGTTGTTATAAGAAGGATTCGAGCTACACTTACACACACCTATGTCTAATGGTAAAAGAACATACTGTTTCCGTGGATGGCGAATTTCTGCCTCATGAAACGATGATTGTTCGATATTCTTCTAACAACTTCAAAGGTGGCCATTAAGATGTAACTATATTTATATATGATATATAATATGTTTATTTTTTTCTTAATATTCTGTATTTTTCATTTTGGGAATACCTTTATGGTTTCCATTATGGGTAAATGCGATATCTTCATTTAAGGAAGTGCGGACTACCGCCCCCTCAAAGTGATTTGATTCGTTAATTCCATATGTGGGATGTATAAAGGATGTATTTAAAGTTATTATATATTATGTTATACTGGAATTATAATATACCTCTATATCATTATTATTTCTTTCCATTAAATTATGAGATAGAAATGAAAGTAGCGTTCATGCGTACGTACGACTTACCGTCTCCATGAACGGTGCATTTAATTTCTTATCCCCAAATGTAATGTACTACTATAAGTACATTAATATAATAAATATATATGATTAATGATACATCTAAATGATGAATATAAATTTGGAATTAAAATATACATACCTCTCATTTAGTTTTAATTCCATTAATATGACAAAGAAATGAAAGCAGCGTTCATGCGTACGTACGACTTACCGTCTCCATGAACGGTGCATTTCATTTCTTACCTATAAATGATTATGTAATATTATAAATACACGTATATGCTGGAAATATATGATATATATTATATCCAAATAAGGAATTTCATTCTGGATATAAAGAACCTTTGACCACATGAACAACATGTAATTGTAAGAAGTCCACTTTCGACTTAAGAACCAAATAACGACAAAACAGACATTATTAACTTAAATGGTTACATAATGTTTATAACATGGAAATAAGTGATATAAAAGGAATAATGAACTTGAAAAAGGTTCTTAAGCAAATATAAATTAACTCAAGTTTACTATTTAGGACGTTAAAGAACGATCGAGTCAAGTCAGACCCGAGGTAAGGGACTTCGTCTTAATCTCTTTTCATTGAGGCATATTTCGTTTTATACACAACTTTCTTTTGTATGGTGTATAAAACCCTTTGACTTTTAATTTTATACAAAAGGAATCTTTTTCTATGAATCGTTTTACTAAACGACAAAAAGGAATGTTTATTTTAACGTATGCGGTGACCACGACCTTTTCCACCGCCGCGAGTATTATTTGGTCTTTGGCTTCCTCAACAAGCCATAATGTTTTTAAAATAAAATAAATACCATATACTCTTTTATGTATTTTGGTATTGAAAATGGTTTTGATAAAGGATTCTATTATGTCAATATATTTATGATATATTGTGATTGAAATGTGGAAATGTTATCATTCCTTTATATTGGTTTTATGTTTTATGATTTTATATTTGTACTTGGACATTTTACGGGTGGTTACGTGATAAACCATATGACGGGTGGTGCCGTGAGTACCAGGACGGGTGGTTACGTTATAACCTCCAATGCATTGGGTATGGAAGTGGGCCGTATGGCTATTCCATTAAGTATGTATGGAAGTTGGCCGAATGGCTATTCCATTAAGTGATATGTGTGGAAGTCGACCGTATGGTTATTCCACTTAAGTATGTTTATGTCCCAAGTTACCTATATATGTTATGTGATATTTTTATGGGTTTTATGGTAATCTTTTGGTTACAAAAGGGTAAGTAATGAACTTTTATTCACTGAAGAGTTTTTACTACTTCATAAAGGTTAAAAGTATTACTTTGATAAAGTATACATGGTTTACTTTTTGTTTTGATAAACTAACAATTTTTATTCTTTGTGTATCCCTTACTGAGCTTTTTATGCTCACCCCAAGTTTCTTTGAAATGTTTTTCACGGGACTTAATGTGGAATAGGGTCAAGGATGGGATCAAGGAAATGTCATTCTATATAAAACATGGAACTAGACATGTTTCTTTTTAAGAGTTTTTTTATTCTATGGAAACTTAGTAGAAGTGTCTACTTTGTAATCTTTTGAGATGTAATAGTTATGTTCTAATTCTCTAAAACTCTAAACCTGAAAATATCCTCAATGTGAATTATTCATTTAATTCAATATTAAGTAAGGTTTAAGGCTGGGGCCTTATACCAACAACTGACACTCATAATCAATGAACGCGCCGATCTTTCCAGGCTAATGTCCAATGACCCCTAAAACCATTTTTATAGGAATGTCGCATCGCAAGGGGTTGTGGATGAGAAATCTGTAAAGGTGCTGATGAAACTCCACACCACGATGGCCCAATATCCTTTGAAGAAGATGTGATCAACAATCTCTTAACTTTTAACTTCACAGCAGCTGCAGCAAGATGCGAGACAAATTCCCACCCTCTTGATGTTGTCATCAGTTGGGACTGCATGATGTCGGATCCTCCTGACAAGGAAATTATATTTGGCTGGAGCCTTCTTGCACCACATAATCTCACTCCATCTATCCCGTGAATCCAGAGGTAATAAAATACTAAGAAAATACTTCATCGAGAAGATCCCTTAGGTGGACAGTGAAAACACACAGTAGTCTGGCTACGCATTAATGGTGATCGAATCATAAACTTCTTGTTGGCTCTTATCCACCACTTCCCTGATGAACTTCTGGTCAAGGAATGACGGTTCTAATTCTTGGTATCTTTCCAAATGTTGGTATGGGGATTTAATAATAATAATTTTCCCTTATTATACAAACTATACAGTGTATAAGATTCTATGCAGTATATATTGGGGGGGGGGGGTAATCCTATAAAAAAACTTGTTTTGTGCCTCATGAGAATATGTCATATCTATATAAAAAATCCCACCCCCATTAACCTTATAATTTAATCCCAAAAAATAATAATCCATGATGAACATCAATTATGGATAAATCAATTCCATACTTGTATAGGTTAATCATTATTTCACTTCATGAAATATATACAACTTGCGTAAATGAATTCTAAAAGCAAAGGCTACCATTTATATAACATGATACATTGTATATTCTTAAACTCATATAATAATGATAAAAACTATATACATAACATATAGTATAATCATATTATATATGATATACCTCAAGGTCATCCTTATGTTTTCTATAATTTTAAGGTTTGTTTAAACCCATTACATCACTATG
Source organism: Viscum album (assembly GCA_963277665.1). Classification (NCBI taxonomy): domain Eukaryota; kingdom Viridiplantae; phylum Streptophyta; class Magnoliopsida; order Santalales; family Viscaceae; genus Viscum; species Viscum album. Next base: position 325,687,410 of record OY728163.1, read on the forward strand.
TAATTCCTACCATATCTCTATGTAACCATCTAGTAAAATAGTTCCCCTAAAATATTTAATGAGTTACATCTATGAATAATGTTTTTTTAATAATGGTGTTACTTATGAACCACATTTATAATGTTTAACTCATTTAACAATGTATTGAGACTTATTTTCTAAAAATAATCAAATTCCAGGATTTTATTATCGATCATCAACTTTTTACTCTTTCTATGTTTATCATTATCATCATTATAGGAGCATTTCTATTAATTTGTTTCCTTAATATAATTTTGGAAACAATATTTAACCCTCTATATTATTAATTTACTAATATATGCTAATATATTTCGAGATATAAACTAATATTTACTTCATTATTTTAAATAAATGTAACTCTTTGAAATTTTTTCTTTATCAATCATATCCAAATCCTTTTAGGATATTAAGTGAAATTCACTATAAACATGACTAGTTTAATATTTATTTTTTAAATTGTAATTTTCAAAGTCTAAAAATACCCCCACTAGCATTTTAGAAACTATATTCAGTCCATAATATCATGATAAGATCTAAACACTTATTTATGTATGGAAATAACACTTATTTCCTAATGTGAGAATATCTAACAAGTAAAATATTGTATCCATGTCATATATGGTGTTCTATGTGTTTATAGTATTATTCTTAATAGAAAATTTTATTTATTATAATATTATATTTATGGGTGGATAGAGATATTTCCCTCAAATTTTAGTAAATATAATGGAAACACTCTTTATCTCGAATAAAATTGTATTTATCTTTATCTTATTCTCAAATATTATTATAGAGTCTCATTAATCAAAAACTAGGTGCGTTAAATCCATCACATCATATTATTCTTTATTAATATTTAAAAAACATACATTATAATAAAATAGAATTTATCTAAAAATATACATCATTTATATAGATCGACTTCAACATGATATATTACTTTGTATTAGACTCCATGATTTAGGATCCCCATACTTCATCATGATTAAAAACAATTTCATCATTAATTGAATTAAAATTTCATGCTTGATTAATAATTTCTTTGATTTTTAATTCCTTTATATTTACAAAATTTGTAATAATATATATTTGTTACCAGATACCCTTAAAAACTAAAGAATTTATTTCTATAACACTAACCCCTGATATAAAATTTCCACAAAGTTTCTCAGACCCCATTAGTTATTTTAGATAGTTCCTCAAAATATATAAATATATTCTTTCTTCCTAACACATATTTATTTTTTGAAAAACCAATTATGACTGTTATAAAATCCATTCTTTTCCTTTTGGCTTAAACCTTTATCCTTTTTCACTATTGGCACAACACATGTGATTAGACATCACGTGTAATATTCATCACTCCTTAACACTTTGAGTAATGTATGTAAACTTTTATTTAGATCATTCACATCATCCAAACACTTCTAGAAATGATTCCAAAATAAATTCAATAACCATATAATGAATGAATGGAAATTTTCAGTTTCACCATATAATTATCACACTCAATCACAATGACCATGTGAGTGGAGACTAAGGTCCCTTTGGTTATATTTCATTTAATTTCCTTGAAACCTCAACTTATTCATTTTATAATTATTATAAACACATCGATTCAAATAATGAACAATTTCAATTGTTGGTTCCTATAGTAAGGGTTTTCTATGACATATATACATATTTTCTCCTCCTAAAGAATGATTCATAAGTTTTCTCACTAGTTTAAGAAGTTTCATAAATTAGGATTCTTATATATATTGGATTGATATTAATGTAATGTTTTATGATGATGATGAAATTTATCTACAACAAATGTTTTTATCAAATGATTATCATGTTTTTCATTCATTTTATAAGAAATTTTATTTAATTTAATTTCACTAATATGATGACCCCTTACAAATTTCATCACATACATTAGTTGTAAAAGATCAATATTTCACTAAGAAATGATACCAAATTAGTTTTTATCTCATCACATAGCTATTTAGGAATTCCCTCACACTAATCGTATCATATATTAATCTTGGATTGCTAAGAGGAAAACTCCTTGAATAATCTATCAAAGGGATATGCTCAACACTATTCCTATGTTATATTATCTCGTTGGATTTCCCAACTATGTTTTACCCCTAGAAAATGAAAAAATGTGGAACTTTACTCTTAGAATTATCTCATTACAATCTATCCTTAAACATTATAATTTAGGGGCACCCAGACTTAAAATGAAACTATATGGTTCGATGATTGAGGTCTTAAAAAGTGTTCTATTTGGAAAAAAATTGACACTGATTACTTTATGGAGATTAAAATATCATCGTATTATCTTATGTTATTCCCTTTTTATGAATTATTCTATTGATTTAGTTTATAATCCCTATTTCTTCCATAAAATAAATACATTCAAACTATATTTATTTGCTACTCTACACATCCCATATCTAATGTTATGAATCCAAATATAAATGAAACCGCATCAATACACATCCAAATAAATCTCATTCATAAGGTACATTAATATATTTATTCCAATTTCTCAAAATCATATGAAATAAATAATCCCTAGAAGACTAATCTAGAAGAAATATATACAAAATCCATACTTTTCTAGATAAGTTATAATCCTCTAGTTTTGTGAGTAGTGTGACCCAAATTACAACTACCCAATGTTAATTTACTCAATAGAGAACTCAATTCCATAACAATTATTACACTTAATATGTATAAACTGTAATGATCCTTTAAATTTAAGATCAAAACCCTAAACAAGATAAATTAATGGTAGGATAAAAATAAATCAACTATAATACCATGCATGCAACTGCTTAAATGAATGCATGATATTTTATTCAAGTTATATAATATAGTTTAACTAAATTATATTTTTTTCATGATATAAATATTATATCTATGAATAAATATGATAATATTACTAAATAAATTAACCATTCATAAATTAAATACAAGATAAACATTTATGAGCAATTCTAAAATAATGAAATTATAAATGTTTTATAATTTAGAAAAACATTATGGAAATGCATAATTATATAAATTTAAAAAAATTCTATATATTTCCAATATGAACTTTTTAATATTTTTATTTATGGATAAATCATAAGTCAATCCATATAAATAAATAGGATATTTAATATCAACACTTAATATTATGGAATAATTATTTATAAAATATATTTTATAAACAATATATAATTAATTATAAACAATTTATAATCTAAATAAATATAAAAAAATACATTTCCCATAATTCATGTACAATTTATAAAATATATTAATCAATTGATAAATTAAATTTATAAAAAAAAATTCCATACATATCATATTCTATGATATTCTCTATATCATAAGGTAAGGTTCACTTCATTATCTATCATAATTTATGATGGATTGTTATTTCTTTTGATATCACCTTTAGTGCTTGGGTGTGGGTTTTTACAATATCTATAAAATCATAATAACGATACAATAATCTTCATTACAAAATATATAAGATAAAATGACTCAATTGTATTTGCAAATACCCTATATTGTATTCTAAGATGTAGTGAAATAAAAAAGATTTATATTGTATCAAAAATTACGATATCACATATCAAAACAAGAAATAATATTGTGGATTGTGATATTGAATATCATAAAATAAGACATAGTTAAAAATCATTATCATTTTTACGATATCTAATATGATAAAAAAATTATATCCATTTATTCTTTATCTTAAAATTTATGTTGAGAATCAACAAGCATGGTAAAGCACTAATACCATTGAAAAGTTTTTTTGGATCCAATAAAACTTATTAAATACCATAAAATATAATAGAAATCTCATTCCTAATATCACCATGCTATCAAAAATTGAAACCATGTAAATATAAAATAAATAATTTTTACCGTTCACCATTGTTGAATATTACTTCAATCTTCAATCATAATGGTTTGATGAAGATCCCTATGGAGAAATCAATGGGTTCGTCTTTATATGATGTATCTATAGGTTGAAATAATAACCTAATGATTTAGTGGGATCCTTATTGAAACCCTTATATGATAGTACCTCACAGGGAAATGTAAGAAGGAATAAGTGATCTCCCAGGGAGAGAGAGAGGGAGAGAGAGTTGGTAGGAGACTTCATCAATCATCTAACAAACAACCATCTTAATGGGTTTTACCTACTTTATATAGGTCTTGGGACATTCCCAATAATTACAATGCATTTACTCATACATTATGAAATGTACAAGTAATTGGTATGTGGTAAAAATTCTTACAACCTTTTATCTTGCTTGATTTTCCTATATATTTTATCATATGAAACATTGGTCATCAATGATATGTATATAAGATTCCTAAATGTTAAAACATAACATTCAAATACATTAATCCATTTCTTGGGGTTATGTTAATCATAGAATATGATTCCCTGTATTATAACACATATAGTATTCTCCTATGATATTTTTATTCCATATAATATGACTAACCAAGGAAAAGGCAGGATATCTTCATATCACACCTTATGATAGCCCCTCATCCAAGGAATATGATATACCATGAATTTATGCAACTTATACCCTACCATATTTTTATATCATGCATTATTATATGACCAAAAACATCTATAGGATTTAAGGAATATCATTATCACATCTACATATTCCTAAAAAAACACCATTGTTTTTTGGGTATTTTTGAAATAATATTTTTTCAATATAATTTATAAAATATATACCAAGGATATAACCAATTTTCTTAGTAAGGTTCTCCCTAAGATCATTTTTTCAAATTAGAGTATATTAATTCATGAGTTATAAATTTCAAATAACATTTTCGATTTCATTTTAATAATTTTTTGATTTTATGAATATACAGGGAATGAGCATTGTGATAGTTGATCAGAAGTTAGATCTTGGTAAGACATATGATTAGGTGGATTTATATTTTTTGTAGGTGGCTATGAGAAAGGTAGGGTTTGCCTCATTTTTTACATATCTTATGAGGTAATGTATCTTTTCGATTAGATATTCATTTATAATATAGGGATAGGTTTGTGGGGGTATGAGAATCAAAACGGGGATTAGAAAAAGAAGCCATATTTCTCTTTATTTATTTCCATTTTGTATAAATGACTAGTATTTTTTAGAGGGTTTGTATGAAAAGAGGGATTGATTCTAGGAATTAAGATTATTTAGACTAGACCTTGTGTGACTCATCTTTTTTTATGATATAATATTATTCCATAAAGATAATGTTTAAGTGTGTAGATCTACTTTACAAATTATATTTAATTTTATGAATAGTTGTTTTAAAAAAGGTGAATTCAAGAAAATTATGGATCTTTATTAGTATAAACTCTAATTTATTGATATATAAGGAAATTAAAAAATAAAGTGTTTATGTAGAAGGTCATGCATTATGATATGTATCTTGGTCTTCCACAAGTAATTATTTTATCACCATCCAAATATTTAACTTAATTAAAATAAAAAGTGTCTTAAAGGCTATAAGAATGGAATGTAATGTTTCCATCTAAGTATAGAATATGGTTTCTTATTAATTTAAAGGCATCATTTTTACCAACATTTTCCATGTGTTGTATACAAATTTTGAAGGGTGTATGTGACCTGATCAAATCAACCATTTTTAATTTTCTTTGGAGTGGTGAATCAAAGGTAAGAACAATATGTTTGGTTAAGTGGGAGATATTGTGTATGAAAATGAGAGTGGGGGTCTTGGGTTTAGATACATTAATATATTTAATATTGTGATTTTGGAAAAACAGTGTTAGTAAATTACATAAGATCAAAAATATTTATAGTATAGGGTGATGAAAGGTAAAAATTCCCCACATTTATATTTCCTTTCATATAACGTTAAGTATATTTCCATTATTTTGAGAGGGATTTTGGAGGAATATAAATTCCATAATATGGGTATTCACTAGAACATGAAAGATATAAAAGGAGTTTTTAAGTTTGGTTGGATACTATAATTTAAAGTCCCTTTGATTTTAAGGTTACATCACATAAGAGACAAGTGTGTTTTGATCTTAAAGGTTGTGATATATTATATATTGGGTGTAATATATAAAATGAGGATATGATACATAGTTTATTTCATCCTTATGAGGTTTATTCTATTATATCAATTATTTTTTACTATAAATAATGTTCATGCTATGATTATTTGTAACCCTAATTCTTTGGATTAATTTTCTATTCACTCAACATTAAAAGTGGACCGGACACCTCTTTTTTTTTTTGATTTGGGAAAATAAAATGAACCATCTTTATCTGTAACTTGGAAGGGGATCTAGAAATTATTGATCCTGAATAAAGACAAGGTTTTTGTATGGAATCTTCTCAATATAGAATTACTAGCTAAGAAAGAAGTAAATTAGAGGGGGATTTCTACCAAACTTTCTTCTAATGGTATTTTTATGATGATGATACTGATCATTATGTTTTCCATTGTCTAATGGTGAAACGAATATGAAAAGGTTTGAATATATGATCAACTATATAGTATTCTATTAAAATAGAAACCAACTTCCCGGACTCGATCATGGATTTATTATGTAGGTATAGTCATTGTGTATTCTAGAAAATTATAATGATATATAAGAGAATATAGTTTTATGGTAATTCAAATAATTTTTTTTGAGAGGAGAGGGATCCATATTTTATCATTTCGTTAAATCTTAAGCTATGGTAAGTGTTTATGGTATCCCACATTTGGTAAGTCAAAATTAATTATATATTTTAGATACCTATGAATATAATGTTTCTTAAAATTAATGTTGATGCACCATTTTATGTTTATAGGTGTTGTAATGGGTTTTTAGAGGATACATAACTGTATAAAAATTTATTTTGATTCAAATTTAGAAATGGTTTTAGAGGAGTTGGAGTGACTATGTTTTTACCATGAATAATTTATTTCATTACATAAAAATGATTCATTATAAGAATATGGTCTTGATTCATTATGTTTTCAAATAATTATCAATGATTACAACAATTTTGGGGATAAATTATCTATAATAGAAATTCATTCTGTGATGGAAAAAGTTATGAGGAATAAATTTTCTCTAGAGTTTCTTAAAGTAGCTTCAAGAGATTTCTATTTACAATTATTTTCTATTTCTATGAATTTTGTGTTAGATTATCAAAAAAATAGAATATATATAATTGTTATAGTAATTATATATTTATTTAATACTATGTTTTATATCATTATCAAATTAAATAATATATATATTAAGAAAACATGTAATTCAAATAAAAAAACATTAATGACTTCAAAATTTCAACTATATCACACATCATCATATGCAGTGAAACCTATTTTATACCAACATATATACTTAAAACATTTTAATGAATGTATTGGGAAAAAACCCTTCTATAAAATGGTCAAAAAATCATTAGATCGCATCTCAAATATTAAACTAACACTTCCTATTTGAAAACATAACTTTGATGAACAATTACTTTAATTATATATGTTTAAAAACACTGCAATATAATTCATTATTTAAAAAAATATAGTTATAGTATTTTCACAATAAACATTAATGTTCTTAACAATAATGTCAAAAATATAATTTCTCGAAATAAAATTCTAAAATAATGTACCATGGTGTATATCATCAAATCATACTAAAAATTTAGCTTCTATGGTTGAAGTAGCAATGAATGACTACTTTTCACACTTCCATGATATTTTCCTTATGATTAGAGGAAAAACATACCCAAAAGTGGGATTTATTGTAAAATAAAAAAAACTAAATTACAATATCGAATCACTTTAATGGACATCCTTAAGTAGCCATTGTGATTATTTATTACTTGGAAATATAACAGACCCTTCTTTTCAAAACTCCAATTATCTCATCCATGTTTACATTGGAATATTTAAAACATATCAATTGAAAATATAATAAGTTTTCTTTTACATGTATGAGAACACATCATTTTTTAGGTGGATGTGCTAATCGTAAATGAACCTCCATAATCTATAACCCAAAAAACATTTTTTATTGTAATTATTTGATTAATTAAAAACATATGGAATATCAATTTAAAAATTAAGTAATTTTATAATTTCATAAAACAAAAAAAGATTGAAATTGAAAATATTAGTATAATCTACTGGGATAAGAGAGTATAATTTTCTATAAATTCATTTTCTAATTCGAACCTCAGTTGAAACATCAATATAGTAGTAAAAATGCACAAATATTCTCATGGATTTGAGAACGTAATTGTTTAAAAAAATACTATAATGTTTTATAAAAATAATTCCATTTCAATTCTACTATTATAATATATTAATCCAAATTCAAATATAAAAATGTAAACAAAATATTCAAAAATATAATAAAATCCTTAACTAGTAAGTAAAAAAAATAAGAAAATGGTATAGAAACTAATATTAATTTTAAAATAGGGACTATAATTGAAATATTTTGAAATATAAATCCGAACCAAAATAACTAGAAAACATATTTCAATTGACAATGTGTGTTAAAGCAAAAAAGAAAGTGATAATTGAACACTATAATTTATGTGCTTTAGAATTATCAGACCCTTGTGTATTACATGATCACCACATACACTTTATATGATGAAAAATAATTAATAATGGATAATATGATTAAAAAATAAAGAGAAGAATATTATGTAAGAATGAAATTCTTATAACTCCAGAGGCTCATTGTCAACCCGAGATCGAGGAAGAAATCATGCAATCCCAAACATAAATTAACTCACCTAACAAACTTGGTCCAATCATCATTTTAACAAAAAGTACACAGAATAAAAAAGGAAAACTCATTGAACCAATCCTCCAATCAGGGATCAATCATACCTAAAATGAAGAATATTTCTTTCAGATTCGATATAATCAATGTAACCATTGATTTGTTACTATGCTCTATCATCATTCATATTCAGAAAATAGTGATCTATAATATCACTGATAATATGAAAGAAGTTGTGAATTTTTTGTTAATTCAAATTTCTAATATAATCCCATATTTTTATTTTTTAATGGTTAATCAATGCCTTTTTTATGTTTTGGAATAATTTAGACTAAATTTAGTAATGGATTTAAATCATGTTTTTTTGTTTTATTCTATTTTTAAATCATTGTTAAAATCTTTCATTTAATTCTATATGTTTCATTATTTTCAAGATAAAATATTGGATTCATAAAATTAAAATAAAAAAATATAACACTATGGTTTATTAAAGTAAATTTTGGATGCTCTCATTTTATTAATGAAGGTTATTTGAGTAACTAAAATGTGGAATAGGGAATGCCACACTCAGATTTATTGTTATAATCGATGATTAATCAAACAATCACATGATGATAAATACTATGATCAATGAAAATGAATTAAAGAATAATTGACAGTTTAACATTGGAACCAAGATGCATGATCATCACATATTATTTATAATTAATTTAAAAAATTAAAGAATCACCCAGTAATTAATTCTTTCAATATTGATGGACCAGACAACATTTCTACATCGTACCATTGTTTCATTATAGGAATTAGGAGTATATTCCAAGTATAAATTATGTAAACATGTTCCACGAACCTCTGAATGTAACCATTGGAATATCCCAGTGATAGATTGATAGATACTGATGCTTCTATTATTTCTCTTTGACCACCCTAAGAATCACTTGAATACAGATTCTCTTTGATCTCTCAATAATTGAGTGTAGTGGTGGAGTAGGATCACTCTCTATTCTTGAAAGTGTTCTTAGAGAGGGATATCCATAGGTCTTTGAGATAACTCTCACCAGATGTTGTTGTTCTCTAAAAAAGTAAATTTCAACTCAGAAAAAATAATAATACAATTGGGTTTATATACTACTGGGGTTTGAAAATTATAATTTCACACCTGACCTTATTATTTTTCTTAACTCCTTTGAAACCCCATGTTAATAATAATAATAATAATTTTTATTGGAATGCACTAAACTCGTGAATTAAATTAAATATTATTTATTCAAATAATGTTCAACATATATTATTTATCATTAGACTAGTAACTTAGTACACCATTCCTAAAAAATATCTATCACAACCACAAAATGACTACTTATTTAATAAATAAATATCACTATATTATTATCTAATAAATAAATAAATATTATACTCACATAATTTAAATTGACTAATTATTAAATACTTTTATCACAAAATATTCTCTGGAATAACTCGTGAAAGAATATATGCAATTAAGAAAACATTAATAATTATTTAACCACAAGAGGGAACTATATTTATTGAACCTATTAAATAATAAATAAAATAATATTACTTAATTGAGGTTTGGGATATGGTAATTTTCTAAACCATTAGGGTTATTTCTATGAGGCATTAGGAAAAGATGCCCAAAGTCTAATGTTAACATCTAACAATAGACCAATACATCCATAAAGAAAGAATATAATTTTGTAATTACATAAAACTACATAAATATGCATACTATGGAATATAATAACTTTATCTCGACATCACTAATCAAGAAAGTTTCAAGTTGGCTCCATCAATCTATGTTCTCCACGTCTCTTTCTTTGAATTTTTAGGAAATTAGATTTTTCTACAGAACACTGTATCCATGGATTTATTTAGCCTATATAATTTCCATAAAGGGCCATAGACATTAACTTCTACTAAACAAATAAAGAGAAAAAAATACTTTCTTTCATTATTCATTAATGAAACATTACTCATGATGCACCCAACAAATATTACATCAACTTAAACATATGTTGTCGTGGTTTTCATCAATACATCAAAGTATGTGAATCATAAAATCTCTTAATAATAATATTAAACTATATAGACCAATAAAAAAATTAAAAAATATAAACATCTAATGAAACAAATAAATTTGTATTTCTTACTGGTGGGCCTCATTCTCATAATTTTCTACAGTTTAAATTACCAAGGGCGTATACCATGAGAAGGTGCCTCAAATTCCTATGAGTCTCTACCACTGATAGCCTATATAATTTTCGCCTCTCAAATTATTTCATATGATTTTATAACATATATTTAATAATACTGTCGTGGAACATCTATGTTCACATCATAGCAGAGAACTTCTATGAACATCCAGTTTGGAAACTACTCTTAGGAAATTATCACATACAATGTCACATAGAAGAATAATCATTCTATGATATTAAGTTTATTAATATTCAAAATAATGAATAAATGTTATCATAAAAGAATAATCATTCTATGATATTAAGTCTATGTTCACATCATAGCAGAGAACTTCTAGAGTATATTCTTCATCCATTGGTGTGAACTTGGATTTTTAGCAAGATCCACCGCTGTATTATTATCATAGTAAAATGTGATAGGGTATTTACTACTAGGAACCACATCATGATCCTATAACTACTTTTTTATTCAAATGACATATTTGGCTAAATGAGAAGATGCTATAAATTTGGAATCAACTATAGAATTGGAAAATATAGCTTCTTTGAACTCTTCCAACTGACTTCTCTTCTGTTGAGATAGAAAACATATCTTGAGTGTGACTTTAGATCATTCAGATATCTTTGAAAACTAGAATCAATATAACTGCGGATGAATAGATCCTTATCTCATACATCCACAAGAAACATATCCTTATTTATTATCATATACCTAATAAAATCCTTAATAGTAGACAAATTATATTCTCCTTGGTGATATTGATATCTACCTACCATGTTCAATGAGTAGGAAACATCATGTTTAGTATATAACATTTCATACATGATTGGTCCTATCATTGATTCTCATGAGATATTACTCATTCTCCCTTTCCCCTCTTGTGTTAGAGTACACATTTTTTTAGAAATATATATATGACATGTCATACTAGAACCAATACCCTCTTAGATTATTCCATTGTCAATCTAATTGATATCTGGCCAATGTATGTACCTTGGCTAAGTCCAAGAAAACTGTTGGATCCATCCCTAATGATTTGGATCCCTAAAATATAGGTTTATTCACCTAATTACTTCTAGGGGAAACACTTGTTTAACTAGTCAGTATCATACTGCTATACTAGAATTTAATTTACAATAATTAATATTTAATCAATATATAATACTATGATAATGAACAAATTCCCATTAAAATTATTATAAAAACACAGCTCACATTCATTCTTAATGAAACAAAAATATTTTATAGCTTTATCAAATTGAATGATCCATGAACTGGATTCTTTATTCAATCTATAAATGGATCTCTGTAACTTGGATATCTTTTTGGAATCACCTAGAGTCATAAATCCTTCTGGTTATGTCATACATACATCTTCCTAAAGGTTCCTATTATGGAAATATATTTGAAATCCATCTAAATAATTTCATAGTTATGGTAATATTCTATAGAATTTAGAGCTCTAATACACTTGAACAAGGAAAATGGTGAAAAGTTTTCATCATATTCAATTACTTAATGTTGTTTAATCCCTTTATCCAATGGCCTTACTCTATAGGTACTTGTTATACCATCCATGTCTAGTTTTATCTTGAATACCAATTTTATCCAACTATATTTTCATCAACTAGAGGATCGAACAGTACCCAAACATGGTTATGATATGTGGAATCCATTTTAGAATTCATAGAATCTTTCCATCTTGAGGAATTTGGTCTCTCTACAACCTCTTTGTAATAGATTGGTTCATTATTATAAACCAATTCTGATCACTATATTTGGTAAATAGAGAACTATATCACTCTGGTTCTCTTACCTCTATGGTGATTTTATGTAGTAATTTTGATTTAGTAATAACTTCTTCTATTGGGACCTATGGAATATGTTCATGTACCAACTCTTGTATATCTTGAGCATAAAATTCATCAAAATCAATAATTATCCAACTATCATTCTTGGGGATGTTCCCCCTCTCAAGAACGAAAACTGGTATAGGGATAGTTACTTTCTTGTTTGAGGGGTTTTATTTTTAGTATCCCTTTTTTTCTTGAGGATACCCTATAAAGATACAATTTATGCCCTGAGGTTCTAGTTTTTCACTTGATAAGAGCATAACATATGTCTTACAACCCCATACACATGTATGTGACATAAATAGTTTCTTTCCACTCTATAACTCAAAGGGAATTCTATTTTATACTTTAGTTGGTACTCAGATAAGTGTGTATACCATAACATATAATCCATATCCTTTAGTTGGTACTGTTCCGCCTTTCACAAATTCCATTCAATTGTGGTGTGTAAGGTGGAGTAAGTTGTGATAGAATCTCAAATTCTTATATAATGTTGATAAAATCTGGGTTATGATATTCACCACCTCAATCTAATTAAGGATTATTTCTCTTCTTTCCAAGTTGATTATCTACTTCATTCTTAAATTTTATGAATTTATTAAAGGACTTAGACATATACCTCATGAAGTAGTCAAATCCATATGTACTCAATTCATTGATGTAAGAATACCCACCACTAACTTATATGAGAAATGGTCCACACACTTCACTTTGTACCAATCCTATACAGTTTATGGTCTTTTCACCCTCTCCAAAAAATGGTGGTTTGATCATTTTTACTTGTAAACAAGCATGAAATATTTCAAGTGCTTTTAACTCAAAAGTGTTTAAATAACCATCTTGACATGGATTTTTCAAATGATAGTTATTTAAATGAGAAGGATGTTGATTCCATAGATGGTTGTAATATGATACATGTTAATGTGATTTATTATCGATTTTCCAATACATGGTTTTTATAATTTAAAACATTAAGAATTTTTTTTAAATTTTCCATGCCATAACATATGTCATCTTTATAAAACAACTAACTTTTATTTCCATGTTTGAAAAAAAAACCATCTCTATCTAGGGAGGATACATAAATTATATTCTTCGTAACATTTTGTATATAATTTAAATCACATAAAACTAGTAATATTCCTATTATAAACGAATGGTGGAAATCTCTAATGGGTAGATCAACAAGCCTCACACCATTAGAATATCATAAACCCACCAATCCTCAACAAATCTTTTGGAATATACTTGGCTCCAACATTTAGATATAAACTTGAACACCAAAATATATATCTAATACCCAATGTGTAGATATTGAAAGATTACTCTCAATAATGAACACTCCATTAGATTGACCTTACTTCAGGGTAAAATTACTATTCCATTTTTGTTGTTTTCCACATTCGAAACATATGGCTTCTTTTTTCCTTTCCCTACTTATGGATCTTCCTCTTCTTAGAAGGATGGTTCTTGGGAGATTTAAATTTTTTACGAGTCTTGGGACATATTTCCTTGTTCTTCCTTTTCTTATTCACCATGAGGACTGCAGGTTTATGGCACCATGTGTCCTTTCCAACTGGGTGAAACAGAGTAGAATGTTTTGGAATAAACATCTCATTATTTCTCATATTATTATTTAAAAAAACTAGAGTTGGTATTAAGTAGTGAGAAATGTATCAGTTCTATGTGCAACTCATCTGGGTATTTAATCCCTAAGATATCTAAGTGTTCAATATAGCCAATAAGCTAGAATACATAAGGCAAAACTGTCACCAACACCCCGATATTGGTTGTAAACACAGAATTAGAGAACTCATATCTCTCCTGTCTCACTTTCTCTAGATAGAGACCTCGAAGGTGAGACATCATGCTACATGCATCCATGTCTTCATCTTTCTTCAGAATCTTAATTTTTCAAGGATGATAGCATAAAACACTAAAAATATATGGCATCGTTCAAATGTTTCTCAAAGAGAGATAACTCTTTATCACTTCCCTTTTTACTAGACTCTTCTGGAATAGGTTCTTTAAGAACATGCAATTTTTTTCCATGGCATATGATAATGTGTAATCACATTTTCCACTGTTGGAAATTTGTGCCTATGAGAAGGTATTCCTGATCATGTATAGATCATAATTATATGTTTTTAGTGAGATTTATTTCTATTTATACAAATAATAAAAATACAATCTTAGCACCTTATTTGATAAAATTAGATAAAATAGTAAATAATATATTTATTAATCTCCCACTATTTTATCAAAACCCAATAGCCTTCACTATTGGATTTAGAATATATTGTATCATGGAAATTGTAGTGGAAAGGAGCCACATCCATCTTCTCATATCCTAGATTTGGACGGTCAATCAATTTAAAAGGATTTATTTAAACATTATAAATTCCAACTACACCAACTCAAACTTCATTGATCTATTGATTGGGATCCCCAATCTTGAAATACTTAAATTTCATTTCCACTACCTTTTACTCTTAGTTACACTAATTACTGCTTTGAAAGTCAACCCTTGTTCTGAACTAAGGTATGTCAACGCAAAACTTCACGTTAAAATTACCTGATAATTGAATGATCCAAGACATTATCAATCAATCACTTTGAATTGTGGCTCAATTTTAACTTAAGTACTATAAGGTAATAATAATTTAATATATATAATTGAGGGATTTTATCTTTATGAGTTAATGGACCATTTTACATTTATTACATGATTGTTAATATTAATTGGATTTACTTAAGTGATTAACCTAACCTTAGATAATATTTATGCATAAGAATTTTTTTTTAGTAATTTATAACAAGATCATTAATTAATTAATTCATGTGATCTTGAAAGAACATCCATAAAGAAATAACCATTAAACTTGACAAAAATAAAAGAATAAACTAGTATGATTGTGATATTTTTTTAATGGTTAGTTTATATAGAGGATGATAAACTAATCCTTGACCTAGGGGTAAAACACCTTGAACCATTTTATGGTTCCTATTGAATCTTTCCACCTATCAACCAATATACATCCTAGATTGGTTTTACCTCTACTCCAAACTGGAACTAACTACACTAGGTTGGATGCACTGTGAGTTACATAAGCTTTTACTCACACACAGGTGAGAGGAACCAAAGGTTTGATTATTTAGTTTCCATAAAAGAAACCATGGGCTCATAGTTCTAGACATAATGATAGGAGAGATAAAATGCATTCCATCAATTTAATTTAATAATAAATTAAATGGAAAACTATCAATAAAAAGGCCTATCCATTTTTCATGATCATCTACATACATGAAATGAATTACACATTCAATAAAAAATTGTATTCAATTCTAATTGTTCTTATTTAAGATAAATCATGCTTGAATAAATTAATTATCTTCCTTAATTAATAAATCCTTTTATGTTAAATTTTCATCTGAATTTTTCTTTATATTCTTATCCATCATAATTTAAAATTAATTAAATAAATTTATTCAAAATTAATTGTGTACAAAAATGTACCTTAGAGTTAACATGGTAAGTACCTGTCCAAACTACCCGATGTGTATTATATTAAAATACCTTTACTCACGAAACATGTGGAAAACATATATTAACACAAAATTTCATGGGATGTACTATAAACTTAATTACCACACATAACACATTATATTTACATAGTGTGTTATGTTTCAATGCACCTAGAGTGATAAATGTATTATGACTTATACAGAATTTTCAGTTTAAAACATTATATAAATATTTATTATAAATTTAATATATATATAAACCATTTAATTTAATTTAATATCAACTAAATGACCACATGGAACACAATTTTATAATTTTCAAGTAGTATAATATAATAATTGTTTTCTATATAATTTTTTAATATACACGACATGTACAATCCAACTACACAATGTGTATTTTTATCACCATCTATCCATAAAAAATGATAAGGGAATTAGTGTCTAACTATTACATGAGAAATAATGAATTACATGGTATGTACATGGGCCATATAGTGTGTGGTCTTTGAGTTACATGATCAACAACCATGTAGGTCGTGGAAAGAAATACACGGACCCTCTTTGACTAATGGACTACACTTCGTGTAAGGATGTTAAACAACATGTAGTTTAGAAGACTGTGCTCTAGCCTAGATGGATCAACACATGATGTATTTAAATACCCACCATGTTTAATAAATTCAAATGGATCAAATTAATTCTGTATTAATTCTTATCACATGGAATAGGGGTACATAGTGTATACCAGCGAGCAACATATATTATACTGTTATCTTATCCTACTAAAATCTATCACACCTCCTAATGTGTTATTCAAATGTGTTTCTATCATAAAATTAATTTATTTGGTTATATTTTTGAGAACCAATAAGAATAATAATAGAAATTTAAAATTGGATTAAAGAAAGAATAAATTAAAATTGAAAACTAATGATAAATACATAAATAAATCATTAATCTTTAAATAATTATGTGACCACTCTGATACCACTTTAAGGTTCCAGGAGTAGCAGAAGTGTTGGATATGGCATGGAAAAATCTTCTTGTTTTCATAATCAACAATTAATATGAGATTTACATGATGATAAATTTCATGATCAACTGAATTTAATCAATGAATAATTGGTGACTGAATGGTGGAACAAAAACACATGATCATAAAATATTTTTTGTAATTTATTTATACAATTAAATATTTACTTTCTGATTAATTATTTCTATGTTTATAAATCAGAAAACATATCTACAATGTACCATTTTTTTATTTTATGAATCAATACTATGTTTCCTCCAATAATGATCCATATGTGTTCTATGAACCTATGAACTTCACTATTAGAATTTATAGTTTCTAGGACGATAGATCTTGACACTTCCATCATTATCCTTTGATATCCCCATGAATATTTTTAAGAAGAATTTTATTTTATCTCTCTATAATTGAGAGTGTTGGTGGAGTACAGTCTCTCTACATTCTTGAGAGCATTCACGGAGAGGGATCTCGTTAGGGCTTCGAGATAATTATATTCAGATATTATTATACACATTAAAAGAAAATTGGAATCCCAAAAAGAAAATAATAAAATTTTGTTTGAATACTGCTAGGGTTAGAAAATAATAATTTCACATGTACCATAATTATTTTTGTTAAGTCACATGGAATCCCAAGTCAACAACAACAATAATATTATTATTTCTTGTAATGTTATCAAGTCATGGATTAATTTAAATATTGTTTATTCAAATAATATTCAATATATTTTATTTCTCATTGGACTGGTAATATCTATCAACTATTCCTCCAAAATATTTATCAGACCTTGAATAATAACGATTTATTTAATAAATAAATATCTCTACATTATTATCCAATAAAAAAAATAATTATTATATTCACTAAATACTAAATTATTATTCATTAAATATTTTAATCACAAAATATTCTCTCGAATAACTGGTAATAGAATATATATGATCAAGAAAAAATCAATAATTATTAAACCACATGATGGGAGAATATTTATTCAACTTCTTAAATAATAAGTAATGCTATTATTTATCTAAGGTTCTAGATATACTTACTATGTGACCATTTAGGCCTCTTTATCAGTGGAATTAGTTGAAGAATATCAAAGTACAAGATTTGTTTCTCGCAACATGCCAAGGAACCCATCGATAAATAAGTAAATGTCACAATAACATAAAACCACACACATATGCTTGATGTGTAATATAATACCTTTATATTGATATGTATAATCAAGATGGTTGCATGAAACTGCTATTAAACTATGTATTCTATGTCTCTTTATTTGAATTTACAAAAATTAAACTTTACTATAGAACAACATGGCCATGGATTTTTTTAGTCCATATAATTTTTATAAAAGGGATGGATATATCCACTTTCTTTAAATGAAATAAGCAAAAAACAATTTATCGCATTATTTA
Organism: Viscum album; assembly: GCA_963277665.1. Classification (NCBI taxonomy): domain Eukaryota; kingdom Viridiplantae; phylum Streptophyta; class Magnoliopsida; order Santalales; family Viscaceae; genus Viscum; species Viscum album. Next base: position 325,706,265 of record OY728163.1, read on the forward strand.
TTATTGAAATATTACTCATGATTCACCCAATATATTCAACTTAACTACACTCATATATCATCTATATTTTCATCAATACATAAAAGTATGTGAATCACAACATTATTTAATAATAAACATAAATAATACGGAACAATACACACACCCACAAATATGAACATCCAATGATAGATATAAATATATATTTTCTACTTGTTGGTCCTCTTCTCATAATTTCATATAATTCAAATTATTAAGGAAATACACTATGAGAAGGTGCCTCAATGTCCGATGTGACTCCACCACATAACCTATATCATTTTTGTCCCAAAAATGATATCATCCACCTATAGTACATACATTTAAAAATATATTTGTGAGACTATTGGGTTCTCATCATTGTAATGAACCTCTATGACCTTTCAATGTGACCACTACTATTTGAACATTATCACATACCATGTCATGTATAAGAAAAATATTGATTTGATAAATAGTTTACTAATATTAAAAAAAAATGAATACATATTATCATAAAGTATAGAAAAGTTTGTTCTAGGGTACCAACTCCAACAATTAACCGGTAATATATAGAGATATGTAAAGTGAAACTAGTATACTGATACTGACATTATGTGAAATTTGGTGAAGAGTACCTCACGTAGGATTAAATATGAAAATGAAGACATTTCTAAATTATACATTTCGTGCTATCTCTATGCATAATAATAAATTAGACAATCCACATACTGTGTATGATCAATTTCAAGGGGATGTTCCGCATTTATAAATCATTTTCCCAGCTAAAAGAACACATGAGAATAATCCATATGATGCAAACTGACTTGTATATAAATCATAAAGCACATGGATATCACTATTTATGAATAAATACCACAAAATAAGATTTTCATAGAAATCATCTATCTTGATCAGTTGTAATGTACCACCCCTCATACCATTAATCGATGTCCAGACTGATGGTCACCACTATACCGCAGTGACACCTATGAGTATGATAGAGGATTCAAACTTTTAGTGCGAGTCAACAATGGTGTTGTGGGGAGGCTATACTCCCGTATTAAAGTAAAATTGATAGCATAAATAAGGAAAATCCCATACACCATGAAAATATATAAATAAATTTATATCCAAGTTAGTGTATATAAATAAATAGACATAACCCTTTCTATATGAAATTAGACTATACAATATAATTTCAGGTAGTCATACATCAAAAATACATATACAACACTATATCGAAATAGAAAAATAAAAAATTGGAAACTCCACAAAAAACAACCATGAGTGCTGGCCTAGTTCCAAACTCCCATGCCCCATTTGATCATTCTAAATCATGCATCAGTCATGTGGGTATTTCCATTTTCCTATACTATAAAAACATCAACTTATAAGGTTCTCGACGATGGAGAAAGTGGGGTTCGAGTATAAGTTAGTCGACCAGAACAAATGACATCTATAAGAATATCCATTCTAAAAAATATATTATGGATGATGATGTGTATAATAAATAAATAATGTCATAATGTAAATAAATAAACCACTTTTACTTCTTGGGGTTTGCGTTGATATATGGGATAAACCATACTTGCTTCGGCCTAAGCTAGATGTATATGTCCATAATAACTCATAGAGGCACAAACAAGTCCTTAGGGGTTTCTCCAAGGTACTTCAGTCCATTAATCCTGACAATTATGAGGGGATCTTCCCCAAGGAACTCCAAACTATAAATCATAGCGAGTCTATATGGGGATTTCACAAGGCACTCCAAACCGAGTCCCATAATGACTCTCGAGGGGTTTCCCCTAATGAATTACAAATAATGTTTCATAAAAATTCCAAGGGGTGTTACCTCAAGGCACCCTAAAATGTGTTCTATAGTGACTCCATGGGTGGATACCCCAACGAAATCTAATCTTTCTTCCGTATTGAGTCTCCAAAGGGGGGGGGGGGTCTTCCCCAAGGAATTAAAAACCATGTTACTTAGTAATTAAAAAAGGGGATTCCCCAAGTCCCTATAGACCATGTTACATAATGAGTCCGAGGGGGGATACCTATTGAAAATCCAAGCTATTTTTCATAACGAGTCCAGGGGGATTTTCTAAGAAAATTCAAAACATGAATCATAATACGAACACATGGGGAACTACCCCAAAAAATTATAAATAGTGTTTCATAATTTAAAACCACGAGTGAGTTCCCCATGATTTCTCAAAAAGGACTTCACTGGATGAATTCTTGGGATATTTTCCCATGAAATCCAAAACCATTTTTAATAATCCAAACCCATGGGGAAGTGTCCCATGATGTACCAAACCATGTTTTATTGTCCAAACCCATGGGGGATTTTCCTATGGAATCTCAAACATTTTTTCACAATAGAAAAGTACATAAGAAGAATAATTAAAATTTATTGAAATTCATTTAAAATAGGTCTCACATACAACCACTTACCCTGAATCCTATACCATGATCTAGGGATCCCAAACTATTCACGGACAATCATTTTCTCATTCTCAGGAACCCATAAATCCACTCTTTTCATTACCAATTTAATTTTCCAAGTCAAGTGCACCAAAATTGGAGGATAAAATCCAATTATATTTTTCAATAGAATATTCATGGCCCATGGAAAAGTTCCATCTCATAGTATAGGTCTCACAACATTTATTTATAATTTTAGGTCAAACATATGATATGTCAGTGTGACCACACATCATAGAGACAATGAAAATTCTTGATACCTTGAGGTAAAATCATATAAACCACCCACCTCATACATGTAGATGTATTCACATATAATTTAAATGAACAGTGGAAAAAACTGTAGACAAACAAGGGAGAAACCTCCATCTAAGTATAATAAGAACCAAGAATGAGGGTGCATCGCATGTGACTATTGATAAGAGGATCCATTTTCTAATTTTAACATTCTTTCACAAATAATTAATTTAATAAAAATGTAAAAAAGTAAAATGGAAGGTTTTAGTGAATTTAGAAACGTGTACAAAATGAATTAGCTAGAGTCTAAAGATGAAAACTACACAACTACCTATTCCTCTTAAAATCAATTATAGGCCACTCTCAACCATCATAACCCCCATAACTGACCAAAATACACACATTCTAAAAAAATAAAATTGATTCACACCTTTTAAAGGAAAAAGGTTTTAAAACATCCGCACCATAAATTAGTTAATCCCAAGCCTCTCTCTTAAACATAACTACGACTTTTTGGAAACCAACACTAGTCATTGATCCTTCATACCAAATACCCAACACCATATCTTCACCTGGATACATCCATGATACTACTACACATACACCACATGAACTTTCTTTTTAGGGGGATCCAATTGAATATGATAAACTTATATTAACTATATTCTAATTACAAGATGTGCCATCCCCAAGATCAAAATATTTCTAATGACCGGTCATGTAGGGTCATAGTCATACTCCAGAACAACGACACCAACATCCTTTTCATATGGATTATTGATGCCCAAAAATGAGTCTTTACTAGACTTAATTGCACGATTGACCCCTAGAATCATGCTATGAATTATAGTTCAACCTATAAACCATCCCATGAACCACTGTTTACCCCCATAATCATTTCTAAAACTAAGTTACAACTTTTGAATCATGTTATGAATTGGGGTTCACCCCTTGAACCATCCATGAATGCACTAGCTCCCAACAAAAGCCTGCCTAATGTCACAAAACTCACTCCACTGGTCGAATTCACTAGTTTTCATAAGATATATGCCTACTCTGGGAAGTTTCTATCCCTTTCTGGATCAAGTGAACAAACTCTAGATTCTCCTACATGAGATTTGACTAGATAATCTATGATTCACCAGCATTCCACTAGTCATGCTCATGCCAAAAACTACATTCTCACTAACTCCACTTCTCAAAACATCTTTGGCCCACACATAGTTACATCGAAAATTTCAAACACATCCACCTAAATGTCTAAATACTCAAAAAATTTAAAAAATCTTGAAATTACCAACATCAATCCTCGAAGGTTGATGCCACAAGCCAAAACCATTCTATTTATCATATGAACAACAAAATCTGAATCCAAAGTCTTACTATTGATATTTTTTTCCTAATTATTTATTCTAGTGTGTTACTCTAGAGTACCAAAGCCTCATTAATCTGGTCACCATACTAAATTTATTCTCAATATTAATACCAAATCATGACACCTGACCATTATCCCATAACTAGAATTTATCAAATATCTGATCACACTAAATCCATCTAAATTTCATCAGTTGACACCCAAACTTGGTTGCCTTCCATTTTCTTCATTAAACACGACTTCCTGTATCAATGTAGTGTCACAAAACTAAAACCACTATTGGGACATGTTAGCCACACACCCTATTAAATATTAACTAAAAAACTATCAAAATGAGTGCCACATACTCACGTTTTCCATGGTTTTCTCCCCATTATTGGAATTTTAATTACTGATCTACGAACATGATAGTTCCTGATATCCACTTCTATCAAAATGCTAGAATCCTTAAGCACACCAATGGTACTTGAGTAATTCTTCAACTCAATCACTAGTTGAGAATTTATTAACACTATTGTTTATTACACAAATAATTTCCAAATATGTCTATAAATTTTAGCTATTCACCTGGACCTGACATATTTATCTAAAGGTACATGAAGATTCTCATCAACACACGACTCTCTCATTCTATTCCACTACGGTCCCTAACTAAAACTTCTAGAAACTCAAAACCACAGTATATACCAACTCTCTATAGATGATGTACTCTCTTATTCTTTAACCATCATGCCATGACACTCATTGTTTCATAGGATCCAATGTTAATCACATCGTAGGTTATAATTTTTCCGAAAGATCCCAACTCATACTGCAAAAGAGTTGACAATATTTACATCACCAAAGTCCATATAATGCTATAGTGAGTTCATAATTTCTTATAATGACAACATATCAAATATAAATCACACCCCAATGCATCCACTTCCCAAGATAAACTACACCAAGTCATACCCTTGAGAAATTATTTCCCTTACCACTACATGTCATAGCCTTAAGAGTTTAAAACCTCTTTATCTTTTAGCTCAAAAAAGGAATATTATACCTTTCTACTATCATTTCATAATGGACCATCCACTAGTCTAATAAAAAATCCATGAATTCACACCATAATTTTAGGAAAAACTATGGAGTCCTAGACCCAACCATAAAATAATGACACCTCATAAGTTCTTAACCCTAATGCGTCTTTAGGGACAAAAAACATACATCTAAAAATTTATTATCCATACACTTGGAGTTTCATGTGAAACTACCATTAATTTTCTTCTTTAATGTGACATTTCCTTATAAGTCATGTAACATTCCCAACTAAATCTACCAAGAAAATAGATTTCTAAAAAAACCACACATCAATAATTCTTACATTCTATAGAAAGTGAGCCATATCAATTCAAGCCACAAAATTACATCTATAAAGATTTATTTATGTTCAACTAGTATACCTACCATGTCAGTCCACTGAATCCCACTCACTTAAAACACAATATTAAAGTTTCTAATTGACCCTTCACCACACTGGTAAATATATGAAGTTTCAAACCAGGAATGCCCAAAAAGAATTCACCCTAGTGTGACTCTACTACACTGTGACACTATTTTAAAGAATAACATTGTGTTTGATAGTATATATGACACATGACATCAAGATTAAACAATAAGTGAAATATATTATTTAAATATGACCATGATAACCCAGTTGTTAAAATAGTGGATATGAATAGTATTAACTAAATTATGAAAATTATATTATTTAAACTTGTAAAAAATAAATTCATTGCTTATAAATTGATTATAAATGAAAATAAAAATCATTTTAAAGTAAACGAAATATTTTTCTGAAATTTTTTTTATCCATGCAATGTTTCTATATCTTAATGAAATAAATTAATCAATATTAGTGAATTATTTTAATTAAATTTATAAATTATAATTTAATTTAATTTTTTATTTTTCATCTAATATTATTTCTATACAATAGGTAAGAATAAAACTAGTTTTATGCTTAAAAATAACTTTTTTAAAAAAGTGGGTTTGTCAAAATTTTACGAAGTTATTTTAAATAGATTTTCATCGAATTTTTAAACATTATTTAAAAAAATTAACCTTATTATTTAAATAAACATGTAAAAATTATCTTAGAGTGTTATTTTGATAATTTTATGAAAATATTAATTTTTCCAAGAATAGTGAAAAATACTAAATTTTATTGAAAACTGCCTTTTCATTTGAAATATTTACAATGTACATTTTATTTAAAATGTTTTAAAACTAAAATTAGTTCAATTATATAATTATTAATCAAATTTAGTTCTATGTAATCAATTTTATGTTTAATTTTTATATAAAAACCTTTCGTATTTGAGAAAATGTTTTCTTTTAAATATTTCATTTTTCATTTTGATTATGGGTTTAATTTTAAATTAAATTATCCCACTAATATGAACTAAATTTGATGAATTTTATTACATATTTTTAATAATAATAATTAATATTAGGTAATATTTACATTGTAATTTGTTTCATAATTAATTTCAAAGACAATAAAATTTAATTACCGTGGTTTTCAAAGGTGTTTTTTTCACTTTTCATACACTTGTGTTAACATTTATTTTAAACATAGATAATATTTTTTTAGAGAAATTGGATTTAATATTTATAATATGTGGGTATAACATACATAATATTAATCATTTATTTTTAGTAATAAAGGATAAATTATCTAGGTAAATAAAAAAACAAATTAACTGAGTGAAAAAAAAGGAAAAAGTAAGTAAACATATATGATAAGGGAATAACATGTTCAAAACAAGTTATCTTAATATATTCCCATTATTGAAAAGTTTTGGGTATTTAAAAAAATGACACTCCCCCTCAATAATAAAAGGTTGCCCATATACTCAATTTTTCACCCCCATAAATCCAATTATTTCAACCATAAGTTATCTTAATATCTACCCAACAATATTTTACACATTCTATAGGTGTTGGTATTCCAGAAATACAAATCCTAGGGTTCTTAATAAGGCATTTGAAGGAGGTTCCTTTTAGTGAGGGTAATTGTCTTCCCTAAAATCCATCTTTTTTAACTTCAACTTTTATCAAATTAATTTTTGTCTTAATGATTGAAATATTATATAAATATTATCTAACATATATTGAGATGTTATTATGTTTATAGAATAATATTTATCCATCACCTCTACTATCAAATGGGAAACAAATCCATCACTCGTGTGTAAAACGGACTATCACCTAGTGAACAGATTCAATTTTTTTTCCATCACCGATCTAAATAGATAGTTATTATGATTGAAAAAAATAATATATATGTTACATATGACATGATATTAATGGTTTAAAATTAAATATTCATCCACCTATTTACTCTATCACCCATTAAAGGAATGATATCCTCGCTCTTGTGTACGTACATCCTATCATCTACACGAAGCGAGGCAATTCATTTTCAATGTCCAAATTTCAAGAATGGTTAAAAAAGGTACCTAATGAATAAATTTAATACCTATAACATTAATATAATATTTTATATGATTTATATATATACTATACGTAATAATTAATACTTCTATGACAAAACATGCATGAGAAAATAAAGTAGTTAACACCTGAAACAATGGTAATATTGAAATATTATTGACTACGGGGTGGTAAGATGTTATAAGTGAATTATATAAGATATTATAAATATGAATATGATTTTGAAATAAATTTATAAAAATATTAAAACCATTATATAAGAGGTTAAGTCATGTTAATCTAATGAGAATCATGAGGTAAAGAACTTCATCTCAATTTCCATTTATTGATACACATTTTAATGTTTTAAAAATAAATTCATTTATATACTTAAAATATTACCAATTGTACCTATAATATGATTAATAATTCATAATTTATGATATTTTAAGTTTCATTTTGTATTATTTCATCTAATGGTGTTTGAATTTCATGTTACCAAATAGTGAGGAATTTCATAACTCAATTTGTTTTGATTGGCTTATATTACATCTCGACTATATTTGATACTATAAGATTATATGTGAAATAGATTTTTATTATTTTATTTTGAATTTTAAATTTTTTATGTGGATATACCTATGATACACATAATTAATTCATTGATTAATTCTCACTTCAATGGTATGATCTTTGTAAGAGATTTCATTTCAATTTCTACTCCATTGGGACATATGTACCTATTTTTTATAAGATGTATCAACTTACCATTTGATATGATAAGTCATGAATCTATTTAAATTCATGGTATTTGATTTTCTTTATTTGAAGTTATTTATTTCATGGGGGGTTATGATTCAAAATATACAAATGTAGTAAGGGTTTATGCTTCAATCTCATTTTAATTAGGATTGTTTATGCTTAGCTTTACATTGAAGGAAATTATTTAATAATTGTTTAATAAAACCATTACATTTTATCCTCCTATATTTATTCATGAAATTTATTTGTAATAATATCATTTCCTTGATTTGGTACATAGAATTGTTGGTAAATTATTTTTATGAAAATACAACTTTAGTTCTCTTATGATTATGAAACATTATATTTCCCTTAAATATACATATTATTTATCATGAATATAATTATTTTTTAAACCATATAACCTCGCTAAAAATGGTTTTTACTTTGAAAATTATTTTATTTACTTGGTAATTATAGATATGTACATTATTTACTCAATACAGAAATTTTTTGATAGCACATATTGTTTTTTAATTAAATTGATCATTTGATATATGAATAATTATTTGGACATGTAGTGATGGGTGGGGCCAGGAATTATATGGCCCCTCAATGTATTAATATGTATCATGAGGCAAATAAGTAAGATAAAATTAAATGTGTTTTTAGTATATACTTACCCATAGTTAAACTCTCTTGGTGAAATGTGTATATGATAAAGATACCATGATTTCTGAGATAATGATATCCAATATTAAGCATTTTGTTCATTGAGAATTCATGTATTATTATCCACATGATTAATAAATTGATATTATGCATGGAATAACCACAATATCATGAAGTTATTTATATGGAATTATTTGATCACCACTTATTCTTTCCATATAATTCATCTCTCTCAGTTTATTGATTAAATGACATGTATTCTTAGTTATTGACCTTTTAATTTTGTTTATTATTTACTGATTCATGATAGCTTCTACTGTATGTAACCCTTACTGAGTATTTGAACTCACCCTCTATTTTTTATTTCCCCATGATATGAACATGTAATCATTTAATTATTTCAAGGATGAAAAATATTTACATTCACTATGATTCTATTTATTATTTCAAATATAATGTGATACTCAAGAATATATAATTACTGAGACTACTAGATTATTCACTCTTTTGGTATGTGATCGATTTTGTTAGAACAAATATAATAATGTAACCATTGACTACTAGATACTAGGGTTGGAGCCTTTACACTTGGTATCATTGTTAGTTTATTAAGAACCTTTGGAACTAGATTTATGAAAACATAGATTAGGGAACGTATCCCTATTAATGAAATTAAAGATAAATCTAAGTATAGTATATCATTGTAATGTTTTGGAAAAGTAGAAATTATGTGGTTTCCCTAGTAATAAATCCATGGATGGATATGAAATGTGGATATGGATCTAGCACAATTGTACCTAGGGGTAATGAATTTGAAAATGGTGCATTGTGATTTGACTCTATCGTCAACTAGTGAATAGTAATGAGTCTTACTGAATAGTTGGTTGGAGAATCATGGGGGAATTTATTTTGTTAATTTACAATTTCTATATGAACCAAAAAGAATTCTTCAAATATATTATGAAAATTCATGGCCTTGGATAAACCTAATATGTTATATACTAAAACTAAGGTGTCATGATTTTGATATCATATAAATGATTATATGGTTTTCTACTATGATTATTGTTTCTCACACTATGATTTTTTGATTCGTTTTTTGAATATAACATGAAGGAATCATGTAAAAATTGAATATGATGGACAATTAAATGATTATGGGAAACCAATTGGGATGTTGAATGGAGTAAAAGATATCATTATTAGACCTAATTGGTTGTATTAATATATGATCACCATCCTATACCTTATTCAACTCTCAGAATCACCAAATAGGAGAAGGATAGAGTCTGGTTGGAGATCGAGTGGTGGAGACCATTTGGTAATGAAGGAAAAATTTCTTTTATACCAGAAATGTGGAAAGTGACACCCCATATACTGTATCAAGGAACATGAAAATTTATTATTTATAGGAAGTAATGTAACAGAGAAAAAAATTTCCTTTAAAATGTGAGGAGTTTAGTGTAGAGAAATAAATTTCATAATTGAGATACATTTATAGTTTGTTTTCCTGAATGTAGGGTACCATGGAATTATCTGAGTCAATGCACTATTTTAAAAGTAAACTCATAGACCAAGGAAGGTCCAATGTTTAAGTAAAAGGGTTGAATTATTTATGTATTGGGATTAAAGACTTATATTGTATTTATAAATTTTATTTTGGTAATAGGAATCAGGAAACATTTAAGGATAGTGTTAATTTTTTTTGGAATCACATATGGCTTCATCTAAAATTAAAGTAATATTTATGATACTATCACGAGTTTATGAGTTCATTGTTGATAAGAATTCAAAAGTACAAGACACTCCTTCTAAGTTTTTAAGTGACTGAATACCTATACAATTACGAGTATTTTGGGTAAAATATATGGTAATATAACCCTTGATATTAGTTAGGGTTTTAGTGAAAAATTTATTTTTGTAAGAATTCCTTCATATTTTTTGGACATAGGTTTAAAGGTATTAATATCTTTTAGGGTTAAAATGATCATTTATGTTAAGGTAATAATAGTAAATTATTATAAATTTAGTTCATGGAAAAAATAATCCTTATAGAAAACCATAGTGGTTATAAAACTGAATTCATTATTAATGTTATTTTTGATAATGTTCTTCATATTTACGGAAATATTATAAGAATTATATAAGTATTCTTTTTGAAAAATATTATCCAGTATCCATGGGGAAAACCTATCGTATTCAACAATTTCGAAGGGGCATGAACCAAAAATTGACGTATGATAAGTTTCCAATGCCTATCACTGGCCTATATAATGTACTGGTGAGTATGAAATTGTTTTTAAGTAAATGATTTAACTGATATATTCTTATGGAATGTATTAAGTTGATTTTTTGGGTGTTATATTTGAGGTTTTAGATATTAATGTATTATATTGGATACCTTTCTATAACCAATTTAGTTTTGATAAATATTCAGAGATATATGGAAAGTATTTTCACTATTTTTGGATAGTATGATCCATTAAAAGTTAATTTTAGTACATTAGACATAGTAAATTCACAATGGATATTCATTTTTTGGAGTAATAAATGGATTGAAAATTGATAAAAGAAAAACCAATGGTTGAAATTGTTCTTATAAAATAAAAAAGATATAAATTCATTATAATTTCTTGTTTTATCAATCTCGATAGTAAAAGAATCCCCCAAATTTTAGAAAAAAGACCTTGAAATATAAATGTTATATATTTAACTTCATTTCCTATGAGTCAATGGTCTATTCAAACCTCATAGGTTTTTAGTTTTTTATTCATTAACATTCTATTGATAATTCAATTTATTATGATCAATGATCTATATCAGTATTCATAATTATTTATATTCTTATTCTATATCAATATTTTCACTTCTAATTATTTTTTTTCCTATTTCTATTCCTAGTTATGTGTTATTATTAATGGCATTCGTACTTACATTTCTCTATTATCATAATGATGTTATATTAACACTTTTAACATTGTGGGATTTCAAAAAAGGTGTTTATTGAGAGAAAATAATCAATTTTTGTGAGAGAGTTATAATTGTTAGGTTGAAATTTGTTGAAGTGAGGAGAATGTAACATACCAATATTTTAAAAGAATAAAAATATGTTAGATAACATATGTGACTAGAAACACTGGTCTTAAACAACATGTGAAATATATTATTTAAATTTTACTATTAAAACCTAGCTGTTAAATTGGTGGATATAAATAATTATAACTAAATTATGAAATTATTTGGTTTACACATGTATAAAATAAATTCTTTGTTTATCAATTAATTTGAAATGAAAATAAAAATATTGTTAAAGTTAATGAAATATTTAACTAGAAAACTGTATTTACTCACAAAATTTGTTGACATCATAATGAATTTAATTAATCACTATTGGTGAATAATTTTATTGATAATTATATATTATATATTCAATAAATTGTTTTATCAATAATCTATTCTTTTAATAATTGGGTAATAATAACTTTAGTTTAATTATTTAAATTACATTTCTCTAAAAGGGTGTTTTGTCAAATTTTACGCACTCATTTTAAAGATATTTTTTCCAATATTGGAAACTTTACTTTAAAAAATGTGTTTAATTTTTAAAATCATAATTTCAAAATTATCATAGAGTTATTTTTTTGAGAATTTTCTAAAAAGATTAATTTTTCGATGAATATTGAGAGATATTGATTTTTTTTTAAAACAATCTTTCATTTTAAACATTTACAAACCACATTTTTTCGGAATTTTTAGAAGTAAAATAAGTTCAATTATATTATGATTAATCCAATTTAGGTTGTTGGAATAAAATTTATGTTTTTTAACATAAAATACATTTTTTATTTGAGAAATATTTTTCTTTTTAAAACCATATTTTTCGTCCTAGTTTTGGATTTAATTTTAAATGAAATCCTACCACTTATATGAATTTATTTTTTAAAAATTGATTTCATATTTTTAATTAGAATAATTAATATTAGTTCTTAATTTCATTGTAATTTTATTTATAATTATTAGTAATGTCAGTAAGAATTAATTACCGTAGTTTTAAAATGAAATTTTGCACGTTACATGAGATTATGCTAAAATTAATTTTCCACTCACATAAGAATTTTTTGTGGAAAATTTTATTTCATATTTTGAATAAATTGGTCTAAATTATATAATGTGGATAATTTTTTTAGGCTTAAAGGACATATTACTAAGGTAAATAAAAAGTAATTCTTGTGGGGAAAACTAAAATGGTAAAAGTAAGTAAACTTGGAGGATAAGGGAACAAAATTTTGAAGAAATGTTCATTTTTTCAAGGTGGAGGTGTGTATCAAACTTAAATTCCAATAAATAAATTATTTATCTATTTTGGAGGCACTTTTGGTGAGATTGACTTCATATTATTGAAAGCTTTTTGTGTATTTCTAAAAATTCCACTCCTCAATTATAAATGGGAACCCCTACCCTAAGTTATTCACACATCTAAATCCTTTTATATGTCAAATAACCAACATAAATATCATCCAAAAAACCTTATTCACATTCTATAGGTCATGTTATTCCAAAAAGCCTAATCCCAGGGTTCTTAATAAGAGATAAATATGACGTTTCTCTATGAGAAAGTAATCATCTTCACTAAGCTTCTTCTTTTTACTACTTAATTGACCACCTTATATTGTGTATTAACCATTACAATATAATAAAAATAGAATCATTGTCAAATTATATGCTATTGCGTTTATAAAAAAATATTTATCCATCTTATCCTCTAGTAAATGGGAAACAAATCCATCGCTCATGTATATGGTGGACTACCACCTGTTGAATCAATATAAATTTTTTTCCATCAACAACTCACATGTACAGTAATAATGATAAAAATAATGAATATATATGATAGATATGAAATTAGATTAACTATTTCAAATAAATATAATGTCCAATTCCTTACCCTTTCACCCATTATGGGAATGATATCGTCGTTCGTGCGTAAATACGACCTATTGTCTTCACGAAGTGATGATGTTCATTTTCCATGTGCAAATTCAAAGAATGGTTCTAAAAAGTACCAAATGAATACCCAATCTTCCATGATAAAACATTCATGGAAAATGAAGTAGTTAACAACCAAAATAATGGTAACAATTAAATATTACTAACTAATGATTAGTAATATGTTATAAGAGAATAATATATGCTATAATAAATATAAATATGGTTTTGTTAAAAATTAATAACATGCTTAAAACTATTATACAAGAGGTTAAAAACGTTCAACTAAAGGAAAGCATGGGGTAAGGAACTTCATCTCAATTTCCTTACATTGATGAATATTTTTATATTATACACGTAGCTTCTTTTATATGGTGTATATACTTATCATTTCACATGTAATATCATGAATACTACATAATTCATGGTATTTTATGTTTTAATTTGAATTATTTCATCTAATGTTTTTTAAATTGAAAGTTACCTTGTGGTGAGAAATATCATAAATCAATTTCCCATTGTTGGGTTGTATTAATTCCCCATTGTATTTGATATTATATGATTATATATGTAATGTATTTTGATTTTTTTTATTTTTTACTTTTTATGTTCATTTTCATTTGATACACATAATTAATTCATTGATTATTTTTAAATTCAATGTTATTATATTTGTATGATATTTCGTATCAATTTCCACACCATTGCGAAATATTTGATATTATGATCATGTTTATTTTTATGAGGTGTATATAATACTCAATTGATATGTCATATCAAAAATCTCTTTATATTCATGGTATTTAATGTTCCTTTTGAATTTATCTGTTTCATGTGGGTTATGATTCAGAAAATCATTAAAGCGGTAAGAGTTTATGCTTCAATATCATTTTAGTCAGGATTGTTTATGCTTGAATTTCCATTTATGGAAATTATTTTCTCATTTTCAAATAAACCAATATACTTTTATTCTCAACTGGTCATTCATGAAATTTTCAAGTGAGAATAACATTTTTCTCTCCTTGGTACTTAAAATGATTGAGAAAGTTTTTTTTATAAAAACAAACTTTATTTCTCTTTATGATCATGAATTATTTTTCATCAATATCCATATTTTCTTTAAAAAAATTACAAAATATTTTTAATACTCAAAAATGATTTATTAAGGAAATTATTAACCCATGTTTTACTTTTTAAAAAATTATTTAAAAGGAATATTCTTATCTTTTTATGAATAACTTACCTTTTTACCTTTTACTAAAAATATAGAAGAAGTCATTATTTTAATATACTTGACATGTATGAAATTTCCCGTCATCATGAACGATTGTTGCTTTGAAGCATCCTTTACATGTTTAGATGGTTATTTTCAAGGATATTAAGTTTCTATTAAATATATATATTATTTATTATGAATATGATTATTTATTCAATCGTATAACATATCTACATATGATGTTTACTTTGATAGTTATTTTATTTAATGGAGAATTATTGATAATTATTATTCTTTACTCATTATGAAATATTTTTAACAAGGTATATTGACTATAAATTAAATCGATCATTAAATATATGATGAATGCATCAGACATGTAGTGAAAGGTAGGGCTCTGAATTATATAGCCACATAATTCATCGACATGTCATATGAAAAACAATCAATAGGCTAGTATTAAATGGGTTTTTGGTGTATACGTACCTATAGTTCTACTGTCTTGGTGCATGGTCTTCAGGGTATTTATATCATGATATCTGAGATCATGACATCCAATATTAATCATTTCCTTCATTTAGAATTTTATTATTATTATCCATGATATTATGTCATTCATATTAACCATAGATTAGCTTCAAGTTCATGTTATTATTTACATGTAATTATTTTTTTATTATTTTTTTCTAACATATTATTATTCATGATCAAGTTTTTGATTAAATGAAATGTGTTTTTCATTATTTATATTAGCATGTTTTTTATGAATTATTGATTCATGATATATTCTATTATACATATCCTTTAATGGGTATCAGAGATCACCCTCTATTTATTTTTCTTTCCCTATGATATGAACAAGGATTAATTTAATAATTTCAGGGATGTTGTAATTTTTATTTTCAGATGTATTATGAAACTTATGTGTGTTTCTAGTTTACGAAGACTGCTAGACTATTTTTTCCTTTGGGATGTGATCACTTTTATATAAAACCAATTTAATAAAGTAAATTCTAACTACAAGATTATAGTGTCTGGTTCTTTACATTCACCATGTGACTTTACTATCTTGAGTCATAACCCATCAGATGAATTTTACAATCCCAACAACCCAACTAACCTTTCTAATTTCAGGTAAAACTCATCTTTCCAAGAGAATATCACTCGATGTTTCTTTTCCAGTAAGACTATATAAAATCACTCATCCCAAGGAACACTATGAGATCAACCATAATCCAGAGAGTTTCCCAAAAACAAGGTGAATATACCCACACTCTAGTGGCTCTAGATTCAACCATGTAAGATCACCAAACCAATATAGGGAAAGAAAAAAAAATAAAAGTTCTATGATCTTCATTCAAAACACATAATGAATTGACACACATATCCCTAGTATTTGTTGTAATTTTCATACTTCAACCTCAACAT
Organism: Viscum album; assembly: GCA_963277665.1. Taxonomy (NCBI): domain Eukaryota; kingdom Viridiplantae; phylum Streptophyta; class Magnoliopsida; order Santalales; family Viscaceae; genus Viscum; species Viscum album. The sequence goes on from OY728163.1 coordinate 325,722,884, forward strand.
AAATCATATTCCATATTTATTGTTTATAATTAATCAAAAATAATGTGATAACTCCTCTCTTAGGCCACCCTATTATACCAAATATATCTCTAACTATAGTTGTAAAACATTCCTCCATGAAAACACAACTATAGACTCACCATTATCTTGATCGACATATTAACATTGAATGGAAAATAGAGAACAATCAAAACTAATCTTGGGTTCTCTATATATATCACATGATCATGATCATAAAATCACTTATATATATATATATGCATATCAATGACCCCATACTTAATCCAATTACCCACTCTGGGGTTATATTTAATCCATTTTCTAGCACAACAGAGTAAAAATAATGATATATAATACATAACATCTCTCCACACAAGACCTACTACATAAATGTCTCATATTCATGTTCAAGTGAAGTCTACCCTACCCACTCTCGCGTCAGACAAAAAACCAAAATGTTCACAAAATCTACTAACATATTAATTTTTTTTAAATCCACAACTCAAACCAATGTAACCACAATTATACTATCCTACTATCCTATACATCTCACATTAAAAATCTCTTAAAACCTGGGATATCTCTATCTGAAACAATCTATTAATTCCCAAGAACAAGTTATACAAAAACAAGACCCACATCATAACACATTTCTATTAAAACATCTAATAACTTGGTTCTTGGAAAGTAATAACTGGAATAACACCCTCTTATTCCCTAAAAATCATACCGAAGAAATATCATAACTCTAGAACTCTCAACAACCATAAATACCCATAAATAGGGTCAACATCATATAGAAACATATAAAACATTATATATTCAAGATGTCACACTTTTCAATATTGTTTTAACACAACTTTGCTTAATGAAGTCCCAGTTTAGAGAACTTTTAGTTACTAGTTGACGAGAAAAACACATTATAAGTTGTAATTGGAATTTTATTTAGACAATGATACATAATAATTTAACATAAGTGAACATGTAATGAAATTTAAACCATTTAGTGTAACTATTTTTTTTAAAAATTGTGTCTCAATTAAATGAAATCTCAATTATAAGTTATAAATATGAAAACAATTTATAAGTTTTAATTAGAATTTATTAGGTTGACACCAAATACTAATCATGGAAAGTTATCTGGTATTATACTTTTATACATTTATAATATTGGTTATATAAAATATCATCTTATATTTGTATGTTAAAACCCCATATAAATGGATACAAACACTTTAACCAATCGGCCCATAAAGCCTAAACTAAAATCTCATCCCTAAAAATGTAGAATTTCATCATACATGTGATGGAAACTACCATTAATGAGCTTCATAACATATTTTGACAACACAAAAACATATTTAAGACATACTCAAATAGTAAAATAAAATAAAGATCTTTAATACCACTTTGTAACAACCCATTTTCCCAAATCACTAATCACTGCCCAGACCGACTTTTTTACATTAGACATCACACATGACTCCCCATATGGTAGTGTTTGTTGACTACTAGTGTAGGTCTATGGTGGTGTGGTGGGGGGACGATACCCACATATCATATTAGAAACATCAACGAAAATAATGAAAATAACATATTCCATACATATAAAGTTGTAAAACTACTTCTAGAAAAGTATTAATAAAAAATAAAACATTACCCATGATATATAAAATGATACTATACAGTACAATGTTATATAGTCATACATTAGAAACAAGTTATATACAATGCCAACTAAAAAAGAAACAAAATTAGAAACTCCACAAAAAATGGCCATGAGTCCTAGCACCATCCCAAACTCCCATGTTCCATCATATCGGTCCAAATAAAAAATTAGTCATAGAGTTATTACCCATATACTATCCTACACACATAAATCCTACTCAACGTTTAATTTTCACCCAATCATGGTGTGATTAAGAGTTGATAGACCACCACTAATGTCGTCTACATGCATATCTAGTCTGAGCGTTATGACATAAGCTGATGTGTATAAAAAACAAATAAAAGGGTGACATAAATAAATAAACCAATGTTAATTGTTGGTTTATATAGATAAAACTAAAATTAACAGAAACATCTTTGTCCAAGACTAGATTTCTGTATCTTTAATATCCCATAGTGACACAAACAAGTCCAATGGGTGTTACCTTAAGGTGCTCCAAACCGTGAATCAAAACAATTATAAGGGGTGATACCTTAAGGAACTTGAAACCATGAATCATAGTTTATGGGGGATACCCCAAGGTAATCTAATCAATTTTATATAATTATTCATAGGGGGTTACCCTATTATAATCCAAATCGTGTTTCGTAATGAGTTCAATGGGGGCCACCCCAAGGCACTCGAAACTGTATTCTACAATGAGTATAATGGGGGCTTCAAAAGGAACTCTAAACCATACTCTCTAATGACCTTATGGGGGTATCCCTAAGGCACTCGAAACCATGATCCATTATGTATTCCAGGGGTCTTACCCAAGGCACTCCAAACTTTGTTCCATAACGAGTCTAAAGGGGGATTCCCTATGGAACTTCAAACCGTGTTTCACAAGAATTCTAAGGGGGGGATTTCCCTTGGAACTCCAAACCATGAATCATAATCTGAACCATTTGGGGACCAAACCATAATGTTCTAAATTATGTTTTATAATCTAAACTCATGTGGGGATTCCCTACAACATTATACACTATGTCTCATAATCCTTACCTATGAAGGATTTACCCACAACATCCCAAACTATGTTTCATAATATGAACCCATAAGGGAGTTCCCCATGGTATTGCCAAACATGTTTCATAAATTAGACCCATGTAATTTTAATCCATCATTTACCAAACCATTTTTCATGTAATCCACGCATAGAAGAAACCAAATTATCTATTATTTCAATTCATTTACAATTGGTCTCACACAACGAGATAAAATGGCACCTATAGCATGATCTAATCATCCTAAACCATGCACCAATGGTCATTTTCTTACCCCTGGGAACACCTAGGACCATGATTTTCATTACCCATTTCATTTCCCAAGTTATGAATATTAGATGTGGTGTATAAAATATCACCCTAATAAACAAAATTTCCTTTGTATCCCATAAAGAGGTCACATTTCTTAGCTTTGGTACAAAAAAATTAATTATAAATTTAGGTTGAGTGTGATGGAAAATTGAGAAACCTTAAGGGAAAATCTTAAAAACCACCTACATCATACTCATAGAGGTATACTCGTCCAATATAGGCTACTTATTCAATATAAATAAGTATAAATTTAAAAAATGATAATACATAAGAAATATGAAATATTCGATATAAACAAAGAGAGACCACTTGATAGTGAAGGAATCCTAGAAAAAATAGGAGGTAAGAGGATACACTTACAATTAACTTTCAATCGTAATAAACGATCACTAAATCCATTGAAAAATTGGGGATAAACCTCCAGGGAAGAGGAAGAATAACCAAGTAGGAGGGGGTGTCATTATCTACTAATAAGAAGGGGACACCTATCCCTATTTTAAAACACATAAAAATTACTTAATTAAATGAAAAATAAAGAATAATTTTCATATTAGGGCTTCAATATTTCAACTAGTTGTTCATGCCTTTAATTTTTTAGGCAGGGGCTCCTCTGCTATGTCTATTGCTTTCTCAACATAAATGCTTCATTCCATGAATCATATTCATTCTACAATTGAAATTTCAAGACATTATTATTCCTACCAAATTCATTTCAGAGCTATTACCGACCCCCATAACCATCATAACTAACAAAAATAAAAAAATTCTCAAAAAATTCAAATATATTCACACATAAAAAAGGATAGAAGTTTTTAAGTAGTAACCAAATAAGAATCAGTAGATCCAACCAAACTATGTTAGAGTAAATCTGAATCTAAGTCACTATGTTAGATTAACCCTTCCAGTTGGACTAACGCATTGTATTACCTATAATTACCTAGAAACATGTATGATTAATCCTATGTACCCAAGTATAAGGTTACTTTCTGGTATGATTCACATTTGTGATAAAAAATATTTTTCCATATCAAAATAAAATCCCATATTCCAGAATAAATGACGCTCATGTATGGTGTGATTCTTGGATAAGAGATCGGTATAGGATTAACCTAAGGGGATACTACACACACAGTCTTCCCCTATAACCCAAATAAATTCAAAATGCATTATCAAAGGGTTATTAATTAGTCCATGTGGAAACTGTCATAGATGAATGGAATATTATAAGCACATGGATTTTTATGAATGAAACATTAAGGTAATATAGAAGAACTATGTATAAATAAAAGGGGGATCCCTTTGTTCCAGAGGATCCTCACTAGAGTACTATCACATGATTTAATTCTACTATTTAGTTTCTAGTAATTATAATTACATTTTGTGTTCATGCTATGTTTGTTTTTTCTACTACATATATTTTCCATTTTTTCTAGAGATATCTCAATTCACATAATATTTGGAAGATAACCTCAGGGTATGAATTCTTTGTAGAGTTAAATGGTATCCTAAATCCCCCATCATATATATTAATATTTTTATTCAACTGTGATTGGGTAGTGGGGGTGTCCTAGGGTTGGTGTGGTGATTATCCACCTTCCCTAAAATTCTCTCTATTTCATCCAAGTGTTTAATATTTATTTATCCATTGTTATTATTGGTTATCATCACATATGTTAGAGTGGAGGTGATTACAGAATAAAAAATAAACCATGGGGTTAGATGGAGTTGGTTACATTCCCCATCTATGGTGTGTTCATCATTCTCTATTTAGGAGGAGGTCATATTCTGCGCATCTAAGAGAACTAAAATTTTTCACAAGATCTTATAATTTTATTATTGGATAATGATTAATTAATGTAATTGACTATATAGTCAATTAGCTGATGGAAATACACATAAATAATGAAGATTTATCTAACCCAAACATAGGTTTCAACCCCTTCACCAGTTAACTTTGTGTTTTATTACTATATTTATTTTGTTACATTCAAACCAAAAACCACCACCCTACCTACTCTATTTTCTTAAATATATATATATGTATATAACATGAAAAAAACATATAAGACCTTTGGATATTAAATTATTTTGTTTGGATCTTCCTAAGGTAAGTCAGGTTATATTACCTAACCACATTCTAGGTGTTCTAAAAATTATTTATTGTTCATGAGGCTTGTGATATCCTCATATCACTAGGGAAAAAACTAAAGATCTAGACCATTAACTCATTATTAGATCACTTATTTTAACATAATGATTATTTTATAAAAAATAATAAATAAATAAATAATGGAAGATATTTTGAGCTCAACCATTGAATTTAATGATGCATTGGAACATATACCTCAATATATTAGGTCTTCCTGAAGGTCCAATAGTTAGAAGGAGGTGTTCAAAGAGTTCCTTGATGAGATCAAAAGTGATATAAATCATTTATTCCTTAAAGTTGTGGCTATAGAGCTTCGTAAATTCCTAGAATGATCTATATAATTTCATCAAGTGGAAGAAGAAACTATTTAACTGCAACACCCGAAGATTTTATGGTATGTATCTTTTTAAATTTTTCCATTTGATATATTATGTTGCACACAGCACTGATCATTAACAAACCACGATATAATATTAATATTATTATTTAAAATGAAATTATCTCATAGCCATCAAATTGGTGGTTATGAATAAGATTAACTTACTTCCAAAAATATATTATTTAATTAATTGGTTACTAATTAATTATAAATAAATATAAAAACAAAATGAATAAAATGGAATTGTTTTTATAAAAACTATTTAAATGCACACAAGTGTGTATCATATCAAAAAAATAATCAAATCAAACATTATGGATTATATTAATGAATATATATATATATATATATTATAAAATATAATGTTTAACATTCATTCCAAGTGTCTTCTAGACAAGATACAATAACAAATCCAATTGTTTTTATAAAAGAATTATTTTTCCAAAAAAGCAATTTTTCTGACTTTTGATGGTGCACTTGTTTTAAATATTTTTTTGATACTTTTATAAATTATATTTTAAAAAATGAACTTAAAATTTTGAGGAATAATATAAAGAATTAGTTTGGTTGAAATTTTGTCATTTTTATGAAATGTTTCACATTTTGATGAATAATAAAAAAATATCGAATTTTAATTGAAAATTGGTTCTTCTTCAAAATACTTTATAGTGATAAATTATATTTTTCACTGGTTTAAAAGCATAATTAGATCAATTTTTTATCATTTAATCAAATATATATCATTTAAATCAATTTCTCACAGAATTTAGATATAAAAACATATCAACCTTTTGAACATTTTCACTTTAAAGACTCATTTTCTCGTTTCGTCAACATGATTAATTTAAAATTAATTAATGAAAATTCTATATTTCTAATTTTAAAAAATAGATTCCATATTTAGAATAAATGGTTCCAAATTATGTAAATATTTTTCTTTTATTTTTTTCAATTATAAATATTAATTTTAGTAATTATTTTTATTAACACGATTAAAGGTAAATCAAGTAATTAAGTTTAAAAATAATATTATAAATATTATAAAATTACTCTAGCACTTATAAAAATTTCATTTTATTAGTGTTTGTTGACCAATAACATCCTTGTTATGAGATTATTAACTTGTATTCCACTTGGATGAGTGTATGACATTTATAATATTTTATTTAAAGAAAATTTAAAGATGTCATACTCATATCTTTAATAAATTTATCATTTTTAATATAGGGTTATTTAAAAGATAAATTAGACTATAAATAGTCATTTTTAATATAAAATATTTTTATTCATCATGATGATTTATTTGTAATTTTTAAGAAATAAATAGTTACCTTAAAGGAAACTATTTTGAGCATGTAGTAATTATTTAATTAATGAAAATATCAAATAAATGATATTAAAAATAATTTTGTGATCACCCGTTTTTTAATAAAATTTTGTGATTACCCTTGTTCTGGGTTTTAACTGCTTCATTTTCCTATGCATGTTTCGTCATGTAAGTCATGTTTCATTATGTAAGTCATGATTCTTATGTATAGGATATATTAAAATGACTATTTAAATAACTATATCCTATGCATAAGAATCATTACTTACATGATGAAACATGCATAGGAAAATGAAGCAGTTAAGACCCAAAACAAGGGTAATCACGAAATTTTATTAAAAATGGGTGATAAGAAAATATAATATGAATCTATAAGATATCATAAATATTAATATGGTTCTCTTATAAATTAATAAAATTAATTAATCTATTATACATAAGGTTAAATAAAATTCAACTAATGGAATGAGAAAGGAAGGGGTTATTTAACAATCTCATTATTATTTGGGATTATTTATGTGTAAGTATCTTCAGGGGAATATTTATTATCTATTTCCATGTTTCTTAGAATTTTTTTATAAAATATTTCTAATATTACCGTATAAAATTTTAATTTAATTTTACCCATGTTTTTCTTTTTATAAATAGTTTTGAAATGAATCCTTTTATCATTTTCCAAATGCGCTATTTATTATTTTTGCGATAAAAATAAAGAAGGAATAGTTTTTTAATTGATACAGAATGAGCACCTTTTTCTGCTGTCATAAAACCATAATGAAATGAATATTACTTTAAAAGTTTACAAGATTATTTTTAATGAAAATTTTTTCTTTTTAAATTTCATGGGATTTTAAAGAAATGATTTCTATGTAAAAATGTTTTTTATTCAAGAAGTTTTAATGATTTTATTAGATTATTTCAATATATGTCAAAATACTTTTTGAATTTTATGCTTCATTGAGTTTGATCAATTTATATTTCATTACAATATTTTATTAAATGGATTATGATAAGTTTGACTATGGTTGTGCTATAATGATACCATTCATCATATTTATTATAATGGTTTGTGATTATGTTTATTGATTGAGGAAATTTATTTAAATTTCATGTGTATTTGTCAATTATGGTTCACCTCATTCATATGAGGAATTCGTTGGAGTTAGTATGTGATTTTTGGGGCATGGTATTTCCCTTCAACGCATCATAATGTCTAACGAGAGATGGGTATTGGCTACAAACATACTCGTTTATGTATGATGTCTTGGAAAAAGCCTTGATGATATTTTTATGATGTTCATTATTATGAATTACCTCATTATGATATTAATTATTTATATTTTATGTGATTATTCAGTTATTATAATATCCATATGATTATTTATATGGAATTATTTGAGTTTCACAAATTCTTTCCATATTATTCTCAAGATTACGTTTAAATGGATTGTGTTTCATTTATTTACCTTTCCATATTGTTTATGCTTATATATTAATAAATGATTCCACTATACTCTTACACCTATTGAGAATCTGAGTGCACCCCTTTATTGTGTTTTATTTTTACAAGGATTCCAATATGTATATTATGATTGATATATAGGAGAATAGTATTTTACCATATGTGATAATATAGGAAAGAAGATAAATAATTATTTTACCACATGTGATAATTGTTGATAGAAAAAACCTGGAACTTTCTTAAAAGGAATGGTTGTTTTCTAAAATATGTAGAGAAAGGCGAGAATTCACATGATTTCAAGGGAAAAAAGGTTTTCAATGTACAATCTATCAACTTCAAGGAAATGAGACACAATGATAATAAATCTCTCAAGCGATAAAGGAATATACTGAAAAATAGAATAATTGACCATTATCAAGCATATGATACTACCACTGATGAAGAGAAATGATTAGTGTTATTATTCTTAGATTAAGGAATTATGAAATTTGAGTGTTTTATCAATGATTTACTAGTTAAAAAAATTTCTGAATAAATAAATATTGTACTGCAGTACTTCTTCTTTAAGTATTTGGAAGCATGAACATTGTCATTAAGGTTTTTAAGGTGATCCAATATTTGTTATGTGAAAATAAGATTTACGTTATGTTTTTTGAGTTATTTAATGTTTAGTTGAGATTTGAAATTTAATAAATATCCATTTAAATTTTTGGACTTTGAATTTGTACAAAAGTATTTTGAATGAGTCTTAGGGTAACTACTTATTGAATAGATTATGTTGGAATTTGGATATTATTGTTTGAGGATAAAGTTTGGTTTATTTGATGATGTGTTCTATACTTTTTGGTTTTGGTAAACATTTAAAGGATGATGGATTGACTAAAGGACCATACGATTTGTCAAAAGTTCTTTAGGTATGAAAAAATCATCTTGAATATCCATATATAAGTGTATGAAATGAAGTGGAAATAGATTTAAGCACAACCAAAGGATGATATAATTTTTATGACGTGGAAATAAATCAATTAAGTAGTTATTTTAGAAGTAGAGTAGTCTCCCTACTCTAGGGAAAATATTTTGGAATAAAAATGTTACCCGTTTAATTTTCTTTCTAAGAAATAAATGGTCTTTTAACTGATCATAGATTAATGTTTTTTAGGGTTAACTTTCTAATGACCAAGATCTCTATCATTCTCCATCAGAACATGATAGTTATATTTTTTTTCCATTTCCATGTTTTTATTTCCCGCTAACGTTCTCCTATTTGAAAGCCCAATTTTGTGAAGACCTTCGCATTTCCCTTTCCATCTTATTAAGAGGATGATTTATTAACCCTATTTCTGATACAAGTTTCCCACAAATGAATTTCCAAGTAAAACCATTGATTTTGAAGTGAAGTTTAAAATTTTAAGGACACAATTTATTACAAAAGGGGAGAATATAACACCCCAATATTTTATGCTATGTCTCTTTTTAAATATAATCTCTTTGATATCTTATACTGCATGGAACACTGAGCTTAAACCACAATATGTTATTAATATTGTTATTTAAAATGAAATTATCTCATAGCTGTTAAATTTGTGTTTATGAATAGGATTAAATAATTTATGAAAATATATTATTGTATTCATCAGTTACAAATTAATTGGGAATTAATATATAAACCAATTGAATATAAAGGAAATAATTTTATAAAAACAACTTAAATGCATACAAGTTTGTTTATACCTATAAAATAAAAAAATCACACCTTTTGGATTATATTAATGAAATATATATAATATATTAAGTATAATGTTCAACAATTATTATATGTGTTTTCTAGATAAGATATAATAACACATCCAAATTTATGCTTAAAGGATGTATTTTTCAAAAAAGAATGTTTTCCCTCCTTTTGATGGTGTGCTTGTTTTAATTCTTTCTTTTTGAAATTTTTATAAATTTTATTTGAAAAAAATAAACTTCTAATTTTAATGCTGAATATAAAAATTTACTTTGGTTGAATTTTTGATATTTTCATGACGAGTTTCATGTTTGATGATTAGTAAAAAAATTATTAATTTCAATTAAAAATTGTTTTTTCGTCCAAATAATTTATATTGTTAAATTATATTTTCGATTTTTTTAAAGTATAATTAGATCATATTTTATCATTTAATCCTTTTTAGTATTTTGGAATCAGTTTCACATTGAATTTGTATATTCAAATAATTAAGTCTTTTGAATGTTATCATTTTAGAAACATGTTTTCTCATTTTGTCAACGACATTAATTTTAAATTAATTACTGAAACTACTTTGTTTGGAATTTTGAAAAATGGATTCCATATATTGAATCTGTGGGTCCAAATTATGTAAATAGTTTTCTTTTATTTTTGGGTATTATGAATAGTAACTTTAGTAAAAAAATTATTATCACGGTTAAATGTAAGTCGAGTAATTAAGGATGAAAATACTATTATAAATATTAGAGAATTACCCTAACAATTGTATAAATTTCATCATATGAGTTGGATTAAAGAAAAATAATCATTGGGTAGAGATTATAATCTCTGGAAGCCACTTGTGAGAGAGTATGTCATTTATTATATTTTATTTAATGGAAAGTTAAAAATGTCATACTCATATCTTTAATAACAATATTATTTTTAATTTAGGGTAATAAGGACTATAAATTTGACTATAAATAGTCATTTTAAAGATAATATTTTTTCATTCATAGTGATAATTTATTTTTAAATTTTAAGAAATAAATAATTATCTTAAAGTCTTATAAAATGATGGTGCAGTAATTATTTACTTAATGTTAATATAAAATAAATGATATAAAAAATATCAAACTAAATATAATATGAGATAATTAATGTCATAAACGGATTTTATAGATAAAATTGATATGTTAGTGATATATTAGAATTGTTTTTTTGAACATATGTTATTTTATTGATTTTTGTAAAAGTCAAAATAATGAATAGTATCAAAATTATCATTAATGTTATATTAAAATAAACAATAGTTCATAAAATGATATAAAATTCATAAAAATATAAAATTAGGAAAAATAGTTAGGATAAAGTTAAATATGAAATCAATGATCCATCTATGGTTCTTTTTGAATTTCAGAGTAACTATATTAACCCTTAAGAAATGAAAACACATGTTGTCAGTATAAGAGTTAAATGGATTAAATAAGCGTTAAATCCAAAAGATAAGGGTAATAATATGACCTAAACATTTATAAAAATTATTTTTTGAGATTATTTAGAACCATACACATCTTTTATATGAAATAATTTACTTTTTACCCATTTTTAAATGAAAATTAATTTACATTAATTTAATATTTGAGAGTTTCCAAAACTTCCCCTCAGCTCAATTATAAATGGGAACCTCCTACATCCCTTTTTCAAACCACATTGATCCTTCTATATCAACCAAAATATTATCATTTATCCTTAAAAAATTCATAGAGTAGTTCTGTAGGTCCTAGTCTTTAAAAATTACCAACTCTATATCCCGTGAGAAGAGATCTAAAGAAAGTCCACTGAAGAAAAGGTAATTGTTTTACCGACCCATTAAAGTTCATTTGTTTTTATACCTCCTATTGATTTGTTTTTTCCATAATAAAGTAATAAATATAGTATATAATATATGATTATATTTTATTATGATTATGGGATTACTGTATTTCACCTTTTATCCATCCTACACAAAATGATAGCACCACGTGTGTGTACGTACGACTTGCCGTCTCCACGTTGTGGTGTAATTTTTTTCATCACCAATTTATTTGGACGAATATAATGATAGATATAATGGATATAAATATTACATAATTTTTATTCTTTAAAAATTAATATACCATAAAATGTTTTACCCTTTCACCACAGAGGGAATGGTACTGTCACACGTGTGTACTTACGACCTACCGCCTCCACGATGTGATGTGATTCATTATAATTGTTCTCCATTCAAGAATGATTATAAAAAATTTATTTAATGGATAAATAATATATATATGACCTTAATATAATTTTTTAAATGATGGAACCATATCCTATGCATAATAATCAGTACTTACACGATAAAACATGCATAAGAAAATGAAGCAGTTGACACCCGAAAAAGGGTAATAGTGAAATATTATTTACAAACAGGTGATAAAATAAGAGAAATATATATGATATTATAAATAAGAACATGGTTCAGGTATAAATTAATAAAATTATTTAAACTATTATATTGGAGATAATCACAATCAACTAAAGAAAATTACGAGTTAAGGGTTATTTTGTAATCAAATTATTATTCAGGATTGTTTATACGTAAGTATCTATTGGGGAATATTTATCATCCATGTTCATGATTATTAAAAAAAATTCAAATTTTTTTAACATTATCCTACAAATTTTTAAATTACTCTTAACCATTTTTGGAATTTCTATAAATTAATTTTGAAAGGAATCTTTTTCTCACTTTCTAAATGAGGTACTTTATGACTTTTTGAACAAAAATATGGAAGAAATGTTTTTTTAACTTATACAGAATGAGATTATTTTTTTTTTGTCATCATGACTCATTGTTGTATTGAAGATTTCTTTAAAAATTTACAAGATTCTATTCAATGAAGATATTATATTTTAAAATTCAATGATCATTTATATAAATGATTTAAATGTTTAAATATGGGTATTTCTTTCAATAATTTCCAATTATTTTATTAGAGTATTTTCATCAATATCAAAATCCTTTGTTGCATTTTATGGTTAATTGTGGTTGATCTATTATGATATCATTACCATATTTTATTAAATGTTTCATGATCATTTTGACTATGGATGTTCTATTTTGATACCATTCACCATATTACTCAGAATGGTTTGATATTATGTGTACTAGTTGAGGAATGTTAAATACATTTCATATGTATATATTGATTATGTTTCAACCCATTCATATGAGTAATTAATTTGAATTATTAATTGATGGGTGGGACATTCTATATCACCTCTATGCATCAATAGGTCTCCTGAGACAAATTAATTAGGGTATTGGATGATACATTACCCCTTTATGTATGGTGTCTTGGTCGAAGCCTTGATGATATGTTTATGATGGCTAGAATTATGCATTTCATAATTATAAGATTAATTATTGATATTCCTTGTGATTATTCAATTAGTATAATATAAATGTGATTATTTATATGGAATTATTTGATTTTAATTTATTCCTTCCATATTATTCTCAAAATGATGTTTAAATGGATTAGGTTTCTATTATATACATTTTCATAATGTTTATATTTATTTATTCACAATAGCTTCTACTGTATGATTTCCCTTACGGATCATCTGAGCTCACCCCTTTCTTATGTTTAAATTTTTCTAGGTTGATAAAATGTATATTATGATTGACATATAGGGGAATAATAGTGTACTAAAATAATTGACAATTTTGTATTATATAGCTTCAATTTTAATGTATATGTCAAGTATGTAATCTTGTTTCCAAAACATCTAAAATGATCTCCCCTCTAGGATTTGAGTCTTGAATCTATACTAATGTAATAAATTAAGTCACAATCCCTCGGCTCCTAGAGTCATAGTCTTTACATTGACCACAAAATTTCCCTCCTTTTTCTGAAGAGATGATCCCAATTGTTGAGGCCATACTAGAATTTTACATGTTACCCAAACATTGTGACTAATTGACCGGTGTACTCATATGGAAACAACATATTCAATCTGAATCATTTAAGAGAGATGACCAAACCTTGAAATATCTTTTTTTACTTGTTTTGATAAGTTTTTAAGAACTCATTCTCCTATATTTTCATTCAAAAGAGTCGCCTCTTATAGATTTATCTAAAGAATAATTTGATTAGAAGTTGTAATTTCTAGTTCCATCCCTATAATATATATTCCTAGAGGTTTTGTGTATGGGGAAAGATCTAAAATTTGATTCGATTGGGGGAGATGATTCTTTATTGAAATTATTTAATTTTAATTTCATTGATTCCAAAATGAAATATGATTCTAGAAATAAAATTATTGTAGAATCAACACTAAGTTTTTAGTTCATGGGTGATGGATATGACATCACCTTTGTGGTGTTTGAATTTTAAGAAGAGATTGAATTACCAATACATTCTACTCCCAATGGATTCCCAGAGGTTTTTCATACTAATAAAGAGGTAAAAGATGATTTTAATGAGATTGATACATTGAATTTAGAATTATTTATTTTTAATTATATTAAACTTGACTCAAAATTTCTTTCTTGTTAATAATACAGTGATGATTTAGCATGTAAATTGCAGGATTTGGTGGATTTTGATGTTGAGGATAGAATGATAGAAGTGGATCAAATGGAAGAGAAGATAAAGGGACATTATTTGGATATATTTCCCACTCTAGGAGTTAAAAATGATGTGGATACCATGGTGTTTCTTGATCAAGAAAAAATGGATCCTGATATTATGGACCAATCATCACAAAGAAACAAATAAAACATTAATAATGCGGTGGAGACACTTCTTTATACCAAAAAAATGACCTCAAGGAGGTTATTTATATGGTTTTTAATAACAATTAAAGATGAATATACATGAGTATATTGTTGTTTTTATTAATAAAAATACATCCTCCTTAGGTCTGGTGATAAACCATAAGTTTTCCAACAATGGAGATTCAATACAACAATACCCAATACAGGAGGGGATAAACCTATAAATTATTCCCTTATATTCAGTCTTTATGTTCCTTAGGTTTAGTAAATTTTTAATAATAGTTTTATATATTATTTCCTAAAGATTTAATATTGGAAAATAGTAGTATAAACAACTATAATTCACAATATGTTAATTTCCACACATGAAAAGACATTTTTCTGTCTTTTATTTTTTAGTTTTAGTAAAATAATATGTTACATTATTATCTTTATAGGAAATGTGAAGGGGATAATATATTTTGACATAATGAAGGTTAAATGAATCTATTTAATGAGTTTTCCTTTGCCAATCCTCAGGTTTTATCACTTCATTACATAATTCTATTTATATCCCAACAAGAATTTTATCCATAAAGATTCCATACACATGTTTGGATAAAAAAATATGGTTAGTGTGGGGGAATTAAATCATAATTTTATGAATTTCATGTTATTTTTCATTTTTCATTTTTTTTGTTTTATGATATCTTGAGATGATAAAAAACATTATTAAATTTATTATCATCATGATATTTTCAGAAAAAAAAAATTAATTTTGATATATAAGGATTTAAATGATTATTCAACAGGAATATTTATTTTTAGTAACAATATGAACATTTAATGAAATTTGATCAATTGTAAAAACCATGTGAATTAGTGTTTTCTAATGTCAATCTTTCCAAACTCGAGAGGTTTTTATAAATATTTGAAAAATTATTTCATTTCTCTAATTATTAATAGTGTTAATGAATGTTCTATGATCTAAAATGAAATTTTACACTCTTTTGAAAATTTTTAGAGATCATAAATTGTGTCAAAATTATTGAGGCATCATTTTGAATAATTTTTTGAAATTTACCCTTCATTTGTGGTGACCCTTAGATCTGATCATTATATTCTATACCCATAATCCTTGAACAGAATATTTGGTGGTCATATTAAACATTTATTATCCCTGATTTCCCTATACTTGAGTAATATTTTTGATTATATAAAGTGAAATTTAGGGGAAGGGTTATTTCATTAGCTCCATTGGAGGAATGATATATTTTTATAAAGATTCTTAGGAAATGCCAATATTTATTTGGGTTGGAGAGTTTACATAATTTATTATATTATAGTGATGAAATATTTCACTACATAAAAAAATAATAAGATATATATATATATATATATAGTTGTACAAAAATAAACTGAAAAATGAAAAAAATAGAGAGATAATTTGGGATCATTCATTATAAACATTTCTTCGTGAATAAATATTTTATAGAGGAAGTTATGGTCTATATGGATCATATTAAGGGGATTGAGTGAGGTTTATAACATTGAGTTACCCACATTTTTATTAGAAATCATGCCCAAAAGGTTCAAAAATACTCTTTCCACATTTGTTTTTTCAAATATGAACCACCCACCAAAACACATAGAACAACCTAGGTTAAAGGAATAATTATTAGAAATTATTTATGAATATATTTTGAGGTAAAAATAGTATACAATCAGGCCTATAGAAATCATGTATATATTGGATCAAGTTAAACCAAATACGCACAAGAGGGGGTGAATTGTATTTTATAATTTCTTCAGAAATCGTGATGATTGCCGAGTCTATCATCTATCTTTATCCGAATGTTTATGCAGTGGAAATAAAAAGTTATTAGGATGCATATAATTATAGTGGTTTGGGGAAAAAAGTCCCCTAGTCCACTCCACCAACACAACACTACGAGGATAGTTATTTTCACTATCTGGTCCTCTTTTCAACAGACCGTCCACAACTGAGTGCAGGCAGTTGATATCTTTACAAGTTAAGGCTAAAATAGAGCCTTCTAGTTCATACACAGAACCAAATACAAAACTTTGTCTGAGAAGCCGGTTAATCAAAATTAAAAGAGTATTTGTTTAAAAATACTTTCCAGTTGTTCTTCATAGTTGCAGCAATACACAACTGATAGTAGATGGATCGTCGTCTTCAGAAAATATTTACTCCAGGTAAGGGAAATTCTAAGTCGATCTGGTTGCAATAGATATAGAAATAAATTCAGAAACTCCAACAACAATGGATTCATGATAGATCTTCAATGTAGAATTAGTGAATCTTCAACATATTTCTTCTTCTTCAGAAAAAAAGGTTTTATCATAATTTGTGACATCAGATCTCTATATCTGGAATATCTTTGTGAACTGAAGTTGAGAATCATGAGAACTTGTTCTTATATTCTTTTTCACAATGATCTATCTTACTCATTTTGTAATTCAAAATTATACAGATATATAAAGAATAAATATGAACATTTTCATTTCAAAATTAGATCCACAAATATCTCCTTTAAAATCATTATATACAAATGTACAAATAACCAAGAATTCGTAACTTCCCTAAATAATTGGCATGAAATCCTCCTCTTAAATCGATCCTCTAAATCATAAATAAATGGCTTTGAATTAGTCAAAGACATGCTTTTAAATCGGTCTTTGAATCTAGCTTGAAATCAACCTGATATTCCGCTTAAAGACTCTTTCCTGATATAGTCTTAATTTAAATCTTTGACGCCAAACTTAGGGATGAACTACATAGCATTATTTCTCAGAATGTAAGGTTAACCACGTAAGGTTGACAACGTAAGTTTGATCTCAAATGTAAGGTTGGTCATCCATACTTTTCTATGCTTCAAAACGTAAGGTACATGATCCAAACTTTTTGATAAAACCTAAGGTTGTTTACAAAACTAAGTTTGATGAACTATACTTTTCTGATAACTTAAACCTAAAGTTCCTTCCAAAAGTAGGGTTCCACTTACATATGTTTCTAATAATGTATGGTTACTTTACCATAATTTTCTGAAATTCTATGAAGAAAATGATGGATTCTATCCTTACACATACACTCTTCAACGTATGGTATGAACAGTGTTTCCAGAACACGCTAAAAATGATTTCAGAATACTTTGTCAAATATTCCCCGTAGTTTAAATGCTTTACTATTACTCCAAAAATAATAATATAAATAATATTAATTTACTGAAATATACTCAAGGTAAAATCATTATAATAACAAACAAGGGTATTTGTGAGCATCAAAATCATTATAAAAAGACAGAGTATTGTTCTCAACAATCTCCCCCTTATAATAATAAAATAGTGTGTTGTTGAAAACAATAGTTTCTCAATAATCTACCCGTTTTTTGATGATAACAAAACCCATGAAATTAACCTACAAAAATAATTGCATATATTTTAGAATTTTCCAAGGATAAAAATAAAATAATTTCAACAAGAAACAAAATGTTGTGTTATCCAAATTTTTTCATATATAAAAATAAACATTCAATTTTAAAAATTTATCCCCTTTATTATGAATAAAAATTATGTTTATCCAAATATCTTCCCCTTTTAATTTTATTTAGGAATTTATCCCCTATAAATGAAATGAAAATTTCTTTTCTCCCCCCAAGTAAATGACTTATAAATAAATAATAATAATAAATTAAAATAAAATGTTGTGTTTATCTATATTTATCCCCCTTTGTGACATCAAAAAGAATGATAGAATAAAGAATATAACACATTTTTATGTAGCACTAAACTTATGTAAATTATATGATAAACAATCTATCTATATTTGAATCTGGATTACTGACCTTCTAATACAGAGAGTACAGTAAAAAAAATAAAAATAGATGAAAATGAGATGCAAATATATTTTATTGAAAATATATATACAAGTAAAGAAATGAAAACATGAATCAAGGTTGGGTTAAAAGTTTTGTGAAACAGGTTTCAACACCTTTAAATGAATTCCTTGATCTTTGTCATCTGCATTCTTAAACTTTTCATCAGTCCATCTCCTCACTGGACTATGAGATCCCTTCCTTCCCGAGTCATATGATGGTTTTCAATCAAATTGACTCTAAAAAACTCATGTAACCTCTCTTTCTTATCTATAAACTAATTAAGATTATCTATTAATCTGTTCAACAAAATTCTTATCCCTGTTTCATCTAATGTTAAATTCTCAACAAGATGTTTTTGATTATCTAAAAAAATAGATAATGGAGTACAATTACACTGAAGATCCTGTAATCTATCATTCATATTGCTTATTATAGTGGTAATGAGATGAAATCTCTTTATCATATTAGGCAAAGTACCAGATGTACTTGCATGATTGTTCCTGATAGTTGAAAATTGTTTGGCCATGAAAATTTTACAATCTTACAAATCTAACTTCATCACCATTTAAGATTTTAAATTTACTACTTCATCCAACATCTCTTTCTTAAAAATATCTACCTCTATCTTTGAAACTGATATGGATTTCAATCTTTGAAATCTCAAATTCTATTTTTCCAATGCCCTTCATAAATCAACATTTTCATATTTAACTCTGGTTAACATTTGGTATAGCTCCTATAATTCTTCATTTATGGAATCAGAGGAATCTTGTTCTTGATTCATTGTCTGAGCTTCAACTGATTTTAACAGAACTAAAGGCAGTGATTGTGCATCGGATTTATCCTCTTCTTCCCTTTCTAATGGTTTTTCAACTGATTTTTCCTCCGAGTCCTTCCCTAACTCATCCAGAGAAAAATTTTCATTAAGAACTTTAGTATTAATTTTATAATGATTCTATTATAGATTCACATCATTAGTATGTTTCTCCTCATGAGTATATTCTTCATGAATTCCTTCTAAAATAGGATCCTCGGGAACAAATTCATTTTGTTGTGGAGACTGTTCTTGAACTGATTCAATTTGAGGCACGTCAATATCATCAGGATCTGCCTCTGCTTGATGTAAAATCTCCTTTTCAACTTGAGGAGTCACCTCAATCTAAGAATCTTTTTGTTGTTGAACTTCTTGTACAGAAGATTCTCTAACAAATCTATAGCCCAGAAGATCTCCAATTGTAAGAGCTTCAATATGAGTAGATTCCCCACCAGCTGGAATCTATCTTTTCCTTGAAATATAAAGTGTTCCTTGATCTGTAGGTGCATCAATTGTTTCAAATCTCAGTCTTCTTGAAGTTTTTGAAACTTCACTTACTCTTTATTCAACCATGCCTTCTTTGGACTTTCCAGGTTTCTCCCCCTGAGTCGATTCCTAGTCTTCCTCAGCTCAATAGGTATAAGCATTCCTTTCAATGTACTCCAGAAGAATCCAATCATCCTTAGAGTTCCAGCATTGAAAACATTGATGTGGTGGAATCTTACTCTGGCATCCACTAATCTCACCATATCAGATTTAAATAATAATTTAGTAATGAACCTTACAAATGGCTAGAAGTTCATTCATGTTTCTGATTGGAAATAATAATTCAGATAACTTACCATATATCAAGGTAAATTTAGCTTGATGTCACTCAGAAGTAAAAAAATCAAATAAATATATGGAAATAAAATCTTTTTTATTTATGACATTCTTGTTGTAATCCCTCTTTTCACAAACTTCAGAAGTTTTTTTTGATCAGGTTCTATATCCTTGAAAAACATCTTTCTTACATTCATAGAACCAAAAAGAAATGACATAATGTCTTTAGACTTATGTACATTATCTGAAATATTCTTTATGTCAAAATGATAAACTCCCCCATGAGGGAAGCTTAATATTTTAGTGATTTCCACAGTAGGTATAGAAAATTCTCAATTTTCAATTTTTTAAAATACTATATATTTTTCTTCTCCTAGACTAAATAGAACAGTTTTGAAGAAATTATGTAGTTCTACCGCATATAGAAATTTTGGGTTTTCTCCACTGAATGTCTGTTCTAGAATCTAAAAGGCGAGAGCTTTCCTTAGCATCAGATCAGTTTGGTACGACCATACCAAGTCAATCACTTTACTTTGTATGAGTTTCCTTCCTTATGAGCATTGACATTTGGCGTTACTAGATTATCCTTCCTCGATTGTCTTTGTCTTGGAAATTTCTATTATATATTTTTGAAGGTTCTAAGAGACAAGTTTTCGAAGGTTCATGTTTGGGTAGACAAGAGCAGTAAGGATTTTTCGGTTTCGAAGGGTTTTTAGTGAAATGAACAGGTTTAGAATTTTAAATGGCTCTGATAGCCTTGATTCCCATGTCATTTATGTAGACAATAAACATTACATTATTTAAAATAAAATAAAATGTACAAGGAAAAAAAATTATAGCAGTATAGATGAAAATTTTAATTATTCTAAAAAATAATAATTAAAATATTTAAAACAGTG
Organism: Viscum album; assembly: GCA_963277665.1. Classification (NCBI taxonomy): domain Eukaryota; kingdom Viridiplantae; phylum Streptophyta; class Magnoliopsida; order Santalales; family Viscaceae; genus Viscum; species Viscum album. The sequence goes on from OY728163.1 coordinate 325,744,156, forward strand.
ATGATTAAATTAAAATAAAATAATAATTAAAATAATTAATTAAATAAAATTAAAATTAAAATTTCATTTAAAATTAAATAAACCTAGATCCCCCTTAATAAAATCAAACCTTGCAGTGGGAAGTGGTTTAGTAAAAATATCAACTAATTGAATTTCAGTACTCACAAATTCTAAGAATATATCCTTTTTAAAAACATGATATCTTATAATGTGATGTCTTATATCAATATTCTTAGTTCTAGAATGATTTATAGTATTTTTTGAAAATTTATAGCACATGTATTATCACATAAAATAAGTGTATTATTAAAATTTAGTCCAAAATCCATAAGAGTGTTTTTCATCCACTACAGTTGTACACAAAAACTGCCTACAAGGACATATTCTTGCTCGGTTGTTGACAAGGAAACTAAGTGTTGTTTCTTACTAGACCATGAAACTAAATATTTTCCTAAAAATTGACAGGTTCTTGAGGTTCTTTTTCTATGTAATCTATAGTTTCCAAAGTCAGCATCTGAATATGAAATTAAATTAAAATTAGAAGTTTTTTGATAGAGAAGATATTGAAAAATAGTTCCTTTTAAATATCTAAAAATTATTTTAATAGAACTTAGATGAGATTCTTTGGGATTTTTTTGAAATCGAGCACAAAGAAATATGAAATACATTATATTTGGCCTGCTAACAGTAAGATATAATAAAATTCCAATCATGCCTCTATATAACTTGGTGTCAATTGATTTTCCAGTTTCATCCAAATCATGTTTTATATTATTACACATAGGAGTTGTATATGTCTTTTTGTTTTCAAGTCCAAATTTCTTCAATAAATCAGTAATTTATTTTATTGGATTCTAATCATTTCCAAAATCATTTTGTTAAATTTGAATTCCTAAAAAGAAATTTAATTCTCCCATCATACTCATTTCAAATCATTTTGGAATTAAATTTGAAAACTAATGACAATGTTTTTTTTGTTGATAAAAAAATTACATAATCCACATAAATTTGAACCAATAAAATATTAGAGTTTACAGTTTTTTAAACAATGTTGGATCTGCCATTCCAACAGTAAAATCATTTTTCAAAAAAAAGAACAAAATCTTTCATACCAAGCTCTAGGTGTTTGTTTAAGTCAATAGAGAGCTTTAGTATGTTTAAAAAAAGAATCTGGTTTTTGAGAATTTTCAAAACCAATAGGTTTCTCAACATAAATTCCTCCATTAAATAACGATTTAAATAGGAAGACCTAATATCCTTCTGAAATAATTTAATGTTCATATGATATGCATAGGCTAAAAGGTTCCTAATGGCTTCTAATCTTGGTATAGGTGCCAATTTATCATCATAATCTATACCTTCTTCCTAATTATATCCTTTAACTACTAGTCTTGACTTATTTATAGTAATTATTCCTTGATCATCTTGTTTATTTCTCAAGACCTACTTAGTTCCTATGATTGGATAGTTCTGTGGTCCTTCAACTAAATTCCATAATTCATTTATCTTGAACTGGTTTAGTTTTTATTGTATTGCTATCATCCAACTTTCATCATCTAAGGATTCTTCTATTGACTTAGGTTTTAATTGGGATTGAAAGGTAGAAAACTCAACAATATTTCTTATGTTCCTTATAGTTTTTATTCATGTGTCTAGGTCTCCTATTACAATTTCTGAATGGTGATTATTTAGGGATCTAGACTATCTAGGTAAAACACTGTTAGGTTCATTAGTATCATGTTCTTATGAACAGGCCTGAATCTTATTTATGTCTTTTTCAAAATAATATTTCAATTTCTTAGGTCTCATGTTATCATTAGAGTTAGATTCATCAATTTGGTCTTTGTTTTTCTCAAATGGATCAGATTCACAAAATTTCACATGATTTGATTCTTCAAGAATCCTTGACTTTTTATTAAATACTCTAAATGATTTGGAAGTAGTAGAATATCATAAAGAAAATACCTTTATCATATTTTTGATCAATCATACCAACATTGTCCTTGCTGTTTAAGGTGTAAACCTTGCGTCCCAAAACTTTAAAGTAATTTACTTTAGGTTTTCTGTTATTCTAGAGTTTATAAGGTGTCTTTTTGAAAATTGGTCTGATTAAAACTCTATTCATTATATAACAGGTTATGCTTACAGCTTCTGCCCAGAAATAGGTAGGAAGACTATATTCATTTAGAATAGTCCTAGCCATGTATTAAACGGTTTTATTTCTTCTTTCAATAATTCCATTTTGTTAATCTATTCTCAGTGCAAAGAAGGTGTGTTTAATACCCATATTAGAGAAAAAAAATTAAATACCATATTCTCAAATTATTTACCATGATCACTTCTTAATGAAATTATTTTAAAATATTTTTCATTTTGAACAGCTTTGAAAAAACATTCAAATATTGTAAAAGATTCATTTTTATATTTTACAATGAAAATCCAAGTAAATCTATAATAGTCATCAACTAATACATATACATATAATTTACCATCTGAAATTTATATTCTTGAAGGTCCAAACAAATCTATATAGACAAGTTCTATAAGTTTTTATGTACCAATTTTGTTAACATATTGGAAGTATGATTTGTGTTTCTTGCCAAGTTGACATGCATCACAAAATCTATCACTTTCAAATTTGAGACAAGGAAAATTAGAAACTAATTGTTTCCTAGATAACTTGTGTAAAGAATATATATTTCAATGTCCATGTCTTATATGTTATATCCACAATTAATTTATATTAGTAGTTAAGCAGTTTAATTTTTATTTACACAAGGAATTTAAGTCCAAGGTATAAACATTATCAGTTCTGGGTTCTCTAAATTTAAGAAATTTAGCTTTAAAAATCAAACAACAGTTGTTAGAAAAATATACAAAATAACCATCGTCACAAAGTTGAGAGATACTTATTAGGTTGTGTTTCAATCCTTGTACCTAGAGTACATTATTGATTGATACAACTTATGGATCTCCATCATTTCCAATGCCAATAATTTTACCTTTGGGATTGTCACCAAATGTGACTAATCCGCCATCCATTTGATTTAGTGTTCTAATGTTTGATGAGTTTCCACTCATATTCCAGGAGAATCCATGTCTATATACCATATTTCAGTTCGTCTTCTATGACCTACTTCTTGAAAAGGTATTCAAATAAAAGTTCATTTTGGTAACCATACTGTATTGGGTCTAGCTGTGTTAACTTGAAAAGATCTGGGTATCCAAACAAGCTTTGTTTTTCTATAATCAATAGAATCATATAAACTATTTACAACAAAGGATTTCTTAATTCCACTAACTTGAGTTTTCCTTAAATAATAGTTTTTAGATATGCGACCTTTTGTTCCAAAGTAGTTTAAAATTATACCTTCTGTACTTGGAATAAAATTGATCTTATACAGTTTGGGTTTCTCACCTTTACCACCTATTCCATATCTTTCTTTTTAATCACATTCTTTCCCAGAATTTAATTTAGTTAATTTTATCCTTTTGTAAAAACAAGAGTTGCTTCTTTGTATGTCCCTACTTCTATTTTCAGTGTTATTATTTTAGTTTCATTATCTATACAATTTGTTTTTGATGAGTTATATCTTTCAATTAACTCTTGTTGTTGTTTTAGCAGACTTTCTCTTTCTCTTAAAACATCAATGTGAATATTTTTCTGAGATTTATGTTTCTTAAATAAGGAATCATATTTCTCTTATAGCATATTGTAGTAGGATGAATGTATATCATTTGAACAAATGGAACTAGAATCTGAATCAGATGTGTAATATGATTGTGCCTCATCAACTTCTTCCACAATGGTCATATTTTCTTTTAGATTCAATTCTTCATTTTTTGATTCAGATTTTGATGAGCTGCTGAAGTTTTCAGAAACACTCATATTATATTTCATTTAAATTTTGTATTTCTGATCATAATCGTTGTTTTTGAAATATTTCTTTTTTTCTTTCTCCTTTTAATTGAGGATAGTCAGGTCTTATGTGACCCATCTTTTTTCATTCATAGAATCTGACTTCCTTTGGTTATTTTTCATCGTTCTTGAAGGATTTTCTGAATTCCTTATTCTTTCTATAGAACTTACTAAACTTTCTGGCTAACTGAGGTAGTTCCATATCTGAATTAGATGAATCAAAACCCTCTTATTTCTCATTGATTTCATTCTTCTTATTTCTTCTCTTCTTTTGGGATGTTACATTCAAAGAAGTATTTTATCTTTTGATCAAGACTTTATGCTCATTTTCTTCATCTTGCATCACAACCTCATACATCATCAAGGTTCCAATTAATTCTCTCATAGTTAGATATTTTACTGGTGATAATTTCCAAATGGCCACTGATATCCCATTCCATTGGTTTGGAAGTACTCTCAGTACTTTCAGGGCTTGATCTGCTTGTTTGATAGGCTCACCAATGGTAGTGATATTGTTAACAATTTCTATAAGCCTTCCATTCATCTGGGTGATTCTTTATCCTTCAAACATTCTGAATGTGTCGAATTTCAATTTAGTTGTGGCATACCTCATTTGTCTGACATTGTCAGTTCATTCATAAACAACTGCAATTGTCCACCACATTTCATAATTAGTTGGTCACAGAGATACTCTGTTGAATTCATCTGGTCCTAGACTACATATGATATAATTAATAGCTTTTGAATTTATGTAATACTATGCTTTAGTAACTCCATTCCATGTTTCAGGTTTCTCGGGAATTTCATAAGGAGTAATAATTTTTTAGTAGACTCTGTATCCAAGATTTTTCAGATAGATGATCATCCTCGAATCCCAACATTCATAGTTTCCACCATTGAAGTATATACCTTGAACCATTAAAATTCCCTCTCATGTATCATCCATTGAGATCTCTAAGTATAATCCTTTGAAACTTTGATCTGGTTATATATTTATCAAAATAAAGCACAACCTCTGATACCTATTGTTGGGTTGGGTTATACCAAATACGCACAAGTGGGGGGGGGGGGGTGAATTGTCTTTTATAATTTCTTCACAAATCATGATGATTTATGAGTTTTTCCATTATCTTCATCAGAATGTTTATGAAGTATAAATAAACAATTATCAGGACACAAAGATTTATAGTGGTTTGGGGAATAGAAGACCCCTATCCCACTCCACCAATGCTCTACTCTAAGAGCATGGTGATTTTCACTATCTGGTCCTCTTATCAACAGACTGTCCACAAATTAGTGCAGGCAATTGATACCTTTACAAGTTTAGGCTAAAACTGAGCCTTCTGGTTTATACACAAAACCGAATACAGAGATTTTTATGAGAAGAAAGTTACTCAAAATTAAAATATTATTTGTTTTAAAATAATTTATAGTTGTTCTTCACAGCTGCAGTAATACACAACTAACAGTAGATGGATCGTCATCTTACGAAAAGATGTACTTATGGTAATGGTAGTTCGGAGTTGATCCGGTTGCAAGAGATAAAGAAATAAATTCAGCCACTGAAACTAAAATAGATTCATGATAGATCTTCGATGTAGAATTAGTGAAAATATTCAGCGTGTTTCTTATTCTTATTCTTCTTCTGAAAAAAAGGTTTTATCATACTTTGTAACAATAGATCTGTATATCTCAAATATCTCTGTAAACTGAAGTCGAGAGACTTGAGAGCTTGTTCTTCTAATCTTTTTCACAATGATACGTCTTACTTATTTTTTAATTCAAAATAACACGGATATATAAAGAATAAAGGTGAGTGTTTTCCTTTCATGTTTAGATCCACAAAAGGCACCTTTAGAATCACGATATTCAAATGTTCAAATAACAGAGCAGTCGTAACACCCCTTAATAATCAGTATGAAATACTCCTCTTAAATCGATAATTTGAATCATAAATAAATGGATTCGAATCATTCAAATATGTGCTTTAAAATCCGGCTTTGAATTATGATTAAAATAAGCCTGATAATACACATAAATATCGTTGCTCGATAAAGTCAAAATTTAAATCTTCGGTGCCAAACGTAGGGTTTAACTCTATCGCATATTTCCTCATAATGTAAGGTTGACCATGTAAGTTTGATCTAAAATGTAAGGTTGGTTATCCATATTTTTCTATTCTTCAAAACATAAGGTGCATGATCCATACTTTTGAATAAAACATAAGGTTTTTTACCAAAGTAAATTTGATGTACCAAAATTTTCTGATAACATAAACATAAGGTTCCTTCCAAACATTGGGTTCCTATTCCATACTTTTCTAATAATTTAGGGTTTCTTAACCATATTTTTCTGAACATCTATAAAGAAAACCATAGATTCTGTCCTTACACTTACGCTCTTCAACGTAGGGTTTGAACAGTGTTTTCAGAACACGCTAAAAATGATTTCTAAATACTTTTTCAAATATTCCACGTTGTTTAAATTCTTTAATGTTACTACAAAAATAAGAAAATAAAGAATATTAATTTCATAAAATGTACTCCAGGAAAAATCATTAGAATAACAATCAAGGGTATTTATGAGTATCAAAATCATCATAAAAATATAGAGTGTTGTTCTCAACAATCTCCCCTTATAATAATAATATAGAGTGTTATTGAAAACAACAATTTCTCAATAGTATATACTTGAGAATGAGAAAAACTACTTATCAATTTTGTTTTGTAAAGAGAGGTATATTTCTAGGATTATAGGTAAAAAATAAAAATGGGTAATAACAGGTTATTGAATGTATTTTTTTGAAGAGTGGGGAGTTAGGGATTTGAGATCCATTTACGAATAATTATATTTTTTAGGGTGAGAGAATTAAAAATTTATACTAACTTTTAAATGAGAAATTTCTTTTGAACTCAGTATATGATATTTTTATAGAAATGCAATGGGTCGGATATGGGGTACTAATAGTATGCAAAAAAATTATGAATTTTCACATTATTTTAATTAAATAAATTCGATTATACTATTATTTTTTAATTGAAAATTAGAACAACTTTTATGTTTTGAAATAATTTTATCTTAGCATAAAAATGGATTAAAATAATTGTTTTCCTTTTTTTAATCAGTTTCAATTTTTTTTAGAAACAAACATTGAATTATATATATTTGATAATATTTATGTGAAATGAGTGGTTTCATGATATTAAAATGGAAAATTATGATGCTATGGATGATTAAAGGAAATTTTGAATGATCATGTTTGATTAAATGTGAATATGTTGAGCTACATAAATTGAGTAACTTTTTATCAACACCCATGCTTGGTGAATGTGAGCAAAGAGTAACTCCTATAGGAAAAAATATGAAAATATATACCTATGTAAGGTATAACTACAATTCTTAATCCTCGTGTTAGAAACACTCAACTACTCCAAACACTATGTGCGATTAATTTCAAGGGGAAATACCCAAAGTAAAAAAATCATTCCTATATCCAGAAGGTTGTATAATCATAAGCCATATTCAATAGGAAACCTTGTATAAAAATAATCAAGCATAGGGATTTATATATGTATGAATAACCAATACTGAATAAATGCTGAATAGGAATCATGTAATCCATTGAGTCATGATCACATTGTCGAGGGCGTCAAATTAGTTGTTTAATTTTGATTAGAATTTCTACAGTATAGAAGCAACCCTAGGTCGTCTCTCGATGGAGCCTTAGATCATTAATTTAAAAATAGGGTTTTTATTATGAAAGTAGAAGGTGAATGGGGTTTTTTAAAACTTGGGGGTTTGATGATTAAAGATGAAAATAGAAAATTAAAGCGATAAAAAAATGTAGAGATTAACAAAATTAATTAAGCGTGATCAACCCGGGGTACTCTCATGATGTTTATCCTTAATCGCTTCATGATATAGGGTTGTGATCTTTTAATCCCTGGTTTGTAACACCTAGAACCATAATGTTACTGAATTTGTACTAGTATACCTCATTGGGTTTAATCGAAAACACACAATGATTCACCAGACACCGCTGATGATTGGGTGATTTGTGTTTGACTTCATAACCAAAACTCACCAAGGAAACACACGATGAACTCGATGCGCTATCTAGGTTTGTATGTTACTTCTTTGTGATACCATTAAATAAATGTACATGGCCTTGAGAGTGCTTATGTGAGTTCAATTGACCAATATGAACCACACAAACACCGCAATTGAAAGGGGGACAAGGAAGTGGTGAACGGTGTGTGAAACATCACATGAATGGGTACCCACAAACATGATCATATGAGTTGAGCATGACATACCATTACATAACTCAATAAAATTAAAATATATGATGAATAAAAACAACATAAAACCTGGAATTAAAAATATCATTCAATTTAATACAAAAACGAAGCTCCAGATTACATCACGTTCCTCCCCGGGTGATCACAAGGGGTTTAGAAACTAATGGGAGAGGAGGAAGTGAAAGATGTTGGGGTAGAACTTCCCATAGACTCCAAAACTTATAGGGATGCTGAGAAGACTCCTTGGGGATTCCAAAGTGTTAGAACCTTTCCTCTTGGCCGAACTCCCAAATGGGGAGCCCAAGGTGCCATTTTATAGGAAAATTGGAAGGTGGTTTGAGGCACACATATTTCTGCAATCCAATTGTACCACGCGTTTCGACCAATAGAAACACGAATCTCCCTTTTGAAAAAACTATTAATTTTTATCCCAAATTACTGACTATCTGCAGAAAAAGTTTGGCATCAATTGGAAAAGTGGATCCAGAGATATGGACAGATTATAGAACACCGAATTTGACTTTGTGCAGATTTGATTCTTTGTACAGATCAGTTCGGTTGGGCCCCTCGACGTCCGAAATGGGATTGGATTAATTAATAAGAGTTGTAGACCATTATATTTTGTACTAGTAAAATAAATATGAGCATATTTAGATTCACTTAATTTTCTATACAAGCACAAAAGTGGACAGGTCTTCATGGATCTTTGCAATTTTCGCCCATTTTTCTTCCACTTAATCAAGGGCCCTCCAAATCATCTCCTCCTACATTGAAATAATAAAAACAAGTAACATTTACCATTATAAAATTTACTAATACTAATTAATTGATTCAGAAATAAATTTCAATTTATTATTATATTTGGAATGTTCATTACAAAACTAGTTTAAAACAGCGGTGTAAGGGTGGAATAAAACAGTGAATCGTGGTACGATCGCACCCCCACACATAAACATTTGCACTCCTGGGAAAAGTCACATATCCAAATTAAATGATTCATATATATATTCCAAAAATCATGAAGATTTTACATTTGAGGAAATTTTAATTAAAGTAATGTGATCAATGCACAAAACACACCAAGGAGTTCTTCCTAGTGAAAATAGAAAAAGATGTCTCATAAATAATATCATATTGAAATTAAAAAAGATTAATGATACCAAATTGAGAAAGGAATTCAGAAGTCAACCATGACACTAACTCTCCATCTGTATGTGTGAAACCCATTCCATTCTATTCTTTCCACTTGATATCCAATAAATATAGGTTCTTTTAACATTTTTCAGCTTAAATGATTTTTCCCACCGAACTTACCCTACATCCTTTGCAATCATATTTCAAGACCCACTCACTTAAGCATTCCCAAAATTCAAAACATAAGCTCCCGACCTAGATATCCCCTTATGTTGCACATTTCATCACTCCCATCATTTATTTATTTTTTAGAAGTTGCATTTGGAACAAATTTCACACTCATATCTTAACCCTTGTTTGATCTCCCCACAACATTAATTGCAATAGTTATAACAAGATCAAAGGTTGAGGAGGAGTGGGTTTTGACCTTCCCATGACACAAACAATATATATATATATATATATATATTGAGGGTGTACAACAGTCGAACATTAGGTATACATGCAATGGTTAATCTGGTATAATAATGAAACAGATCAGATAAGGAACGAGTGTATGGAAATAACCTTTAAAGTTGAAAAATATTAACCCAAAATATATTTACCTTATATTAAGTAATAAATATTCACACTTTTTGGTTTGGTTCAAAAATTTGTGGAGATATTAGGGACACAGTTTTCCCAAAAACTACCCACACAAGGGGAATTAATCATCTCAAAGGTTTCACATAGATATGACCATTTATATCATTGACAGAAATCCAATTCACTAAAAAAGAAAATAAATCCCTGATATTAAATTCATACAAATATTCTTTTTAGTCTTCATTATGGTATTTTTACTTTCCCCCCTTTATGGTCACCAAATCATCAAACTTCGAAATTGTTGATGGGGAAAATGAAAATACCATGAAGAAGGCTAAAAAGAGAAGAAACGAGAAAAAGATGAAAAATACTAACTAACCCAGGAATGTATCCACCCCCCAAACCTAGAATGTGAAGTTTCCTCACTAAAATAATTGAGAATGTCATAAGGAATGATAAAACCTGGTGTGTTTTATTGGTATGATGCATCGAGAAGGTGGATTTACTCCACCAGATTCTTCGGAAAATCCTCATATAAGTGTTTAAGTCACTACGCATTGACGGTAAGACTTCTTCCACTCTACTCATATAAAATATATATTGCACCAAAATGGTAAACATTAGTAACAGTATAAGGACTGATCCATTGGGAACGAAGCATACCTGGGTGGAGCTTAAGCCTGGAATTGTACATGAGTACCTTATCAAAAATATGGAACTTCCACTAGTGAATCATGCTATCCTGAATATCATTTTTATTCTCTTTATAGATCTGGGAGTTCTTATATTCATCACGTCGAATTTATTCAAACTATTGAATCTGCAGCTTTCTTTGATCACCTGCATCTGAAAGGTACATATTACATTGTTTAACAGCACAATATGCACGTTGTTCTACCTCCACTGGGAGGTGACAAGCCTATACAAACAAAATTCTATATGGAAACATTTCGATTGGGGTTTTAAAAGTTGTACGGTATGCCCAAAGTGCATCATCCAAGAGCAAACTCCAATCATTCCGATTGGGTAGTACCATTTTTCCAAGATTCTTTTAACTTCCCAATTTGATATTTCTGGTTGTCCATTAGTTTGGGGGTGATATGTAGTAGAGACTTTATGATCAACCCTATACTTATGAAGCAAAATTTTCATGTTGTGAATGCAAAAAATGTGAACCCTGATCACTAATAATGAATCTTGGTAAACCAAACCTACTGAAAATTTGGGACCTCACAAAATCAACAACCACTGGAGAGTTATTGGCCCGATTGGCATTTTCTTCCACCCATTTAGATACATAGTCAACATCCAATAAGATGTACACAAATCCAAATGAATTTGGAAAAGGCCCCTTGAAGTCAATGCCCCATGCATTGAAGATCTCACAAAATAACATGGGCTGTTGGGGAATTTCATTCCTCTTAGAGATATTCACTGTGAATTGTCAACGACTACATGACTTGAAAAATCTATGGGCATCCTTATATAAAGTTGGCCAATAAAGTCCTGAGTCAAGGACCTTTGGAGCTGTATGTTGAGAACCAAAGTGGCCCACACAGGCCAAAGTGTGGAAGAAGGTCAAAACAGAGGTGAACTCATGGTCAGGGACGCATTGACAAACTAATTGATCACTACAAATTCTACACAAGTATAGGTCATCCAAAATTTACCAACGAGAATCATGATTAAGTATCTGGGATTATAAAATTCCGAAATCAGCAGGGACCCTAGATGTTGCTAGAAAATTCACAATGTCCGCATACCAGGGGGTAAGGTCCACAACATCACAAAGGTTCTCATGAGGGAAGAATTATCCAATGGGTAGGGGTGAGTCAATATGATGGTCCAATGGTGGGAAAATCCTACTAATTTGGTCAGCTACAACATTTTACACCCCCCTATTATCTCTAATCTCAAGGTCAAACTCATGGAGGAGGAGAATCTATCGTATGAGATGGGATTTGGCTTCAGGTTTCTTTAATAGAAATCGAAGGGCAACATGGTCAGAAAACACAATCACTTTTGACCCAAGAAGATATGAACGGAATTTTTACAAGGCAAACACAATAAAAATTAGTTCATTTTCAGTGGTTGTGTAGTTTACCTGGGCTGGGTTAGGGGTACGTGAGGCATACACAATGAGATGAGAAGCCTTCTCAACCCTTTGTGATAAAACTGCCCCAACTGAAAAGTTAGAGGAATCACACATAATATTGAAGGGGAGATCCCACTGTGGTGGTTTGATGTTGCGAGGTGATGTGAGACTCTTTGTTTTGTGAATTTAATGCATCCTCACAAATTTTATCAAACACAAACTCAGAATATTTTTGTAACAACCGGGATAAGGGAAGTGTGATCCTACTGAAGTCTTTAATGAATCGGTGGTAAAAACCAGCATGACCCAAGAAAGATCGCACCTCATGAACACATTTTGGATATGTAAGGGTTGAAATTAATTTAACTTTTTATTTATCCACTTGAATTCCCTATTTTGAAATAACAATCCCAAGAACTATCCCTCGTTCAACCATGAAATGTCATTTCTCGTAATTTAATACAAGATCTTTTTCTATGAAACGGCGGAGGATAGAACCTAGGTGTGACAAACAATCATCAAAAGAAGTTCCATAAACTGTGAAATCATCCATAAAAACATCCATGCAATTCTCAAGGTACTCTGAAAATATACTCAATATACAACGCTGAAAAGTAACAGGAGCATTACAAAGACCAAAAGGCATCCTTTTGTATGCAAATATGCAAAATTGATAGGTAAATGTTTTCTTTTCTTGATCTTCAGGGGATATATAAATTTGGAAATAACCTGAATAGCCATTAAGGAAACAATAACGGGACTTACCATCCAATCGTTCTAACATTTGGTCAATGAAAGGTAATGGAAAGTGGTCCTTTTGTGTGGCTTGATTTAGTCGACGGTAGTCAATATAGACTCGCCAACTGTTTTACACACGTGTTGGAACCAATTCATTCCTTTCATTTGACACAACTGTTATTCCTGTTTTTTTAGGCACAATTTTCACTGGGCTAACCCATTTACTATTAGATATTGGGTAAATGATCCCCACAACAAGTAATTTACTGATTTCTAATTTTACCACTTCAAGGAGAGTGGGATTCAACCGGCGTTGAGATTGTCTTACGAGATTTTCCTCATCATCCAAAAGTATATGTTGCATAAAAATAGATGGTCTAATCCTGAGAATATCAGCCAATGTCTATCCTGTTGCATTTTTACACTCTCTCAAAAGTTTGACCAGTTTAGATTCCTGTTTTGGAGAGAGTTTATTGGAAATAATGACGGGATTTGGTCAATACCCTCAAGATATGCATATTTTAGATGATAAGTAAGTGGTTTAAGTTCCAACACCGGTGGTTTCTGGATTGAGGGAGGGGATCTAGGGGGAGTGAGGTCCATTAAATTGTCTATATCCTCATGTTTATTCTCTAAAGATAGAGATTCTATAGAAATGAGATTTGCGGAATCATCAACAGTCATGGGTACCTTAGAATGAAAACACTCATCAATTAAAGCACAAAATTTAAACTTTTCAGAACCTACACAACACTCAAAACATGAATCAAAACTTAAATCATATAAGGGTGAAGAAAAAAATGAATCAGATTTTGGGTTGAGGAGAGAATTGTGTGTGTGTGCATCATTTGAGAGCACTTCCATATAATAGATAGTAAGAGTGGAGTGCTCTTCAATGGGGTGCTTCATAGCCTCAAGGATGTTAAATCTTACCTTTTCTCCTCCGAATTCCATGAACAATGTACCATTGTGAACTTTGATGATCGTCTTTGCTGTTTTGAGGAATGGCCTCCCAAGTATGAGAGGAGTGTGTCCTTGGGTTCGGGTATCTTTCATCTCAAGGATGTAGAAATCAGTGGGGAAGATGTGATTATTCACTCTAACAAATAAATCCTCAATCACTTATTTTGGATGCATTGTACTCCGGTTGGCAAGTTGCATGACAATGCATGTTCGTCGAAGCTCTCCAACCTTTAGAGAAGTATAGAGGGAGTGAGGCATTACATTAATGGAAGCACCTAAATCTTGCATAGCATCAGAAAGGAAGGTCTCCTCTATGGTACATGATATCGTGAATGTGATTGGATCCTTGAATTTGGTTGGCATTTCTGGTTGAATCAAGGCCGAGACATTCTTACCCAAGTTTACTCTCTCATTCTCCTTTAGCCTTTATCTATGAGTGCAAAGTTCTTTAAGAAATTTGGAATAACGGAGAATTTTCATGACTTCATCTAATAAAGGAATATTAACTTGAAATTTTTTAAATGTACCCATTATCTCATTATCAATATCATTATCAAAAAATGTCTTAGATTTAGAAAGTATTTGTGGGAAAGTAAGAGGAATGGATTGTTCATTTTAATCATGAATGATAATTTTATTTCCCTTTTTTTCATTAAATGAAATTTTTGAGGGTTGGGAAGGAGTGTTTTCAAGAGGGGGACATACATGTTTCATATAATTAGTAGAAGGAGAAGCTTCTTTACCACTACAAAGTGTAATTTCACAAACATTACCTTTGTCCTTCGGATTGGTAATGGGTTGGGATGGTAATTGTACAGACCCTTGCATCTTAAGATCACTAATGGTGTTCGCCAATTGTCCCACTTGAGTTTGTAGGTCTTGAATTGCCGATTGTGTGGTATGTTGGAACTGGAGGTTCTGGGTTTCCATTTTCTTCACCATATCCTCGAGACTTGGTTCAGATTTGGGAGGAGGAGGATTGTTTTGAGATGTTGATGGATAAGAAGGTTGCATACCTTGGACTTGATGATACCAATTCTGCAGGGGGTAGCTTGAGTTTCCTCCTTGTCGGTACTGGGGTTGTGCTTGCCACCCGAGGTTTGGATTTGGCTTGAATTGTTCTTTCTTGAAGGGAGGTGCTTATCGGAATGGACGCCCTGGGAACACAGCTGCACAAGACTCAGATGAATCTTGAAGTTGTGGGCACTGGTCAGAAAAATGATTGTTATCAGAAAAAATACCAAAATTTAATGGAATAGAAGTAGAGTACGAGTTACCTTATGCTTGAGCTAATTGCCTTAGAAGGGTATGCATCTCATCAAGTTTAGTATCTACTTTTTGTTCTAGGGCTGAATGACTTACCTCATGAACTCCAAGGGTTAGTGCAATTGCTCGTGTATCAATGGGTGTTTTAATGGGATGAGATGTTTTGAAATTGATGTGAATATCTTGAAAGTGAGTTATTTTATAAATGGTTGTGTCTTTATGAAAAGTTTTGTAAGATGTGAATTGGGATTTTGATCTTGTGGTTAGAAGTTTTGAGAAAAAGGATGTGTTGGTTGACTATTTTGGTTTTGAAAAGTGGAAAGAATCTTTGTTTTAACCTTTGGTATTTCCATGAGTGACCACATGGATGGTGTTATATGGGATTATGGATGGTTGATGGCATGACTGGATGAGTTTCGAGACCGATATGAGGAGGGTGCCCGGTGTGGCACATAAACATGCATGTGTAAGGCCCATGGGGTACCATCGGTGGATACGCTAACCGTTGAACCATTTTTTGTCAATAATTTTTTTTAAAGAAAAACTTGAGGACTTTATGAATTGTTTGGGATGGCTTATATTATGTGTTTTTGGAAAATTTTGATGTTGTGGGATGTTTTCAGTCCAAGAACCCATCCTGTTTGAACTGTGTTATGGGTTTATGTTGGGTCAGTAAGCTGTGTAGAAGGACCAATTAGTAGTCTACTTTGAGATATGTTTTAGGACACCTTTATGGTGGTTCCCTTCATGTGTTTGGATCTGTTTTATGGCATGTTTTGACCAATGGACCATCTTGGTTGGGTCCTTGGGTTATCCCATTGGATAAGGTATGCTCCCATTAAGGGTTGATGCATAACTGAAGTGAATCCCGAATTGTTTCTCCATTAGAAAATCCTCCAGTTGATCAATATAAGGAATCTTTTATCGATCATTGTGGATTGAGTATACACTCATTCCTTTCTTTTATTTTCTTAGATCCTCTTGTAGCGGGAGAGTTCTCGTGGAAGGTTGAAAGAGACCTTTGTTTCTTAAGCTTTCTAATTCGTCGAAGCTGGAAGTGGTCTAGGGTTGTTAGTGAGGATGAGTGTCTCGATGGTGTATAAGAGGGCCTCTGGGTTTTTCACAGTTTCTTTGAAGCATGAGTTCATGTTAAACCACATGTGTGATAAATATGGTCACAATAGGATATTGTGGCCACCTTATGGAATTGTGTGTTGTTTGGGGATGTTTTATAAGGTCCCTCTCCATGCATTGTTTATATCAGTCGCAATGGTCATGTTCAGTGATGCATTAGGATGTCATGTGCTCGATTGACCGTAAAGGTGAAAGTTGGGAAATCATCTGAGAGTCTCGGTTATGTTGGAAGAATTTCTCCGTGGGAAAAACTAAAAAATATCCCATTTTAAAGGAAGGTGATTTTGGGTGTTCTTTACTTCTATTTTTTCTCACCCGAACAATCAAGGTGTGATGTGTGTGCATCTTCTAAGCCCTTGTTTCAGTGAAATATCATGTTAGGGTAAAGTGAGTTTGGAATGTGTTTTGTCTTGGAAAACTTATCAAGGATTTCAGTGTAGTTTTTGGTTGCACCTATTGAATAATTCTGATTCAGGGGGGTTTCAAAAGCCTAGCTGTGAGGCCGAAGATTCTTCAATCATTTGAGCTCCATCCATAGGTCTCGGAGAGAAGCTGGATCATAGTCTGGGGAAATAATAGGTTCATTTAAACCCTTGTACAAATTAAAATCCTCAGTATGGAAGATAAGAAGAGTTTAAACCTATGGTTTCATCATCTATCTTCTGTTGTTCTTGTTCGGTATAAATAGGTGGAGGGCCTTGTACCCATGTCATCACCCAATGTTATTCCCTCCCCCTTTTCTTTCCATTGAGTATTTGGATAAAGGTTTGAAGTTTGGCTAGACAAGTTGACCACGTGGTTTTCACTTGGTTAGGAGTGACCATGCCCCAGAAATCCATGTAGATAGAAGGATCCCCACTATTAGTGCATGGTTTCCAAAACCGTGCAGACTAACAATGTGATCGTCCCAACACTTAAAAATTTGGGTTCTTTCTGTACCGGCCCGTGCTGGTCGGTTAAGATGGTTGGTTCTTATGGTGGGGAGACCCACTATGAGTATTATATAAGTTCTTTTGTAAAATTTTAATGGATGTATACCCTTTGTACTGGGGAGTCCATTCAGGCCTCCCCCAGTTAGTGTCCATATTCTGTCTTAGAAAAAAATATTGTTTGTCTCTTATGGTGGGGAGCCTATTTTTGTTTCCCCGTACCGATAACTCAGATTTATCCATTTTCTTGGCTTGAAGGTAGGTAGTCTCATTCAGAGAAATTAGGATACCTACATATTCCTTGAGTAAACGTTGGATTGGAGAGCTCCCAATGGTTTTGTTAATGTAAGGTATGTGTAAACTTGTTCAAAGTCGTTGTTTGTTTGGGTGAATTGATTGAGTCTTGTTCAGATGGTGTTGAAGTAGTTTAATTTTGGGATAAAGTATGAATGTGATTTATCATTTCAGTAAAGTGGTGTAAGTTTTTATGGTGAGAGTAATCCTTCATTAATTGATCACTGGAGGTGTTTTTGCCTTTGGGGGTGAAACCTAGCAAGGGAGTACCTCTTGGTTTCTCAGTTGGGTTTGGTTGTTTCTTTGGCCTTGATGTGACTTTCCAGGGCAGAAAGTTATCATGGTGGGGAGAATTTTCACATACGTGACTTATTTTAAAGTTAAATTTCATTTAATTTCCATTTATTCTTTTTTTGGGGTTTCTCAAGCTTTTATGGTGGAATGGGTGAGTTTTCGTGAATTGGGCCAAACTGTGAGCCAAATTCCAGATTTAAAAATATTTTTTTCTTTTATAAATATTTTATTTTTTTATTTTTTTCACCCATTCCAATTTCTAAATGGTCTCCTATGACATATTAACACCACCATTGTAGTTTGGAGCCTTTAGAAATCAATAACCAAGGTGTATATGGGTTTTTATTTAAGGTATTAGACCTGCCCGAAAGCCCAATTTCGGTTTTAAAAATAAAATTTGTTTAATTATTAAATTATTCCATTTTAAGGATTGTTCGGTGATTCTAAGCCTCGCACACGACCATTGAAGCTAGCCGTGTGTCCAACATATCTCTCCCATATTTGGAGCTCTTCTTCATCGCGATTGAGTGCTTAACGTCTTAGGGTTTCTAAAATCAGGTAGATTTGCAGAGGTAAGTTCTTTACATCCTAATGCTCTCAATTCTTAGTATTTTCCCCCATTACAGTTCCTACATGTTCTCATAATCCTTGTTCAAACTTCCCTTTAATGGTTGGATGTTTTCAAATTCAGATACTGGTGGATTTTGGGTCATTTTATTCAAGATTGTTTTGAGTAAGTGTTTCTCTCTTCAATTTCTTCATTATCCCTAGGGTTTCCTCCCCCTTTCATTATGTTCTAAAATGTACAGAAGTTAGGGTTCGAACATATGGTTTAATTTGGTGTCTTTTTGGTTAAATATTTTGGTCTAGGGATAGATTTATCATCCTTGTGATGCGGCGGTGGTGCAGTTGATGTTTCACACCAAGTTTTGAGGGATTCGACACTTTCGGTAGGTGGTTCCATGTGTAAACAATTATTGATGAGTTATATTTCTATATTTACCCATTTTTCAAATTCTTCATATGTTGGGTGTGGTGAAAAAACTTTTTATGATTTATTTGGTTAAGTGTTTAATTTTATATTTGCATTTTAACTTGAAATTGGGTGTTTTCATGTGTTACTCGTGGGGTATTATTTGGGTGTATTTTATAATATATGGAATTGGTTTAATAAATATTTTTTGGACTTCCAATTATGGTTTGGTAATGTATTAGTGTCATGTGGGCCTAAAAATAGGGTTTTTGAATAGGTTTTATGTGTAATACAATGTTATACTTCTTGAGAGCATTTATGAAAATATGTGTTTTCATTTGAATATTTTTTAGTATTATTCAAGGTGATTTTATAAAACATGAAAGTGGTTTTATAAATGTCTCTAGGGCTTCCAAATATATTTCTGATAGGTATTGGTTTGGTTTTTGGTCTTAAATGGGGGTTTTGAAATGGGTTTTGTGTGCAAGACATATTTACACCACTTGGGTTATTTTTATGAAAATTGAAAATGTTTTAGTTGGTCAAATAAAGTGGTAAAAGGGTGCATTTTTATTGTTTGGTATGTGTGTTCACCTATTAATGGGTTTTTAAAGATGAAGTGAGGTTTTTACATGTCAAACATTTTTAGAATGTTTTGTAAATTTCTGAAATGTTTTAATAAATTGTGATGTTGGAGCGAAACTTGTTTGTGGGCTGTTTCATGTAAGTTTGATGATAAAATGATTTTGAAGGTAAAAACGGTATTATGTAACAAGTGAGTGGGATTTTATGAGAGTTTTAATATATTGGAACGGTTTATAAAATTGTTTAATGGATTTGTGGAACTGTTAAAGAAACGTGAAAAGTGTTGTGGGCTATTTTGTTTTGAGTCGGATTTCAAAATCAATTTGAATGAAAAGTGGAATTTTGTAACCTGTGTTGTATACACGTGGTATTTTTGGTGAATTTATGATATGGAAATTATATTTTCATTTTTAAAGTATATTCATTGACTTGTTGAACTTGTTTGAGCACAAAGGGAAAACCCGAGTATCTAGGTGAGTGGACGTGTACTAGTATGCTAGTGAATCCGTGGGGTTTGGCCTCAGTTTCACTTAGCAAGATTGATGCTTAAAACTCTAAATAAACTATGATGATGATGATTGAGGACCACTAGTTTATGGGTATGTTCCCTACTAGTGTCTTGTGCATGAGAACATATATTTGTGATGGTTACTCTCACCGAGAAAAGAGGTACTTGGGGCCCACAGCTTGCTAGTGCCTAGGGGTTATTTTCTATTGCTTGTGCCCCCTTGGTTTTTTTGCGCTTACCGTCAGCATATGGTATTAGAGGCTGGAAAATTTAGTAGCTATGGTATTTATTTTAAAAGTGTTTATTCTTTAAATTAGCCCACCTGAAAACTGTTTTTTTAATGTTCAAACTTTTAGAAATTTTAACCAGCCTTTCTTGTTTTTGAAAACTTGCACGCTTTTAGTCATTAAATTTTTATCACATGGAATATATTAGTGGTAGTATACTATTGGGATTTGGATCACACCCTACTTACCCCCTTGTGTGTAATTAGACTTGGTTATTTTTGTTGTCGCAGGTTGGGTACAGTTTTTAGTTCTAGTGGTTCGGGTTTCTAGAAGGTCCTTGGTGGTGATGTCTTGTGGAGATGACTTGAGGGCGTTGCCACTTGCCATGAGGGTTATTGGTATTTCATTAATTTGGTTTTGTTCCTCTGTAATGGTCTTTAAACATAGTTTTAACCTATGTAATTCAGTTCTGAAATTTTGTAAAAGACAGTTTTAGTTGAAAAATACAGAGTTGTTTTATTGAGTTTGTTTGTTGTTTAATGTTTATAAAATCAGGTAAATTCTTCCCAATTCTCATTATATGATACCCGGGAACTTGTGCCAGCCCGTGGAGATCGGGAATGCCCTTAATTACTTGTCACGGGCTGGGTTTGGTGCCGGTTTCGGCGGCGACCAGATTCAGTTCGCGACAAAATGGTATCAGAGGAGGTTCAAGTTAACTCTTTGAGTCATGTTATTTAGGGAAGAGTCAGAATAGTCTGGAGTTAGGATTTTTAGGACTTGGAATTCCTATTATGTGTAGTGTGCCTGATCACCACACCTCATGATGGGATTCAAGTTTCCAAGAGAAGTCAGGATTTATCTAAGTCATTTGGTTTTCTTCGTTCGATGATGATTAGGGGAAATGAAAAGAGAGTTGGGTTAATGGTCTTAGTGAGCTCGCAGGGCCTAGAAAGCCATGTGGAGCCATAGATATTCCCTAGAACACTCTCTATGAGAGTTAAGTGATTGGAATAAGGCCACCAACCATATTTCCAAGTCGCCCACTGAAACTAGTTTCCTCTCACATTTTTTTGTGCTTTAGTTTTGAAAACATGGCACTTTGGTTTTAAGAAGCTTAAAGTTTTTGTGAAATGTTTCACAAATAAATATGGAATGGTTTGATTTATGAAATGGTGGAACTGAATTTTCAGAATTGTTTTGAAATGGAAAATGGTGTGATTATACCTCTTTTGAAAGGAGGAACTATATTGAAGTTGGTTTTGAAGTGTTTCCAATATAGTTTTCTAAACAATCAATGTGTGTTTTAATGGTATGAGATGTTTTGAAATTGATGTTAATATCTTGAAAGTGAGTTATTTTATAAATGGTTGTGTCTTTATGAAAAGTTTTGTAAGACGTGAATTGGGATTTTGATCTTGTGGTTAGTAGTTTTGAGAAAAAGGATGTGTTGGTTGACTATTTTGGTTTTGAAAAGTGGAAATAATATTTGTTTTAACCTATGGTATTTCCATGAGTGACCACATACATGGGGTTATATGGGAATATGGATGGTTGATGGGATGAATGGATGGGTGCCAGGATGGATATGAGGAGGGTGCCCGGTTTGGCACATAAACATGCATGTGTAAGGCCCATGGGGTACCATTGGTGGATACCCTAACCGCTGAACCGTTTGTTTTCAAGAAATGTTTTTAAAGAAAAACATGATTACATGATGAATTGTTTGGGTTGGATTATATTATTTGTTTTTGGAAAATTTTGATGTTGTGGGATGTTTTGAGTCCAAGAACCTATCCTGTTTGAACTATGTTATGGGTTAATGTTCGGTTGGTAAGCTGTGTTGAAGGACCAGTTAGTAGTCTCCTTTGAGATATGTTTCGGGACACATTTATAGTGGTTACCTTCATGTGTTGGGATATGGTTTATGGCCTATTTTGACCAATGGACCATCTTGGTTGGGTACTTGGGTTATCCCATTGGATAAGGTTTGCCCCAATTAAGGGTTAATGCATAACTGAAGTGAAACCCAGATTGCTTTGTCATTGGAAAATCCTCCAGTTGATCAATATAAAGAATCTTTTATCGATCATTGTTGATTGAGTCTACACCCATCATTTATTTGATTTTTTTAGCTCCTCTTGTAGTGGGAGAGTGCTCGTGGAAGGTTGAAATAGGCATTTATTTCTTAATCTTTCTAATTCGTCAATGTTGGAAGTGGTATAGGGTTATTAGTGGTGATGAGTGTCTCGATGGTGTCTAAGAGGGCCTCTGGGTTCTTCACAGTTTCTTTGAATCGTGAGTTCATGTTAAACCACCTGTGTGAGAAATACGGTCATGATAGGATATTGTGGCCACTTTCTAGAATTGTGTGTTGTTTGGGGATGTTTTATATGGTCCCTCTCCATGCATTGTTTATATTAGTCTCAATGGTCATGTTCGGTGATGCATTATGATGTCATGTGCTCGATTGACCGTAAAGTTGAAAGTTGGGAAATCATCTGAGAGTCTCTGTTAGGTTGGAAGAATGTTTCCCTTTGAAAAACTTAAAAATATCCCTTTTTATAGGAAGGTGATTATGGGTGTTCTTTAATTATATTGTTTCTCACCCGAAAAATCATGGTGTGATGTGTGTGCATCTTCTAAGCCCTTGTTTCAGTGAAATATCAAGTTAGGGTAAAGTGATTTTGGAATGTGTTATGTCTTGGAAACATTATCAGGGATTACGGTGTAGTTTTTGGTTGCACCTATTGAAGAATTCTCATTTAGGGGGGTTTCAAAATCCTAACTGTGAGGCCGAATATGCTTCAATCATTTGAGCTCCAACCATTGGTGTTGGAGAGAAGCTGGCTCGTAGTCTGGGGAAATCACATGTTCATTTAAACACTTGGATAATGTAAAATCCTCAGTATGAAAGATAGGAAGAGTTTAAAACTATGGTGTCATCATCTTTCTTATGTTGTTCCTGTTCGGTAGAAATTGGTGGAGGACCTTGTACCCATGTCATCACCCAATGTTATTCCCTCCCCCTTTGGTTTCCATTTAGTATTTGGAGAAAGGTTTAGAGTTTTTCTAGACAGTTTGAGCAGATGGTTTGCACTTGGTTAGTAGTGGACATGCCCTATAAAACCATGTATATAGAAGGATCCCCAATATTAGTTCATGGTTTCCAAAACCGTGCAGACTAACAATGTGACCGTCCCAACTCTTAAAATTTTGGGTTCTTTCTTTACCGGCTCGTGATGGTTGGTTATGATGGTTGGTTCTTATGGTGGGGAGACCCACTATGAGTCTTATATAAGTTATTTTGTAAATTTATGATGGATGTATATCCTTTTTACTGGGGAGTCCATTCAGGCCTCCCATAGTTAGTGTCCTGATTCTGTCTCAGAAAAAAATATTGGTTGTATCTTATGGTGGGGAGCCTATTTTTGTTTCCCTGTACCGGTAACTCAGATTTATCCATGGTCTTGGATTAATGGTATGTAATCTTGTTTGGATCTATCAAGCTACCTACATCTTCCTTGATTAAACGTTGGATTGGAGAGCTCCCAGTGGTTTAGTTAATGTAAGGTAAGTGTTACATTGTTCAAAGTTGTTGTTTGTTTAGGTGAATTGACTAAGTCTTGTTCAGATGGTGTTTAAGTAGTTTAATTTTGGGATAAAGTATGAATGTGATTGATCACCTTGGGAAAGTGGTGTACATTTTTGTTGTGAGAGTAATCATTCATTAATTGATCACTAGAGGTGTTTTTGCCTTTGGGGGTGAAACCTGGCAAGGGAGTACCTCTTAGTTTCTCAGTTGGGTTTGGTTGTTGCTTTGTCCTTGATGTGACTTTCCAGGGCGGAAATTTTTCCTGGTGGGGAGAATTGTCACATACATGACTTATTTTAAAGTTAAATTTCATTTAATTTCCATTTATTCTTTGTTTTTGGGGTTTCTCAAGCTTTTATGGTGTATTGGGTGAGTTTTCGTGAGTTGATCCTAACTGTGAGCCCAATTCCAGATTTAAAAATAATTTTTTTCTTTTATAAATATTTCATTTTTTTTATATTTTTCACCCATTACAATCTATAAATGGTCTCCTATGAAATATTAACACCACCATTGTAGTTTGGAGCCTTTAGAAATCCATAACCAAGGAGTATATGGGTTTTTATTTTAGGGATTGGGCATGCCCGAAAGCCCAATTCCAGTTTTAAAAATAAAATTTGTTTAATTAACAACTTATACAATTTTAAGGGTTTTTCGGTGATTCCAAGCCTCACACATGCCAATTGAACCCATCCGCGCGTCCAACATATCTCTCCCCTCTTTGAAGATCTTCTTCATCGCGATTGAGTGCTGAACTTCTTAGGGTTTCTAAAATCGGGCAGATTTGAGGAGGTAAGTTCTTTCCATCATAACTCTCTAAATTATTACTCTTTTCCCCCATTCTAGTTCATACATGATCTCATAATCCTTGTTCAAACTTCCATTTAATGGTTGTATGTTTTCAAATTCAAATACTGGTGGATTTGGGGTCGTTTTATTCAAGATTGTTTTGAGTAAGTGTTTCTCTCTTCAATTTCTTCATTATCCTTAGGGTTTTCTCCCTCTTTCATTATGTTCTAAAATGTACAGAAGTTAAGGTTAGAACATATGGGTTTATTTGATGTCTTTTTGGTTAAATATTGTGGTCTAGTGCTGGATTTATCATCCTTGTGATGCGACGGTGGTGCAGTTGATGTTTCACACCAAGTTTTGAGGGAATCGACACTTTCGGTAGGTGGTTCCATGTGTAAACACTTATTGATGAGTTAGCTTGCTATATTTACTCATTTTTCATATCCATCATATGTTGTTTGTGTTGAAAAAACGTTTTATGATTGATTTTGTTAAGTGTTTAATTTTATATTTTCATTTTAACTTGAAATTGGGTGTTTTCAAGTGTTACTCATGGGGTATTATTTGGGTGTATTTTATAACATATGGAATTGGTTTAATAAATATTGCTTGGCCTTCCAATTCTGTTTTGGTAATGTATTAGTGTCACGTGGGCCTAAAAATAGGGGTTTTGAATAGGTTTTATGTATAAAACATTGTTATACTTCTTGAGATCATTATGAAAATGTGTGTTTTCATTTGAATCTTTTTTAGTATTATTCATGGTGATTTTATAAATCTAGTACGTGGTTTTATAAATGTCTCTAAGGATTCAAATTCTGTTTTGGATAGGAATTTTTTTGGTTTTTGGTCTTAAATGGGTGTTTTTAAATGGGTTTTTTGTGCAAGACATATTTACACCACTTGGGTTCTTTTTATGAAAATTGAAAATGTTTTAGTTGGCCAAATAAAGTGGGAAAATGGTGAATTTGTACTATTTGGTATGTGTGTTCACCTATTAATGGGTTTTGAAATATTAAGTGAGGTTTTAAGATGTAAAATTTTTTTAGAATGTTTTCTAAATTTCTGAAATGTTTTAATAAATTGTGATGTTGGAGCGAAACTTGTTTGTGGGCTATTTCGTGTAAGTTTGATGATAAAATGATTTGGAAGGTAAAAAGGGTATTATGTAACAAGTGAGTGGGCTGTTATGAGAGTTTTAAAATTTTGGAATGGTTTTATAAATTTTTTAATGAATTTGTGGAAGTGTTAAGGTAATGTTAAAAGTGTTGTGGGCTATTTTGGTGTGAGTTGGATTTAGAAATCAATTTGAATGAAAAGTGGAATTTTGTGACCTGTGTTGTATACACGTGGGCTGTTTGGTGAATTTATGATATGAAAATGACATTTTCATGTGAAAATTATATTCATTGACTTTTTGAACTTGTTTGAGCACAAAGGGAAAACCCGGGTATCTAGGTCGGTGGACGTGTACTAGTATGCTAGTGAATCTGTGGGGTTTGTCCTTAGTTTCACTTAGCAAGATTACCGCTTAAAACTCTTACTAAACTATGATGATGATTATTGGGGACCACTAGGTTATGGGTATGTTCCCTACTAGTGGATTGTGCATGAGAATAGATATTTGTGATGGTTACCCTCACCGAGATACGAGGTACCTGGGACCCACAGCTAGCTAGTGCCTATGGGTTATTTCCCATTGCTTATGCTCACTAGATATTTTGTGCTTACCATCGACAAATAGTATGAGAGGCTGGAAAATTAAGTAGCTATGGTATTTATTTTAAAAGAGTTTATTCTTTAAATTATCCCACTTGAAAATTGTTTTTATTTAATGTTGCATCTTTTAGAAATTTTAACTATCATTTCAGGTTTTTGAAACGTTTCATGCTTTTCGTCATTAAATGTTTATCACATGGAATATATTAGTGGTGGTACCCTATTTCTATTTGTATCACCGCCTAATTAAACCCTTGGGTGTAAGTAGACTTGGTTATTTTTGTTGTCGTAGGTTGGGTACAGTTTCTAGTTCCAGTAGTTCGGGTTTCTAGTAGGTTCTCAGTGGTAAAGTCTTGTGGAGATGACTTGAGGGAGGTTCCCCATGCCATGAGGGCTCTTGGGATGTCCTTAATTTGGTTTTGTACCATTTTAATGGTCTTTAAACATAGTTTTAACTTATGTAATTCAGTTCTGACATTTTGTAAAAGACAGTTTTAGTTTAAAAATCCAGATTTGTTTTATTGAGTTTGTTTATTGTTTAATGTTTATAAAATCGGGTAAGTCATTCCCAATTCTCATTATATGATACCCGAGAACTTGTTCCATCCAGTGGGGATCGGGAATGCCCTTTGGTACTTGTCATGGGCTGGGTTTGGTGCCGGTTTCGGCGGAGACCAGATTCGGTTCGTGACAATTACCATACCTATCATGTATTTCAAAAACGCATGTATGATATTTTGTTGAAGTAGTTTAATCACATTTAAATTAATTCATAAACCAAATTTCATAAAAATAAATTTTTATACATTAATAATAAAGAAATAAATATATTTAATGAATAAACATTTCATAAATTTAAACATGTCATAAAATTCCATCAATAATTTATAAACAAATTATAAACACTTAATTGTTTAGGCATGGATGAAAATGAACAATTCACTTTTATACAATATGGACTTCTCATATTATAAATTACATGAATTTAATATGAACACATTCACATTTCAAAGCTTTGAATTTTTTTATTGAATAATTAGCATTTCATGCTTTATATAAAAATTTTACCTAATTTTAAAAATTAAATTTGATTTTATTTAAACCATTGATCTTATAATTATCTAATACCCCTTTTAAAATGTCTTAGATAATTTTATACACATGTCCTTACTATAAATTTTTCATATTATATATTTATGAAATATTGATATATTAATATAAACACTTCTATATTTTTCACTTATTTTAATTTATAAAAAATTTATAAAACCACATTAATATACTTTAAACCTACATAATATCCACACAAAAAAATTTATGGTTCAAATACCTCATTATATTTGGAACAATCCCTTTGAGTTTGTTCTAGTGAATGTTTTTGAAAAATTTAAGAAAAAATAATTTTCTAGAAAATTTTAATCAAAATGGTTTTCAGCATAGCATAGTAAAATCTGTTTTATCCCATTAAAAATTCCAAAATCTATGGCCATTTTGGTAGTCATTTCAATCCACAGCCACACCATGAAAAAGGGTGTTTCAGAAAATTGTTTTTTATATAATGATTTTAGGGAATAACGTTTCAAGATGTATTTCACCTTGATAAGAAATTTGTTGAAATGAAATTAAAGTACCAAATTGGATTGGGTAATTTCACTATATTGTGTAAGACCTTATGCGGGATATTGACTATGTCAGAGTGCTTGATTAACTAAGATGTAGATCATCATCCTAGAACAGTTTTATTTTTGATTTTTTATATTTTCTATATAATTTTTGTTTTAGATACACTATATCATGGTAAATGAAAAATAAGAACCGAAACAATTACTTTTAAAATAAATATTCCATGTTATTGAATTATTAATAAAAAATGGGAGTTTTTTCTTTGTATATTTTTTTGTAACTTGGAAAACACTTATTTATAGTTTTCTCAATCCATTCAAAATTTAAGGCAAATATCGATAGACTTTCTAAGATAGCACTAACGGGTTTCAAAGTGATGTCTAACATCAAGAACATAACATAATGAAAACTCCAATTCCTATTTAAACATGGATCTATCTGTACATTTGGAATGAATATAAATGAAGAGTAAGAACATGATATCTTTCACTAGTTGATCAAGACCTATTTGAAATTCCCTTAATGATTTTGATGAAGATTATACTGAAGAAGATGTAGGTATCATTCCTTCATAGGTATCCATGGATTTTGGGAACCACAAAATTCTTAAGTTTGATCAATTTTATTTCGACTGTTTTTAAAAAAAATCAAAATTAAAAAATGAAAACAATTGATAGATAAATATAATTTTTACCTTGAAGTGTAATAATAATCACATCAACATTTATTTAAGATCAATCCAATTATATAGGTATCAAAATAAATTAAAATTATTTACCTCTATTGAATGAGTGTTTCATAATTTTTTTGAACATCTTAAATTTAATAATTTTTAGTTTAAATCCTCCAAATTAATGTTTTAAATTTAAAAATTCATGTTATATGTTTAAAAACCTTATATCTATGATCCTATGATGAATATCCAATAAGGATATCAATTATAGAGGGATCTTAATAAATCCAATGTTTTTTCAGATAACATGATAATGGTCATGAAAAGAACTATGGCATAGTGATATTCAACACACTATGGTGTATCCTAAGGCATGCCATATCTTTTTCCAAACCAAAATGTTGTGGTGATAACCTTTGAGCAAAGTTCCGACAATCATAGTGGTCAAAAATATCAATTGATGATCTGTGATATAAATGGCATTGAAGTATCCTGAACATGGAATAATGGGGGAACAAGAATGAAACATGGGAGGTAGAGGTAAAGAAATACACAAGAATATAGATATAGGGAAAACCATTAAGTGAAAAACATAAATAAGAATACATCAAGAAAGAATATCGACCATATGGTAATGATAATCAGAGACTTTAAATAAAGATAAGTGAAAAATGTATTATATACATTGGAAAAAAGGAAACACACGAAAAAATTATACTCTCATTTATATAAAATAATAGAAATTAAACCCATTATAAAAAAATACAATAAAAACATAAATCCCAAATAGTGTTAAATAAACTAGTGGAATAATAATTATTCTTTAAATAAAATGAATATGTAAACTGTTTAATATTTAAATTAATAACATTTCATAAAAAAATATTTAATTTGTAATTTTAGTGAAATTGAATTTCCCAAATATCTACATTTAAAATTAAAAATCTACAGTAAGTATCATTATTTTCATAAAATTAATCAATTTATTTGGGTAACCAAATTTATAAACCAAAACAATTATAATTATGGTAATGATCCACATATAGTATAATTGTTGAATGAATTTTACCGTATAGTGTATCCAAATAATACACACCAGTGTGAATCAATTTTATTTATAATACTAAAACAACCATGCTCAAAAATTAAACTAAATTATAAAATAATTATTAACTAGAACTTACTAATCATATACTTGAGTTTTCCCACTACTAAAATTCTATTCAGGTCTTCAAAAAATCTATTGACCATCAATTAAACACAAAATAAGAAAGGAGTAGTATCTAATTCCTCTATCAAAACACATTATAAAAATCTAAAATATATTAATAGTATCAATATCAATCCTATATGAAAATTTCTAGTGAAACATACAATAATAAAATAATTCACAATATATATAAATTGTGAAGTATCAATACAAACATATTTTCTTGGGACCAAGTGAAATAAATTTTTGGAAACGTTTTCTAAATCTAGATGAAATCATGTTCAAGTCCTAATTAACTTATAATGTGTACAAATAAAAAAACCTCTACCCATCTATAAAGACAATAAAAATTTTATTGAGTACAATTTCAATTCCCATAAATCCTCAACAAGTATAAAGTATAAAATAATCTAAATCAAAGGGTATATATGGAATCCTCATTGAGAATGATTCAATTTAATATGAATATTTAATTATTATCACTAATAAAAAATATCAACCTAAAGAGATGATACTTCACATTTCTATGATATAGGATATTCTACATTCAACTTGGAACCACTATAATTTATACACAACCCCAGTCCTAAATTTACACCATGATAATAAATTAATGTTTATAAGAAAACAACTATCGACATAAGGAAGTTCCACTTCAACTCAGCTTAATAAATTCAAATAGGTTTATAATATTGGATAACTATATCATATTTTTAGAAGAGATCCATGTAGTTTCATCATATGGTTTTATCATTGAAAAGAAATTACTCATGAACTTGTTACTATATAAATAACCTAAGATCAATAATCATCTCACATTTAGTCAGTTTCTGATAAAAAAACTATGCTAGGTAATATGTTAAACAATCACCTAAAAATGAAATAATGAATCTTATCTTATGGACATAATAGACACTTCTTATTGAATATAACCTAGAATAAATTTAACTACTCATATCACTACCATATCTTAATAACCAATAGTCTAGACCCACCCTCAAATTTACCCTCACACTTAGAGTCCATAACTCTACTAATAACAAGATATATTGTCACCTCTAAAGTCATATAATAATTATAAAATATGTAGAACAATTATAAAAATTTATTTCAATTTTAAATAAGAACTCCAATAATTGCAATTAAAAACAGACACGATAACAAAAAAATAACCAATAGTAATTATCGAATATATAAAGGTTATAAAATCAATAAATAATGTGATAAAAGGAAAAAAATAATTATTTTATTCAATACAATATGATATATATTCATGAAAGGATCACACAAAAAAATTTACAATGAAAAATAAAGGAATGTATAATAGAGTCCTTAGGAAATAAAAAAAATCCAAGAAAACTATCCACAAAAATAGTTTTGATCACTCCGGGTGCTCATATAAACCCAAGTTCATGGAAGGATAAATGTACTCTCAAACATGGATATAATTAGCCAACAAACATGTATTAATTATTAATATGATAAAATTTAAATAAAATCAAAATAATAAAACTCAATAAAAAAATCCTCCTTACCAAGGCGCTGCCATTCCAATGATTAACATTCCTTCAATATCCAATGTAATGGATTCCTACCTCAATCTGTTTTCATCCTATATCACCATTCTTGTTTAAAAAACATTCATAGATAGTATTTACACTGAATTATTCAATAACTCTCGATCTCTCTTCACACCAAGATTTAATGGATCTTGAATGGAATCATCTATGAATTACAATATTCATTTTGAACTAGAAAAACCATAAAAAATAATTCACTCTCTCACTTAATAACTTTCTATATCAGTGAATCTAATCACCACAAGGAAAAAAAACTAAAATAGAAACAATATCTCCTCATTTTTGATGATGTATCTAAGGAATAATCATTTATATTTTTGTCTAGTCATGTCATTATGTGAAGAACATGAACCTATTTCATGGGCCCTATCCTGAATGTCTAAAACATGCATCTCTAAAAAAATATAAATCCCCCAAAAATCTGATGGTTTGGGGAACTATCCAAGGAATAATTATGTATTGATGCCCATATTTTCTTGTCGTTCAACATTCGGTTTTGGAGATTCCATGTGCAGTGAAAGTATGTTGAGAGGTTAGTTGTGGGTGAAAATATGGATTGATCCAAAGAGTATAATGGAAGTTTTTTATTACATGGGGACCTTTTTATGAATGGAATTTTTCTCAAGAATATAAAAAAAATTATAGAAGAAGGTTTAGATATATAAATGATAAAAA
Source organism: Viscum album (assembly GCA_963277665.1). Lineage (NCBI taxonomy): Eukaryota > Viridiplantae > Streptophyta > Magnoliopsida > Santalales > Viscaceae > Viscum > Viscum album. Next base: position 325,775,968 of record OY728163.1, read on the forward strand.
AATAAAATTATATAATATGTTGTGAAGGTTTTTGGATGTTTGGAGATATATAAATAATTTTTTTAAGATTATTGGAGTTTTTAGAGAGTTCTTGGAGATGGACTGGATGTTCTCTGGTTCAAAATTTGTGTTTTTATAACAGTTCATATGAATTTCTTGGTGTGCGTAAAACTTTTTTGATTAACTTTTATGAATTGGAGTCGAGTCTATAAATTTTTTGGAAACACCAAAGAATTTGACTCATTTTTAATAATTCAATCCAATTTATATGAGTTTAAATATCTATGTATAACTTTCCTCAGAGGACTTTATATTGGTGGTGTATGACTTTGAATTAGTGTGATACTTATAGAGTTTGACATTAAAATGGAGTATGACTTTGTCATGTACCACTTATGAACTCGATGTTTCATGTTAGGCTAATATATGTATGTTTATGAATTTTTTATTTATGTATGATTTTACACATAGCATAATTTTATTAATTACGTTGTATGAAGAATGGGTTTTCAAGAATTAAATATTACAAATAAATAATAAAATATGAAAATGAAGTGTGGGATTTTCTTCACTGAAATAAATTTGACAATAAGTGATAGTGATTTTTTTACTAAATGATAAATATATATTGAAATAAGGGACATTATGTTAAGGATTAATGAGAATGTGGATGGTACATTGAAACAAAAGTATCTATAATAGTTTTCATGGGATATTTAAAAGAGAATGTGATGTTGATATTAATGAAAGAATTGAAGGGAAGATCATAGTGTATTAAAAGGGGGAGTTTTAAACTAAATATTCTAAATTAAAATATTCATGATATATGGATAAGGATTTAAGAATGGTTGAATTAGGAGAGGATGAAGGCTCGAGTTAATAGGAATTTCCATATGTGATTTATGGAAATAATTATCATCAATATTCAATGAATATAAATTGATAAAACGAAGAAGAATAAAGGTGTCAAATTTTTTAGAAGAACCAATACACTTTATCACTATCAAAGAGAGGGGGATGAAGAATTAATAATATTAATAATTTTTTTCTTGATTCAATGAATGAATTAGAATAAAAATGGAAACAAACCTGAATTAGTGAAATTTAGAAAGAAAGAGGAAACATAGTGATAATGATTTCAATGTTATAAGTAATAGACGACTCATTTATTTTTGTAAAAACTATCTAAATAATTATTATTATGAAATATTCATATACACCATCAAGAGAATATGGTGTATCATAAGTTCATGGTTATTCCTTACATTCTATAATTTGGTGGATTGTTTCTAGTGAAATTTTCTGGTCTTGGATGTTCTAAGATCATGATAAGGATTAACTACTCTTGTTGGGTAGTGAACCTTCCAAATTTTACCATGCCATGTTTGTGTGTACATGTGGGAGTGATTTAATAGTTAATTCATACTACTATAACTAATAATAGAGTTTGTTTAAAGGAAAAACATAACTAAATTATTTAGCATTGATTCACCCCCAGTGATTTCACTGATCATGTGGGTGGGATTAAATTTTATATCAGAGAATGGCTTCCTTTGACTGAGTAACTACTATTTGGAGAATTAAGTAAAGGTGTCTCTCTTTGATTCAAGATTCATCCATTGAATTCCATTTCTAGAATTATGTATATCTATAATTTAGTGAATAGTAAAGGCATTTCCATGTATTATGGAAATAAGTATCATATTTAAAAGGTTCATATTCTCACATATCTCTTATCATTATGTTTGGATATTTTAAGGCTATAATAGATAAATTTATTAATCATATTGAAGGTTACCCCTTTATATAATGTTATAAAAAAAATCTCTAGAATGATGGACATGATCAAAATTATTTGTCATTCTTCTTATGTGAGAAAGAGTTTTTAGACATAAATGGGATATAAATTGGTAAAGTATTATAAAAAATAAAATATATATGGATGAAAAAACAAATTGAAGTGAGAAAAGATTCAAATAAAAAAATTTAAATATAGAGATATAAAGATAAATGTTGATGAATTTGTAGATTAATTTTCTACAAGTGTTAATTACATAATGATTATTTTCAAGCAATTTTGTGAGAAGTAATAAGATTAAACTATGGCTGAAAATATTATACACATATTTACAAGAATATTTGAATCAATATTATTATCCATTTATGTCAGAGATCTTGATACACTTACCCTTGTTGACCTATATAGCATTCTCAGAGCCTATTAGATTAGGAAGGACAAGTAAACCAATAATAAGCTCAAGAAAGGAAAAGAAATCTATTTTAAATTGTAAATTAAGGATAAATGTAATAAAAAATACGAAAATATAATTCCTTACATATAAGAATAATTGGATGAGAAATTTTATGAACTCTTCTATCTTTTCTCTAAAAAATTGAAAAGGGGCATGTGAAAGAAAAAAAGAAAGCTTCAAGTAATGTGATTCAAGTGTGGATATATTAATTAATTTATATAAAACTATCTAACTTCAATGTATGGTGAATATATTAATTAATATGGATAAATTCCCTCAAGATCCTTGATAAAGAATTCAAAAAATTCAATGACTAATTTTAAAGGGATGGTGAGGAAGTTCTCTAAATATAAAAAAAATTCTTATCTGATTGTGAAAGAAGTGGTTATAGTGAACGTGAATATGAAGTTGAGACTTTTTTTGTGATTAATTTAAGGAAAATATACTCAATTCTAATATTAATGATGAAAATATCACTAGTTATGAATGTAGTGACTATAGAAGCGAAGAATAGTAAACCCAGATTGAGTATGTCTTGAAGAGAGAGTTCAAAACATATATCTAATGTTTAGTTATAATGACATTGAAATATTGTATAGAAGTGTGAGGGGGAATACATAAATAATTTTAAAATTTTAAAAAATTGAATTAATTATTATAAATTAAATGTCTAAGATAATTAAGAGAGTTTATTACTAGAAGAAAATAAAAGGTTGAACACAAGTAATTTTTATAGTAGTTTGGTCAAAAGTGTACCAAATGTTCTCTTATACCTTTATAATATATGAGATATATGTTATAGACTATGAAATCTTTATGGGTGTCGAGGATCCTTTTTTTTCACAGAGTCCAAAGAAATGTAAAGGGAAATGACTTACCACAAATTGATTCATCCTTTGAAGAAAATATCAAAAATCGACAAAGGCATGAACAAGGGATCAAAAGCACATGTGCCACGCAAGTTCTATCACTGTCGCGCAAGTACACTTGTGCGATGCCTTATGGTCGCGTAAGTGACTTGTGTGACCTAAGTGGAAACCGCCCGGGATCTTCTCCTGCCTATAAATAGACCCTATGGGCCCCCCATTTCGGGAGGATTTTTTTTCTTCAGAAACTCAGATTTGAGCTCCCGGCGCCCTAGTCTCTTCTCAAAGCTTCCGAAACACTTATAAGGTAATTTCTTACCTATAACGGAAGATCTAAAGAGGGGGAGGAAGGCCTAGGTGTTGAAACTCATCAACACTTGCGCACCTGAGTGGCCAACCCTTAAGGGAAAAGGGACACACTTGCGCACCGCCTTACTCCTTAAATAGATCTTGCACGCCCCTCTTCTAGAAGAACCTCAAGAGGATTCTAAAGGCTTTAATGAAGAGTCTCTCAAGTATTACCCTACTAGTTAACTGTCACGCAAGTACATCATGTGTCACGTAGGCGTATACCTGCGCGACCAAAACTTGTGCGCCCACGCAGTACCTATGTGCCTGCCAGGACTTGCGCGCCCCTGCCTTTTTGGGTGCCTTTCTTGCCCATTTCACCCCTATTAAGCCATTACACCTTTCCTATTCAAGATTCAGTCTTCAAGACACTCTTCAAATCCATTTTATGGCATGATTTCTTGATTTGACTACCTTATCTGAAAGGAATTTTGTGGAATATCTATCAAAACCTAATGATTTACACATCTTTATGTCACTAAAGATTGAGATTTCATTCATTAAACCTCATCCTTTAAGATGAGAGAATCCTTAACCTGGGTCTCCTTTTCAGGAATAATCCCCAGTCATAAGTCCTCTAATATGGACATCCTCTTTAGGAGTAAGCCCCAAGTCCCTTAATTTTTGGGCATCCTCTTAGGAGTAATCCCTAGATCCCCTAACCTGGGATTCCTTTTCAGGAGTAATCCCCAGTCTCAAGTTTGGGCATCCTCCTTAGGAGTAAGCCCCAGTCATAATTCTTAACTTGGGTATCTTCCTTAGGAGTAAGCCCCAATTCTTAAAATTCCCAAATCTGGGCATCCTCCTTAGGAGTAAGCCCCAGTCTCCTAATTTGGGAATCCTCCTTAGGAGTAAGCGCCAAAACTTAATCCTTGACCTGGGCCTCCTTTTCAAGAGTAAGCCCCACTCATAATTTATCTTAACCAGTCCTAATTTACCTTTGATCTGGGATTCCTTTTTAGGAGTAAAACCCAATCATAAGTCTTCTCCTAATTTGGGCCTCCTTTTTAGGAGTAAGCCCCAAGTTAGAGTATTCAAAATCTCCATGAAGCACATATACCTTTATGTACCCTGTTCCTGGATTTCTTCCCTAAAGTAAATCCTAACCTTCATTTATCTGGGCAGTCATACATACATAAGCCCCACATTATTTTTTATGATTGCATCTTTCATGGAACAATTGTCTAATTTTTACCAATACCTCTTGTTTCTCACACCGAGAATGACTCACGTGAGCTTAGAGTGTAAAGGTAATTGTGACATCATTCATTGAGCCATCAATCATAAACATCATACTCCCTTACTCGAACTACGTGGGTTCTGATTCCTTTTCTAAACAAAGGATACGTAGGTAGCCCATCTACGGGTTCGATCTCAACTCTAAAATAATCCATGTCCTTATGAATGACAATAAACTTCAAGTTCCCCACTGAGTGGATTTAAAACCATCATGGTCATCATAATGACCAATAGAATTCTGTATAAATGTGTCGAAGGGTACCATTGACCAAGAATATCTAACAAATACAGATGATTCTTTATCGATGAAGAACCTCGAATACATACAAAATATTCTCTAAATTTCCTACATATTTAATAATTGATTGTTAGATCTGAAGGAAAGCTCATTTTATACTTGGTAATGTAATAAGGATTCACGAACATAACTTAAATCTAGAAAGAGAGTCCCGAAGTAGACAACAATTCCCCTAAAAAAGGTGTGATGAGTCCGACCTCCCATCCTCTTGACCGATGAAAATTCTTAAGCCTCATTAATCCACAAACTAATGAGAACCTACCTTTGGAAAGTAGGTCCGAATGGATGTGGAATCATTGGATGCTTCTAGTTATACGAACAAACCCATTAGAAACCGATCGAAATGTTTGAACCTCCCATCAAGGCGGTCATCCCCGGATTCCGATGGAAACAAAAATGGTGAACCCGACGTGAATCCTTAACCAAGTTAAAATAATGTTTTACTTATTTTTTAGGCCCCTATTTAAAACTCAATGAGAGGTCCAACAAAAGCAATCATTGAAATATGTGCTCATCCAAAAGATGTAGTCGCTGAATTTATCTTGATTACGTCTGTTATATCAAAAAGGCACTCTTTTCCAAGATCTTCTACATTTCTAGAATGGCTGCTCTCAAGTTCACACCTGTGAATACTGCTGCTGCAAATGCCACTGATGCTACTCCTGCTGGATCGTCGTCCGCTCTTAGGACGATATCACCTACTCAGCGTCTTCAACGCTGGTTATCAAACACATTGGTTAAGGAGTACCGTCAACATGGTACCATCCCAACTCTGGAGGCTACCCGACAAGCCCTCCAAGTAAATAACTCACATCATTCATCTGGACAGCGATGACCAGTGATCAAGAAGTAGGCGGTGCTGACTACCGTCTCCAACTGTTTCGGGTCGTTATCCCCGGAATGCAATCACCATTCGCTCCCTTATGCTAGGGAGGTGAATGAGCAGGTCCATAAGGACCTTAATTCAAAAAAACAGGAGTCCTTCCTGAGGGCCCCCACCAACAATCTCCGCCAGACTCATGTGGAAGTGCGCCCTCAATATGATGAGGGTACCAACTCCAGGCGTTCGGATCAGGTTCCTCGAACCCGAGCAAGCAAGACGAACCACCAGAGGCGGAATCCGGTCAACAGTGAGCAGGTTCTCATATCTGCCATCTCCGGAGAAGTCCACCAACCTAACTTGGTGGAAAGTAATGAGCAGGCACATACAACTTCCCGTTTTAATTCCGATGTCCAGCAGACTTGTCTGGCAGCATCACGCCAATCCCGCCAGGCAATTCCGGTGGAGTACTATAGGTAGGAACATACACCTGTTTATACAACATCAGCTAGTCATCAGGCTCGTCTGACTACATATGATGGATCTCGTCAACCACTTTTGGAGAAGTGCAATCAGCAGACACATACACCTGCTAGTATTAATCAAGCCTACCAAAAGTCTCGCTTGGTAGCATTCGGAGAAGTTAGTCGGAAAGCCCCGACAAAAAATAGGAGGCAGACTCAACTCTCTGCCCCCAAACTTGAGTACTGTCAGGATTCACTAACAGGAAAAGGAGGATAGGAGCAGACACATACACCTACTCTAAGCACGGAATTAACGTATATTCCTGTTCCGGCAACTGAAGTCACCAGGCATATTCTATCAATGGTGAAAGAGAAGAAGAAAATCCCTGCTCCTATTCTGGATGCCTGCCAGGATATTATAACAACTTCAGTGGAATCTTAGGGAAAGACACATAAATCTATCCCTACCAGTGGAGTGATACATCAACAATTCACTCCGGAACAGACACACGCATCTGTTCTAGTCCAAGAGGGTTATGGGGAAAACTATCCCATATCATACGGACGACCAAGTCAGGCACATACACCTGATTTGAGAGGAGATCGTCAGCCTAACCTGACCATCTTTCCTGATCAGGAACATACACCTGCTCAGAGCAGCCACTTTCGTCAACAAGTGGTTTCCAAGGCAAGTAAGAAGGAGTCTAACAAAAAGACCCACCCAACACAGTCAGGAGATCAAGATCCAATCTGTAACAAGGCCTTGCTCGATGTTGGAGTTCTTTAAGCCCTCAGACAATTATCTATTGTAATTAAAGATTCTACTCCCTCAGTTCCCAATAGTGGGAACATTAATTCCTCTGATCTTCAACAGACACTTCCTCATAAAGGCTTTCTTCATGACAATTCGGTCGATCTCGAAGTTTTATCTTCAGATGAGAGCCACAGGAACCCTCTGTGTGGTCAGAAGACCAAGGAGAAAGAGATCTCATCTTTTGTTGTGACCCATTATGGTGGTCCTCCCCATTATGATGAATTTCGCTGCGAAAGTCGTCTCCACAGTAGTGATGCACATTTCCCGAAAAATGCTTCAGTGGAAAATGTAGTGCTGAGAAATCCCTCTTATCTTGAGGCACTTGCAAATGCGAAACCAGTCATGTATGAAGCTTCATCGCTAGCAGGTGAAATACTTTCTCAATCAGAAGATAACCCAGGGTGTAGGTCATTCTCTGAACCACCCCTAAGTCATGCATCTTCTTGTTTGATCAATGATTTATCTACCAATCCTGTTGAATCCAATGAAGCAACAAGGAAACACCAACTCTGGTCAAATCAGGTAGAAGAATCTTCATCAAATGATAAAGAGGAAATGCTGAATATGAGAGAACAATGGCGAAAGGTAAAGTGCCAATTATGTTTTGGCCTCTGGCTGACTCTCAGTATAATATTCCAGAAATGTTGACGGAAGATGAAATTCATGATATTTGTCTCAACATATGGAAAACTATTTGTCTGTTGAAAAAGAAAGTATTATCTTACGATGAATATGAAAATCATATTAAGATAATAGAAGGGTTACAACGTCAGATTGATTTGGCGTCTCTATCAGTCATTCAATATCTGAAGGCTGAAAATCAGCAGAGAGCCCTTCAACATTCATGATTTGGCGCACTAAGAATATTGCGTCAGTTAATTTGCAATGCCCCATCTGGTATTCGTGTCAGAGGACGGGGTGTTCATGGAGCACTACATTTCACGGTGCTCTCTAGTTAGAAAAGCCCGCCAAAAATGGTCTCATGCAATGTTATTGCCCATGGCCGGCCACAGTCAATGGGCTTTGTTTGTAATCAAAAGCTTTCCCAAGAACAGGCTTAAACTAGTTCCTCTCAAAATCAGGAATACAAAGAACAAGTTGTTGAATTACTCTTGCATTAAGAAAACGATAATATTGAACATGCCTCTCGTTTGGAGCAACCACGTCACCAAATGACAGAAGTATCAGAAATCATCCAACGGTCTTTTGAACCGGGTGATAAAAGCGGATACAGATTAATGCATCCAACTAATTTCCGGACTAAGGTTTGCAAGATCAGGAGGACTTTCAAGAAATTCTCATACATAGCATGTCAAGAACCACCCCATCTCGCCAGACTGGGGACTCTTTTAAACCAACCATCAGAATCAACAAAAATGATTTGGGTAATTGAGCGAGAACAGCAGGAACAACCCCAGTACACTGGACTGTGGACTTTTTCCAATCATCAATCCCCTCCTCAGATAAATTTGGTCTTTTCTCGATTGGGGAAGAAACCTCAAGAAGAACGAAGATCCAAATTATCAGGAGATTCCCTCCAAATTACGGTTCATCAAGAAGTTCCTGAGGGATTGAATCAATAAAAGGAAATGTCTCATCAAAGACATGGAAGAGGACAATATCATAGAAATGCTGATATAAGGGATGCGATGAGTTGTGCATCAATCAATGTCCTCAATGCCGTTGTTGTTGATCCACCAGATGAGGATCACCCAGGGGAATCATATAAAGAGGTTCCTACTCAAGAAGATGTACGCACCGACACAAATAAAGAAGGTGTGCGTACACGAAGTCAAAGGATTACTCAGAACTTAGGTAATCTTTCGAGTAACCCACTTACCCCTCTCCGAAAAGGATCCAGCAATGGGAAGGGAAAGAACCAGGTTACATATCCTTCCTCTGGAAAAGATCAATCACTCTCACTAGAGAAGAGGTTTGCACAACAAGAGTAAGAAATGAATGAATTAGGAAGGTTGAATACAGAACTACTTCAGAGTAGTCTTCTTCTTAAAAATGATGGAGTCAGTCAGCCAAAGGAATTTGTTGTAGCTACTGAGATGGATCAAGAATATCCTCCTCTATCAGTACACCCTCACATGTCTAATCCTACGGGTCAAGTGCAACAACAGTTGGAAGTTCTACCATCAGTTGCAGCACCAATCACCACATCTGTCCAAGCTCCAGTCATTGCACCTACCCAAGTCCAAGTTCAACTAGATGTTTTCTCAAAATTTAATAACTACTATTGAGTCATTAATAGCTCGGTTAGAAACTGTGGAAGGGAAGCATGTGCAAGTTCAACCAGAAAATAATGTTTACCCTGAATGGGTAGATTCAATTTCTCCTCCATCCAGTTTTGGGAACCCTGTATTCCCTATTTTCAATGGATCAGGTGATCCTGAACAACATTTGACGCATTACGTGTCTTGTTGCGATCCTATGATGGGAACTCCGGAGCAGCAAGAAGTAGTGAAACTCAGATGTTTCGTGCGAACCTTGCAAGGACTAGCTTTTGTTTGGTATACAAGCTTGAAATCCCGGTCAATTACCGGATGGGAGGATCTTCGCCAAAAATTCCTCCTTCAGTTCAGCTCAACTTTTCCAAAGACAACAGTTTTTGATCTTACAAATTGTAAGCAAAGGGAGAATGAAAGGGTCTCTGATTTCATTGCTTGATGGAAGGGATTAACATATTCCTTGAGTTTAGCACTCCCTCAAGAAGAATTGTTACCAATCTGTGTGGCAAATCCGCGTGACGAATTATGCACGCTGTTAATCCCTGTGAAATACACAGGAGGGTTTTGAGACCTTACTTCAATCGCTCAGTAGATTGAAGATTCCCTTATACAGGCTAAGGCTAAATCTCGTGTAATTCCATCAGCTCTAGGAAGGATAATGGGTAAAGTAGAAACTGCTACAGTTATGCTTAAACAAGCACCTGTACCTATTTATACCTCAAAACCTTCATCTTCTCGAATGGATCCACCTTCTGAGCGCCAACAACAAAGGACTTTTCGTCCAGATGATCAAAAAGATCAAAGATGAAAACAATTTGAGGATCTGAAGAGAAAAACATATTCTTTCTGAAATGAACAAGTTCCTGGTTATTTCATTTCGGCTCTAGAAAACAATTTATTTCAATTTCAAATACCCAAGATGCCAAACAATAAAGGATATGAAGACAATCCTAATTATTTTCCTTTTCATCAAATATTGGGGCATCCCATCCAGGAGTGTTTTGTCTTCAAAGATCTCCTGCAAAAGATGGTCGACTTGGGACATGTCACATTGAAAGGCTCCTCAGCCCAGGTAGCATGTGTCACTGCTACAGTTCCAGAGGAGGAAGATGAATGGAAGGAAGTCAAAAGAAAAAATGCACTAAAGTATGATGATTGGATGGTCATAAAGACAATCAATCGAACTCATGCTATTTTGCGAACACAATTAAGGAAACCAATTGTGTCTTCTGCCATGAATTTTGTGGCAAAACCCTCTTCGTCAGAGGAAAAGTACTCAAAGAAACGGCATGATTCAAAGAAATAAAAAGAATAAGAAGAAGATGAGTATGTGTCAAAGCCTAAGTTGTCTCTGATTTTGGCGGACTTCATGCCATCTACTTCAAAGCCACGGGCACCACCCCACCAAATGGCTCAGCCTAAATAGGCTAATCAGGCAGAGTCTTCATCAGACGAAGAGTTAATCTTCGGTTCTGTTAATATGATTCAATTAACAGATCTATATGACAGTCGCAGTTTCAATTTTGATGAGCCTGAATTCCCTGTATCAAACAGAGGAATCAGAGAAAGTTCCAGGGGCTCAGGATACAGGGGAAGACGTGGATCTTTCAGAAGCTACTATTCCAATTCTACCCCTGCTAGAACTGTGTACGCAGCAGAAACTCGTGGTAGAGCCCTTTAGCGAGCTCAACAAGAACAAGCAAGTTCTTCTACCAATGGAAAATTCAGTCCTGGCACAGTTATTTTGGAAGACCGGTTGAAGGTTCCATATTCTTCCTCTCAGCAAGTAAATGGATCTAATCGGTCTAATCTTCCAAAACTAGGAATATTACCAACTCCGATCCCAATACAAGATGCATCAACTTTCAAAGCATCTGCTTCCAAGGTACCTGCTAAACCACATATTCCTATTGGGAAACACAGACCTCTGGATCAAAAGTATGATATATTGAAACACTTGCCCCTAGTACCATACAATTTATCTATTCTGGATGCTTTGAATTTGTCAAAAGATCTTCGGGAAGCACTCATCGAGGCTTTACCAAGTCCTCAGGAGTTTGAAACTGAAATTGCTGCAGCTGAAGTCTATCACATAGAGAATAATCCTGCAGAATGCCATGCAATAATATCCTTTACTGATGAAGATGAATATGATGTTGTGTATGGAGATATTAGACCATTGTACTTGTCTATAAAAGTCAATGGCATGGATGTTTGATGAGTTTTCATTGACAATGGTTCAGGAGTCAACCTCATGCCCATTCGTACACTTCGTCGATTAGGCCTCATGGAATCTGATTTATCTCCCTCCACCATGATGCTACAGGGATATGATAAAAATGAACAAGAACCACTAGGTGAAGTTACACTCAGAACTCAGTTTGGAGATCTTGTATCCAATTCAGATTTCATGGTTGTTGATCAAGACTCAGCCTTCAACATTTTTCTTGGAAGACCCTAGTTACATCAAAATGCGGCTATCCCTTCTTCATACCATCAATGTCTCAAATATTGTTTCGATGGTCAAGTTGGGACATTGTATGGTGATAAGGCCCCGTTCAAGACATGTGAGTCTCAATACATTGAGGAAAAATTCTATCACATGAAGCAAAGGGAGAAATCCATAACAAAAGAGATTTCCAAAGTTAATGCTCCATATGGTTTGGAAAAAATTCCAGTAAATCCATTTACACATGTGAGTACAGATTATGTGTTTTCTATCAATAAAATTGACAAGATAGACCCAAATAAAAATAATCTTAAGGAAAGATCCATAATGTCAATTACGGCAATCGATCCAGACAACATGGGAGAAATTGGTAATCTACCAAGCAGTGATGAAAACACAAATGGTGACGTCTTCATTTCATCTGCTGAAATCCAAAAAGTCTATGCTTCACCAATTAGGCCAGAAGAAGTTATAGCAACATCGGAGGTGAACAATGATGTCGATTATCAATCCATCATCTCCTCTTTATTACCCAAAGAAGACCCTTCATCATCAATCGGGTTGGAAATGGAAGCTTCTTCTTCAAAATATGCAAATTTTGACGAAACGGAAGAAATAACACATGATGAAGAAGAATAAGAAGATCTCAGAGATGCTCCTCCAGCATTTGAAGAGGGTATCTCTACCACTGTGGATGACCTTAGAGAAATAAATCTGGGTACAAAAGGAGATCCATGCCCCACTTTAATCAGTGAGGCCATGAATCTTGAAGAGAAAGAGATATATATTTCTTTTCTAAAGAAAAATAAAGATATATTTTCCTGGAACTATACAGAAATTCCTGGGCTTGATCCTGATGTTGCTACTCATCATTTGGGTTTACCAGAAGAACATCGAGGATTTAAGCAAGCCGCGAGAAGAACACACCCAACTTATGCGCTCAAAATTGAAGCTGAAGTGGATAAGATTATCAAATCTAACTTCATTAGAGAAGTTCAATATCCCAAATGGTTGGCTAATATTGTCCCTGTAAAGAAAAAGAACAGACAAATTAGAGTTTGCATCGATTTCAGATATCTTAATCGGCATTGTCCTAAGGATGATTTCCCAGTTCCGATTACAGAACTTCTAATTGATGCAACAGCTGGCTATGAAGAACTTTCCTTCATGTACGGATATTATGGATATAATCAAATCTGAATGGCCCCAGAAGACGAGGAATCTACCACCTTCAGAGACCCTCAGGGTGTGTTTTGTTACCGGGTAATGCCCTTTGGCTTAAAGAATGCAGGTGCAACATATCAGCGCGCCATGCATCGTATCTTCAAACCCTTATTAGGGAAGTTTGTTTAATGCTATGTAGACAATTTGGTAGTTAAATCCAAACAAAGTTCTAATCACTTGGCTGATTTGGAAGTCATATTATGCAAGCTTCGACAACATAATTTGAAGATGAACCCCTTAAAATGTGCTTTTGGGGTAACCTCAGGAAAATTTCTCGGCTTTGTTGTACGCCATCGTGGTATTGAAGTCGATCCTGAGAAGACCAATTCAATCCTTTATATGTCTCCTCCTCAAAATTTGAAAGAATTAAGAGGACTTCAAAGACACTTAGCCTATATTCGGCGTTTCATCACCAATTTAGCAGGTAAAAGTTTACCCTTCACCAAATTGATGAAGAAGGGAGTCACTTACCAGTGGACTAAATAATGTCAAGAAGCATTCAATATTCTCAAGAAATACCTCTTGGGTCCACCGGTACTCATGCCACCTGTTGAAGGAAGACCACTTATCCTCTATGTGACAGCTCTAGAGTGATCATTAGGTGCCTTTCTTGCTCAAAAGAATGATGCTGGGAATGAAAACAACCTCTACTATCTCAGTCGAACCATGCTTGAAGCAGAAACCCGGTATTCAAGTATTGAAAGTGCTGCCTGGCATTAATCTTTGCAGTTTAGAAGTTGAGACACTACCTGCAACATCACGAGGTCCAATTGGTATCTCGCAATAACCCACTCAAACTTATCCTAAGTCGTCCAATGCTTACAGGATGTCTGGCAAGGTGGGAAGTTATTTTGCAGCAATTCGATATTCAGTATGTGTCTCAAAAGGCGATAAAGGGCCAAGCTCTGGCTGATTTCTTAGCTGAACACCCTTCAGTGGAAGACACATCTTCAGATATTGAACTCCCTGATGAGGAAGTCTTCTCTATTCAAGAAATTCCTCAGGCATGGGAAATGTATTTTGATGGTGCTTCCAGAAGTCCAACAGGGAGGAAAATGGAAAATCCTAAATTCAACAAAGTTGGCTTAGGAATTGTGCTCATTTCTCCAGAAAAGGCAGTGTTACCTTATTCCTTCTTATTATGGGAAGGTGGTACCAATAATGAAGCCGAATACCAAGATCTTATCGCAAGCTTGGAATTAGCGCTTCAAGCACAAGTGAATCACTTAAAGGTGAAGGGTGATTCAGACCTGGTAATCAAACAAGTCAATGGGGATTATGCCATCAGAAAAGAAGAACTAATCCCTTTGTATGATTACGTCAGAGAGTTAATGGCGGAATTCCCTTTGGAACCAACATTTTCTTATGTCCCAAGATCACAAAATGCTCAAGCTGATGCATTGGCTAATATAGCCACAACTCTGGAAGATCCAAATCAGGACGAGACAACCATCAGTATTGCCCACCATCATGAAATTTCACCTTATGTTAGAATCAGGGCAGAGGAAATTAATGAAATTTGTCCCATTCCTGAACTGTATGGTCATACTACAGGATGGATGTCACCTATCAAGAAATACCTTCAAAATGGAACACTTCCACCTGATAGAGCTGAGAAAGAACAAATCCGGCGACGTGTGGTTAATTTTACTCTTTATGATAGCCCAGATCACCTAGAAAAAATTCTCTACAAACGTGTTTTTGATGGAGTTCTCTTTAGATGCATTGATGGTGAAGAGACAATGACTATCATAAAAGAAGTGCATGCAGGAGTCTGTGGTGCCCACCAATCTGGACATAGACTGTCTGATCAGGTTCGAAGGATTAGATACTTTTGGCCTTCAATGATACGATATTGTGTCGATTTCACAAAGAAGTTTCATTCAGGACAAGTACATGCCAACTTCATTCATCAGCCTCCAGAGTTTCTTCATACAGCTAAATACTCATGGCCATTTTCCACATGGGGAATGGATGTGGTGGGACCTTATCCTTCAGCTACGGCTAAGCAGTTTAAGTATATTCTTACTACTACTAACTTCTTTTCCAAATGGGAAGAGGCAATACCTCTCAAGGAAGTCAGTTCTAAATGCATTGTTAGCTTCATCAAGTCTAACATCATTACCAGATTTGGTGTCCCTCATACCATATTGACGGACAATGGCACCAATTTCTGTTCATCTGAGATGAAGAAGTTGTATCAAGAATACAACATCAAATCCAACCATTCATCTCGGTATCATGCAGTGGCCAATAGCCAGATAGAAGGCTTCAACAAGACTCTTTCAAATATACTGCAAAAGATGGTGGATAAAGATAAGAGGTCATGGCCTGATAAACTCTTTCATGATTTGTGGGCTTATCAGACTACCACCCGCACTACAACTCGGCCAACTCCATATTCATTGGTATATAGAACAGAAGTAGTCTTGCTAATTGAAGTTCAATTACCCTCGCTCAGAGTAGCCATTTGCGATCAGTCATCTACAAATGAGCAATCTCAAAAGCGATTGAATGAATTGTAATGGTTAGATGAGAAAAGATTGTGCACTTTGCACCACTTGGAAGTCTATCAGAATCGAATAGCACGAGATTTTGACAAAAAAGTTCTTCTTCGTTCATTCACTCAGGGAGAATTGGTATTAGTTCTCAGAACTCCAAGGATACCAGGAAAGAAACCTCCCAAACTTGAACCAAAATGGGAAGGACCTTATTCAATACATAATGTATACTCTAATGGAGCTTATTAATTAATCTCAATGGATGGAGAACTCATCACTACTCTAACCAATGCCAGATTTTTGAAGAAGTATTTTGTATAAACTGCAAAGTCCCTATTTTCTCCCTGCAACATGACACTAAACTGTGTGGCACCAGTTCGTCCTTGCTATATGACGTTAAACTATACAGCAACGGTCCATACATATGACCTTAAACTATTTGTACTTTTGTCCCACACGATGTTAAACTGTGAAAAAGTTCCTTAAATGGTCCAGTATGACCTTAAACTGCAACTAGGTCCTGTATGACCTTAAACTGCATCATCAACGGTCTATGCATATGACCCTAAACTATTTGCAAGTCCCTTACGTCCAGCAAGACGTTAAACTGTGACATCCTAACTACATGATGCTAAACTGTATAAAAGTCCCTTACATCCGGAAAGACATTAAACTACATAATCATCAAAGGTCCTGTATGACCTTAAACTACACCACCGTCCAACATGACATTAAACTGCACCATCCACGGTCCATGCATATAAACTTAAACTATTTGCACTTTCGTCCAACATGACGCTAAACTGTATCATCCCTTTTTCGTCCAACATGACGTTAAAATGTGGAAAAAATCCCCAATGCATCCAACATGACGTTAAAATGGTGCACTCTTTTGTCCTCACTGCATGACATTAAACTGCACAATCCCCCCCTTTCGTCCAACATGACGTTAAACTCTATTGTCCCCATCTTCCTAACTACATGACGCTAAACTATAAAGAAAGTTAGTGATACCTCCTACATGACATTAAACTGTATTTTGTCCCTGCTACATGACACTAAACTGTGCAACACCAATAGTCCTAACTGCAAGAATTTAAACTACATAGTCCCTTTATATGTCCTACATGAAATTAAACTATGCATCATTAAGGTTGCTGTTACCTATTGTTTCTCACACCGAGTATGACTCACGTGAGCTTAGAGAAACCCTCAACCATAACACTCTCTCTGGGCCGCTAACCATGTGTAAGTCCTAACATCATTTTTAGGTCATTGTCTCCAAGAACAACTTGATCATTAATTCATTCTTTAATTGAACTACATGGACTTTGATCCTTGCCTTCTAGGATGGGTATGTAGGCAACCTCCCAAGGGTCAAGCCCAAAACCAATCTCTTCACGTCGGTTCATCTCTATCTCATACGATGATAATTCATGAAACCGCCCTTACAATCAATATCTTTACATTGGTTCACTTTCGTCCTTGTTATACGACGTTAAACTATACAAAACATTTGTCCAGTATGACAATAAACTACAAATTTATTTGATACCCTCACCTGAGAAGGAACCCTTATTTTCATTGATTTTTTCAATCATGTTTCATTTCAAAGACTACATACATACATGGCAACGCCCAAACCTTTTATCTTGGGTTAAACCATCATTGCACTAAAGTCTCCTTTCACCCTTCACATGTACGAACCAAATTTGTACAAAGGGTAGTTCTAGAACTACGTGGGCTTGATTCCCATCCTTATGGGATACGTAGGAACATTTGAGTGTCCTTCGAATCTAGCACCATGTTTTTGGGCCTAACCCCAAATTCCACTTTCAGTCCCTTGGTTGAAAAGTCTCCATGAAAACAAACACTGTGTATTTCTTACAATGGTCCAAGCTCTATGACCCTAAACTAAGATCTCTAATCCTTTTGTCCCACGCGACGTTAAACTGTAGTTTAAGAACTACATATGGCTTGATTCTAATCCTTATGGGATATGTAGTGAAGTCCAACATTTCAATTCAGGACCCAACCACAACATGATTATGGTTAGCATTGATCTATGTATCTCTGTACACATTGAAAAATTCCCATCTTTATGTGTTATAATCCTAACCTTAAATATTTTCAGATCATCATAACCCTTTTCATGACTTCTAGTCACAAAAATGTCAAACTTCTGAGAGTTCTTTTGTCTGACTATGCAGCACGTGCCCATAGGTGGCCTTGCATAAACAGTCTACATAACAGACTTGTTAGCAAAAAGATACTATTATTTGATTATGAAGCCAATGCCCTTAGGTGGCCCTGCATAATTCAAGCCCCTAACGGGTTTTTCGGATAGTGGTAACTTCATTCTTGGGAAGAATGCTTCTTTTATATTTATTTGTCTTAAATGAAAGTATGTAGGGATCCACAAAAATATCCATCCTTAACATATTTGTCCCATATCCTTTTTCATGATCTGAAAGTATTCAAGTCTATGGTTTATATTCTCCTTCCCTACGTTTGGGTCAGACCTTCGTAGGAGTGATATTCATCCAGTTCTTCGATAATTTTGTTTGGAAATATTTTCTCCATATTCAAGTAACTCTTTCCATACAGAAAACTCTATACTTTGGAAGATTTGAATCTCCATAAACTTTGACTAGCTTTTAGCACTAGGAAAGTAAATTTCTGAGAGTTCTTTTTCCTGACTATGCAGCATGTGCCCATAGGTGGCCTTGCATAAATAGTCTACATAACAGACTTGTTAGCCAAAAGATACTATTTTATTTAACTATGCAGCCAATGCCCTTAGGTGGCCCTGCATAATTCAACCCCTAACGGGTTTTTTAAACAATGGTAACTTCATTCTTGCAAACTACTTCTTCTAATGCCATTTAGTTCTTTTTCATATCATTCCTTAGATTCAAATATTCTTAAATCATAGCTTACATATTTTCCCTCATACTTGAGTATGGTAATATGTTTTTAGATGAATTTTCAAGGAATTGAGTAAATTCTAATCCATTTCGGTCAAAGCTATTTTGACCTTAAACATTAGCCTTTGTATGTCCGACATGCATGACATTACACTGCCCACAAAAGACAAGGGAACTCTGAATAAAAGTCAAGTTCTCAGCTCACTAAACATACATTTTTGTATGATTTAGGTAACATTGAGCAATTAAAAGGTTTGAAGTTTGTAGGGTTATTTACATTAATCCTAGTAAAAATCAAACTATGCTTACTAGGCCCATTGGTTTAGGTAAAATCTAAAGCATATATCAAAATAGAATGCAGGTAAAAATGAGTGAAAGTGAAAGTGTTTTTCATTGATGCACAAGAGTTAGAAGGACATCCACAGATTGGAGTCTCTTCTCTTTTTCAAGAATTACAAGAGGCTTTCAACATAACTCTTCATTTGATTTACAGCACCCCGAGCTTCATCAGAAATCACTTGGAATTCATTCATTCAAATGGATACAATAAGAGATGCAATGATACCATCTATTCTTGGAACAATTGTAAAAGGATGTTCTTGAGTGCGGTTTGAGAAACTTTCCTACTGATCTAACAGTGACTCTGTTTCTGTCCAAGAGACTTGGAAGATGGATACATGGATCTAAGAATAGAGAATTGGAAGTAAAGAGCCATTTGGATAGAGTAATCTTTTCAGATATTGCTCTAATACCATGTTTGTCTTCTCTCTACCAACCAGCAGTGGAAAACATTTCAGCCCATGGGTTTTCCATTTTCATATCTGCAAGGAAATGACATGGAGGAAGAATTTGAAACTTCACACCATTATTGATGCTCTTAATGCACAACATAACCGAAATGAAGGAGTAGCAGTGCAGCTGCATTTCAGGTGTATAGTTCTTTGCATCTGGAACATTGACTCCTTGTAGATGACCATGAACATATAGAGGAAGGTAGATGCTCTGTGGGAAATTAAGATGATATTTCTTCAAGTACTTAGCCAAATCTGGGAGGGTGCTGTCGCAGATATCATAGTAATCATGGCCAATGATGTTCATCATGTCATCAATCCGCTTGCTAGCCAGTTCATCAGACGTTTTAATTACTTTAGGATCCATTGAATCTACACAAAAGTTGAATAAATTAAACTCTTAAATGGGTTTATTTTTCATAAAATTTGTGAAAGAATTCGAAAAAATGGCTAAGGCATTAAGGCACTCAAGTCTAAACATGACGCGTAATTGTTCGTGTGCCGCGCTAGTTTTTGATGCGCAAGTATAAACCACACAAGTACAAATACCTATACAGTAGCGCGACATTAAGGAAAACACCAGAAAACAGAGCAACCTACGCGGCTAAGGTGACCTGCGCGGCGAGAGCTCTAAGTTATGAAGTTCGAAAATCCGGATGCTTGTACGGAAGTGAGGCCCTCTATTTATAGACGCGTCCGGGACCCTACGCGCCGTACCCTGTGCGATCAAGGGCCGTATCCCTGCGCGATGCGCACTTGCACGCCGCCCTCTGCGCCATCAAGACTTGCGCACCACCTTTCCTTTGGATGTCTTCGATTTCCTCAGAGTCAAATCCTCATTTCTTTCGGATCCAACTCTGAGGGGGGACTTTTGTTGACGCTCCTTTTTCATCACAGAGTCCAAAGTAATGTAAAGGGAAATGAATTAGCACAAATTGATTCATCCTTTGAAGAAAATATCAAAAATCGAAAAAGGCATGAACAAGGGATCAAAAGCACATGTGCCGCGTAAGTTCTATCACTGGCGCGCAAGTACACTTGCGCGGTGCCTTATAGTCACGCAAGTGACTTGTGAGACCTAAGTGGTAACCACCTGGGGTCTTCTCCTGCCTATAAATAGACCCTGTGGGCCCCCCATTTTGGGAGGATTTTTTTTTCAGAAACTCATGTTTGAGCTCCCGGTGCCCTAGTCTCTTCTCAAAGCTTCCGAAACACTTCTAAGGTAATTTCTTACCTAGAATAGAAGATCTAAAGAGGGGGAGGAAGGAATAAGTGTTGAAACTCATCAACACTAGCGCGCCTGAGTGGCTAGCCCTTAAGGGAAAAGGGACACACTTGCGCGCCGCCTTACTCCTTCAATAGATATTGCACGCCCCTCTTCTGGAAGAACCTCAAGAGGATTCTAAAGGGTTTAATGAAGAGTCGCTCAAGTATTACCCTACTGGTTAACTATCGCGCAAGTACATCATGTGTCGCGCAGGCGTATACCTGCGTGACCAAAACATGTGCGCCCACGCAGTACCTGCGCGCCTGCCAGGACTTGCGCGCCCCTACCTTTTTTGGTGCCTTTATTGCCCATTTCACCCCTCTTAAGACATTACACCTTTCCTATTCAATATTCAGTCTTCAAGACACTCTTCAAATACATTTTATGGCATGATTTGTTGATTTTACTTCCTTATCTGAAAGGAATTTTGTGGAATATATCTCAAAACCTAGTGATTTACACATCTTTATGTCACTAAAGATTGATATTTCATTCATTCAACCTCATACTTTAAGATGAGATAATCCTTAACCTGGGTCTCCTTTTCATGAATAATCCCCAGCCATAAGTCCTCTAATATGGGAATCCTCTTTAGGAGTAAGCCCCAAGTCCCTTAATTTTTGGGCATCCTCTTAGGAGTAAGCCCCAGATCCCCTAACCTGGGCTTCCTTTTCAGGAGTAAGCCCCAGTCTCAATTTTGGGAATCCTCCTTAGGAGTAAGCCCTAATCATAATTCTTAACTTGGGAATCTTCCTTAGGAGTAAGCCCCAATTCTTAAAATTCCCAAATCTGGGCATCCTTCTTAGGAGTAAGCCCCAGTCTCCTAATTTGGGAATCCTCCTCAGGAGTAAGCCCCAAACCTTAATCCTTGACCTGGGCCTCCTTTTCAGCAGTAAGCCCCAGTCTTAATTTCTCTTAACCAGTCTTAATTTACCTTTGATCTGGGATTCCTTTTTAGGAGTAAAACCCAATCATAAGTCTTCTCCTAATTTGGGCCTCCTTTTCAGGATTAATCCCCAAGTTAAAGTATTCAAAATCTTTATGAAGCACATATACCTTTATAGACCATGTTCCTAGATTTCTTCCCTAAAGTAAATCCTAACCTTCATTTATCTGGGTAGTCATACATACATAAGCCCCACATTATTTCTTATGATTGCATCTTTCACGACACAATTGTCTAATTTTTACCAATACCTCTTGTTTCTCACACTAAGCATGACTCACATGAGCTTAGAGTGTAAAAGTAATTGTGACATCCTTCTTTGAGCCATCAATCATAAACATCATACTCCCTTACTCGAACTACGTGGGTTCTGATTCCTTTTCTAAACAAAGGATACGTAGGTAGCCCGTCTACGGGTTCGATCCCAACTCTAAAATAATCCATGTCCTTCTGAATGAAAATAAACTTCAAGTTCCCCACTGAGTGGCTTTAAAACCATCATGGTCATCATAATGACCAAGAGACTTCTGTATAAATGTGTCAAAGGGTACCATTGACCAAGAATCTCTAACAAATATAGATGATTCTCTATCGATGAAGAACCTCGAATACATACAAAAGATTCTCTAAATTTCTTACATATTTAACCATTGATTGTTAGATTTGAAGGAAAGCTCATTTTATACTTGGTAATGTAATAAGGATTCACGAACATAAATTAAATCTATAAAGAGAGTCCCGGAGTAGACAATAATTCCCCTAAAAAAGGTGGGATGAGTCCGACCTCCCATCCTCTCGACCAATGAAAATTCCTAAGCCTCATTAATCCACAAACTAATGAGCACCTACCTTTGGAAAGTAGGTCCGAATGGATGTGGAATCATTGGATGTTTCCGGTTCTATGAACAAACCCGTTAGAAACCGATCGGAATGTTTGAACCTCCCATCAAGGCGGTCATCCCCGGATTCCAAGGGAAATAATGGGGAATCATAAATTGATACAACCTAATTTTTCTAGTGGAAGTATAACAAATATAACTATCTTTTTTATGGGGATTCAAAACCCTATTAAAACACGGATAGACTATAGGTGTTAGAAATTGAAGAACCCGTAATTTAGAATATAGGAGTCACAGCCCAAATAAAGATAATTATTTTTAATTTAAACACATAAAATAACTATGTTCATGTGTGAGTGATAAGAAATAGTGTTGTTGACATAAGAAAACTGGGTAAAATAGATAGATAAATGAAAGAATCTTAGGTATTGGTTGTTGAGTATTCCATCAACATATCTCATTAAGGTAGTAGAAGTCAAAGAATTTTAGGTACACTCCATGGGAGATAATCTAGTAGATTCAAGATTTGTTTTCATAGGTGGAATCCAAAAAACACTTCAAAGTATCAAACTATAACACTTTTTACAATAATGATTGAAACATATGTAAGCTCACATCAATGAAGTGTTGTTTTCGTATTTGTTTTACATCTTAGTCTCTTTGAAACAACACTTAAAGTCCTTAAATAATATATAAATTCAACAAATTTGATTAAATGGTTAGAAAATGAAAATCCAAAATAATAGTTGATATAATTATTAGAGGGATTTATATATATATATATATTATCATTAAAAAATAGTACAAAAAAATTAAAACACATAAATGAAAACAAAAAATGATTTAAAATCATTATTAAAAGAATCCAAATAATCGCCCTAGAAATTGTTCAAATATAATCCCCTGAAAATTTCTCATGTTTCCATTTAAAAATAAAAATTCCAGAACTTCTAGCATAAATTATTATAGATATGTGGAAATTTAAAAAAAGATTATAAATAAATTTAAAACTATAAAACTATCTTTAATGAGTTTTTTATCATGTAATATGTTTTTAGATACATTAAAAAACTCAAAATAATAAATTTTAATTTTTGAGTTTCATGCTATAAGTACATGTGTGAAATGAAGAAAAAAATTGATCTTCATTTAAAATTGTTTGAAACAACTGAATACACTAAAAATTGATGCTATATAATTAAAATGAATTTATATAACTATTAAAAATATTTAAACACTTTTGAAAAACATTTATAAATTCATAATATCATGAAAGACATGAAAACACATTATATTTCATACAGTGAAGGAAAAAAATATGATCTCTAAAATGGTAATAATAATTTTGTATACCGTGTGTAATGGTAGACAATAAATTTTATACCTTGTATAATGGAATGCATAAAAATATACAAGCTATGTAAAAGTAACTCATAAGTTATAAATGTTGTGTAAGGGTAAGAGAATTTTAAAACGTAATGTTGAACTTCATTTTAAACATGCTGCATAAGGGTAGTTCATAGTTTTTTTACACCGTGTAAGTATAACTAAAGAATTACATCCATTGTGTAGAGGTATAATTGAGTTGTGTAAAGGTAAAAAAGAATTTATATAAATTACATAAGAGAAAAGAGGATGTTTTTATCACGGTTTAAGTGTAGATGAATATCTACGTATTGGAATTTTTTTTATAAAGCATGTGTAAAGGTAACAACACAAGTTGAATATGGGTAAACAACAAAATATAAAGGTTTTTAAAGGGTAACAATAGTTTTCTTAGACATGTATATTTGGGTAAAAATATATATTTAAAACTATGAAAGGGTAAGTAAAAAATACTTATAAATAAAATATAAACCAAAAAAATCTATTTTACAAAAAATAAATTAAGAATAAATAAAATTAAATAGTAAATATTAATGAGTAAATAATAAATAAAAATCATATAAAGATTAATAATTTTAAAGACCTTTTATAGACTAAAAAATAAACACACACATACACAAGAAGACACACACACACAGAGATGTATATAATCAACAAAAATAAAGTTAAATATCATATTTAGTATTTAATTAGGTAAGAAAATAAAATTGAGAGTAATAAAATATATTTATTTAAGATAATATTTTTTAAAAAAAATAATAAAAACATTGAAACACATTTTGTATATGAAAAAAATAAAATATAAATGAACCATATGTTCTCCAAAATCTAACAAACAATCTCCCCACTTTTAAAAATTAAAAAACAAATAAATATAAAATATTTTTCAAAAATTATACCCCTTTGAAATTTATCAAAAAGTTTAAAAAATGAAAATAAAAAAAAATTCATTCTATGAAAATACATAAGATAATATTTAAGATAAAAATTAAACACCACCTAAAATTATTTTGAAACTAAATTTCCATCATTCGAATTTCGAAGTTTATTTTCACAAATTTAGAAAAATCAAATGGTTAATTAAAAATATCACTAAGTTGATTTTTAGATGGAACATATTCTAAAATAATATATCCTTTGTTAACATAATATCAAATAAAATTAAATATCTTATTAATATACTTAGTTTGATAATGTTGTAAAGGGTATTTTTTAAATAGAAATAGTATTATAAATAGCATAAAAATTATCAATTATCAAATATAAAACCAAAATCAGATAATTTTTTTAATCCATAATGATGGAGAGAAACATGATACAAT
Organism: Viscum album; assembly: GCA_963277665.1. NCBI lineage: Eukaryota > Viridiplantae > Streptophyta > Magnoliopsida > Santalales > Viscaceae > Viscum > Viscum album. The sequence goes on from OY728163.1 coordinate 325,800,958, forward strand.
AGAAATACATTCACTCTCATTAATAGATAAAGTAATATAATTTTGTTTCCTTGAATGCCAAGAAATTAATTTTTTACCCAAAAAGTGACACATACTTGAGGTACTTTTTCTATCAAGTATACATCATCCAGAATTAGGGTATGAGTAATCAAATCAAAATAATGTTTTTTTATATAATAAAACTATCCAATATTAATAGTTTCATTAAAATATCTACTAATATGATCATAAAACTTTATATGATATTCCTTATGATCATATTGAAATCTAGAACAAAAACAAACACTAAACATAATATCATGTACATAAGAAGTTAAATACAAAGAATATCCAATCCGGCCTCTAAATAATTTAAAACTAATAGATTTTATAAAAACCTCAGAATATAAATTTTAACTAATACTCATATATTTTTTACAAAATTTTAAATAATAAATACCATAGAGTTTAACCAAATCATTATCATATTTATATTGATTCAATAATATACCAAAATCTATTTTTTTAATTTTAAGAACTAAAAATAATTTAAGTTCACCTATGTAAGATTGTAGATGCCGAAAAACTCTCAAGGGATAAAGTATCTTTTTTTTTGAAAAAAAGAAAAGACATATTTCGATCTGGTGATCCATTTCGGAGGGACCAGAAGGGTCGCGTGAAAAAAATTGTAGGTGCGTGTGAAAGACAGCTCTCGCACACATAAAACCACGGGATCAGAGGAATTTATCCACGCTGGCACAAAAACTTTTACGCTACCGACCTTGAACACGAAAATTCACATGTGGCCGCCCCCGAACGGTCTAACTTTCACGCTTCCGACACGAGCATGAAGTCTTTCATGCAGAACGGCTTCTGCACGGATCTGATGACCCCAGGTGCCTATAAATAGAAGGATTCCCCTAGAACATTGAGGGAGCTAAAGAATTAGAACTATTTCCTTTGCTCGAAATCCATCTCTTGCGTGAAAGATATGGCTTTCATGTATGGGATTTTTCATGATAGGTCGCCCAGGGGTCTACCTTCGCGTTGGACCACTCGGGATTAACCTTCATTCAAATCCTTTTGAGTCTTGTCCCTTACACGCAATCCCTTCCAATTGCGCGCAACCTATATTTCTTGCGCTCAATCCATTCTAATTGCGCACAAAACATCAGCTCCCCTTTGCACGCCAAATCCTCTCCAATTGTGTGCCGACCCAGTCTTTTCTTCTCATGTGTCTCAATCACGTGCCAATTGCGTGCAAATCTCCACGATTGCACGCAATTCTCCAGGGCCACTCATCCGACATTTTTGACGCAACTGTTCCTTTTGGACACAAGCCTCCCTCTTTGTGTGCACGTGTTCAATGTCTCTCTTCCAGACATCATTTTTGGGTGCCTTCTACATCAAAAACATCTACGTCACCCACCATTTTCTTGTACGACCTTTTAGGCTCGAATGAAGTTACTTTAAAGTCCCTTGTATAGTTTTTCACATTGTATTTCTTCCCCTCATTCCACTTCACATAGGCATGCTAACATCTATTTCTTCTTCACGTAGCCACGCTAACATGGACCCCCCAATGTGTTCACCTCTCGACACCCCTAGTCATGACATTACCGATGCCTTCCTTCCCCCAAGGGAAGGCGGGTATCGGTTATGTAAGTCCTAGGGGTGCTGATTGAACCCACCTCGTTTGAGCTACATGACGTTAAACTGCCAAGCACCATCGTCCTCAGCACATGATGTTAAACTATGGCCTCGCCCTGTGTCTTGCAGGTGGGATGCCCTATCTCGGACATTCTCTACACCCACTGGTCTCCATGGGAGTGAGATCATTAATCACATGAAATGACATACTCTTTATCGTAGCAGCGTCCGTCCACGGGGAAAGGGCAACCTCCCTGGTGTAAGCCCCTAGCTTTCCATGCAAGATGAAGCACCCTTGATTATCCTCTCTTTTTGGGTCCCAAATCCCTCTCACGTTGGGCTCTTTCACCTCCCGGGCCTCCCTCCTATAGTAAGACCCACTCTCCATAATCTTGGGCCGCTAACCACTCGTAAGCCCCTTTTTCCTCTTTGAGCCACCAACTACGTGTAGCCCCAGTCTAATTCTCACAGACTCACCTTTCACGACGTGATCGTCAGGTCTTTTCTACCTCTTGTTTCTCACTCCGAACATGACTCACATGGGCTTAGAGTAAGCATAAACCATTACATCATCTCCGAGAATCTTAGAGTGCAAGTGCCAAACCCAACCATGAACTACAAGGTCTTTGATCCTTGCCAAGTCATGGTATGTAGGAAGACTTTTTGAGGTCTAATCCCAACAACCATTGGTCCCAACCATCTTCACATCGGTTCACCAAACCATGACATTGTCGATGCCTTCTTTCTACCAAGTGTGGGAGGGTATTGGTTATGTAAGTCCTAGGGGTGCGGAGCACACCCACCTCATCTGAGCTACATCAGGTTAAACTGCCAAGCACCATCATCCTCAGTACATGATGTTAAATTGTGACCTTGACCCGTTCCTTATATGCAGGGAACCCCACCTTGGAAATTCTCTATGCCCACTGGTATCCATGAGAGTGAAATCTTTCCTCACATGGAATGATATCCTCATTATCAGAGTGGCGTTCGTACACTGGGAAAGGGAAACCACACTGGTGTAAGCCCCTAGATTTCTTTGTAGGAGGAAGCACCCCTGCTCCTCCTCTCTTCCTGGGTGCCAAATCCCTCTCCAGCTGGGCTTTGTCACCACCTGGGCCTCCATCATGGAGTTAGTACTAATCTCCACCTCCCTGGGATGCTAACCACATGTAAGCCCCTATTTTCTCTACGGGCTGTTAACCATGCATAAGCCCCAATTTCCTCTCTGGGCTGCTAACCACACATAAGACCATGTTTCCTTTTTGGTCTGCTACCTGCGCATTAGCCCCAATCTACATCCCATGGATGCACCTTTCACGACGTGATTTCCATGTATTTGTTGCCTCTTGTTTCTCACACCGAGCATGAGTCACGTGGGCCTAGAGTAAGCATCGACCATAACATCTTCTCTGGTCAGCTTAGAGTGTAAGCCCTAAACCCAACTATGAACTATGAGGGCTTTTATCCTTTCCAAGGTATGGTATGTATGAAGACTCCCCGAGGTTGAATCCCAACAACCATTAGTCTCAACCATCATAACGTCAGTTCACCAAACCACGAAATTGATGATGCCTTCCTTCCCTCAAGGGCGGGAGGGTATCAATTCTGTAAGTTCTAAAGGTGTGGAGCGCACACACCTCATCTGTGCTGCAGGACATTAAACTACCAAGTGCCATCATCCTTATCAAATGACGTTAAACTATGACCTCTACCTGTGCCTTGCATGCAAGGCACCCACATTGGACATTCTCTGCACCCACTGGTCTCCACGAGAGTGAAATCATTCCTCACATGGAATGGAATCCTCTTTATCGGAGCAGAATTTGTCCCCGGGGAAAGGGCAACCACCCTGGTGTAACCCCCTAGCTATCCTTGTAGGAGGTAGCACCCCTACTCCTCCACTCTTCCTAGGTGCCAAATCCCTCTCCCGCGGGGCTTTATCATCACTCGGGCTTCCATCATGGAGTAAGTCCCAATATCTACCTCACTGGGCTGCAAACCATGTGTAAGCCCCTATTTCCTCATTGGGATGCTAACCACGCGTAAGCCCCTATTTCCTCTCTGGGATGCTAACCAAATGTAAGCCCCTATTTCCACTTTGGGCTGCGAACCACGCGAAAGCCTCTGATTTCTTTTTGCGCCGCTACCTGTGCATCATCCCCACTCTACTTCCCACGGACGCACCTTCCACGACGTGATCGTCATGTCTTTGATGTATCTTTTTTCTCACACTGAGCATGACTCACATGGGCTTAGATCAAGCATCGACCATGATATCCTCTCCAGGAATCCTAGAGTGTAAGACCCAAACCCACCATGAACTACGAGATATTTGATCCTTGCCAAGGCAGGGTATGTAGGAATCCTTTCTGAGGTTCAAACCCACCATCCATTGGTACCGACCATCCTCACGTCGGTTCACTAAACACCCATACAAACTATGTGGACATTGATCCTTGCCAAGGCAGGGTATGTAGGAAGCCTCCATGAGGTTCAATCCCAACACCTGATCTCTCCAACCCCCTTCACATCGGTTCACCCAAACCATCCTGAACTACGAGGTATTTGATCCCTGTTAAGGCAAGGTATGCAGGAAGCCTCCCCGAGGATCAAGCCCACCAATCATTGGTCCCGACCATATTCAAGTTGGTTTTCCAGACCCTTATGAACTACATGGTCTTTGATCCTTTCCAAGGTAAGGTATGTAGAAGGCCTCCCTAAGATTCAAGCCCAACACCCATCGGTTCTGACCCCCCTTCATGTCGGACCACCTTCGTACCACATTACGTTAAACTGCATGCCCCCTTTTCATACTGCACGATGTTAAACTGCGTACCCCATCCAACAACAAGCCGTTGTCACCACATTCAGCAGTAAGCCGTTGTCAACCCATTTTGACAGTAATCCATCTTCAGATGAACAACATGGACTTTGATTCCCTACCACAGGGATACATAGGAATCCTCCCTGAGGTTTAATCCCATTACTCATGTCTCATCTTGATCTCTCTCTCGAGCCTATGTGTTTCGGGAAGGTCATGACTCAACCTGGAGGTTCTATTTCCTCCAGGTCCCATCCATGCATCCATTCTCAAGGGTATCCTCCTTAGGGGTCCCATCTTCCCACCGAACTATGCATACATTGATTCCCTGCCATGGGGATACGTAGGAGGTCTCTTTGATACTCAATCCCAACATCACTGTCATCCTCGAGTCAACTCCATCTCACCCTCCACCATCCATCCTGATTCTTACGCAGGCTGCCACATCCTGGTGGGATCATCCCACCTCATTCCCCATTTCCCTTAACAACAACCGGAATGCTAACCACATGTTGGCCCCAACATTAGTGTTCTCTCCAGGGGTTCAACCCATATGATCCACTCTAATCAGTGTTCTAATCAGTCTGATTTGTCTCCACTAGATGTTAAACTCGTGACATACCCTGTGTTAAAATTTGGAATCTGAGGAAAACCTCAGATACATGCATATGCATAAAATTCCTCTCATTCGACGTGGGATGCCTCAGGCTTCTGTGCTCTCGAGAATCCCTATAATAAGGGGAAGAAATCCAGACGTGCCAATGTCCCAGCGTCCAAACACAAAAGTGATGTCCAACGTGACTAATCCCCTGACTGAAGGTTTCTTCCCTGAACGGTCCCTTTGGAATGTCCCGACAGAAGTAGTGTAAATAACTGGTGTCCATGAAGATATGGCAATAGGAAGAGTTTCATGAACAACGTATTAAATCTATAAGGGAGACCTGGACTAAGTGACGAGTTCTAAGGAGGAATCCCCGGAATAAAGAAACGACATCCCATCATCCTGTTTCGATCAATGAGAAAACGTCTATGAACAAGGAACAGATGCCGCCCGCCTTTGTAAAGTAGAAATGAGGGGAAACAAACAGCATTACCGTCCTCCAACAAGATGGACATGCAAACCCCAACAAAAGAATCAGAAATAGAAATGGTGAACCCAATTTGAAGATATTCTCCTCAATATGAAGATTAGTTTCATTCGAGACATCAGTGGATTAGCGTGTCACCAGATCAAGCTATCTGGTGCCAGGTCCCACCAAGAAAATCGCGGGCCCGGCGTGAAACTCACTAGAAGTTGGGTCAGTTAAAACGTTGGGCATCCCGGTCTATGACGTTGTCCATGTCGATCCATCTTACAATCCATGGAAGATGGAATGGTGTTGGGCACTGGTCGTCGATTCCCTTTTTCTTTTAGCACTGATGAGTTAATCTCCCTGCTTTTATGGAACCAAGCTACTGCACCTGGAACTCGATCACCGCCTGCCCACCGACACAGGGGTAGGGGCAGTACCAGCGTGGTAGTCCCACACAGTTCTCCCTCTTCTATGATGGTCTCAATGGCTTTGACCGATGGGCACCTCCACCCCATCTCTCCCTCAGTGTTCATCCGAAAAAGGGTGATCAATGACCTCATACACTGGTATGAGGAGAAGGGTATTATCCCAACTCGAGATATGGACCGCCTGAATTTAGATGCATTTGCACCTCTTCATCAAATCCACCCCTGAGGGCCGCGCATGGAGACACTTCTCCCCACTCCAACATATAACTATTTTGGGAGCCTCTCCTCAGAACGTCCTGATGAATCCCTACCCTACACTGATGAGGTAGGGGATATTTGGGTCAGCCTAGCTAGGATCCCATTCTAGGGGATCCCAACAAGGGCTCCCACCAGGTCGCGTCAGTGACACCACCCAGTCTTACTGGCCGAGGAGCTGGTAAGCCATGTACCTACACCACTGGCTTCAGTCCGTCTAACCCGACGCTAGTGTCGAGCGCAAGCTGAAGAGGACGTCCACCATGGGGCATCAATGTCTGCGGCTACTGTGGCCCGAGCCACTGTTGACATGTATCACCAACATTCTGTGTACACTGAGCAAGGACATTCATAAGCCCAAACTGGATCGAGGCCCCAACCGCCCTATGAGTAGGCTGGGTCGACTCTCTAGGTCGCCAGCATAGGTAGTGGCTGCTGCGGACTAACCCGCAGCGATGCAACCCAGTACAGAGGTCCTCCCCATACCGCTACCATGGAGAACGCGGGCCTTTCCCACTTCCATTCTCGGCATGAGGGTCAACCCCGTGCCACCTTCAATCCAAATTAGGGTCCTCCCCGTGGCGGTGACGCTCGGTACGTAAGTCTCTCCTACGCCCAGGACACCGGATATGGAGTCATTCCTCCCGCCACAGACCCTTGGTATGGGGACGTTGCACATCCAGTCACTCTCAAACATGGGGACCCTCCTTGTGCCCTCATAGCAGCTGGAAAAGGTCCTCCTCACCCTAGAAATCATAGGAGTGTGGGACGACATCACTTCACCAACACCCAGCACGAAGTTCCTACCCATGTTCAGCTCGACCAGTACCAAGACACTCCTCATACTGATGTCACCAGGGGAAACACGCATGGAGGTCACCCCATGCTCCTACTGGTTCCAGCAGAGGTCTTACCCGCTTCAGCGCTACCCACGAAGGTCATCCCCTTGTCCCCTTTGATATTTGTCCCGGTGCTCCTTGCACCCCAGCTTACTCATGTGGAAACCCTCTCTGCCTCAGCACCAGTATGTCCGAAGGACCTCCTTGTTCCATAAATCAACCTAGTCCCGAAAAGCCATACAAGGCAGGAAGGCGGGTCAACGCCGCCATAAGAAACATTCTAGGAAGGTCTGGACAGAGATCAAATTGGTCCGCTTCTCAAACTCCGAAGTAGAGTATGACTCAGCGCCTGAACCCTCCCCTCGGTCCTCCGAGTCAAGGGTTGGGGCAGCAACGAGGCGCATCAGCCTCGTACTCCCAGAATGTGAGGTCCATCGGACTCCTGCCTTCCTCTGCAAGTATATCAAAGAGGAAGAAACTTTGGCAACCTCATAGGTTACGGTTGTGAAATTATCACTATCATCACCAGAAGCACTCTCTATTTCTACTATAGATCAAAGAGTGCTATTCTGGGGACCAATGGTAGGCGAGCAACAGCGTGGCCCATCACCAGTAGCCCTAACCCTTGTACAATAAACTGCAGCCGTTATCCCATCCTATCGTGATGTGGTGGCTAGGTCGCTACACTCTTCGGAGGATAGCTGGATATGCGGCGGTTTGTCATCTCACTTGCTATATTCTCCATCCGCTAGCCTACCATCCCAGCTGTTTGCTTCGGTACCGCAATCGGTCCCTCAGCCGCCTCTGGTTGACAAGTGGGTCAATGAAGGGCCAAACCTTGAGTCTGAGCCAAGGAGCTTATGTAATATCTTCATAGAAGACCACATTACTAAGATGATTTGTCTCGTGGTAGTGCCAAATTTCTACGCACCGAAATCCATCACCACAGAAGAAGTTGATTGTTTCTGTAAAATCCTCCGGGCAATGCACTTCCACCTTCATCACTAGCGATTGACTTATCTGAAGAGCCAAGAGAAATTTAAAGATATTGGAGAACAATTTAGTCTAGTTGATTTGGTCGCACTCCCTGTGTCCTAGCACCCCGAGTCACCAGGTCGGCAAAGGGTCCTCCAATAGTAATGCATTCAGAGTTTCAAGGTACTCTGCAAGATTATCAAGGAGGCTTCTCCCCACCTGCAGATCTATGGTTGGGGGAAATATGTTTCCCTTCTCTTCAGTCCTATTTGATGGAAACCCAACTCACTAGGAGACATTGAGGACATGCCCCTAGGTAGATTCGCGGTCAACATGGCCACCCTATCAGAAGAGGAAAACGAGCTAGAGCTCTTGGATGGGGACCTCCCACCTAAAGACATGCCACAACTACAAGATCCCTCGGGGAGGGTTACTCGTTAACAGAGGAGCCTGCTGGGTCTCCTTGCACCCACCGAGGCATTAGTCCTCAGCCAAAATCATGGTAAGGGTAAAGAGAATCACGGAGCCTCCAAACCCACTGACCCATCTGGCTCTGTGCAGAAGATAGAGGAAGACCCCGAAAAGGCTACGCTATATCAGCAACTCGTGAAGCAAAAGAAGGAAGTTGATGACCTCCTGGATGAATGGGCTGTAGAGAGACAGCCAGACTATGGTAATAATAGGATAGGGCAGTAGGGGTAGGAACAAATTCCCCTCAACAAGTTTCCACAAGGTGACCTTGGCCATCCTTCCCCTATGGACAGGGTTGAAGCCGGAACTTATGGCAAGAGGGTGCGGTATGTCTCGCCAAACCCTCCGGAATGACATGACAATCCAAGGGACCCAGCTCGGGTTCCCACAACTACCCTGAGGGTTGTGCCACCAGCCACTCCACGAGCTTTTGGGCCTGCATACCATGTTGAAAAACCCGCCAATGCACTCATGGTTAGGGATTACCATCAAAATAGGTACCCCCGCCCAGATGATCCAATGGCGGCTCTCATTGCCCGCCTTGAGGCATTGGAAACATGATAGGTGGCAGTCCCACCTAATATAAATCCATACTCGGCATGTATTGATGATATTACAGTACTCATAGGTTTAAGAAATTCCACCTTCTCTCCCTTTAATGGGACATGGGACCCGCCACGGCCTCTGGACCAATTTACCTCAAGGTGTGGTCCCGTGTTGGGAACTCCAACGCAGTAGGAAGCTGCCAAACTCTGGTGTTTTGTGCAGAAGTTGGAAGCCCTACATTTTTAGAGTACAACCAGCTCCCCATTGGATTGGTGACTGGCTGGGAGGATCTCCGTAGGTAATTCCTCTACCAGTTCTACTTTACCACATGGAAAACGAGTATCACAGACCTCTTCAAGTGAAACCAGAGGCCTGATGAGTGTGTCGCCGACTTTGTCGCCCAGTGGAAAGGACTGACGTATTCCCTTGACTTGCCACTGAATCAAGATAAATTATTTATGATGTGTGTGGGAAATGTTAAGGAAGAACTGGTTCCATCTCTGATCACCCAGAACTACTCTGGTGGATTCCAAGACTTCTCTAATAAGACCCAGCACCTGGAAATATTCCTGTAACAGGCCAGCCAAGCACGTCTGTTGCCTCCTACAATTCCTGTGAGGAGGGCTTTCAGAACCGAGCCCACAGCGATGGCCCAAATATAGGCCCCTATATAGATATAATTATTAATAATGGAGCTGCCTCCACAACCTCACAGATTCCCGCCACCACAGGCCCAACCTCTAGCCCAGCAGCGGTCGCCTCAAAATCGATAGGTGCCCCCGCGTAATGCGCCGCCACCGCCCAAGAAAGATAATCGAGTTCCACCTTCTCGAAAGGATCCTCCAACCCCCCGTTAGGGTCAGGCTCCAAGGGCTCCCTTTCCAGATAGGAGAAACCAGACCAACTCATTCAACGAGACACCGGTCCCCGGTTACTTCTGCAGTGCCTTGGAACAAGGGATTGTGCATTTTCCTGAGTGTAGAAGATCGGAAGAGGAAAACATTACAGATGAATCTAATTACTACCCCAAAAACTGTATCCTATGGTACACTCTCAAGAAGTGATATGTGTTCAAAGACTAGCTCCAAGACCAGGTCAACAATAACATAGTCAAGCTGGGCCCAGCCCTAGCGTAGGTAGTATGCGTCTTTGAGAGGCCAGACAATATCAGCGACAATGAGGGAGATTGACATCATGTTTCCAGTCATAGATCCTAGAGGTATGATGACTGGATGGATCACAAAACGGTCGCACGTTCCCATGGTGTCATCTGGGAATGCCTGAATCGGAAAAACCCTTCAGAAGCTACAGCTACCACTTTTGCATCGTCGTTTCAGACGGCTTCTTCCCAGAAGAGAAAACATCAGCGATGTAAAAGAAATCAAAATCCACCGACGATGCCATCATAATCCTGCACACTCGGTGACTTCATGTTCATGGAGATGGAGATCCCTCCCAGAATCTGTCCAGTAGTGGATGACTCTTCAAGTGACGGTCAAGGGTACGCCACTGTTAACACCGTAAAGCAAGTATATTCCTATATGATTCCTAACAATGAGGAGTGCCAGGAGAATCTTCCCAACATCCCCAATCATTGCCAGCATCAGCAGAGCCGTGGCTATATGGGTCATCATAGTGCCTCGGCCAGCACTTCTTGCCAGGCTGTGCATGCTACCGAAACCAGGAAACAAGATCAGCGTAGAGCTCAGCACATGCAGTCTCCTCCTTCGGTGTCATCAGGCCCGCCTCCACCATCGTTGGTGCTACTGGACCAAGAAAGGCCACCTAGGCCTTGCCGTGATCAGCCATACTCTACCCTAGACCTGTCCCAGTTGGCTAGAACCAATATAGAAGGTACTTCGCATGCTTTGAATAGTGAGCATCGAGACATTCTCAGCACCAATTAGCCGCCAGTCCAGTCAGCAGGTCCCACCATACCACCTATCATAGAGTGACCTCCTGCAAGTAGAAGTTCATGCCTTCCGTGGAAGTACAATGTTCTCAATAATCTTGCCATCATCCCAGAAATGCTCTCCATCCTTGAGGCCCTTCGCTTATCGTTAGATATGTGTGAGGCCCTCGCTGAGGCTTTAAGAAGCCCCCTTCAGTTTGAGACAGAAGTAGCTACCGCAGAATCCTTTCATGCTGAAGCGGTCGACAATGTTGAATGCCATGCCATTATCTCGTTCTCTGGAGAAGATTAAGGATCCCCCATTCAAGGGCACATTCTACCACTATACAACATCGGAAAGTTTAATGGTGGGGGGGGGGGTTGTCACTGTCTTGTAGACACGGGCTCTGAAATTAACCTAATCCCGACTTGAACACTACAAAATCTGGATTGTCTGAAGACGATCTGAGTTCTTCTGACCTTATAATCCAAGGTTATGATAGGACAGAACAGAAACCAGTTGGTAATATCCGTTTGAATACCTAGTTTGGTGGCCTAGTTTCCAACACCGAATTTATGGTCGTCTCCCAAGACACCACCTACAATGCATTGATGGGAAGGCCATGTCTCCACCTGAAAGCGGCGCTTCCCTAATGATATCACCAGTGCCTCAAGTACTCCCTTAATGGTCGATTGGGAATGCTTCATGGTGACGCATCTCCCTTTGCTTCTTGTGAGGCCTGCAATCTTGATGCCAACAAGAACAAGAGCAAGGATAAGCAGATTCAGACAAATGAGGTTGAGCATTCCACGGTTGCGACCGACCCATGGATAGATCTAGATGATGCCTACGTCTTTCCAATCCACCTATTGGAGGCTAAAACCCCGGACATGGGACAATGTTTTTTTTGGGATGAGGGGGGAAGACATTCCCAGGTCTATGCGATGGTGGAAAATCACCTTGTACTCCTATACGAATCTGGCCCAGGTGATCCCAGAGCCTCCTACCCCATAAGGTATCGAGATGTTCTCCCCATGGAAATGAAGATACGCCATACGTGCTTGCTCTGCCAGGCTAGAATTAACAGGCTCAAGCCAATGCACCATTATTGCATTGATATCATCAAGCATAGCCCTTGTGCTGAAGGCCCGATGGGATCAGATCATCAACCTTCATTGCTATGGTTCTGGCAGCACAGGGGTCCTCTGATGAGAAGTCCATTGCTGCTCAGGCCGGAACCAGCCTCCCATCGGGATCTGCCGACTCAGAAGAGACTCCTCCCGCCAAGGATTCCTCCTCTACAAGTGAAGAAGAGGGTTTAGAGGATGATCATTATACCTTTGAAGAGGGCTTCTCTACCATAGTCGAAGAGTAGGTATAGGTGCACCTTATTAGCATGGAAGACCCAAGACCCACATTGATCACTGCCGCTATGCCTCTCGAGGAGCAACATAATTACATAGCCTTCCTCAAACAACACCGCAATGTATTTTCTTTTAGTTATGACGATATGCCAGGACTAGATCCTCAGGTATCTATCCACCACCTCTATCTCCTTGCAAACCCTTGAGGGTTTAAGAAGACTCCCATAAATATTCACCCTTCTCACAGTGCTATGGTAGATGCGGAAGTTGATAAGGTCATTGGAGCCAATTTCATTAAGGTGGTTCAGTAACCCAAATGGCTAGCCCATACTTCTCCAGTCAGGAAGAAGAACGAATAGATCAGAGTCTGCGTCGACTTCCGAGATCTCAACCATCACTGTCTGAAGGATGATTTCCCCTTCCTATGTCAGAGTTGTTGATTGATGCTACAACTGGATTCTGAGCCCTCTCTTTTATGGATGGGTACTCCGGGTACAAAAGATCTGAATGGCCCCCGAGGATGAAGAGTCCACAGCCTTTAGGGAAACACAAGGTACTTTCTGTTACCAAATCATGCCCTTCAGTTTAAAGAATGCAGGTGACACCTACCACCGGGCTATGCATTGCATATTTAAGCCGATCCTTGTAACGTTGGTGAAATTATATGTGGATGATCTGGTGGACAAATCTTTCCAACGTCACAACCATCTCAAAGACCTTGAGAAAGTGTTCAGCTTCCTCCGTTCCAATCACCCAAAGATGAACCCATTGAAGTGTGCCTTCAGGGCCACCTCTGGAAAGTTTCCAGCTTTGTTGTCAGATAAAGGGGCATTGAGATCGACCTAGAGAAGATCAAGGCCATTTTCCAGATGTCTCCTCCAAGAAACATTCGGGAGCTTTGAGGTTTCCAAGGCCACTTAGCCTACATACGCTGATTCATCGCGAACCTGGCTGGAAAGTGTATCCCTTTTCTCAACTCATGAAGTAGGGAACCACATATGAATGGGAAAAAGGGTGTTAGATTGCTTATGAAGAGATCAAGCAGTATCTGCTCCAACCTCTGGTCTTAATGCCACCCATCTCTAGAAAGCCATTAGTTCTTTATGTGACTGCCCTGGAATGATCTCTCAGCACCCTTCTCACCTATAAGAACAATGAGGGGTCGAATAATATCCTTTACTACCTTAGTCGTATGCTCCTCAATACGGAGACCAGATACTCCCCCATTGAAAAGAGCTGTCTTAAGCTGGTATTCAGAGTACACAAATTGAGACATTAGTTGTTACACCACGAGGTAAAGCTGGTATCTCGGGTAGAACCACTAAAGTACATCCTAAACTGCCCCATGTTCACTGGTCGTCTTGCTCGGTGGGCAGTTATTTCCAGTAGTTCGATATCAGGTTTTTCCCTTAGAATGCTATTAATGGGAAAGCATCAAAAGACTTCCTTGCTACCCATCCGACCCTTGCTAAGTAGTCCTTGTATCTTGATTTCCCCGATGAGGAGATCCTCTCGGTGGACCAAGCCATTCTGTGCTGGAAGATGCACTTTGATGGTGCCTCCCGAAGCCCCACCAGTTGGAGGATCAATGATCCCAAGCTCAACAGGGTAGACTTGGGTATCGTCTTTATTATCCCTACATAAGCCATTGTGTCATACTCATTTCTGATGTCAGAAGGCTACCCCAACAATGAGGCAGAGTATCAAGATCTCATCACTGGCCATGAACTGGACCTCAAGATTGATGTGCCCCATTTCCATGTGAAAGGGGATTCCAAACTAGTCATCAAGAAAATCAATGGTGACTGTGTCATCAGAAAGCCAGAGATCATACCATTGTTCGAGTGCACTCTCCAACTAATGGACTAGTTCCTATCTAGGGTAGATTTTACTCCTGTCCCTCGATCTCAGAATGGTCGAGATGACGCCCTGGCCGGCCTGGCTACATCACTTACAGAACCCGAGTAGTATGATCTGATTATCCACATGTCACATCAGAGAGTCATTGCTCTTGTCTCCCCAGATGACGACGACATCCATCAAGTGAGCCATCTTACCACTGGAGCCTCCACGTCAGGACCCCTAAATTCAATGGTTGAAGTGACTCCTGAATGGAGAGCCCCATTTGTTGAATATCTCCAAAATGGTTACCTTCCGTATTATCGGGCCGAGAGTGAGAAACTCCAATGCCACACATTATGGTTTACCCTCCAGGACAGTCCAAGTCCTGATCAGATCCTCTACAAGTGTAGGTTTATTGGTATTATCTTCTGTTGAATCCAAGGAGTCGATATTTCTTAGGTCATGCAGGAGGTTCATGTCGGTTCCTGCAGTTCCCCCCAAACTGGGCTGAAGCTATCTCACCAGATACAGAGACTGGGGTGCTTTTGGCCCTCCATGATCCATGATTGCATTGAGTTCACCAAGAGATGCCATGTGTTCCAAATTCATGCTAAATTTATGCATCGTCCACCAGAGCCTCTCCACTCCACCAAGTACTCTTAGCCATTTTCTGTGTAGGGACTCAATGTCATGGGACCATATCCACTGATGAAAGCTCGCCAGTGAAGATTCATCCTCATGACTAAAAATTTCTTCTCCACGTTGGGAGAGGCAGTGCCACTCAAGGAGGTCAAGTCCCGTTCCATTGTGTACATTGTGAGTTCCAACATCATCTACCGATTTGGAGTTCCTCACTCTCTCCTCACCGATAACGGCATGAACTTCCGAGCAGATGAGCTGAATATTTTTTATGCTAAGTACAAAATCCATTCTAACCATACCTCCCACTATCATGCACAAGCAAATGGATTGATCAATGAATTCAACAAAACCCTCTCTAATATTTTGCAGAAAATGGTTGGTCAGAATAAGAAGAGTTGGACGAACAAGCTCCCCAACACCCTCTAGGATTATCAGACAATGACTCGTAATTCCACCCAGGTGACCCCATATTCCCTGGTGTACGGAACTAAGGTCATCCTGCCCATTGAGATTTAGTTTCCTTCGTTACACACAATGGTCTATGGATAGAAGGCACTAGATAAGATAGATGAAATTTGTCTGGCTGAATTAGAATCACTTGACGAGAATAGGCTTCATGCCCTTCAAAATCTAGAAAGGCATCAAAAGAAGATATCTAGAGCCTTCAACAAGAAGGTTCTCATTCGCTCTTTCCTGTAAGGTGATTTAGTATTTTACCTCAGGACACCAATGATACCTAGCAGGAAACCACCCAAGTTGGAGCCCAAATGGGAAGGACCTTTGATTGTTCACATGGTTTACGCCAATGGTGCGTACTCACTGGTAACCATGGATGGTGACAATATAACTCCTCCCACCAATGCCAAGTTCCTCAAGTAATAATTTTCCTGAGCCAGAGGGTCTAATATGACCCTGAACTGTTTGGTCCCACATGACCCTAAACTGCCATGTACTATATGACGTTAAACTGTAAAACGTCCCTCATGATGTTAAACTGTATGTCATCCTTCAAGACCTTAAACTTCACCCTTAGAACTATGTACGTCTTGATTCCCATCTTCATGCGATATGCAGGAATGGTCAAACATTTCATCTTCAGTCCAGCCCCCAAACTCTTTTCTTTGACTATTCCCCCCTTGGGGGTAAACCTCTTGGAGGATCCTCACATGGCATAGTGAAGGTTCTTTCCCCCCACTCATGTTAGGATTATGATGATCGCACCCTATTCTCCCTCCTTGTTCTTCTAGTCTCCCATGTCCTCAACTCATGACGTTAAACTCCATGGCCTTTAAAAACTACGTATGACTTGATTCCTATCCTCATGGGATACTCAGGAATGCCCGAACATTACATTTGTTGGCCCAACCCAAACTTCAGAATTCCCCCACAAGTAGGGACACATGGTATGGTATAATATTTTTCCCCAATTCCTGTTGATCTCATCTTGATCCCACCATATGTCCCACTCCCCGAATATTCCCATCACTTGCACCGACCAACTTGACGTTAAAATGCATGGGAACAACTATGATTCAACCACTCATTTGATTGGGACTCTATCATCTTTCACATCCCAAAGGACCCCCGACTGGCATGGATTCTGGGCCTAAGTGCTCTCCTACAACTTCGGTCAAATTCCCTCAAGGATGTTGAGAAAAAATTTATACAAGTCTCATGTTGCGAATATGTTCAGTGGTCGATGCTCATTTGTGTTCCCATTTCAGGTCACACTATAAGGATGTTGTGTTTCAAACATGGTCATTGGTTATCCTTTGTCATTGTTGCCACCCTCATAGATCCCAAACATTGATTGTGGTGGTTCATCCTGCTTGCTATATCTTCAAGTTGTGATTCCATTCGGGTGATCCCAGCTATCAGACCCTTTTATGAGAGGGAAAGACAAATCCGGCTCCTTGTTTCCAACACCGAGAACTGATCATGTGGGATTATGAGCTGTCATGAGGCAGTAATCGCACAATAGGTCATATGGATACAGTTGAATGGGATGCCTAGCCTTAGGTCTTTCAACCCCTTCAGGCCCCTATCCCAAGTTCTCATTTAGGATTGTGTGGTGTGGAATAGACTCATGTCCTCATTCACGTCGTGCCATTTCACCACGCCACACATATACCCTTGAGATATCCCTTCCTTAATTTGTCATCTGTTCTGTGAGCACAGGCCCTACCATGCATGGCATGACCCATCATTTGGGTTTTCGTCACCCACTATATCTATAAGGGCCCCCGAATGGCACATATGCTCAGCCCAAGGGCTCTCCTACCATTACGAGCTAACGCCCTTGAGGATTGCGAGCGACAAGTTGATACGAGCCCCATGCTGTGAATATGATCAGCGGTTGACGCTCAATTCTTCACCCTCTTCTGGTCACACAAGGGTGGATACTTTGTTGTGAACCTGGTCGACAGTTGTCCTCTATCATCATTGCCACCTTGTGGTCTTTCATAGCCACAATGATTCAACCTTTCTGTCCACTGCATATGACATTAAACTAGGAATATATGGTCCGACCTCTAGGACCATAAACTAAGATCACTTTTGCCCTCACTGAAAGACATTAAACTAAAAACGGGTTGGGAATTTCTGTCTGAGGCCCAGCCTCAGGCCCCTTGGCCTTCTTAGGCCCCAGGCCCTAGTCCTCACTTAGGGTTGTACGGTGTAGTGCAGGATTATTTCCTCATTCCCATCGGGTTACTCATTATGTCATACACTTCCCCAGACGAGATACCTTACCCATACCTTCATCCCCACTACAAGACATTAAACTGAAAACTGGCCAGGACTTTCCGTTCGAGGCCCTGCCTCAGGCCCCCTTGGCCTTTTCGGCCCCCTGGCCCAAGTTCTCACTTAGGGTTGTATGGTATGTACCCATGTCCTTATTTACATTGGGTTACTCGTCATGCCATACATGCCCCACGTTGGTGTATCTTTACCTTATTAGTGTCACCCTTTCCTCTAGAACTATATGTGGATTGATTCCCATCCTAATGGGATATGTAGGACCACCCGAATGTCTAGACTTCAGGTCCAACCCCATCTCTTAGAAACCTCTCTATCATTTTGTCCCCTTGGCCCATGTTTTTCAAGAAGTGGGGTATACAGTGTGGTATGGGTTTATGTATTCATTCACATAGGATTAATAAAAACCACACCGCATACCTCTATCTCCTGATCGGCCTTCACTCCCTTCCCCTACTTTCATCTCTTTGAGTTGACTACCTTCAGGTCGGGTCCCTCTTCCCTCTTTCGGTGATTCACCAGTTGGCCCATGAGTACTCTGGTCTAGAACTTGGGGTTTCAGATTCTACATGGGCATGCTTTCACCCATTTTTCAGGCTTTGTTGTCCTCTTCATTTGGGCTTCCATAATCTTTCACACCCGAAGGGACTCCCAAATGGCATGGATGCTAAGCCTAAGGGATCTCCTACTATTATAGGCCAACGTCCTCAAGGGTTTCAGAAAAAAAAATTATACAATTCCCACATTGAGAATATGTTTAGCGTTCGACGCTCATTTGTTTGTCCCCAATTTTAGGCCAACGTGATATGGATGTTGTGCATCGAGTATGGTCAACAATTATCCTCCACCGTCACGCCAGCCCCTTCAAGCCTTGAATTTTGGTTACATGATTCACATTATGTTCCACATCATCATGTCCAAATGGAATTTTGACACTCATGGCACTATCCCTCAGTGCACATTTTCACGTTAGGAGGACAAAAGTCGCCGTAAAGGCATCATTCGAGGCTCCGCACCAGCTTCCCTTTGGCGTGTATTCCAGGTATTTCAAAAACCACTTCCTCCCCTGTTTCCCACATATATTTTGACTCACGTGGGCTTAAGGATTGGGTTGAGGTCTGTACATACATAGAAGGATTCCACTTTTCTATGGTACGAGCTCTAAAACCATAAACAAAGATATTTTTTAGAACTACGTACAGCTTGATTCCCCTTCCCATGGGATATGTTGGAACACTTAGAAATATCATCTTTGGGTCTAGATTGAGTTCCACTAATTTATCTCTTCTATCATGCCTTCTGCGCACTAACGCTTATGGGATCGCTTGGCGTGGTGTGGGATTATGTCCTCATTCACATCAGGTTTGCATTAGCCACACCACATATGCCCATTTTTAGGAGTTATCCCCCTTCTTCATGTCCCACATGACATTAAACTGTATGTTTTCCCGAACTACATTAAATGAAACTTTCAAGAACTACACGTGGCTTGATTCCCATCCTCATGGGATATGTAGGAACACCCGGACATCTCATCTTTGGGTCTACCTCAACTGGAGAAAGTTTCTCCTACCCCTTATTCTCTAACCTTTCCTGGACCCTCGTCCCATGGTTTCCTTCTCGGAATCGTGCATGGGATGATGTGGACTTCATCCTCATTCACGTCAGGTATGCTTTATCACACCATGCACATTCCCTCTGGAACCTCATCTCTCTTGTATATGTTTGATCCATATGACATTAAACTATGATTCTTAGTCCCACATGACTTAAAAATATTGTGTCTATACATCACAATGTTAAAATACATGGTTGGTCCCATCACATGACCCTAAACCGTGACATTATCATCTTGGCCGCACGATGAAAAATGACACTGCACCGTGATATCCTCACTCGAGGCAACATCATGTTTGGTATCAGTCACACACCACATCATTTGTAAATGCCGGTATATGGCTTGATTTCTGTGGCATAACTTGATTTTCTATCCAAGGTTCATCGCTTAAAAAAACACACATTCATCCCAATGGAAGAACAAGATCTATCAAATATCGCTTCATTTGGTGTAAGGGCCAGACCCGCACAACCTCATTACCTCTGACACTAGTATCATATCGTGTCTCTTGTAGAACTATGTATAGAATGATTCCCATCCTCATGGGATATGTATGAATGCCCAGACATATTTTCTCTAGGTCCAGCACCAGGAATCCAAAATCTTGTCCCCCCTCTTTCGACCCCTCGACCCGAACTCTTTCAGGAATGTGTGGGGTGGCGAGTACATTATGGGATTTTTCCCTCATTCACATCGAGTTTTGAAAAATCCACACCATGTGCCTCCCATGTCTTCCCCCCACATGGTCTAAGATCTTTGACCCTTAACTAAGATCTCCTTATGGGAATGATGCATCATGTTTGGCCACTTCACCACCCTACGCACAATCCATTAAATCAATATCCCCTTAATGGATCATCCTAAGAACATTAAGCTGGAAGAGTTCAACCTTAGGACCCTTGTCCTTGGAAGGAAGGGACTTGAATCCCGCTATCTGGTACATCTTATAGTCGTATTCAGATGCATTTTGAAAAAGAGACCAAAGTGTGGAGTTTTCACGGGGACATTCCCCTGATTGCATGTCCAAGATTTTTGAGCCCGTCATTTGGATCTGAATCCTCTTCCATGTATGAAAGGACCCCCTTTTCATCCTGGTCTCACACCACACTGGCTTACCTACTGTCTCGGGCCAACATCCTTAAAGACCTCAGACGACATTTGCGACAGGTCCTGTGTTTCGAACACGGTCAGTGGTCGACCCTCATTTGTCTATCCCAATTCCAGGATAACATGATATGGATGCTGAGTTTCGAACATGGTCAACAGTTATTCCCAATCATCATGCCACCATCATTATGTTCCATATCTGGAGCATAATGATTCACATATTTCCACTTTCTTATGTTCAAGTGGAATTTCAACATACTCAGCTTTACTCTTCCGCGCATCTAGGTATGTTATATAGGTGGTTCAACATGCTTTGGACGTCCTTCACCTAGTATACCATCGCCCCAGACATGTGACTTCCTATGCTAGGAAATTCCCATCACTACTCCTTATTTCCCACATCGAGCACGACTCATGTTGTCTTAGTAGTTCTGGTAGGATGTGTACTGGAAAAACCATGCCACGCATGCATTTCATCATCCCACCTGACATTAAATTGTGCCTCAGAACTACGTATGGATTCATTCCCATTCAAATTGGGTATGTTGGAACGTCCAAGCTCCTTGACTTGGGCCCAACCTAACTTTCACTTTTGGTCCCTTGACTTGAAGAACTTCCTTCGGGAATATGTGGTGTGGTGCAGAATCCTTATGTCCTCATTCACATCGGTTTTATAGCTACCACACCACATACTCCCTTCCTAGGATCTCCCCTTTAAATATTCATCCTACCACATGAAGTTAAACTGAACGGTCCTTATGTCCTTGATGCATGACACTAAACTATGATTCTACCATGAACAAATTCATGATGCCCCATGTTAATCATGGGATGCACCAGATCCCTTTACAGAAATAATTTCCCCTATCAGTGTTGGACTCTAGCCATGTCGTGCTTAAGAGCTATGTTTTGGTTGATTCTCATCCTTATGGGATACGTAGCAACACCTAGTCATTCCATCTCAAGCCCAGCCCCAGGTTCATGAACCCTCTTGGCCCCTAAACCCCGATCACGGTCTAGTCCCTATGACCTTAAACTAGGAGCCTACAGTCCATGTACCATGACATTAAACTGTTATCCTTGGTCCATTAAGTATGAACTATAAACTATGTGCACCTTCCTCACTGTATGACGTAAAACTATGTGTCATCCCAGTCCTTACCAGAGAGGTCCTATTCAGAAGTTGGGATGATCCCTGATCAGACTGACACACCCCCTAATGTTTTTCCACTACGATGGCATAATGTAAAGAGTGTTGGACTCTATTCGAACAACCCATCACTCCACCCTTCACGCTTTGCATACCCATTATTCGAACCCTTTTACTTTTTCACTTCCAAAAGATCCCTCTAATAGTTTGGATTCTAGGCCTATGGCTCACCTACTTTCTTGTGCTAACATTCTGGAAGGCTAACAGATGATATTTCGAGTCAAACCCCATGTTTCGAGCATGGCCATTTGTCAGCCACCATTTTTTATTCCCATTCCCAGCTAACGCAATAAAGATACTATGTTTCGAACACTGTAAATAGTCATCCTTTATTATCACGCCACCCTTACAATGTTCCAAACTTTGGGTATCTTGATTCACACTTTCCATCCCACTATGTCCAAAATAAGTCGAACACCCCTGGTGTTACCCCCCTTGTACACTAGAGCACATTGAAAGGATGCCATGTCAATTGTTCTGAGGTCCTCATCCTCCAACCAGGCCTCTCCCTTTTCTTCTTGGAAATCCGGATTGGTTGTTTGATCCTCAGATTCCCGAAGCTTGGTTGGTACTATTACATTCAAATGAAGTTATAATGCGAGCATCCTCTATTTATCACATCGGGTACGACCCACGTGATCATAAGAATGGATTATTATTTATTTCAGGATTGTGGTTGGAGGATGTTAAACCAAAATAAAAAGTAAATAAATCTATCCATACATGCAGTTCAGAACAAGAGGCAATAAAGAGAATTGAGTTTATGAGTTCGATGAAAACTAGGCTCTTAAGAATCAGCATCTTGTATAAATCATTCTAGCACTACTACCTTTTGTCTTGTGGCCTCCAGGATTGCTTTCTGCCCGCTGAGAACCCTTTCTTCATCAGCAGCCACAGAGCACAGTGCACTTGCCCTATCCTGTTCTTGTTCCTCTTCAGTTTGAAGTTCAATCATTTGATGACATGCTTCCACTAGCTGCTCTTGGACGTCTGCCAGCTGGGCCCTCAATTTCTCCACAAGCTCAGAACAGTTTGTAATGAATACCTCCTCTTTCATCTGTTCTTCGAGACGTTGGACCTGTAACGCCCCGACCCCAGCTACCCAGAGCTGGTGCATTACTTCGTAACATTGGCATGATCACAAAAGATAAAGTCTCGAAAGACGGATTAGTTTAGTAGCCTTGTAATCACTAGATACATTCATAAACGTTACATTACATCATAAAGTGAAAAACTACAATAACATAGTCTCCATAGTCCACACTTCTATCCTCTTCAGACAATACCTGCAGGTCATTCATAAAATACTTCTTCACATCCTGGAAAATATTAAAACATTGAAAGGGGTGAGCTCAGATGCTCAGTAAGGATAACAATATTGCGGAAGCTTTCATAATAAACATTAACATTTAAGGCAATGTATAACTAAAACAAAAGCCTTTTAAACATGAACTTCAACATAATATGGAAAAAGTAAAATGAGATAATGCCATTTACTTATTCACATGGATATTCTACTGGTCGAATAATCACATGCAATATCACTAACCACTTTCATAATGATGGAATGCATAATGCCAGACTATCATAACCACG
Source organism: Viscum album (assembly GCA_963277665.1). Taxonomy (NCBI): domain Eukaryota; kingdom Viridiplantae; phylum Streptophyta; class Magnoliopsida; order Santalales; family Viscaceae; genus Viscum; species Viscum album. The sequence continues at coordinate 325,824,026 of OY728163.1, forward strand.
TAGCCAAGGCCTCGTCCCAAGACCACAAACAAGATTTTGTCAAGGCCTCGTGCCAAGACACTAGTTTGTCTCATGAGACCTGCTGATGCATCGAGGAGCTATATCGGGCTCCACCCGTCACTTATTAAGTCCAATGCATTCCTCATATGAATAGGTTTAAACATATCATAAACCATAACATAATCGTATCACATAAAACATGCATAAAGGAAACATAACATTTCCACATTCCAATCACAAGATATCAATACAACATATTGATATAATAAAAACACTTTCAAAACCATTTTCAATACCTAAATAAAAGAAAGGTAAAACATGGTATTTATTTTTCTTTTAAAAAAAGTGATGGCTTGTAGAGGAAGCTGAAACTCAAATAATGGTCACGGCGGCGGAGAAGTCGTTGTCGCCGCATAAGTACGGAAAGAAAAACATTCCCTTTTGTCGTTTAGCAAAACACTTCGTATAAAAAAGATTCCTTTTGAATAAACGTAAAAGTCAAAGGGGTTTATACACCGTATAAAAGAAAGTTGTGTATAAAACCAAATATGCCTCAATGAAAGGGGATTGAGACGAAGTCCTTAAAAAGATCATTTTTTTAAATAAAGTACATCTATAATGTGTATTAACTATAAGTACACATAAATAATGTAAAAATACAAGATAGGACATAATAATATCATGACATAATTTGAAAGTAGGAGATTAACCCAAAGAATAGAAATTGGGTTAAGAAATTCCCTTACCTCGTGTCTGACTTGACTCAACCGTTCTTTAACCACCTGAATAATAAACTAGAGTTAATATATACCTTATTAAGAACCATTTTCAATTTCATTATCCTTATTATATCACTTATTATAATGATATGAACATTATGTAATTATTTAAGTTAATAACGGTCGTTTTGTCGATCTTTGGTACTTGAGTCAACAATAAACTTCTTATAATTACAAGTTGTTTATGTGGTAGAATATCCATTATCTCCAGAATTATATTCATGATTTAGATGTCATATATATCTTATATATCCAGTATATACATTCATTTATAATATTACGTAACATTTAGAGGTAAGAAATGAAATGCACCGTTCATGGAGACGGTAAGCCGTACGTACGCATGAACGCTAATTTCATTTCTATTTCGTATTTAATGGAATGAAATCATAATTATATAAATTTATTACAGTATAATATAGTGTATAATACCATTTACTCCATCCTTTATACATCCCACATATGGCATTAACGATTCAAATCACTTTGAGGGGGCGGTAGTCCGCACTTCCTAAAATGAAATTATCGCGTTTTACCCATAATGGAAATCATAAAGTATGCCATAAATGAGAAATACAGAAGCATAAGTAAAACATAAAAATATTATATATCATATATAAAAATAGTGACATCTTAATGGCCACCTTTGAAGGTGTTATATGAGTGTTGAACAATCATCGTTTCGTGAGGCAGAAATTTGCCATCCACAGAAACCGTATGTTCTTTAACAATTAGATGTAGGTGTGTGTAAGTGTAGCTCGAATCCATATTATAACAACTTCCTAGTATATTGAGGATACTGGTGTTGTTACAAAAGAAATGAATAAAAAGAGTTTAGGGGGTTGGAGAAGAAAAATGAAACAAAACAACATTAGAGAAGACATTACCTCAAAATCGGGTAACTCTTTTTGATTTGAGCCAAAGGCTTCCTTGGGAAGAGTTATGCCCAAAGTGAGGCTTCTAGGAGTAATAGGGGGAATTTGGGAGAGTATTTGGGCAGAGGTTGGCCAAACCAAAAGGCTTGAAAGTGTGAATAAGGTGGTAGAGGTGGGGGCCTTTTATAAGAGGAGAGGAGGGGCTCTTTTGGAAAGATTGAAATGTTACATTATTACACAATGCTTTTTGGATTCTAAAGGTCCCAAAATTATATAATTCGTGGCTAAGGTGATAAGGGTTCGATATCTACCCATCCAATAGTCTTTGGACAAGTGTAAGTCTTGGATTTTACATTATCTTCTCATTTTATTAAAATCGTTAAATAATGAGGTCATCACTGCATCATAATGATGTCATAAGTAATTTAATTTATTTAATGTCTAAAAATTATAAAACAAATACTATGATGTAGGAAATCTTTTTAGCTTTCTAATGAATATTTATAATAAAAATTTGGACTTGTGTAACCCCACTTAAAAACTGTTTTAGTAAAACAACTCATGTTTGTATCAATTTAATTTTAACATTAAATAAATATATATTAATGTCATTTTCCAACTAAAGTGGCTCCATGGGGTCCCCAAGTTGACTCATTGGTTGTCTTGGTCGGCCATGACTCATCCAATATGAGTAGGACAAGTTTCAAGCTCATCTCATATTATGAAAACATTATTTTTACCTTAAACTACACTAATTACCTCTAATCGCGATTAAGAACTTAAAAGTTACTATTCACCAAAAAATTATTTTAATCTCATTGAACCACATTTTACTTCTTAATGACAACCATGTATGTCGGATTTTTGAAAATCAAATCACAGAAGTGGTAATATTTCATTTAAACAAAAAATCATTTATTTAACTACCACTTAGTGGTTTCACTATTCATCAAAAATTGAAGTTTTTCAGAACAATGCCAAAATTTCACCCTAAGCTATAATTGATATTCCGAATTCAAAAATGATGTCTATTTTACAAAATTCCAAAAATATAAGTTGCATTAGTTAATTTTATAATTAATTCCCGCTGTCACAACAAATAGCGTGTTTTTAAGAAACAATTTATATCAAAAGATTGGCAATTGTTTATGTCCAATTTCAATGTTAAATTAATTATAATGACCACCATTGGATAAAATGGTAAAAATATATTCTAATTATACTTTAAAACCACTAAATAGTTTAATTTATCACAATAAATTATTTTGATTAAAAAAGTTGTTTTAAGTATTTTTCACTATTCATAAAAAATAGAAGTTCTCAGAAAAATACAAAAAATTCAACATAGGCTAATTCCGACATTCCGAATCCAAAAATGAAGTCCATTTTGATAAATAAAATTTTTAAAATTTCAAAAAGTAGGTATTACTATTCACAACGGCTAGTTTAATTCGTTGTGGTGTGTGTTAGAGCTCGAGGTTGCGTACAACACACGCTATTGCATTATTTGAAGTGAAACGTACCATGGAAGCTTGGGGTGTTACATTCTCCCCTCCTTCAATAAATTGCGTCCTCGCAATTTGAAATTTTTCTTTGAAAATAAAAGGTTGAAAAGAGAAAATACCTTTGTGGAAAACCCACATCGGAAATAAGGTTAATAAATATATAACATTAAAATAAAGCAAGATAAGTACAAAGGTCACCCGATATAGCCCATTCTAGGATTCTATGAAAATATGAATATGGAGGAGAAACAAACCATCAAGGTCTGATGGAGAGTTATAGAAAACAGGATTAGGAGAAAGTTTAACCACAAGAAAATCACAAACTTGTGACTGGTTAAACGGTCATTGAATCCCCAGTTGGAAAAGTTAACCGACAAAATTTTTGTTTTAAGTTACCTTTTATAATGTTGAGGAATTTATTTAGGAGTTTTACTAAGAACGTAAGGGAATATACATACTTGTTATGTATACTTTCATTCGTTAATAAATTTTTACCAAAAACCCATCTTTCACTCTAAAAGGTAATAGAACTCAAAAATATTCTATTTATCCTAATTGTATAAGGTTCCAAATATTAACACATACCATTAGATTAGAAAAACTATTTTGTAATAACCAGGGACTTCACGTAGTCCAGTGGTAGGCGATTAATCCCAATCGCACTATGGTTGAGGATTCGATTCCCACAGCTTTGTCCGACATGATGGGTTGTCACTCGGTCTGCGTGTTGTCCTTTTTATAAATATCAAAAAATAACCTTAATAGTAGTATCCAATGTAAAATATAATCCATTCCAACCTTTATAGTTATCCAAAATACTTCTGTCCAACTCACAGTCCAGATTTTATGAGGAAGGTAAACATAATGAAGCTCTTTTTTTTCTACGTAACAACATGTGAACACCTTCATCATGTATTCTTTTAAAACACTGCAACATACTAAATTAACATAAATCCTTATTGATTACATTCATGATCCCTTATTCCTTATATAAAACTAGATATACTCCTTCTATCCAAAAATGTATACAAATCATTAATCAGTTTCAAGGATGTTAAGAATATCCAACATAATTTATCCGAATCAATCATGTCTTATTTCAAAATCACTATCTCGGTATCAGAACCATATTATGGTTTATATTTCTCTCAACCATATATTTTCCAAAAATTTAACCTACTGTGGAGTCACTTTTCTTGGTTCCACACAATCTCAAGTCCTAGATGAAATAGTACTATAGTACAATCCTTATATACTCCATAATTATTATAACCAGTACATCATTGATCCAACACTCAAATTACAAAATTCTTTAATAACAACATAAGAACACTAATCATTCCTCCTCATCTGTGGTAGTATCATAACTTGATTATTATCCAATAACATCATTTGGGGCATACTCTGATGATTTGAACATTGGTTTGCGTAGTGTCCCCACACCTTGCAGATGAAGCATTGTACATTTGAAACCTTTTTCTTACCCTTGCAGTCACGCACTTGGTGTCCTTTTTCTCCACACTTATAACAAACCCCCATTCCCTTCAGGAAAATTCCAAGGTGTTTCTTCCCACAGTTATCACATATTGGAAAATTCTTCATTCCCCTCATTCCTTTATCCATCATTCTCTCTTCCATCCCTTTCATCTCTTGCTTCACTTCAAACCATAGGACTCAGAGAATTCTTTACTTATCTTATTAACACATGATACTATTTCTTCATATGTTGATAACACATGGGAGACTATTTCCCTTCGAAATGTTGGCTTAATACCATGAAAGATACGATACTTCTTACTCTTTGGATCATACGTATTGCTGGAGTTCACATTCCTTCTACTGGGCGCCATTTCTATACAATGGCATAAACTATATTAGTTTATGAATCAAAATACATAATTCCATACTTATAAAATACTTAACATAAATTGAACTATTTATCGATATAATCCATAATCATAAAAAGGTTTTCTTTGAGGAAGTATATACTCATAACCCTTCATAGTGGTTTATAAAGAAAATGAGAATTATCCAAAGCATATCCCCCGGGAGTGTCGTAACCAAGAGTGCAGCAAGGCCCATTGTCGTGCACCAGTTCCCGTTCGAGTCTAGCTCAAAGCGGTGTTTTCGGGTTTTACCCCTAGGTACATCTGTGCCAGACCCGCCTCTACTTGCTCGTATCCAGACAGGGACGTATTGCTCATAAAACTCACAAAATCTCTATAATACCAAAATTATAGGAAGTTCTTCTATACTAATCCTTAAAGTCTATCTTTGGGCTATGTGCTCTAATCAGAGTTTATCTAAATCTAGCTTCCAAGGTTTGTACTAAAATACCTCTGATACCAACTGTAACGCCCCGACCCCAGCTACCCAGAGCCGGTGCATTACTTCGTAACATTGGCATGATCACAAAAGATCAAGTCTCGAAAGACCGATTAGTTTAGTAGCCTTGGAATCACTAGATACATTCATAAACGTTACATTACATCATAAAGTGAAAAACTACAATAACATAGTCTCCATAGTCCACACTTCTATCCTCTTCGGACAATCCCTGCAGGTCATTCATAAAATACTTCTTCATATCCTGGAAAATATTAAAACATTGAAAGGGGTGAACTCAGATGCTCAGTAAGGATAACAATATTGCGGAAGCTTTCATAATAAACATTAACATTTAAGGCAATGTATAACTAAAACAAAATCCTTTTAAACATGAACTTCAACATAATATGGAAAAAGTAAAATGAGATAATGCCATTTACTTATTCACATGGATATTCTACTGGTCGAATAATCACATGCAATATCACTAACCACTTTCATAATGATGGAATGCATAATTCCAGACTATCATAACCACGTAGCCAAGGCCTCGTGCCAAGACCACAAACAAGATTTTGTCAAGGCCTCGTGCCAAGACACTAGTTTGTCTCATGAGACCTACTGATGCATCGAGGAGCTATAGCGGGTTCCACCCGTCACTTATTAAGTCCAATGCATTCCTCATATGAATAGGTTTAAACATATCATAAACCATAACATAATCGTATCACATAAAACATGTATAAAGGAAACATAACATTTACACATTCCAATCACAAGATATCAATACAACATATTGATATAATAAAAACACTTTCAAAACCATTTTCAATAACTAAATAAAAGAAATGTAAAACATGGTATTTATTTTTCTTTTAAAAAAAGTGATGGCTTGTAGAGGAAGCTGAAACTCAAATAATGGTCACGGCGGCGGAGAAGTCGGTGTCGCCGCATAAGTACGAAAAGAAAATCATTCCCTTTTGTCATTTAGCAAAACGCTTCGTATAAAAAAGATTCCTTTTGAATAAACGTAAAAGTCAAAGGGGTTTATACACCGTATAAAAGAAAGTTGTGTATAAAACCAAATATGCCTCAATGAAAGGGGATTGAGACGAAGTCCTTAAAAAGATCATTTTTTTTAAATAAAGTACATCTATAATGTGTATTAACTATAAGTACACATAAATAATGTAAAAATACAAGATAGGACATAATAATATCATGACATAATTTGAAAGTAGGAGATTAACCCAAAGAATAGAAATTGGGTTAAGAAATTCCCTTACCTCGTGTCTGACTTGACTCAACCGTTCTTTAACCTCCTGAATAATAAAATAGAGTTAATATATACCTTATTAATAACCATTTTCAATTTCATTATCCTTATTATATCACTTATTATAATGATATGAACATTATGTAATTATTTAGGTTAATAACGGTTGTTTTGTCGATCTTTGGTACTTGAGTCAACAATAAACTTCTTATAATTACAAGTTGTTTATGTGGTAGAATATCCATTATATCCAGAATTATATTCATGATTTAGATGTCATATATATATTATATATCCAGTATATACATTCATTTATAATATTACGTAACATTTAGAGGTAAGAAATGAAATGCACCGTTCATGGAGACGGTAAGCCGTACGTACGCATGAACGCTACTTTCATTTCTATTTCGTATTTAATGGAATGAAATCATAATGATATAAATTTATTACAGTATAATATAGTGTATAATACCATTTACTCCATCCTTTATACATCCCATATATGGCATTAACGATTCAAATCACTTTGAGGGGGCGGTAGTCCGTACTTCCAAAAATGAAATTATCGCGTTTTACCCATAATGGAAATCATAAAGTATGCCATAAATGAGAAATACAGAAGCATAATTAAAACATTAACATATTATATATCATATATAAAAATAGTGACATCTTAATGGCCACCTTTGAAGGTGTTATATGAGTGTTGAACAATCATCGTTTCGTGAGGCAGAAATTCACCATCCACAGAAACCGTATGTTCTTTAACAATTAGATGTAGGTGTGTGTAAGTGTAGCTCTAATCCTTCTTATAACAACATCCTAGTATATTTAGGATACTGGTGTTGTTAAAAAAGAAATGAATAAAAAGAGTTTAGGGGGTTGGAGAAGAAAAATGAAACAAAACAACATTAGAGAAGACATTACCTCAAAATCGGGTAACTCTTTTTGATTTGAGCCAAAGGCTTCCTTGGAAAGCGTTCTGCCCAAAGTGAGGCTTCTAGGAGTAAGAGGGGGAAGTTGGGAGAGTATTTGGGCAGAGGTTGGCCGAACCAAAAGGCTTGAAAGTGTGAATAAGGTGGTAGAGGTGGGGGCCTTTTATAAGAGGAGAGGAGGGGCTCTTTTGGAAAGATTGAAATGTTACATTATTACACAATGATTTTCGGATTATAAAGGTCTCACACTTATATAATTCGTGGATAAGGTGATAAGGGTTCTAAATCTACCCATCCAATAGTCTTTGGACAAGCGTAAGCCTTGGATTTTACATTATCTTCTCATTTTATTAAAATCGTTAAATAATGAGGTCATCACTGCATCATAATGATGTCATAAATAATTTAATTTATTTAATGTCTAAAAATTATAAAAAAATACTATGATGTATGAAATCTTTTTAGCTTTCTAATGAATATTTATAATAAAAATTTGGACTTGTGTAACCCCACTTAAAAACTTTTTTAGTTAAACAACTCATGTTTGTATCAATTTAATTTTAACATTAAATAAATATATATTAATGTCATTTTCCAACTAAAGTGGCTCCATGGGGTCCTCAAGTTGACTCATGGGTTGTCTTGGTCGGAAATGACTCATCCAATAGGAGTAGGACAAGTTTCAAGCTCATCTCATATTATGAAAACATTATTTTTACCTTAAACTACACTAATTACCTCTAATCGCGATTAAGAACTTAAAAGTTACTATTCACCAAAAAATTATTTTAATCTCATTGAACCACATTTTACTTCTTAATGACAACCATGTATGTCGGATTTTTGAAAATCAAATCACAGAAGTGGTAATATTTCATTTAAACGAAAAATCAGTTATTTAACTACCACTTAGTGGTTTCACTATTCATCAAAAATTGAAGTTTTTCAGAACAATGCCAAAATTTTACCCTAAGCTATAATTGATATTCCGAATTCAAAAATGATGTCTATTTTACAAAATTCCAAACATATAAGTTGCATCAGTTAATTTTATAATTAATTCCCGCTGTCACAACAAATAGCGTGTTTTTAAGAAACAATTTATATCAAAAGATTGGCAATTGTTTATGTCCAATTTCAATGTTAAATTAATTCTAATGACCAACATTGGATAAAATGGTAAAAATATATTCTAATTATACTTTAAAATCACTAAATAGTTTAATTTATCAAAATAAATTATTTTGATTAAAAAAGTTGTTTTAAGTATTTTTCACTATTCATAAAAAATAGAAGTTCTCAGAAAAATACCAAAAATTCAACATAGGCTAATTCCGACATTCCGAATCCAAAAATGAAGTCCATTTTGATAAATAAAATTTATAAAATTTCAAAAAGTAGGTATTACTATTCACAACGGCTAGTTTAATTCGTTGTGGTGTGTGTTAGAGCTCGAGGTTGCGTACAACACACGCTATTGCATTATTCGAAGTGAAACGTACCGTGGAAGCTTGGGGTGTTATAGGACCTCTTGTTACACCTTCAGGAATGCTCGGTTACACCCCGAATCTAACTAAGACCGGGCAACATCGGAGCATCATCTGCTCTCATGGAGCTTCTCGGCCATCTAGTTGCGGACTGTCGAATGAAGACGGTGAGCATCCACCCCTCCAGCACAGAGAAAGTTACGCCAGGTGTGTAGTGATCCCATCCATTTTTTCCATTCTGTCCAAGGCAGACCGATAAAGATCTTGATACACTTCCACCCTTTGCGCCATTTCATACATCTCTAATCGACCTTCTCCGAATCAGAATCATCTATCTCCTCGGGATTTCCAGGTCGATAGTTGGGGAAATAAGCCAAGAGACCAGCCGCATGGTCTTCTTTGGATATTCCTCCCAAGGGGTTAGTCTCTTCAACACCTGGGTGACCTTCCTCTCTCACCTCAGTCTCGGTAGCTTATTCTCCAACCTCTAGCCCCAACCTGACATTAATATCACTGATATCCGTAGATCTTTGCTCACTGAGTTCCTGGGCTGGCTTGATTTGGGATGTGTGCCCTGAATGGGTTGGCACATTTTCCATCGAGTCACTCGCCAATGGTCTGGGTTTGGCGGCCTAACAAGCCTCCAATGCCGTGATTATTGCACAAACAATGAACGCCCAGATCAGCTGGGTTTTCTAATAGCCAATACAAATGTGTAAGTGATAAAGCTTACAAGAACTCAACACATCAGCCTTTGGATTTCCTTTTTCCACAGGAGCTGTCATGGTGGGGGATCCCTCAGTACTCATTAGCTCAATAATGGGCGTCGGCTTCCCACCTTTTTCTATTGGCACCTCCTTCCCCCATTCAAATAGAGCTTCTCGGTCGGTGTCGATATGCTCCTGAGTAGGATAATGAAATTCAATTGAAATTAAAAAAATAGGAGAAAATGGTGGAGGGGAGGATGGATAAGGAATGATGCATACCTCAAGCAGCTCAGTTATGTCCGCATCAGAGCCAAAAATCTTGACACTCTCTCGAAGGCTCCCTTGAAGGGACATCCCTTAAGACCCTCCACCTCCCAGCTCTACTTCAGCTTCCCCCACTCTTTTACCCTCTATTTCTCCCTCCTCTTCTTCTAAATCATTTTCCTCTGCCTTTTTGTCGCTATCGTCATCCTTGGATGACATATTTTCAGGATCATGCTTCTGGTCAAGCAATACCTTCACCAGGAATGGTGGTTCCTCACGCCAACCCCATTGGCATGCATACGAATCCATGGCCATCACGTATGCGTGCCAACAATGGAAGTTCACCCTGTCATCAATCCAAATGAGTCTGACCTTGGGTAGCTGGATTCCATCTCGTACTATCTTTTTCTAGATGGATTCGGTGCCCATCGACTTCCGTAGGGTCAACTAGGCCGACCATAGAGTTGAGAAGATTGCATCATCAGAAGGCTGTAGAAGATGCCTTATCTCTTTCACGGGAAGTTCCCTGACCGCTCCGTGATCCCCTCTCCCCCTAGGTGGAGAGGGCATGTTCACGCCGTTTGATGTTCCAGCTACTATAATCATGGAATGTGTGAGTCCAATTTCCCGACTTGCTTCCGACCATTCCTCCCCAACAATGCCATGTCTACTCACCACCCAGGTTCTACACTAGCTACCTTGAGTTTTCAGACCCGCTTCCGCAAAAGTCCATCAAGGTATGCTATGGCCCAATGTTCGACATATTCTGTCGAGAGGCCAGCATCAAATATGGTGGGGGGAAGGTAATAACATCACCAGATCCATCGGTTGTGAATGTCTGACACATTTGGCGAAGAATGCAGGGATTCCTTTCCTCCCGTACATCTGTGTGAACTTTCTTCAGAATCTGCTGGAGGCATCCAAACTTCCCGGAAAATCATGACAACACGTAGGGATCACAAAGGATCTTCCCATAAATCCAGGCCACAAGAACCCCACATCTGATGCCCTGGAAGTATTCCCTTATCTCTAGTGAGCCTTTCCCGTTGTCTATCATTTGGCCAGTCGGAGTGGGGAATGAGATAAAAGTGAAATTGGCATGATTTCTAATTCTGATCCTTACCCCCTCCCCATTGAGCATCAATGGCATAACCCAGACAATATTCAGCAAGGAAGGTTGCAATCCGCTACCCGGAGGATGAATGGATTTCAGAATGGTATACCCTCTACAATAAGCCACGATCCGGCCATGAAGGATCTGGAAGGGACCACAGATCCTCCTTGGTGAACCCCCTCTTGAAATGCACCCCAGAATTGCATACAAACAGGAAAACACGGGGAATCCCAGATTGAACCTCTGATTAGAGGCCATGATGCCAAACATCAGCAATGTCATCAGATGAACTACCATACTTGTGTCCCACACTAGTAGGATCCACCCACTCAGGAAGGTTTCAAGATATCTGGCATACTAGAAGTTAGGTCCCTGACTCTCATTTATACTGATGCCCCATGATTGATATTCCCCCGCCTCCCGGATCTCCAAGTATGATCCACTCTTGCTCCTCTGTGCAGTGTTCAAACACTGTCTTCCTTGCACTGAAATCTGGAATTATGGATCTCTTTGTAGAAACAAGCAAAACCATTTTTTATAGGTGATGGCCTTCAACAATTCCTTGACCCCCAGCCTCTCCTTAGCCAGCTCTAACAGATTCCATGTAAGGACAGGAGTTTGTGATCTATCTCCCTATATGTTCCTCATTGGAAGGAATTCATCGTACTGGTGCCCATCCAATGGGATACCCCGGATGCAATGAATGTACCAAAGGATTATACCGACTTCTCGATGGTGAAGATGGATGGTATTAGTATCGGGGGACCATCGAGTAAATAGATCTGGCCCATGCTCATGCTATTGGTAGAAATGAAACTGTGACATCCAAAACACCTTGAACAAACCGATGTGCTATAGTTCATACCCAAACTGGTCACATGTCTGGTATACCCAATATGCTCAGGCCCATTCACAAGTGAAATTGCCTCCAGGCCGTAGGTCCCAATCCTTTAGAAAACCTTTAGTTTCGTCGGTAACACTCTGTCGGAACGTACTGGCCTAATGGGCCGAAGAATCCTCTACAATTGGTTCTCTTCCTGAAATAGTTCTGGTCCTGGGGATCAGAACGTAAACATCCATAGGCATAGTTTCTCTAGAAATATGGCCATTTTTAGTTATATTTTACTAAGGTAGGTAATCCTCGCGGGTCACCCATGACCGCGGTGTGTCGACTTCAAATCCTGGCACATGTACCTCCTCCACAATACCAAATTCCCATATTGGCATGTTGTCAGACAGTGCATACTCCATCTGGGCTGGGGTCAACATGTTGAAGAGATTATGGTTACTGGATACAATCTTTCAGGGATCGTAAACCTCAGGGTTAGCGACCATCTCGGCCCTTCGAGCAACAACCACAACTTCTCTCTACGAGTCAACCTGATTAGAATACATCTCTTCCTAGTGAAAGTCAAAGAAGTCAGCACGAAAAATTTGAAGGCGACGCAGAAAATCAGGGATCCATGTGAAGAGTAGAGGTAGCGGCACATAAAACTCCGATTCTGCACATAAAACAACTGCCAAACTTGAGGAATTATGCGCAACAGAAGCGGTTTTCACACAAGGTGGGGAAGGTTTTTTGCATGTAACAGCTCAGGGCTTATCGTTCAAGAAAAATCCGTATGGACTGATGGACCCAGGAGGGTTTTTATAAGTGCGGAGAAGGGTTTTCACATGCACAAAAAGTGTATTATGCCCAACTTCTCGGTTTTATGCACATATGCAGTTTTCAGTGCCCGCGGACCCCAGGAATTTATACATCTCGGCGTTTCCCTCAGAATACGGCCTTTGCGTCCCCTCACTGATATGATACCAGGGGGCATTTTTAGATGCTAAAAAATGATCAAGGGATTAAGGAGGTTTTTGCGTGACAAATAAAAGACATATTTCAATCCATATATCCATTCCGGAGGGACCAAAAGGATCGCGCGAAAAAAATTGTAGGTGTGCGTGAAAAACAGCTCTCATGCATGGAAAACCGTGGGATCTGAATAAGTTGTCTACATAGGTGCGGAAAGTTCAACGTGGATCTGACGACCCTGAGGGCCTATAAATAGAAGGTTACCCCTTCATCTTCTAGGGGGATGAAGAATCTTAACTATCTCCTATGCGCTAAATCCATCTCCTGTGTGCAAAATATGGCTTCAGGTACGAGATTTTTCGCGACAGGTCTCCCAGGGGTCTGCCTTCGTGTAGGACCACTCAGGATTAACCCTTGTTCAAATACTTTTGAGTCCCATCCCTTGTGCTCAATACCTTCCAATTGCGTGCAACCCATATTCCATGTGTTCAATCCCTTCTAATTGCACGCAAAACCTCGAATCCTCTTTGCACACCAAAACCTCTCCAATTACACACTTACCCGGTCCTTTCTACGCAGGTGTCTCAATCGCGTGCCAATTCCGTGAAAAACTCCACGATTGTGCCCAATTCTCTGGGGCCACTCACTCGGCATTTTCCACGCAACTATTCCATTTGTGTACAAGCCTCCCTCTTTGTGCGCACATGTTCAATGTCTCTCTTCTAGACATCATTTTTGGGTGACTCTTATGCCCAAAACACCTACGTCACACACTATTCTCTTGTACGACCTTCTTGGATCATAAAAAGTTACTTTAAAGTCCCTTGGGCGGTTTTTCACATTGTGTTTCTTCACCTCATGCCTCTTCGCATAGGCACTCTAACGGCTATTTCCTCTTCGCATAGCCACACTAACGTGGACCCTCAATGGGATCAGCTCTCGACACCCCTTAGTCACGGAATTGCCGATGCCTTCCTTCCCCCAAGGGCGGGCGAGTATCAGTTATGTAAGTCCTAGAGGTGCAGAGTGAACTCGCCTCGTCTGGGTACCTGGAAGTTAAATTTCCAAGCGTCGTCGTCCTCATCACATGAAGTTAAATTGTGGCCTCACCCCATGTCGTGCAAATGGGGTGCCCCGTCTTGGACATTCTTTACACCCAATGGTCTCCACAAGAGTGAGATCATTCCTCACATGGAATGACATCCTCTTTTTCAGAGTGGCGTCCGTCCAAGGGGAAAGGGCAACCGACCTGGTGTAAGCCCCTAGCTTTCCTTACAGGAGGCAGCACCCTTGCTCCTCCTCTCTTCTTGGGTAACAAATCCCTCTCCCACTGGGCTTTGTCACCACCCAGGCCTCCCTCCTAGAGTAAGACCCAATCTCCATATTCTTAGGCTACTAACCTAGCGTAAGCCCCCGTTTCCTCTTTGGGACACCAACTACTTGTAGCCCCATTCTACTTCCCACAAATGCACCTTTCGCAACATGATTGTCATGTCTTTGCTGCCTCTTGTTTCTCACACCGAGCATGACTAATTTGGTCTTAGATTAAGCATCGACCATGACATCTTCTCTGGGAAGCTTAGAGTGTAATCCCCAAACCCAACCATGAACTACAATGTCTTTGATTCTTTCCGAGGCATGGTACGTAGGAATCCTCCCTGAGGTTCAAGCCCAACAACCATTGGTCCCCACCATCTTCACATCAGGTCACCAAAACGTGACATTTTTGATGCCTTACTTCCCCAAAGGGTAGGCGGGTATCAGTTATGTATGTTCTAGGGGTGAAGAGCGCATCCACCTCATCCGAGCTATAGGATGTTAAACTTCCAGGCGCCATCATCCTCAACACATAAAATTAAAATATGTCATTACCCCATGCCTTACATGTAGGGTGCCCCACATTGGACGTTCTCTACACCCACTGGTCTCCACAGGAGTGAAATCATTCCTCACATGGAATGACATCCTCTTTATTGGAATGGCATTCATCCGTGGGGAAAGGGAAACCAACCTTGTGTAAGCCCCTAGCTTTCTTTGTTGGAGGCAGCACCCCTACTCCTCCTCTCTTACTGGGTGCCAAATCTCTCTCCTGTTGGGCTTTATCACCACCCATGCCTCCATCTTGGAATAAGTTCCAATCTCCACCTCCCTAGGCTACTATCCATGCAAAAGCCCTTGTTTCCTTTTTGGGATTCTAACCACGCGTAAGCCCCTATTTCCTCTTTGGGATGCTAACCATGCGTAAGCCCCTATTTTCTCTCTGGGCTATGAACCATGCATAAGCCCCTATTTCCTTTTTGGGCCGCTACCTGCGCATCATCCTCACTCTACTTCCCATAGACGCACCGTTCACAATGTGATTGTTGGGTCTTTGCTACCTCTTGTCTCTCACACCGAGAACGACACATGTGGGCTTAGAGTAAGCATGGATCATGACCTCTTCTCTAGGAAGCTTATATTATAAGCCCCAAACCCATCCATGAACTACAAGGTCTTTGATCCTTGCCATGGAATGGTACGTAAGAAGCATCCCTGAGGTTCAATCCCAACAACCATTGGTCCCGACCATCTTCACGTCGGTTTACCAAACCACAACATTGTAGATGCCTTATTTCTCCCAAGGGAGAGTGGGTATCAGTTATGTATGTCCTAGGGGTGAAGAGCGCACCCACCTCGTCTGAGATGCAGGACGTTAAACTACCAAGCTCCATCGTCCTTAGCACATGACATTAAATTGGGACCTCTCCCTATGCCTTGCACGTAGGAAGCCCCACCTTGGACGTTCTCCATGCCCACTGGTCTCCTCAAGAGTGAAATAATTCCTCACATGGAATTACATCCTCTTTATTTGAGCGTCGTTCATCCATGGGGAAAGGGAAACCACTCAAGTGTAATCCCCTTGATTTCCTTGTCGGATGTATCACCCCTGCTCCTCCTCTCTTCCTGGGTGCCAAATCCCTCTCCTGCTGGGCTTTGTCACCACCCGGGCCTCCATCCTGGAGTAAGTCCTAATATCCACCTCCCTGGGCTACTAACCATGTGTAAGCCCCTAGTTCTTCTTTGGGATGCTAACCACGTATAAGCCCCCATTTCCTCTTTGGGCTGCTAACCACGCATAAGCCCTTATTTCCTCTTTAGGCTTCGAACCGTGCATAAGACCCTCTTTCCTTATTGGGAAACTACCTACGCATCAACCCCACTCTACTTCCCATGGACGCACCTTCCACGACATGATCATCAGGTTTTTGGCGTCTCTTGTTTCTCACACCGAGCATGACTCATGTGGGATTAGAGCAAGAATCGACCATAAAATCGTCTTCGAGAAGCCAAGAGTGTAAGCGCCAAACCCACCATGAACTATGAGGCCTTTGATCCTTTCCAAGGTAGGGTACGTAGGAAGCCTCCCTGAATTTCAAGCCCACAATCCATTGGTCCCGACCATCCTCACTTCGGTTCACCAAACACCCATCCAAACTACGTGGAATTTGATCCTTGACAACGTATGGTACGTAGGAAGCCTTCATGAGGTTCAAGCCCAACACCTGGTCGCTCCGACCCCCTTCACGTTAGTTCTCCCAAACCATCCTTGTAGAGACCCTAATATTGACGTACATGGACATTACATTACATTAGCGGAATACTTAATACATAACAAAAACAGACACACAGGGACCGTAATAGTTTAGTGTCTTTGGAAACTTGGAACGTAATCTTCTAATCGTGGTGAAAGATCTTCAACATCTCCCATAAAGATCTTCCCATTTTTGTTTCCTTACCTAAAATCTTTCTTTTAATCCTGGGGGAAAAGAAAACATAAAAAGGGTGAGATCAAATGCTCAGTAAGGGTAAGCATGGATAAAATAAAACATACCACATACATTTGATCTTAAAAACATGAACGTAATGTTTAAACATCAAAATCCTGAGCAACGACTTAAAACATGGAAGTACATAAGGCATAGATCATAATGAAACATAAATCATGATAACATAGCATGGGAATAAAACATGTAATTGTTGCATCCATTAAGCACATGTAATGATTTCCATAGTAGCCAAGGCATTGCTTCCAAGACCATCTTAGTGGACAAAGTCCCTTTCTGAATCGAGTTCATCCTCGTTCCAGTCCTGTAATACTAAATCGGATTAACTTACCGTTCCAGCCATGTCTATCTCATGAGATATAAAATCTTTACCCAATGCATTGGAGGGAGATATAGGTCCCACCCATCTCATAATGAAATCATTCTTAATTGTGACACAAAATAAACTTAAAACATTCATCATAACCCAAAGAATAAACATCATCCCATCATTTCATAATCCATATAAAACAAATGGAAATTTCATCATAAGGAAAGTGAACCATGTAAATCATATAGACATTAAACTTGAAACATACACATATCATATAATTTCATCTTATATGGAAAATGGTTTTGATAAAACATTTGAAATGAATTCTTGAGGAAAATATCCTTTCTTCGTCAAAATCATTTTCTTTAAAAAAAAAAGCCATGAACTTTTAAAATAAAAGTATTTTGTTGAAAATAGTCATAAAATCATGTAGAGTAAGCTTCATGAAAATGAGGTGTTATGAAACCGTAAAAATCCATTCACGCCGTATAAGTTAAAAATAGAATTCTCCTCGTACTTTTGTCGGAAAAGTCAAAAAAGTACCTCATAACGTAAACAAAAGAAAGATTCCTTACATACCATGTAGTAAAAGTTAAAAATGGGTAAAAAGGACTTTAAAAATACATAAAAACACTTTTATAAAACATGTACATGGATGATAACAATAACCCCAGTAAATACTTACGAATAAGCAATCTTGGATAAAAATGAGATTTGCACAATTATCCCTTACCATAGGTCCGATATGCTTCGTACGTATCCGAACCTCTTGTAATATGATTTAAATAATGTCATTGACTTATTAAAGAATCATATTCATTGCTATGATATCATATATGGTTCACTTATGACTTTATATTACCCGTTCTTTTGTAAATTCCATGTTAAAGAGCGTTTTGGGTAAAATCGTTTCATTTGTCGTCCATGTTTTGACTTGTAATTATTCATATGATTACTTAGATCATGATTACTTAATTAAATAATATAAAACATGATTTATATATAATATATATTCAGAATATACATATATATAATAGATCAATAAATGGAAAGAAATACACTGTTCATGGAGACGGTAGGCCGTACGTACACATGAAGGTTGTTTTCGTTTCCTCGTTGAATTGAATGGAATTAATTGGATGCCATACATATATATATACATAAATACAGTATCATTATTATGTCATATATTTCATGATTACTTATTATATATACTTTATAATCATTTATGAATGGTTATTCATTGAGAATGAATCTCATCGCGTCGTGGAGACGGTATTCCGTACGTACGCACGAGCAATGATATCGTTCCCATGATCATGGAATTTTAATGGAGTGTATGTATACTATTAAAGAATCAATATAACTTTACAATAATCATATATAGTTATTATTTACACCATTATACCCATCCATGTAAGTTGGTGGTGGAAAATGGATTACACCACGCCGTGGAGACGGTATTCCGTACGTACGCATGTGCGATGATTTCGTTTTCCGTAGGATGGATAGATGGTGAAATAGGGTTGTTTAATATTTATAATAATATATCAGTATATTGGTGATACTGATGTTATTACTTTATAATGAAACAACTAAATAAGAAGAAGTTGAAGAAGAATTAAGTTTGAAAGAATCGGTAGAATAAATTACCTCTTCTTCGATACGCCTCTTCGAAACCTCCTCTTAGGGAACTAAGATTGGTCTTTGAAGTAGACCGGGACCACTAGGATGTTTATAGGGAAGTGGAGAAGATAAATTGTCAGGGTTCGGCCGAGCTTGAAGGCTCAAAGTGGTGTGAGGAAGAGAGGGAGGGGGTGCCCTTTTATAAGGGAGGAGAGGGGCACCTTTGGAATTCTTAAAAATATTAATTTATAATAAATCTAACCCCACTTAAAAATCTCCAAAAATGACTCATATTCGAACATTAGATGATATTGGGTTGTAATATCATCAAGTAATAAAATTTATACATGTTTGGATCTTATTTTAAACCTTATCATTTTTATTTATCCTTATTTAATCTATTTAAGTTTATTTGTGGTAATAAAATTCTAAATTTTAAATTATAACAAATAATTACTTATTTGTTGTGAAATTTCCATAATTGGTTACTTTATAACATTATAAACCATATAAATTTAAATTTATAATTTTTAAATATTTTTGTGATTTTTAAACAATTTTATAATATGTTATTTTTATAAAATAACAATAGTGTCAATTTTGACACTATTCATTTATTTGAATTTAAATAAAATATATACAGAAGATATGTTCTAACTAAAATCTTTAATAGATTCAGAAAAGGTCATATGTATCTATAAAATTAGTGGATCACATTAAATAGTTCATATAATATTTATTTTATTATTTTTAAAACCATTTATTTGGTTTATCTCTTAATAAAATAATTACTATAACATTTTTGTATAATTATTTAATATATTTATTTGTTGAATAAAAATTAAAAATAAAATCCTATGATGAATATAAATATATTAACTTTCACAATAATACTTTTACTCCAATTTATCATCTTAAAAGCACAATATGAAAATTTTTATATTTATTAAATTATGAAGGTTACAACTTTGGCATCATTTAAAATAAAATAATATAAGTGTCATAATCACTTTTATAAGGCTCCAAACGGTTATATATTAGGTAATTTAATGTTTAAGGTGTATATATACACTACCAATAAGATTTGGTCAGGTTTGTGGGCCTTTTAAGGGGTATTATTATTTCAATAAAAACTATATTACTTATTTTTTACTTAATAAATAATTTCTGTATCATTAATGTATCACCATTAATGACAATTATATAATCCCTAAAAATTCAAAATAAATTATCATGATGTATATAATTTTATTAGATTTCTGGAGACTATTCATGATCGAAGTTTTATGATGTTTATTACTAAATTAAAATTATTATACTTATAAGATTTAAGAGAGTGACATGTTGTCACTTTCTTTGGTTTTAATAATAATTAAATTATTTTCATGGTCAAATATCAATAAAATGAATCTAATCCGACCCTTAGGTGATATGGGTCTACGTTTACTCATCCAATAGGATTTTTCCAAGTGTTAGGCTAATTTTATAATCTTATATTTACCATTAATTACCCAATTTACCTTTAACTATAGTAAATAAAATTTATCGTAGTTACTATTCACAATGCCCAAAAATAAAAGTAGCTTATTAACATAATTTGGACCAACTGATTCAAAATATGGAATCTATTTTTCCAAATTCAATACACAAAAGTTGCAGAAATTAAATTAAAATTAATACCGTTGTCGAAAGAAAGCAGGTTTTTCTTTAAAACATTGCAAAAGATTGAATTGATTTAACCTACGAATTCAAGGTAAAATAAATGCTAATGACATACATTATATTAAATGGTAAAAATATATTATATTTATACTTTAAAACCATTCAATATTATAATTTAACCACATAAGATATTACGATGAAAAAATTTGCTTTTAATTAAAATATATCGTGTTTTTACTATTCATTAAAATAAGAAAGTCCTCAGAATGAAAAATTTATCCAAAGTAAATTTTTATTTCTTGATTCCAAAGAATAATTTTATTTTGTAAAATGGAACTTATAAACATTTCAAAAACTATATTTAAAGTGGGTGCGCCATTAAAAGGCGACAAAACTGTATTTTTTTTTAAAAATACTTATTTTACCCGAAAAATTTATTTTGTTCTTATAACATGTTCTAGAGAATGTGTAAGATGAATAATAATGTTATAAAATTCAAAATTTAGTTAATACTATTCATAATGGCTAGTTCATAATAATATTATAATAATATATCGTTGTTTAGTAACACCCGGTATTGCGTACAACACACGCTATCGAGGAAGGTCGCGATTGCGTGTAATGCAAGCCAAGTTAGGGTTGCGTGTTGTGAAAGAATCCTTCGTTGTTTCATATAACATAATCCAACCATATTTCATTTATACATTGAATATATATATATATATATATACTCAATGTTGCGTAGAATAACTATTATCAAAATTGTGTGTAACACGATCCAAGAATAGAGTTGCGTATAGTGCAAGCTAATACAGTGTTGCGTATAGCGCAAGGTAATCTTGGTGTAGCATAAAACAAAAGTCATTAATGAAATTAAACGAATATTTTTCATAAAATCTCAGGGTGTTACATTCTACCCCCCTTAAAATGAATTTCGCCCTCGAAATTCGTCGGGGTTATAAATGGTTTTCTACTTGAATGTTTATTTAATAGAAACCCACATCGTAAAAAGGAATACCAGAACATGGCTTTAAAAACTAAAGTATGAAATGTAACATTTACCCAAATTAACTCATCACTGGGTTTCCACATAAGAGAACATAGGTGAAAATATGGATATGGAAGAAAAATCTAACTATCAAGTTCTGATGGAGAGTGGTAGAGAACATGGATATGAAAATTCCAACAATCACAAAGCTATTGATTTGTGATGATCTAAGGTACCATCTAATTCATCAGATATAAGGGAACTAGGACAAAAGTTTTGGTTTTCAAGATCATTTCCTTAAAGTTGATGAATTAAAATAAATACTTGCATGATTTTGGTACAATCTCACTATTGTTCGTTAATTGAACAATTTCCACTTCATCCATTAAAGAAATGAAGTTGAATTTGTAATTCGTGATGTGTTAGTAGATCATGTGATAGAATGATGGGTCATTCCATCTCTTTCAAACAAAAGGTTAGCAAAAATTATAAGTCCATATTATGGTTAGATTAATCGTATATGGTTCCAAAAATGAACTTATACTTCATATATCATACCACTTAATAAAATAAAACTAGTTTCTACTAACCAGGGACTTCTTGTAGGCCAGTGGTAGGTGATAAAGGCCAGTCGCACTTCGGTTGTGGGTTCGATTCCCACAGCCTTGTCCGACGCGATGGGCTGTCGCCCGTACTGCAGGTTGTCCTTTTTCTAAAACTACATTACTATAACATCCCATCAATAATATCTAAAAAAGTTCTATCCTTAAACAATACTAACTTATGTCCAACATAATTCATTCCAATCTTTAGGATTATCTAAAATACTTCGGTCCAAGCTCATAGTATAAAGAAAATGATTACCTGAATTGCCATCAACCAAGCACGTGAATACCATCTTTTATCCCCCATATATCTTGTTGGTCACATTCCAATCATGTATTCTCTTGAAAAATGAATACCCATTAAACCATAATGAAAACATGAATGTTGTTAAATTTTAACACATTCCATATACCAAAATCTCAAAAATTCTATATACTCAAACCATTGTATCACTTAGTCCTTATATCAGTCATGAGCTCATGAATACAATCAAACATCTCATTATCTTCTTATCCCTTCATTATGCGCATATCATCTACTTTTCAAAAATATCTGAATAACCTTTCACGGTTACTGGTACCATTCATCATGAACTTTCAAAACTTAAGTAATGACAACAGTGTAACAATACTTAGATGTCTCTTTATTCCATAGTTCCATGAGATTACTTATACAACATTACACTTGATAAACATGTAATCATTCCACTACCTTTTTAAACCATTGACCAAGCTTCAATAATTATTTCATCTCACATATCATTTGTAGTCTCTTCATCATCATCAACATAAATATTACCCATACGATCATACTGATTCTCTTCATGAGACTTTCCCTTAGGGCATTGGTTTGCATAATGCCCATACATTCCACATTTAAAACATTTAACCACTGTTAATGTCATAGCAATACCATTATCCTCATCCATGGTGTTAACTGAACCTTTTCCTTTGAACTTACTGGCTTTATGTCCTTCTTTTCCACACCCAAAGCATCTTCCAGTTCTTTTGAAACATTCTCCTTGATGCCTCTTCCCACAGGATTTACATAGGGGAAATTGAACTTTCTTTCCTCTATGATCATCATGAAACTCCATCTTTCTCTTATTATCTGAGTCGGGAAACTTACCAAAGTTGATATTATTGATCATATTATGAGATTGCTGATTAGGCATAATAACGATGTTTGGACTTCCAAATCCCGTTTCATTTGGTTTCTCATGAAGAATATCATTCCACTGTCTATTATATCCTCCATTATCGTGAATCTTCCTGTTTCCAACCATTTTCTAAAACCCAAAAAGAATAGTGTGAGAGGCAAAAATTATGCTAGGGAAAACAACATAGTAAAGGGGGAGTACCCTCCATATCTAACATATTAGATTAAATTCAAATATCGTTAGCGCAATTCTAGGACTATAACCTATACGTATACTTATCCTTAGGGACATCCCTAGACATACCTTAGAAATATCTCTAGGGATCTCACTAAGGTTTTCGCATCCTAGTTTCCAAAGGTTGACTAAACCTTTCCTCTGATACCAACTGTAGAGACCCTAAGCTTGACGTACATGGACATTACATTACTTTAGCGTAATACTTAATACATAACAAAAACAGACACACAAGGACCGTAATAGTTTAGTGTCTTTGAAAACTTGGAGCATAACCTTCTAATCGCGGTGAAAGATCTTCAACATCTCCCATAAAGTTCTTCCCATTTTTGTTTCCTTACCTAAAATCTTTCTTTTAATCCCGGGGGAAAAGAAAACATAAAAAGGGTGATCTCAAATGCTCAGTAAGGGTAAGCATGGATAAAATAAAACATACCATATAAATTTGATCTTAAAAACATGAACGTAATGTTTAAACATCAAAATTTTGAGCAACGACTTAAAACATGGAAGTACATAATACATAGATCATAATGAAACATAAATCATGATAACATAGCATGGGAATAAAACATGTAATTGTGGCATCCATTAAGCACATGTAATGATTTCCATAGTATCCAAGGCATTGCTTCAAAGACCATCTTAGTGGACAAAGTCCCTTTCTGAATCGAGTTCATCCTCGTTCCAGTCCTGTAATACTGAACCGGATTAACTTACCATTACAGACATGTCTATCTCATGAGATATAAAATCTTTACCCAATGCATTGGAGGGAGATATAGGTCCCACCCATCTCATAATGAAATCATTCTTACTTGTGCCACAAAATAAACTTAAAACATTCATCATAACCCAAAGAATAAACATCATCCCATCATTTCATAATCCATATAAAAAAAATGGACATTTCATCATAAGAAAAGTGAACTATGTAAATCATAGAGACATTAAACTTGAAACATACACATATCAAATAATTCAATCTTATATGGAAAATGGTTTTGATAAAACATTTGAAATGAATTCTTGAGGAAAATATCCTTTCTTCGTCAAAATCATTTTATTTTCAAAAAAATGCCATGAACTATTAAAATAAAAGTATTTTGTTTAAAATAGTCATAAAATAATGTAGATTAAGCTTCATGAAAATGAGGCGTTATGAAACCGTAAAAATCCATTCACGCCATATAAGTTGAAAATAGCATTCTCCTCGTACTTTTGTAGGAAAAGTCAAAAAAGTACCTCGTAACGTAAACAAAAGAAAGATTCCTTACATACCATGTAGTAAAAGTCAAAAATGGGTAAAAAGGACTTTAAAAATACATGAAAACACTTTTATAAAACATGTACATGGATGATAGAAATAACCCCAGTAAATACTTACGAATAAGCAATCTCGGATAAAAATGAGATTTGCACAATTATCCCTTACCTTAGGTCCGATATGCTTCGTACGTATCTGAAACTCCTGGAATATGATTTAAATAATGTCATTTACTTATTACAGAATCATATTCATTGCTATGATATCATATATAGTTCACTTATGACTTTATATTACCCGTTCTTTTGTAAATTCTATGTTAAAGAGCGTTTTGGGTAAAATCGTTTCATTTGTCGTCCGTGTTTTGACTTGTAATTATTCATATGATTACTTAGATCATGATTACTTAATTACAGAATATAAAACATTATTTATATATAATATATATTCAGAATATACATATATATAATAGAGCAATAAATGGAAAGAAATACACCGTTCATGGAGACAGTAGGCCGTACGTACACATGAACGTTGTTTTCGTTTCCTCATTGAATTGAATGGAATTAATTGGATGACATACATATATATATACAAAAATCCAGTATCATTATTATGTCATATATTTCATGATTACTTATTATATATACTTTATAATCATTTATGAATGGTTATTCATTGAGAATGAATCTCATCGCGTCGTGGAGACGGTATTCCGTACGTACGCACGAGCGATGATATCGTTCCCATGATCATGGAATTTTATTAGAGTGTATGTATACTATTAATGAATAAATATCAATTTACAATAATCATATATAGTTATTATTTACACCATTATACCCATCCATGTAAGGTGGTGGTGGAAAATAGATTACACCACGGCGTGAAGACGGTATTCCGTACGTACGCACGCGTGGTTATTTCGTTTTCCGTAGGATGGATAGATGGTGAAATAGGGTTGTTTCATATTTATAATAACATATCCGTATATTGGTGATTCTTATGTTATTACTTTATAATGAAACAACTAAATAAGAAGAAGTTTAATAAGAAAGAAGTTTGAAAGAATCAGTAGAATAAATTACCTCTTCTTCGATACGCCTCTTTGAAACCTCCTCTTAGGGAACTAAGATTGGTCTTTTAAGTAGACCAGGACCACTAGGATGTTTCTAGGGAAGTGTAGAAGAGAATTTTTCAGTGTTTGGTCGATATTTAAGTCTCAAAGTGGTGTGAGGAAGAGAGGGAGGAGGTGCCCTTTTATAAGGGAGGAGAGGGGCACCTTTGGAATTCTTAAAAATATTAATTTATAATAAATCTAAAACCACTTAAAAATATCCACAAAAGACTCATATTTGAATATTAGATGAGATAGGGTTGTAATAGCATCAACCAATCAAATTTAGACATGTTTGGATCTTATTTTAAACCTTATCATTTTGATTTATCCTTATTTAATCTATTTAAGTTTATTTGTGGTAATAAATTTTTAAATTTTAAATTATAACAAATAATTACTTATTTGTTGTGAATTTTCCATAATTGGTTACTTTATAACATTATAAACCATATAAATTTAAATTTATAATTTTGAAATATTTTTTGTGATTTTTAAACAATTTTATAATATGTTATTTTTATAAAATAACAATAGTGCCAATTTTGACACTATTCATTTATTTGAATTTAAATAAAATATATACAGAAGTTATGTTCTAACTAAAAGATTTAATAGATTCAGAGAAGGTCATATGTATCTATAAAATTAGTGGATCACATTAAATAGTTCATATAATATTTATTTTATTATTTTTAAAACCATTTATTTGGTTTATCTCTTAATAAATCAATTACTACAACATTTTTGTATAATTCTTTAATATATTTATTTGTTGCATAAAAATTAAAAATAAAATCCTATGATGAATATAAATCTATTAACTTTCACAATAATACTTTTACTCGAATTTATCATCTTAAAATCACAATATTTAAATTTTTATATTTATTAAATTATGAAGGTTACAACTTTGGCATCATTTAAAATAAAATAATATAATTGTCATAATCACTTTTATAAGGCTCCAAACGGTTATATATTAGGTCATTTAATGATTAAGGTGTATATATACACTACCAATAAGATTTGGTCAGGTTTTTGGGCCTTTTAATGGGTATTATTATTTCAATAAAAACTATATTACTTATTTTTCACTTAATAAATAATTTCTGTATCATTAATGTATCACCATTAATGGCAATTATATAATCCCTGAAAATTCTAAATAAATTATCATGATGTATATAATTTTATTATATTTCTGGAAACTATTCATGTTCGAAGTTTTATGATGTTTATCACTAAATTAAAATTATTATACTTATAAGATTTAAGAGAGTGACATGTTGTCACTTTCTTTGGTTTTAATAATAATTAAATTATTTTCATGGTCAAATATCAATAAAATGATTCTAATCCTAACCTTAGGTGATATGGGTCGACTTTTAGTCATCCAATAGGATTTTTCCAAGTGTTAGGGTTATTTTATAATCTTATATTTACCCTTAATTACCCGATTTACCTTTAACTATAGTAAATAAAATTTACCGTAGTTACTATTCACAATGCCAAAAAATAAAAGTAGCTTATTAACATAATTTGGACCCACTGATTCCAAATATGGAATATATTTTTCCAAATTCAATACACAAAAGTTGCAGAAATTAAATTAAAATTAATCCCGTTGTCGAAAGAAAATGGGTTTTTCTTTAAAACATTGCAAAAAATTGAATTGATTTAACCTACGAATTCAAGGTAAAATCAACGATAATGACATACATTATATTA
Organism: Viscum album; assembly: GCA_963277665.1. Classification (NCBI taxonomy): domain Eukaryota; kingdom Viridiplantae; phylum Streptophyta; class Magnoliopsida; order Santalales; family Viscaceae; genus Viscum; species Viscum album. The sequence continues at coordinate 325,851,627 of OY728163.1, forward strand.
AATGGTAAAAATATATTATATTTATACTTTAAAAACATTCAATATTATAATTTAACCACATAAGATATTACGATGAAAAAAGTTGTTTTTAATTAAAATATAGCGTGTTTTTACTATTCATTAAAATATGAAAGTCATCAGAATGAAAAATTAATCCAAAGTAAATTTTTATTTCTTGATTCCAAATAATAATTTTATTTTGTCAAATGGAACTTATAAACATTTCAAAAACTAGATTTAAAGTGGGTGCGCCATTAAAAGGCGACAAAACTGTATTTTTTTTGAAAAATACTTATTTTACCCGAAAAATTTATTTTGTTCTTATAACATGTTCTATAAAATGTGTAAGATGAATAATAATGTTATAAAATTCAAAATTTAGTTAATAATATTCATAAAGGCTATTTCATAATAATATTATAATAATATATCGTTGTTTAGTAACACCCGGTATTGCGTACAACACACGCTATCGAGGAAGGTCGCGATTGCGTGTAATGCAAGCCAAGTCAGGGTTGTGTGTTGTGCAAGAATCCTTTGTTGTTTCGTATAACAGAATCCAACCATATTTCATTTATACATTGAATATATATATATATATACTCAATGTTGCATAGAATAACTATTATCAAAATTTTGTGTAACACGATCCAAGAATAGTGTTGCGTATACTGCAAGCTAATACAGTGTTGCGTATAGCGCAACGTAATCTTGGTGTAGCATACAACACAAGACATTAATGAAATTAAAAGAATATTTTTCATAAAATCTCGGGGTGTTACAATCCTGAACTACGGGGTCTTCGATCCCTGGCAATGAAAGGTACATAGGAAGAATCCCCGAGGTTCAAGCCCCCCAACCATTCGCTCAGACCATATTCATGTCGGTTCGCCAAAACCTTCTGAACTACATCATCTTTGATCCTTTCCAAGGAAAGGTATGTAGGAAGCCTCCCTTAGGTTCAATCCCAACACCCATTGGTTCTGACCCCACTTCACGTCGGACCACCATCGTCCCACATGACGTTAAAATGCATGCCCCCTTTTCATCCAACACGATGTTGAACTACGTCCCCCATCTAGCGACAAGCCGTTGTCACCCTATTTAGCGGTAATCCATTCTAAACCCATTTTGACAATAAGCCGTCTTCACATGAACTACATGGACTTTGATTCCCTGCCACGAGGATATGTAGGAAGCCTCCCTGAGGTTCAATCCCATCACTCATGTCTCACCATGGTCTCTCCCTCGAGCCTATGTGTTTCGGGAAGGTCATGTCCCAACCTGGAGGTTCTATTTCTTCCAGGTTCCATCCATGTGTTCATTCTCAAGGATCACCTCCTCAGGTGTACCATCGTCCCAACGAACTATGTGGACTTTGATTCCCTACCATGGGGATACGTAGGAGGTCTCTTCGAGACTCAAGCCCAACATCACCGTGATCCTCGAGTCTACTCCATCTCATCCTCTATCATCCATACTGATTCTTACCCGGGCCCCCACATCCCCGTGGGATCATGCCACCTCATTCCCCATTCCCCTTAACAATAATCGGGAAGCTAAACACACGTTGGACCCAATATGAGTGTTCCCTCCAGGTGTTGCACCCATATGATCCACTCTAATTAGTGTTCTAATCAGTCTGATCCATCTCCACTAGACGTTAAACTCGCGACATACTCAGTGTTAAACATGGTAAGCTGAGGAAAACCTCAGATACATGCATATGTCATAAAATTCCCCGCATTTGACGTGGGATTCCTCAGGCTTCGGTGCCCTCTATAAGACCTATAATAAGGGGAAGAAACCCAGAGGTGTCAGTGTCCCAGCGTCCGGACATGCCAGTGACGTCCAACATGACTACTCCCCTGACCGAAGGTTGCTGCCCTGACCGGACCCTTTGGAATGTCCCGACATAAGAAGTATAATTAACTGGTTTCCATGAAGATATAGAACTAGGAAGAGTTTCAAAAACAACATCTTAAACCTATAAGGGATACCAAGACTAGTTGATGAGTTCCGAGGAGGAATTCCCAGAAGGAAGAACTGACATCCCGTCATCCCATTTCGATCAAGGAGAAAACATCCTTGAACAAGGAACAGATGTCTCCCACCTTTAGAAAGCGGGAATACGGGGCAACAAACAGATCCACCATCCTCCAACAAGATGGACGTGCACGCTCCGACGAAAGCATCAAAAACAAATATCTTTTGTTTTTTCTAACCATTTGAAAATGAAAAGTGTTTCTGAATTTTTATTTGGTGAGCAGACAAATTTTAAACTAAGATTTGGGATCTAATTCATAGATTTGAATCTCTTTCAAAGGTTGTGTTTGATGGTTATTAGGTGTTATGGGGGATAAGAGTGACCTAGGGAGGTTTCTGAGTTAATTTTACTACCCAAAGGGAAAAATAATGCAGGTTTCCATCATTTATGTTGTAAGTACAACAGTAATGGTGAAAATGTGTTGGATAGATGAGATCCATATATCTATTGTTTTTAAAATATAAACCATTCATTTACTCTATAGAATGTATTTTGAAGGCATTGAACCATGGTTTTTATGGTGTAAACCTTTCATTTTCCATTAAATTTTCCATATTTGGGAAAAGAAAAAATAAAAATAAAAGACAAGGTAATGGGGAAATGAGGAATTTTTTCCAGAGGCATAGTGTGATGCCTCTCCCTCCATGTTTAATGTTTCAAGATGGGTTCCCCATTATTATTGTGATGATTAGAAAACTTTTCATCACATTCGATTCCTCTTGGTATTTTTTACCCCTTACTAACTTCATTTATTAGTTTATCTCTTCACCTCAGATAAAATATCCATGAAATATGATATGACCTATTTTTAGGGCGTCTGTCAATTCATTTGATTTCTCTCATTCCAGCTCAAATAAAAGACAAAAACTAAATTAGTGAAGAGTAATTGGTATAAGGTTTGTACGAAATATTATTTCCTTAAAATTTCATCATTTATAAATTATGACAATTGGTATGTATACTTTGCCGAGATTATGTTATGAAATATTCCATAGTTACCAAGGGTTTGATGTAAATGTGAGTTTCCAATAAACCTGTCTCTAATATTATGCTTTACCTAGGGAAAGTAACACCCTACTCTTGTGTGTCAATATATCACTAATGAATAAAAACCCTCTGAAATTATAGTGTAATGATTTAAATTATGTGATAAATTATGTTATGACATGGGTGGTTCCCAATGGACTTTTTGTTTGTTACAAATGAGATGATCTAAATTTATGGGTTGATTCAATAATGGAATTAATTATTTCCCTTGTACAATGCCCCGACCCCAGAAGCCCAGATCTGATTCATTATTTTAATACATTGGAATGATTACAAGGAATCAAGTCCTGACGGACCGATCAATTTAGCAGTCTTAGAAAATATATTACATACATGAACATTACATTACACATTTAAACATAAAACACAACTTAAATAATCCTTTGATAATTCCATTATTCCCCTAGAATAAACCTACATATAAATCATAATACACTTTTTGTAATCCTGGGAAAAAACATAAGAAAGGGGTGAGCTCAGATGCTCAGTAAGGGTAAATAATTTTGTGAAAGCTATAAAATTTTAAGGGAAAATTTTATTAAAAACAACAAAATTTTAAACATAAATTTGAACCTAATACGGAAAAAATAAATCAAACCTTACCATATATATATTCACATGGATATTCTACTAGTCGAATAATCACATGTAATAACAAATTTCATAACAATATAATGCATAATGTCGGATATCATAACCACATAGTCAAGGCCTTGTGCCAAGACTACAAATTAAAATTTTGTCAAGTCCTTGTTCCAAGACACTAGTTTGTCTCATTAGACCTACCGATGCATCGAGGGGAAATAGTGGGCCCCGCCCATCACTTAATATGTCCAATAAATTGCTCATATGAAAAGGTTTAAGCATAACATAAACATTCATATTAAAACCATCATATTAAATATCTATACTTTAACCATAAACCTTGAATGGTATAAAAAAACACATCCATAGTCAATCATATAATAACTCTTTCAACATAATATAGAACCTTGTATTATAATAAATAAACCTTAACCATGAATAATATCCTGTAAGGGATGTTGACATGGTTGAAAATGATCAGTAAAAATCTTTGAGAGAAATATAACTTTTTCATGAAATCATTTAAAAGTCCCAAAATTTAGAAAGGAAGACAACTAAAATAAATTTTTGAATCAAAGTCTCCCATACCACATTGAAGCTTTTTAAAGGAATTAGCATTTTAATACATTTATTTCCATATAATTAAATCCTTAAAACCATTTCGAAAACATGGACATTAATGAGAATGATTTTGAAGAATAAATATTTAAACCATTTAAAATTATGTTTTATTTAAAGATTCACTAAAAATAATCCTTTTGAAAACTCTTTTATGAAACATGGACATGGATAATAAATATTTTTCTGTAAAAATTTACACATAAACAATCTCGGATAATAATGAGATTGAGGAATTAACCCTTACCTTGTACTTTCCTTTGGTCAAGGGTACGCTTAACCTCATATAAAATTACCATAGTATGTTATTAAATTATACCAGAACCATATTTGTATTTATGATATCATATGTGATTAATTTATGGTTTTATACTACCCATTTAGTAATAATTTCTATGTTAAAATTACACTTCGGGTAACAATCACTTTCTTTATCAAACGTGTTTTAACTTGTTATTCTTGATCGTTTCACTTATATCATGATTTAATTGATTAAAGAATATAAAAAATTATTCATGAATCATATATATTCAGAATAATAATATTTATAATAGATAGATATATGAAATAGAAAACACCGTTTATGGAGATCGTAGGCCGTATGTACGCATAAATGTCGTTTTTGTTTTCATATCATATTGAATCAAAGTAAGTGAATGAGATATATATATATATATATGTTTCCAGTATCAGTATTATGTCATATATTACATACTTATTAATAACATATATTTTTATAATCATCGTTGAACGGTGAATGTGGAAATGAATCTCATCGCATTGTGGAGACGGTAAGCTGTACATATGGATGAGTGAAGATATCATTATATTGATGGTGAAATAATATATAATTGAATGGTATATTATATATAAATAATCATTAATATTTTATATTTATTATTTACATCAAATATACTCATTATTATACCCATCAAATTAATGAAGTGTTGAATAACAAACTACACCACAACCTGGAGACAGTAAGCCGTACGTATGAAAATATGGTGACTTTATCGTTTATAGGATGGATAGAATAATGAATATGGTTGTAAAATATTTATAATAACATCTCATTATGTATAAGTTAATGGATTTATTATTTTTTTATGGAAAAAAATAAAGAAGAAGTGGAAGAAGAAAATAACTTTGAGAGAGGAAACGAAATAATTACCTCTTCTTCGAGTTCTGCCTTTTGATTTGAACAAAAGGGATCATTAGGGTGGATTTTAGATATAATTAAGTCCTCTGCTTTGAAGTGATGTTAGTTAAGATGAGATTTTAGTAGGGTTTTTCCAAGACAAATGGCTTTGGAGGTGTGAATTTAAGATAAGGGGAAGTACCCTTTTATAAGGGGGGTGAGGGGCACTTTTGGAAAAGTTTGAAATATTAATTTATTATAAAATAATTATCGGTTTATAATACATCCAAGTGGATTTATTTAGGAGCTAAAGTTGGTACGGGATGAAATCCTCTCAACAAATAGGGTTTATAGTAGTTTAGGTCACCATATTAATCTTATTTTTAGATTTAACACTTAGTTAAATAGTTTAACTTTTACCATGTCTTCTTGTATTCCTACACTATATGGTTAATAAAATTACTATAAAATTCCAAGAGAACATAAAGTGGTTCATTAATGACATATATAACCTTACCTAAGTCCTTTTTACAAATCATATATTTTTAGGAATATTATATCATTTATAAAAAAATGAATTTCTTTTAAAAACTCTTTTATGTCAATTTTGACATTATTTAATATTTGGTATTTGTGAATGTCATAAGAACTTAATGAATGCAAAAACAAAATACATTGAATCATTCATAACATTTAATATTCACCTATAAAATTCATTTATGGCATCAAAAGTTTCTATTTAAATTTATTTTCATATTTATAATATCAATTATTTTAATATTTCATTAATAAGGTAATTATTGCATCATCATTGGGTCATAAATAAATTTACACAATTGATTTATAAAAAGTATAAATAAACTACCATGTTTTAGGAAATATTTTTATCTTTATAATGAATATTTATAATCAAATTTATCTTATGTATAACCCTATACTAAAAATGGTTTAGTTGTTAAAATTTGAATTTTACACTTTTAACTCTTCTTTAAATAAAATATAATAAATGTCCAAATCTAATCCAAGTGGATTAAAAAGGATCATATTTTTGTCCTAAGGATTATGTTTGTTGAAATAAACTTAATAAATAGAATTAGGACATGTGTTGTGGTAATTATAATATTTTTTACCTTTAATTACACTATTTACTTCTAACTACAGTAAATAAAATTCCAAGGTTACTATTCACTAAAAATAGTTTTCATCCAGTTGAACCACATTTTAATTACTGATGTCAACCATGCATCTAGTATTTTTTAAATTCAATTCACATAAAAAGTAAAATTATGTTTTATGATAATTTTCATTTGTGCATAAAAGGTGGGTAAATGTGCCTAGAAGGTGCGTAAAAAGGCGTTAAAAAGTTTCCGAAAATTTTTATATATCTAATATTTTTATAAAATAACTCCAATGAATTAAATATTATTAATATGTGTATTATGTATCTATTTTTTACTTTAAGATAAATTTAAAAATAATTATTGAAATGAAAATGTCGGTTTTTATCTAAAACGTAGTGTTTTCACTATTCATCAAAAATTGAATGTTTTTAGAAAAATATCAAAAATTAACTTGAAGATAATTTTGATATTAAAAATTAAAAAACAATGTCTATTTTATGAAATTTAAAACATAGATTTTGTATTAATTAATTTAAAATTAATTTCCATTGTCAAAACCCGAAAGCTGGTTTTTGATAAGTAAAAACTATCAAAAGATTGATATGTTTTTATTTCCAATTTAAATGTAAAATTACTTCTAATGAAAAAAAGTGGTTTAAATGATAAAAATATAATGTTATTATAATTCAAAACCATTCAAATGTATATTTTAACACTACAAATTATTTTGATTAAAAAAGTTGTTTTCAATTAAAATTTAGTATTTTTTACTATTCATCAAACTTTGAAAGTTATCCGAAAAAACACCAGAAAATTTTCCAAACTAAATGTTTATGTCCCACTTCTAAATTATAGGTTTGTTTTTTCAAATTGAATATATAAAAGTGTCAAATATTGGATTTAAAAAGGGTTCATTATTAAAAGGTGATAAAATTTCCTTTTTTTTTGAAAAATACTTCTTTTATCTGAAAAATTGAATTTGTTATTAAATTATGTATAATAAAAACATAGTATGGATGTTAAATTATATGGAGTATATAAAATTCAAAATATAATTAATATTATTCATAACATCTTTTTGAACGGTTAGTTTGGTAAGTCGTGGTGCGCTTGAAATTGGTGTTGTGTGTAGTGCAAGCTATTGAATTACATTAAAGAGGTAAAGTACTATGAAATCCTGGGGTGTTACATTCTCCCCTCCTTCAATATATTTTGTCCTGGAAATTTTAAATTGTTCTTCCAAAATAAAAGGTTGAAAATAGAAAATACCTTTGTGGAAAACAAAAATCAGAAATAGGGTTAATAAAATTCAGTATTTATAAAAGGGAAAGGGAAATGAAGAATTCAGCACCAAATTATGATCTCTAATAGGAGAACATTGGTGGAAATTAGAGACACATAATTAGAGGAAAAACATAAATATTTATAGGGATTTATTGAGGTCATGAATCACAAACAAGTGAATAATAAATGGAAAATTGAGGGCCTCAAATCCATAAATCTATGATGATTTAAAATATCATCGGTTCAATAAAACATGAGGTATTAATATATCACTTTTTTGGTTTCAATATCCTTTTCCTAATATTTATTAATTAATTTATTCATTGAATAAGAAAAAAAGAAATACTTGACAATTAGACTTCTATCCTTTGACTAATTTCTACCACAAACACATCTTTCACTCCAAAACATAATAGAACTCGAAAATATTCTATTTATACTAACCATATAGGGTTCAAAAAAATTAATTTATAATTCATCTATCATACCATTTAAAAAAAGTATATTATAAAAACTTGGACATCACATAGGCCTGTGGTAGGTGATGCACCCTTATCACCCTTCGGTTGAGGGTTCAAGTCTTGCGACCTTGCTTTGTCACCTGACCTATGGGTTTTCCTTTTTATAACAATCCAAAAAATAATCTTAAGAAATGTTTTAACCTTAAAAAAGTATCAAATGTCCAACTTAATCCATTCCAACCATTATACTTATCCAAAATACTACAGTCCGAACTCACAATCCAAAATTTTTAAGGAAAGTAAACATAATGAATATCTATTTTTCCACATTATAGCATGTGAATACATGAATCATGTGTTCTCTTAAAACATGGTAAAACCATGAATTACCATAAAAAATTATTTTCATATGTATGTACTTCTTTATTACTTCTGTAAGACATAGAATACTGGATATACTCTTTATATCCATAAATGTTTTAACCTCCAATAATGACGGAATAAAAAAACAATTAATTAGTTTCAAGGTAGTCAATAATATCCAATATAATTTATCCAAATCAACCATCTCTTACTCCAAAATCACTACCCCAATATCAACACTATATTAAGGTTTATCTTTCCAATATCCATGTATTTTACAATAATATTAACTTGATATTCAGTCACTTTTCATAGTACCATAAAATCTCAATCCTCAATGAAATATTACGGCAGTAGGATCCTTATATACTCTATAATTATTATCACTTATAAATCATTAATAAAATACTGAAATGACACAATTATTTAATAACAACATAAAATCACTAATCATTCCTCTTCATCTATGTTAGTATCATATCTTGATTATTATCCAATAGAATCATTTGCGGTATAGTCTAATGATTGGAACATTGATTCACGTAGTGTCCCAACTCCTTGCAGATGAAGCAATGTACATTTGAATCCTTTTTCTTACCCTTGCAATCACGAGATTGGTGACCTATTTCTCTACACTTATAACAAACTCCCTTTCTTTTAAAGCACTTCCCAGGTTGATTATTTCCACAGTTATAACATATGGGAACATCCCTCGTTCACTTTTTACCTTTATATATCTTTCTCTCAACCATCCTCTTCTTCTTTGGCTTCCCTTCAAAGGAATATGACTTAGATAATTATTTACTTATCTTATTAACACATGATACTATTTCCTTAAAATATGAGAATACATGAGAGACTAATTCCTTTCTAAATGTTTTCTTAAGACCATGAAAGACATGATCCTTCTTAGTCTTGGGATCATGCATATTTCAAGGGTTTTCATTCCTTCTACTGGCCACCATTTCTAAATGACAAAATACACTAGGTTAGATCATATTATAATGTATAATCTAAAAACTAGAAAAATCCTCAACATTAATTTAATATTTTCACACATCCGGTCTCATAATCATAAAAATTGTTTTTATGGCATATTTACTCATAAATCCCTTATTATGGTTTGTAAAGAAAATGTGAATTATTCTAAGCATATCCCTTGAGAGTTTCAAACCAGGTGCGCAGTATGTCTTGTTGTCGTGTACTAGGATACCCCAAGTCAAGCCTGAAACTCCTTGTCAAAATTTTCACTCTTAAGTAGATCTGTGCCTGAACCACATCCACTAATAGTATCCAGATATGGATGTATTTCTTGGAAGACCCACACAATATTTTCATTTCCAAATTTTTTGGATGTTCTTCTATACTAATCCTCAAATTCTATCTTAGTGTAATGTTTCCTAATTAGAGCTTATCTAAATCTATTTCCAAGGTTATTGCAAAACTTCTTCTGATACCAACTTTATCACCTAAACCCTAGAATCTCAGAGCTAGTGCATTATTTTAATACATTATAATGATTACAAGGAATTAAGTCCTGATGGACTGATCAGTTTAACAGTTTTGGAAAATATATTACATACATGAATTTTACATTACAAATTAAAACATAAAACACAACATAAATAATCCTTTGAGAATGTAATTATTCTCCTAGCTTAAACCACCATAAAAATCCTTATACACTTCTTGGAATCCAAAAAAACATAATAAAGGGGTGATCTTAGATGCTCAGTAAGGGTAAATAATTTAGTGGAAGCTATAAAATTTTAAGGAAAATTTTATAATAAAAACAAAATCCTTTAAACATAATATGGAAAAAATATCTCAAAAAATGCCTTATAAACATACACATGGATATTATAATAGTCTAATAATCACATGTAATAACTAATTTAATAATGAATGAATAAATAATGTTGGACATCATAACCACATAGTCAAGGCCTAGTGAGAAGACCACAAATAAAATTTAGTCATGGACATATTCCAAGACACTAGTTTGTCTCATGAGACCTACCACTGCATCGAGGGGCTATAACTGGCCACGCCCATCACTTACTAAGTCCAATGCATTCTTCATATGAAAAGGTTGAAACATAACAAAAATAATCATTTTAAAACTATCTTATGGAATGTCAATACTTTAACCTTAAATCATTAATTGTAAAAAAATGAAAAATTCGTAGTCAATAATATCAAAACTCATTCAATACAATATATAACATTTTATTATAAGAAATAAATTTCAATCATGAATAATATCCACTAAAGAATGATTACATAGTTGAAAATGATTAGTAAAACTCTTTGAGAGAAATATCTCGATTTCATGAAATAATTTCAAAGTCACACAATTTAGAAAGGAATAAATTTAAAAAAGAATTTGAATCAAAGTGTCCCATAACAATTTGAATCTTTTTTAAAGGAATTGAAATTTTAATACATTCATGTCCATATAAATAAATCCTTAAAACCATTTTGAAAACATGGAAATTAATGAGAATGATTTAGAATAATAAATATTTAATCCATTTTAAATGACGTTATAGTTAAAGAGTCCCTTAAAAATAATCCTTTTGAAAACTCTTTTATGAAACAAAAACATAGATAATAAATATATCAGATTAAAAACTTACACATAAGCAATTTCTGATAATAATGAGATTGGGGAATTAACCCTTACCTTGTACTTTCTTTTGGTCGAGGGTACGTTTAACCTCTTTTATAGGGACCATAGTATGTTATTAAATTATACCGTAACCATAACCTTATTTATAATATCATACTTGATTCATTTATGGTTTTATACTACCCATTTTATAATAATTTCTATGTTAAAATAATATTTTGTGTAATAATCAGTTTCTTTATTGTACGCGTTTTAACTTGTTATTCTTGATCGTATCACTTATATCATGATTTAATTGCTTCTAGAATATAAAACATTATTTATGTATCATAAATATTCAGAATATGAATATGTATAATATATATATATATATGAAATTGAAAACACCATTTATGGATATAGTAGGACATACGTACGCATAAACACTGTTTCCGTTTTCATATCGTATTGAAAGGAAGTAAGTGAATGAGATATATGTAAAATACACACACACAAACAGATATATATATATATATATATTTACAATATCATTATTATTTCATATATTACATACTTATTAATAATATATATTTTTATAATGTTTTATATTCTCAGAATTTTTAAATTAAATTCAATGAAGTGATAACATTACGTTTTATGCAAATTTTTAAATGTGCCAAGAAGGTGGGTAAATGTGCTTAGAAGGTGGGTAAAAATGCATTAAAAAGTTTGAATAAAATTTTATATATCTAATATTATTATAAAATTACTCCAACGAATTACATTGTACTAATATATGTATTATGTATCTATTTTTATATAAATATAAATTTAAAAATAAATATTTAAATGAAAAAGTTGATTTTTATCTATAATGCAGTGTTGTTCACTATTCATGAAAAATTGGATGTTTTCAAAAAATTACCAAAAAATTACCTAAAGCTAATTTTAATATTCCAAATTCCAAAATGATGTCTATTTTAACAAATTCAAAACATAGATGTTTCATTAATTAATTTAAAAATAATTCTCGTTGCCAAAACCAAAAGGCGGGTTTTTGAGAAGTAAAAAATATCAAAAGATTGATATGTGTTTATATACAATTTAAATGTAAAATTACATCCAATGAACAAAATTGTATTAAATGATTAAAATATAATCTAATTATACTTCAAAACCATTCAAAGTTTTAATTTAACACTATAAATTATTTTGATTAAAAAAGTTGTTTTCAATTAACATTTAGTTTTTTTACTATTCATCAAAATATGAAAGTTATCAAAAAAACACCAAACATTTATCCAAACTAAATTTTCATGTCCCACTTCTAAATAATAAATTTATTTTGTCAAATTGAATATATAAAAGTGTCAAATATTGGTTTTAAAAAGGGTTCACTATTAAAAGGTGGTAAAATTTCATTTTTTTTGAAAAATACTTCTTTTATCTGAAAAATAGAATTTGTACTTATATTATGTCCAAGAAAAACATAATATGTATTTTAAAATTATATTGAGTTTATAAAATTCAAAATGAAGTTAATACTATTCATAACCTCTTTTTGAACGACTTGTTTGGTATGTTGTGGTGTGCTCGAAGTCGGTGTTGTGTGTAGCGCAAGCTATTAAATTACTTTAAAGAGGTAATGTACTATGAAATAATAAGTTGTTAAACCTTGTATTAAAAATTTATTATGGAATGGATGTTTCCATAGCGTATTTTAAGATAATAAATGTAATGTATTAATGAAGGTCCACTTCACATTATGTGATGTCAGGTTCCTCTTTGTGGAACACCTAGGCTAAGTGTTTATCGGGAAAGTGGGATTACATTATACTAGATTATTAAAAAGGGGCCTTGGTTTTGTTTGTGGGAACAATTTTTTAAACCCCCTAGTTATGGTTTTTCTACATGGCAATTCATTCCACTTGGGTTACTGGTCATGATGTTCAACGCCCCTTGATTAAGATATTGCGAATGACCCTTCTCCTTAATTTTCATGATACTCTAGCATGGTGTACCTTAATAAATGTGATTCTCGGGAATGGGGTCCCATATTGTTTGTGATATTTGAGTATGGGGTCAATTATTAAATTTTATACTCAGTCATGGATTCCCTTATTAAATTTGATATTTGGGAATTGATTTCCTTATTACATTATGAGTCTCTTATGACTATGATTCGAAGCCTGAGTTGTGCCTAGGGTCTTATCTAGCACTACGTATCTATATATATGGATATATATGTTATTATTTATATGGTTAATATATATAAATAAATATGTTTATAATTATATGTATATATATATACTTGGTGACACTTGTTTAGAGACATTTCTTGGATAGGGTGAAGAAGGTATAGTTGGCTTGGTGTACACATTTATTAATATTGCACTCCTTTACTTTTAGGTATACCTGTACACATAATTAATTTATATTCACATAATGGATTAAATTAGACACCTTTTGTGGTGTTCTACTGAGTATATCTCACACCCTATTTGGTAGTTGTTTAGTAAATGAACAGTCCTCATGGGTGTAGGTTTAGGATCTTGGTTTTTGATCTGTGCTATATTCTTATGGGAATTGGATCATGGGATTAGTAGGGGCGAATGTACCTAGGATTCACTTTTATAGTTGGAGTCTTTTATTTATTTATTTCTTTTTGTTAGTTTGGTCATGTATATTATGTTACCTGATGTATGTCTGTTACTTGTACGATGTATCATGTTTATGAATGGTTACTAATTAATTTTTTATTGAATTTTTTTCATTATCTTCCACTATTTTTTATTTATAATAGATATTATTCCACTATGATTACAATGGTATAATCTCCATATCATAATATCATTATACCCTCACTACTAGTCAGTGGACTCTGGCATAGAGGGAGGTGTACTTGAGCCCATGTGTTAAACCGGATTGGGGAACCGTATTAGTGGCTCCAAGGTTTGGACATTAGAAAGTGTTATCAAAGCCTCTTTTACTTTTGTATTACTATTTTTGGTTGGTAGAAAGGAGACTAGGATTGTGTCATCACTTGATAAATAGCTTGTGTCTAGGTCTAGCCAGCCCAATCACGAGGAAAGATTATGTTTCCAAGATGATATTATTGTTCAAGATGAGGTATAATTAATGTTTATTATTATTTAACCTTGAGTAACCATCCTATTTTTATATGTCTTACTTAGTTATAATATTTTTACCCTTATCCCGACACGATAAGGAAGTATTGAGACATGAATCATTGTAGGAACATAATGATTCACGTGTCATGCATATGTCATTCCACATAGATTGAATATTTTATTTCATGATGCATGATGAGTTGTATACCATGATTAGTCGATTTCCTTCTTTGTTTATAGTGTTTAATTATTACTTAGTAGCCTTCCATGATTATTTCTTTGTTTTCTTGTATTATTTCCTTTTGAAAGTATTCCATATTTTAGTTATGATATATGGTTAGTTAAATAAATTGTCTACATCAACCTAAATGGTGTTTTCTCATATATATTAATAGTAGAATACTATTTAACTAACTAATTGTAATATGTTTGATCCTTAAACCATATGTTTCATTGGATGAAATAAGAATGACTACCATTAAATGGGTTTCAAATACAATTTATAAAGAGTATGAGCCTTTATACATTGGATATGGGGACCCATATAATTGAACCATTATACCTGGTTCTATAATATTTCAAGACTGAATGTAAAGTCAGGATGTAATTACTTGAAAGCTAATTGAAACTTATAATGGATTGTACCTTTAAAAATTGGGAATGGAAATTCATCTAACCAAAACATGATATATATATATATATATATAAATTCTGGATTGTAATTACTACAAAAAATGTTTGTTTTTAATTAGGGTGTAAATTGAAACATGTAAAGGATTGTGCCTCTAATAGATGAGCATGATAACCCAATCGAATAAATCCATAAATTAACAATTAGAAAAAAGTAGGTTATTTAGGGTATTCTTTATATAATAAACCAACTAAGGGTGTATTTAATCATTACTAAAACAACTAACATTAGGTTGCACTTAGATGGACCTAAGTTGCAATGAAGGTACCATAATAGATAGCCTTTATCTTTATATACTTTAGTACTTATCTCCTTAGGAATAAATTTATGTTAAAAGGGATGGTTATTTCAAGTGTTAGTAGATAGTTATATAGTTTGCATATAAATGTATGATGGCATATTACCAATTAGTTCCCTTTAATTGTTTAATGCCTTTTATCTGGTGTTCAACGTTATGGAATTAAGGCTTTACTTAATTGAAATTCCAATTACAACAAAAAGGGAGTTATATTTTATAATGTGGAATTGAAATTTCTTTAACTATGCCAGTTCTGATAATTTGCATGATAAATAAAGAATAATTAAATGTTTTAAAAAATAAGATAATTTTACTATAATTCTACATAGATTTATCTTAATAAAGTGATTAGTATAGTTTTCCATGAAAACTGGTAGTTGATATCCTTTATTCACAAGCTTCTTAAAATGTTGTAATAAATAAGCATCGATTAAATGCCTTAAAATGAAACATTATAATGGTGTTTCTATTTGAATCCTCATGTAAGGGTTAGTGTTAGTTTTACCTTGATATATTCATAAAATGGGAATCTGATCATTTCCCTTAGATCTTGGTTGTATTCTTTCTTTTTTTATTGAACCTGATGGTTGGTCTATAGATAGTTGTGAACTTTAAGGCATGACTCTCTAAAAATTTGAAACCTTATGTAAAATGAGGGGTTAGCCAATTGAGGTAATTCCATTGGAAATGGGAAACTATTAGGGCTTTGAGATGAGATCCTAATCATGGTAGATTCTTCATGTTTTATCCATTTGAGTTAGGTAGGAATCTAGGTTTATGAAACAACACCCCCCAAGTATGTCGGTGGTTGTATGGAAAGTTTAACCTCTAGGGGAAAATACCATATGTGTAAATCATCTGAGTGTCAAATTTTGTCCTTTGGAATTGGCTTTGTAACCATCTTGGGAGCACTCCACTGTGAGGATGCTTATAAAGGATTAGGGCATGGTAGTAAGTTGTTAATGTGATGTCGTTATGCTTTTGTAGATGGGATATAGGCCTTACAGGTCACGTATTCTTTTCATGATCACCATTTTACTTATTTTAAAGTGTTTATAGGCTTGTTAGATGTTGTTTTATAAGTTCCACTAAGTGTAAATGGTCCTTCTATAAGATAACATCGTGTTATATGGATGGACCTAGTATCCATATTTTGAGTTTTGATTAGTAGGGATATGCAGGAGACCTATACGCCCTTAGTTTTGACATAGAACCTAGTGGTTCAATAAAATCTATTTATAGAAATGAACCCCATGATAGAGGTTTTCCCATATTTAATTTATGCCTTGTTAGGCAATGTTCTTGATTTTATATTCATTTCAAGACCAATGGACATGAGTTTCTTGGGTTTTGAGTAATAGGCATGGTCAATCCTGAGTTTACAAGGAATAAATGAGAGTTCATAGAGAATTAAACTTGTCTTAATGGGTAGGAATGTTTAGGTTTCTATCCTATAAGACTAGTGGTAGTGTATCTACTTCACTAATTTATGAAACAATGTCACAAGATGATAAGTCATTCAATAAAACATATCACATTTAAGGTTCATAAATTTGAAGAGGAGTTATAAGGGATCTCCTAACTGGTTTACAATTGATGTTCCATATACCAAAATCAAAATTTCTTTTTAATGAATGACTAATAGGGTTATGACGTAGGTATTGAATCATTTTACATCGGACGTGCACCCACTGTGTATGACTAATATATTTTGCAACAATAGAATGCAAGAGTTGTTGATGCAGAATGACAGTGAGTGGCCATGTATGGGATGAGGATCAATGGCTTAAATATGGTGCTTGTGGGCACAATAAACTGAATCATGGGGAGAATTTAAAAGAAGTTCCTATGTTGAGGGATATTTTTTAATTTAAATTTAGTGTCATGAGGTGGTTGACCTGTGCATGATCTTGTACATCCACTATTAGGAGATATGGTGTGAGGAGTTGGTTAAAGGAAAATATTTCATGTTTGATGTGAGCATGGCTAAGGGAGGGAGATACACACATATTGATGGAATATTAGTGTACTACTAGTAAAAAAATTTACATCCAATATATTGATATTATCCTAGGTGCACTGAGATGAACTATTCTATATGAAGAGTTACCTAATTATTTTTATGGTTCAGAAGAGGGACTCATTAGAAGTCATGCCCTAGGAGAAGACTAAGGTATGAGATATAGTGGATAGTATTCCATTGGAATTCTGGGGTTTATGAGATTCATTTTAACTGAATTTTAGGAAATTCCTTGTGAACCATTATTAGGGAGAACGAATGGTAATTGGTTTAATTTTTCATTAGTTATTGGGTACGAGTGAGTTTTTAGTCATGCTAGTATCTATGTACGAGGGGGGATAGAGCATGAGATGTGGTGATCAGGAAATACTATCATTGTGTGAAAAAATAGTTGTTCTTTGGAGATGGAGTGAGACATGGATCACTAATGGGTTTCCCTCATGTGAGAATGGTTCATGGGATTTTATGACTAGTCGTTGAATGATATTTTGTCTTTTATACAACTGACTAATTGAATCCATGTATTCATGCAATTCTTATAAAGTGATAGGCACTAGCTTAAGGGATTCTAGGTAATCTATTGGTTGTTTTGTGCTTGAAAATAGTCATGGACCCTATTATCTATTTAGGCTTGGACTTTCTTAAATCACACTTGGATTACCGAGTAGGAATTCGTTCGATGGACTCATGGACAAAAAAAATATTTTTTTGACATGAACTATTGGTTAGATACCACCCTTGGGATCAATCAAGGGTCATGATATCTGGACACCATGGCTATATACCAATATTTCAATTGAATATATAGAGTATAAAATACCTTGGATAAGATTATTATACTCTACTAGTTTGATTCTATGTTTAACTAACTTGCAGTAAGGCTTGGTTAATGGTTAGCTTGTGAAAATGTAATAATTCAAGATCATGTTTTCACCAGAGTTCATGTTGTAGAAAAGTTACATAAATGACCCAGAAATGATATCTAAATCTTGTTATGAGCATCAATGGCCAATCTTAATGTGATCTTTTATGTCTTGGAGTAAAGGTGTTGGAATCATGTTTTCATCATATTAGTAGTTAAACCTGAGCATTTTCGAGAATTTTCATCCAGTAGTGGTTCAAATTGTTTTTTATTTTTAGTCAGATGTGATCAGTGTGAGAATTAATTAAATTTATCCTCAAAGGAGATGAGTGTAGTTTATTATTCATATATGGATTTTCATGTAAATGCTAAAATGACTAGTTAATTCATGGTTGATTGGGAGTTGACCATTTGAATAAAATCAAGGACCGGAGGTAGTGTCGTCATATGTGATTAGATGTTGTGAGTTGATAATCATGCCAAGAGTACTATTAGGATCTTAATGGATTGATTTTTAGGGAATTATGATGGTTTATAGTACCTTGACACAAAATCAGACATCCAAAGTGAGTTCTTATAGTAGGGATCACCATAGTCCAGAAGATGAAAGATATGAAGATGTCATCATATATCTGGTTATATGGGCTTGGGTAAGAGTCATCAGGATTTTGCAGTTAGGAATAGGTGCATTATCTGAAAATTGTTATTTTTTAAGAAAACCGTGTTTAATGTAGCTATTGTAGATGATTGGGCATGGTAAATACAATGCAGCCTTTTGAGTAGAAATTCACTACCCTAATAGGTAGGGTGATGGTTTCATTGTTTCCCCAAATATTTTTTGGGATGATAAGTTCTACATTGAGGGATTGTATGATCTCTAATTTTTGAACTTGCTAAAAATTCCAACAGTTTTTGATTTTCCCTTGGCGGAGAGGCTAACTTTAAAACTAATAAATGGAATGTAATTACGAGATTTGAAACCCTTTCAAAGTTTGTGTTTGATGGTTTATAGGTGTTCTAGGGGGTGGGGAGTGACCTGGGGATGGTATTTTCATAATCTGATATCCTATAGAGTGAATGAATGTATGTTGTAGTCATTTAGAATATAAATATAGCATTTCGAACATAAATGTTTCACATAGGGTAAATCCCACTCTTTGATATTTTTTAGTTTTAAATTTTGTTTTATTCCATAGACTGACTTTAACAGAAATTGAACCATGTGTTTTATGTTGTAAACCTGAGGTTACATTGTAAAAGTTTCAAGACATGGGTAAATAATGAAGAGAAATAAAATATATGGTAAGGTGGTATGAGGCCTTTTGGACAATGGTGTAGCACAAAATCTTCCCCCATACCCCCGCTTAGGGTTACTAGATTTTTTATCCCTCGTAATTAGTAAGAATAAAAAAATTAAAAAATTTGGATTACTTTCCCTAATTCTTAGACCCCACTACTTTATTTTTTAAGATTATATCATCGTATCAGATTCAATATTCGTAAAATCTGATATGCCTTATTTTTAGAGCATTTTTTGATTCTTCCAATTTCTCTCAATTCAGCTCAAATCAAAGTATTAAAATGGATGTGTGAAGCGTACTTGGAATAATGAAGGTTGTATTTATTATTTTCCCTAAAATTTTCATCATTTATAAATTATCATTGTTGTGATGCATGCTGGACCTTCCATGAATTGCTCATAAACAATGAAATTCCCAGCATTAAATTCCTAGACCATACACTTGATATTCCCTAGACCCTTCAACTTATTTTTATGGATGTGACATAAAATAGGGACACACATTTGGGTTCCTCTATTGATTTCTTATTTCATACATTGGTTTAATGTTGATAATTGAATGGATTTAATTAAAATAGTGCATGTATACTCAGCCCTCATTAAATTTTGAAATATTCCATGGTTAAAAATGGGGTTGATTTAAATGTGAGTTTCATATAAACCAATCACTAGGATTTTCTTTACCTATTTAACTTAAAACCCTCCAAAGGTGTGTTGGTATATCACTAATGAATAAATGAATTGGGAAATTATAGGGTAATGATTTAAAGTATGTGATGAATTGTGTTGGGGAATGGATAGTTCCCTGTGGACATTTTGCTTATTAGAAATGAAATGATCTAAATATAAAGATTGAGTTGACAATGGAATGGATATATTTACATGGTTTTGACCCAAATAATGGCATGGGTGTTGTCGTGGTCTGTTTTAAAATAATAAATGTAATGTAATAATCACGGTCTATTGTCCCTTGAGTGATTCTAGGTTTCTCATTATAGAATTATCTGAATAAGGGTTTATAGGGAAAGTGGGATTACCTTATACTATATTATTAAATAGGGACCTCTGTTAGGGTTGTTGAAATGGAATTTCAAACCCCCTTGGTCGATGATGTTGGACATGAAAATTCATATAACTTGGGTTACTACAAATTACCTTCCATTCCCCCTTGATTAGGATATTGGGAATGACGCTTCCCCTTATTTTTCATGATACTTGGGCATGGAATCTTTTATTAGATGTGATTATTGGGTAGAGTGTCCATTATATAATGTGATACTCAAGAATAACATCCCTTATTAAATGGGATACTTGGGCCCAACATCCCTTATTACTCTATGAGATTCTTGTGATTATGCAGAGACTCGAGAGTTATTCCTTGTGTCCTAGCTAGCTCTACATATCTATATATATGACTATATATGTTATTGTTTATATATTTTATATATATAAACACATATCTTTATACTTATATATATGTATATAGACTTGGTAGTGCTTGTTCAGAGGCATTTCTGGATTAGGTAAAAATTAGATATAGTCATCCAGGTGTCCTTGAGGATCCCAAGCTTAACTTTTTTAAATTTATTAATACCACACTAATTTATATTTTGGTATAACAATACACTACATTAATTTATATTCACAGATTGAATTGAATGAAACACTATTGGAGGTTGTATAATGAGTATATCTCACACCCTGTTTGGGCTTCTATTTGATACCTAAACATACCTCATTATTGCAACACTACTAGAAAAATGACATATAGCCACAATTTTTACTAATACCATGGCTATGTGGTTTTTAAATACATGGTGGGATTCAATACCCTGGGAAACTTAACTCATCTATCAGACCCCAACCCATTACCCTCATGACTCCCACCCATTACCCTCATGACCTCTCATCTTAGTACCCCTCTCCTCTCGGTGGTGACCTCTCCTCTCAATAGTGACCTCTCGACAGCCTCCCTCATCCACCCCGGTGACATATCCATGACCATAACCCCATGATGATTCCATCCAACACAACCACCCCACATCCCTATCGAATATTCTCCTAGATGGCCTCCCCACCTCCTCCTCCCCTTCTATCTTGGATGGGAATGAGTAGAGGAGAGGATAACTCTCCCTCCCCCACTTCCTACTCCTCTTTTCCATTTGACCTGGGTGATCCAAAAATTTATTATCATGCATATATTAGGTAACATCTTATCATATCTTATCCATTATTCATTCTCTTTATCCACATATAATTTCATTTTTTTAGTTAGGGTTATGATTTTTTATTTCACAAGTGTATAGTGGGATAACTTCTATATGATGGGGATTTCATGTGCGACACAAAGATGGGACTTAGAAATATTGAAATCTAATTATTACATTTCAATTGAGTTTAGGTGTACTAATCAGTTGATTTATTTAATGTTTTTCATGAAGTTTTATAAAATTTTATGTTATTTTGGGTTAAAAAAATTATTTTTTTTGTTTCTTATGTCTGGGTGGTGTTCAAAGTGGACCCCAAACTTGGCTTGTTGCTTGAGTGCATTTATATTACCTGGTTAGTTTACCATCAATTATACTAATTATAGTTCTTATTTTAAAATGTTTTTTATTTCATTCAAATGCATTCATGGATGATACAAGGGATAAAAGGATCATTGGTGGTTGATACAAGCTTGAGATTGATTTATGGGCTGTTGGTTGAGGTAGGTGTCCTTTACATTACTATGTTTCTTGGTCATTTTTATTATATTATTTTTTTGTAATAATTAATTTTATCATTCTAATATGGATTGAAATTGTATGATATTTCACATAAAATAAATCGGTATAGCTTCAACATAATAGTCAACAAAGAACATATAACTTTCTAAATTGTTCATTGGTGGCACCATGGTCAAACAAGTTCATGTTTCCCATTATATGTTTTTTTGTGGTGTGAGTTCGATTTTTTAAGTTAAATGTGATTTCCTTATTAAATTTTATTTATAAATAGTTTTTTGTTTAAATTGAAGTATCAAGGGAAAATTGTGTCTTAATGAAATGGTTTTGTAATGTTTTTTCAAAAAAAAAGAGAGGTTCATCAAGAGTAAATCAATGGGTCTGGCCTAAGGGATAACATTTGTAAATATGACATACACTGTCTTTTTCATATGATTCATAAATAGGGTTTTGAATTTGATTTAAAAATAATAATTATGGGCTAGTTTTAGCACTCATTTTGGTCCACTTGACCTTGTTAGGGTTATGAACAGTTTAAAAAAATTGTTGCTGTTGAAGTCACCTCTTATTTATGGTTTACTTATTTGTTAACTATTATTTCACAATGATACATGGATGTGTATTAACTATGATATAGACATACCCTTTTGTGAATGATAAGTTATATTTTATTGGGATTCTGATTAGGTTTTCTTTTGGTGAGGGTTTATACGAACCTTGGGATTCCCTTGATATGGTTGCAAGTTGTTGTGGCTAATCATGAAATTGGTGAGATGTTAGTTGTTTCCCTTTAGGAAAATATTGATATTTTTTATGGGTAGTATTGAAACCCTAGTTTTCTTATGGGAGAGCCTCATGTTTGACCTCTGTTGGGCCCATAAGGGTCCTTCGTGAGAGATACCCTAAGGGGGTGGGAGGTGGGGTGAATCAGGGTACCAGACTTGTTTGAATATCACCATTTAATCCTTAAAATCTTGATATACTTAATAGTATTTACCTCACTATTATAGGGTAACACTTATTTTATTCTTTTAATGATGATCTGATTGATATTTTAATTACCTTTAATTTAATCAAATTTGATAAATTATTACTTAACCAACACACACCTATTTTTGTGTTATAAATAAGTAAGTAAATCATGAATACAAGACATAAATATTTTAATTGGTTCATCCATACTAGGTTAATCTCAGAAGAATACAACAACACAATTCTCATGTTCAAAATTCCACTAATCTAATTGTTCTGTTGTGGGTTTAGTCTTGGGAACTCCTATTCAAGGGTAACTCTCCTTATAATGATTCCTGGAGAGTTCACTACCTCCCCAGTTTCACTACCATATCAATGATATTGGTCCTATCACTCCTCACCCATAGGGAAACTCCATCCTTCCTATCTTTTACTCTCTAATAATAGAGGGACAACACTTTGGAAGACTTTCCATGGGAATCCTTCATTATCTTTTCACTGCACTATGTATTATTAGGTGCTCATTGATCTTCAAAATACTCTTTCACACATGAAATGTGAAATCATCCATGATAATAGTTTCACTTTCCTTAATGATATACTATTTATCTTTATAGAAAAATCATTATTTTTCAAGGTCTTTAATTAGTTCTCATTCATTTTCCTCATTGTTCACTTAGTGTGAATACCGAATGACCACATCCACATAACTTCTATTTATGTTACTATGAAAATATAAATTTATATGCAATAACTCAATCAAGGTTAATTATTTTTTGATAGGATATTCTTCAAAAAAATAGAAGGGTCCCAAAAATAATATATTCATAGAACTCAATGGTTTTCATATGTAACTTTCACAACACAATGGTTCATGTAACCCTTTTTCATAACTTCCACTTTGATGAAATACATGTGTTTGAATATCTTAGTATCTTCACCAAAAATCTCTTCTCTCTATCTATTCCGTTTTCTATTCAAGGATTTTTTATTTATAAAAAAACATAACCCCTTTCATGTTGTAAAACCCTTTATACATGCGACTCTCTTTTATGAAAACATTGTATTTCATCAATGATTCTATTTCACCAACATAAATTAATTCAAAAAAATTAAAACTTATATGTGATTTATCCCGGTTTTTACAATAATATTTTCTTTACTCTCCCTTTATATGAAAAATTTCCAAATAACTTCAATCCCCTCTAAAAACCACTAAACCAATTTCTTCATGAATATTTCATGTACTTAGTAATACTATTACTTTATCATGGTATATATTTTCCAATAATTTATTCCAAGTGTGCCTTCAACACCCCTTTTCATAAAATTTCCATTTCACTAATTTCAATTCATTTGTGAAACTCCACAATTACATGAGAATTCACCTGTTTTGTGTGAGAATTCTTTTTATTTCTACTTTTCCATCAAGGTTTCATCTTATATATTCAAATTTTTATACTAATTGATTAATATGGGATCCTGAAACCAATAATTTTGTTACACATTGACACCAATTGTGAATACTCTAACTCCTCTTATTTTCCTCATGCTACTTTACATCTATATTCATAAAGATACAAATTGAATTGCTCAAACATCAATTGAAACTTTAGATCATGTCTTGATATCAAATTAATCTTTTTATGTGTTCTCCTTCATAGATCATATCTTCCCCAAAACCTATAATACTTAAAAAATATTTTTTTAAATACATGGGAATAGAGGAATTTCCATCTTCTCATGTTTGGGAATATGGTTGTTCATGTTGAATAAACCTTTTATATCCAATTTTCTTTCTAAATTTTAATGTTTAATTCACTGATTATATCCTAATTCATTTAATATGATATGTCTATTTTTGTGGGGGAGTGATTTACGAATTTTCCTTACAGCACCATTCAATTATCTTTGAAATGGTACTAACCTGAGATTTTGATGAACTATTTTTTCCTGATCCTCATCTCCTCTTTATTTTAATACTAGTTAATATTTTACAATCCTATCCTTTTCTAGAGTGTCATATTTTTTTTGATAAAGTAGATATTGTGGATACACTATCTTCACTATAAAGACTGGTGGCACTGGTATTATCCTTCATAGACATCAAGTAGATATAGTGGATATGTTATCATTACTATTACATTGCACAACTTCTTTTATGGAATGAAATATATTGTTCACAGTGCATTGTTCACCTATAATACTGGGTATTACATTAGAGATGTCAACATTCATCCATGATTTAGGAAAATTATGATCCAAGGATATAGAATTCATCTCTTCATTTGTAAGGTAATCTGAATTCTCATCAGTGTTCACAAAATTTTGAAGTGTTGGAGTAACACTACTTTCACAATGAGTGATAGACGCATCACTTTCCTCAGACTAGTAGATTAAATACCCCTTTATGTTTAGAAAAAATCTAATTAAAATATTGAAATGTCTCAATTTATTATTGAAAAATAAAATTGATCATCATTCACTAGAAAATAGTATATTGGTTATGAATATTTTGAAAAATCTTAGATATTTATTTTATATAATACTGTATGAACCATGGAAATTATTATATCATTCAATATTCTTTTGTGACATACATTTTATCAACAGATTCACATGATACATGTTATACAACATGAATGTATCAATGTTATCATGAATCCCTATAATGTACATCTGAAATTAGACCAGTGATTTTTATTTACTCAGTGTTACATATTTCACTTCCCACTATTTTGATTAGTTTTTTTCTTCATAGCGATTTCTAATGTTTCAAATTGTTTGTGAACGTACTTCAATGATTAAATTTTAAATTTGAAAGAGTCGTGCATGTATTTAGATGAATGGAATTATTTTTTTATTGATTTTTATTTATATTAATTAGTGTGTTTATATATATACTGGATTTGGTATTTATAATTCTTGATGTATTTATTCTTAAATGTTAAAATTCCTTATAATTAAGTACAATCACATTTGGTGCCTGAACAACCATTTTTCAAAGGAATATTTTGACAATAAAATCAAAGAACACAGACATAAGTTGCAGTGTGCAACCCACAAGTGTGACGTTTTTTGGTCCCACCAACTTTAGTTTTGATAGGTATTGAGGAGTATAAACGACATTTATAAATTATGAAGAAAAAACATAAAGCTGTTAATGTAGGAAAACTTTTAAGGTTAGTGTCATGCAGTTTTCAGTCTCTACTTCTTCTTTGTGTTTTAGTTGTTGTGAGTATATTTTGTGGGTAAAATTGTTTCATTTATTTATTTAAAGGAAAAAATCATAGACATGTAATTTATATAAAAGTGTATTTGTCATATATAAAAAAAATTCTTTCGATGCCATATATTTTAGACCTTCTTTTATGCTTCTGTAGTCAGGATCTTCTAATACTTCTAGATTTTGTGATACCATAGAAACTGAAATTCATTTTAAAGTAACCATTTAAAATTATATTATCAATGAAATATTTAAATCACAATACAGTCTGTAAATTCCTTCATAATTTTATCTCAACCTAACCTAGGAATGCATTAGTTCTTTTTTCCAAACTGCTTTCTTCCACCTGATTACAACTCTTCATAAGATATTTCACCCATCATAGAAAACATTTTAGAAATTGAAAAAAATTAGTAAGATGTTATTCCAAAGATGAAATAACCAATGCTTTTAATCACCACTCATAATAATGAAGCACTCCATAGATTAAGAGATTTCATCCTTCATCCAAGAAACTATTTGGTTTTGGATGACATATTTTGAAGACTTTTTAGTGACATATCTAGTAATTCTCATTTTATAAACTCTCTACTGACAAAAAGAAAACATTAAAACAAACATGGTCTCCATTAATCCATGGTTCTTTATTCGATAAAAGTTTGGTACAAACTTCAGACCTTGTTCTTGAGATGTAACACTCACATATATATATGTATCATTGTTGATGAATGTGTAATGGAAAAAAATGAAATTATGTGATATTTAACTAGATACCATCCAATAATTTTTGACTCCACATATTTTGAATATTGTTTTATAATATTTCATAAAGTTGTATTCACGGTAATATCCATATTCCATTTGTTTGAGATTACACATTATTTTGAAATCATGATTTCCACTCGCTTTCTAACTCAAGTGTTTTGAGAATCCCATTTTATAGCTCACTGCACATGAGTGTTTACCTATCTAGAATACATTGATACTTCTAAAATATATGTTTTAATTCAAAATTGTCTCACACATTTCTATACTTACATAAATACCTCTTGAATTTTCACATTCCTTCAGTTAAAAACATATAGAAACACATTCTTCAATTAGACAATGGAAACTCATTCTGTAACATGGGAATGTGTGTCACTACTAAAACATACTAGGGAAAATAACTCAAATGGTTTAAGGATACTCCATAGAAAAATCAAAACATCCCTTTTATTCATGAGATTCATAAAAATTATTCGAATAATATTCCGGAATAGACTATTAACACCCCATAGTCTCTTATAAACACCCACACCTTTCGTAATTCCATATATAAAAGTAGGCTAAGATGAATCTCATCGAATAAATCTTCATAAATATGTTTTCCAATACAAACATCAACTAAACTATCAATTTCTTACTTCTATTCATGTAGGAACCTTCCAGGACAAAAACATCCAAAACTCCCTCTTGGATCCTTATGGACGAGTTTTCCCAACCTTCCATAACATCTATTCTTGTTTAATCTCATCAATATGGAACATGCCATCTCTAACTCCATTCCACTGAAATAATCATCTAATAGTGAATATAAAATTCATAAAGGCTGAAAAATGTTTAGGAATTCTTATATATGTCCAACATTAGAAATAAACTCTAAACCAATCTTAGAATAATCACATTACCTATGTCTGATTAATGAACCATTGTAAAAAAACATTGATGCCAATTTTTTTCCCCAAATCCTCTTATATGAAATTTGACAACCAAAATCTCAAATATTGAACAATTCCAAGAACATAGGGAATATAATGAAACCGTAAACTAGATGTATCTAAAATGGATAAGTCCCCATGCCCTAACCACCACATCAAATATCCTCTGCTCTAGAGAAGACAATCCATGATCAACAAAACCCAACAACAAACATGAATCAAAGAATTTCACCACCTATGGACTATTTTTCAACTCTCTTATTGGGTCTGGTTAACAATGTTATACCTATTTTATAACTCTCTTAAAAAATGGATTCAATAGTGTGTAGGTTTAATCATGGGATGTTGGGTATGAAGCAACAATAGTGTAGGATACTAGGTATGAGGAATTATTCAAAAGTCCCAGGGAAGAATCATAGATCCACCCCTACCAAATTTTATTAAAAAATAAATTCAAGAAAAAAATCATCATAAAGGAGATTTACAAAGTCTGGTAAACACCGTGCCACAATAATCTACCTCAACAAAGCGCATGCAACATTCAGGGGCCATAAAGGGCCATTCAGAACTTGACTCTTCAACAACCAACTTTGATAGAGCATCATCCACTTCATTGGCCTCCATTTAAACAAGTGTCACATAAAAGATAATATCATCAAGAAGGTGAAGTAATTAGACCCAATAAGGCAGCATAACCCATGGGACATTCCTGGATCTCCGTTTGAGTAATTCCACTACCACCATAGAATCAGATTCTCGCCATATAAAATGCCAACCAAAATGAATAGCATATTTTATTTCTTTTCTAATAGCCCATAATTAAGCTTCAATTGTAGATCCCTACCCAATGAAATGATAGAAACAACCTTTAACAAAGCCTCAATAAGTACGAAAAACACCACCACAGTCTAAAGGTCCAGGTGTCCCTGCAGCCACCCCATCAACATTAACTTTCAGCCAAGAAGGGATGGGGGGAATCCATCTAATGGGATTCATCATTAAGGGGGTTTTGGGTCTACCACTAACACAAAAATTCCTTAGAACAATAAAGCCATTTAACTCATTTTTCATGCATCCAGTTTGAATCCTGGAAGCTATGAAAACCGCCCTGTGAATTGCTTTGACACCAAAATATAGAGTGGGAGTGATATCATTAAAGAGATAGGCATTCTAGGCCTCCCAAATTAATCCAATAGAGGCTGCAACAACATCCATTGTCAGATTACTCACCTGTTCACTACATTGAACATATACATAAGAATAAAGTAGCCCTTCCATCGAGATGATATTTAAGGAACACCCTGTCATGTCCTGAATGTAATTCCATAACCTACAAATGATGTGAAAAGAGAGGAAAATATGCTCAAGGGATTCCACAACGCCATAACATAAAGGGAAGGCCGAGGCAAGATGAATCCCAATCCTTTGAAGAGTGCATTGGACTGGTAGTCTTTTCATCCATATTTTCCATAGAAGCAAAAAATCATTGGGTGGAATGAAGAAGGTCTTGAAAGCAAGTAGCCACCTGGGTGCTGGGATTGTCCAACACAAGAGTAATTGTAAAAGCTCTGGTATTGAGGATCCCATTAGTACCAGGCTCCCAAATGAGAGTGTCTTGATCCATGTACTTGTAGTTCATGAATTCAGAATGTAGATTGGAGGGGATGAGATCCAGAAAGTATGGATTGAAATTCTACACCGAGACAATCTAGGCATGCATAATATTCTAGGGAATAATAACATCCTACTGGAGAGGTCTGGAAAGCCAGGAAGTTGTCCAGACATTCATAGTTGAGTCTCTAATAACTAGCCATTTTGAAGAAATTAGAATCCTATTGAAGGAAGACTTTATAGCAAGCTAAACCATGGATGAGAGGTAATGAGGATATTCAGTCCATAGTCTTGATATAAACCGGGCACCAATGAAATCCATTGGATTTTCCTGGGATGTTATGAGATTCCATGTAAATTTGATGATGAGGGCTTCATTGAAGAGAGCCAGATCCTTGATGTCAAGACCCCCCCATATCAATGGGTTTGATGCATTCTTTCCAGGAAACAACCACCAGTTTCTTTCCATACATGGATCCAGTCCATATGAAGTTTCTTATAAGCCTTTGAAGCTCCTTGATGAGATTTCTAGGCCATCTGTAAATAGAAAAAACATATACAACATGGATGTGACCACAGAGTTAACAAGATAGATTCTTCCTTCTTGGTACATTGCCTTCCCCTTCCAATTAGCCATTTGATCAGTGATACGTGTGAAAATGGACTAAAGATGACATCTTTTAACTCTACCCCCCAAAAGTGGTACACCATGATAATTAGAAGGTAGAGAACCCTTCTTAACTCCAAGAAACCGAGCAAGGTTTCTTTGCCTTATGATAAAAACTCCCTTCCCAAAAACAACAAAGGATTTAAGGAAGTTAATAACCCATCCTGAAACATCTTCATAATGGGAGAAGATATTGTTGATCGAATTAACTGTTTTGAATTCTGCCCTTCCCAATAACATGATATCATCTGCATAGAACATATGAGAGGGGGAATGAAGATCCCTTTCGACTTGAATTTTATTATACAAACCACCATGGACCAGGTTATCAAGGCAGTGACTTAAATAATCCTCATCCAAAGGAAAAAGAAGACAAGAATGAGGAAATATCCACCACTAGTGGGTTATGATCTGAGTGTATTTTAGGGAGAAAAATACCAGAGGCAGTAAGGGTGCTGTTATTATCATGAATTTGAAGAAAACATTTATCCAATCTACTAGCCTGTCTTCCATTTGGAGTTTATCTACCCCAGGTAAATTCAGTACACACCATATCTATCTCAATGAGATTACATATTTCAATGCATTGAGAGAAATCCTTGGCTGAAATCCCGTTAAAACAGAATCCAGTATTCTCATCTTGTCTCAGAACAGTGCTAAATTCACCTGCGATGATCTATTTTGAAGGCATCTGAGATGATAAGGAAACCATGTAAAACCATAATTCTCTCCATTTCAGATAAAAGTTATCAGCATAAACACAATAAATGAAATAGTTAAACCCATTCAAGAAAACTAAGATAGAAACAATTTGTTTCCCTTGTGTACAGCAGAGTAAGTTAATAGAATCATGTTTAAGCACCCATAAACTCTCATCATTTCCATCATGAATTTTGTGATTACCAAAGGAGTATCCAAGGGATTCCCACTTAAAGGTATTCTAGTTGACAAACTTCATTCTTGGATCAACAATTTCAATTATGAGTGGTTTGTTGGTCAACACAACATGTTTAAGGGCCTTGACCGTGGGAGTTTTCCCAAGCCCTTGAAAATTCCAGAATAAGATCTTCATTTGTTTGAGGCAGTCATGGCCCTTGTTTGAGCCCCACCCCTAGAGAGATCTTTTTTGATTCTTCCCTTCCCCTTTCCATTAGGTGGGTATAAGACTGCATCACGGGCTACTGCGTATGAGGAAATTACTACAGTTGGGTGTTTTTTAATGGAATCTGGAGGCTATTTCCATGAATTTAAAACGTGGCTATAGGACTACAGGGATGAAGATACTACTATGATTCCAAACTGTGGAAATACCCCAATTTCCATGGGCAGAAGCAAGGATATATCCCTATAGCCATGCCAATAAGATCCAAAGTTTGATAAACCATGGCTATAACCTATGTTCATGGATTTAGGGTCTATAGACACTATTACAAACCATAGATGTAGATTTATTTTGTAGTAGTGTAGGTTCAAGATCATGGATTTTACTTTGGTCTGTTGGACATGGGATCTAGGGAGTAACAGTTGAGCATGTACTCAAGCTACCCTTCTGGTGCTAGAGTCTTTTAGTTATTTATTCATTTTTTAGTTTAGTCCATTATATTTTATTACCTAATGTATGTCTATAACTTGTACATGGGGGAATGTTCATGCATGGTTAATCATTACTTTTTTAGTTTTGGTTAGTTATTATCTTCCATAATTGTATTATTTATAATAACCTCTTTTACACTCAAATTATTTAGCCAGATTCTCCCCACCATTCCATTGTTAGTCCTTCATAGCATGTTGTTAGCCTCTAGAATATATGGAGGCAATCATGAGACCATGTAGTGAACCATCTCAGGGAACTGTATTAGTGGATCCCAGGTTGGGACTTTACAACCCATAAGACTCATATCAAATTCACTATCCATAAAGTTGGAAAATTACTTACAAATAAAATATTTTGAAGATCTAAAAATAATATCACCAGTATAAAGTAGTAAAATAACAATATCATTTAAAATTATTTTGATAAGGAAATCAAGATATACTTTACCATTATTAAAATCATTTTTGAACCAAAAAACCTCTCATACCATGTCCTAGGTGAATGTTTAAGAAAATATAAACCCTTTGATTGTTTAAAAGCATTATTAGAGAATTTATCATTTTCCAAACTATGTATATGAGAAACACTAATAGAAAACTATGCTATAAAAACATTTTTAAACCATGGATATAGACCTAAAAACAATGTCTATATGTAATAGCCACAATTTCATGGGTCATGGATATACGACAAAACCTATATCAATGGTTCAAAACCAGGGAAATAGGTTTACTTCCACAGTTTATAACTTTATCAGTAGAAATCACGATGCAAGACTTTAAACCATGCTTTTGAAATGTGGCAATAAGCCTATAGCTACAATTTAGAACTGTGGAAATAAGCCTAAATACATTGTTCAAAACTATGGCAATAGACTCCAAATTATAGAAACAGTTGGCCCCTTAAACCCTTCTAAAACCCATATATTAGATGGGAAATTAGACCACCATCGCTCCTTTTATTCACAGTCAATACAAATAGTACACCATTCAGAAAAAATATATCCAAGAAGTTAGAATCACCATATAATGGGTATGACTAGATTTAATATTTCCACAATAAAAAGAAAACAGATAACATAGGAGATACACTAGAAATAGTTCAAACAAATAGAACACCATTCAAACAAAATCTAGATAAACAATTATAATCACCATTGAATGGGTATGACTGTTGCTTATTTCCATAACTTGAAGAAAATAGATAAATTTAGGAGAACAACAACAAACAACACTAATTAGATCCATGTCATTCAATGCATCCTGACTCTCATTACCATAGTATACACCACTATTGTAGAAACATATGAATATCATTTCATTCTCAGTATGTGTTCTGGTTTTATTGGTCAAATAAATCTGTTGTTCACTTAGAAGATCTCCATGAACAGGTTTGAGATATTGATACCATGATTAAATTCTAGTTATTCCTTCTATTAGAATATCCATTCAACATATACATAGTATAATTTAATTTTATGCCCACAAAATATACTATTGTTTCGGAGCTAGAAATAATTAGTACTTTTAATAGTCATCCATTGGATACTATCCTCCATGTCCATTATCATTTGGAGAGTGATGAAGAAAATACAACCCACAGATGACATTCTTAAGAAATCTGGGATTGGTCTTTACTCAATTTATTGAGTTTGTATAGCTATAAAAGACACTAAATCTCAGGTATATTTTCAGTACTCATTTGTTAGGTCTGTTTGGGGCATTTTATAAAACTTGTATGAAGTAGAGTACTTCCCGGATGATGCACCTACTAGTCTTCTATATTTATACAATAATCATGAGGCCTCTCCTCAACTAAATAATCTTCTTAAAACTATAGTTTCTGAAGCATGGTATTAAATTTGGGGGAGTGGAAAAACAAATTGATATAAGGAGTGTGCTATTAATCTTAATATAGTTATGAATAACCTTCTCTTAGAGTCATATTGGATGCTTCTAAGAACACTAGTCTTGTTGGAAATTTAATTAGGTAGTTCATAGTATTTGATAGGTTGGGTATCCATGGAAACTACAGGAATTATAATGGATTTATTTCTATTTTTTAGAAATTCTTTATAATGGGTTGGATTTAAATAAATATGGATGGCATTGTGGGGTGGTGGTGGAATATGTAACTAATATGGAGGGAGTTATTGTGGAGATTAAAATAGCCCATCAAAATGGTTGGAACCTGATTTGGCTGGAACCATACTATTCTTGATATATGTCATAACAGCTTAGGAAAAATTCTCCATCATAGAGACATTATGTGATGTGGGAGGACTGAAAGCTCTATTTTGAACAAATTTATTTTATTGTGTCTCATATTTTTAGGGAATCTAATGTCAATGATGACACTCTCTCCAACCTTAGTGTTCAGTCAAAGGTTATAACTGATTCTTGAATGCTTCAGAGTCTATTGAGGAGTGTTTATTCCTTGACGTTTGTAAATCATTATCTCTTTTATTTCATTTTTATCCCTAGATTTTTCTTGATGAATATATTATTTTTATTACTATTATGTTAATTAATACTAAGATCAATTTCTCAAAAAAATTACTTGAGATGAAACCCATGTTCTATAAAACACAATCTACTAGATTAAGAAGAAAACCATGTTTCAATTTTTTAACCTAACTGAAAACAATTGATAAACCCAGGTTTGGATTTCTAAGAACCAAATTAGAACTCCATTATCTAGTATTTTATGCATATAGTTTTAAAAAATTCCTAATAAATAAAATTCAAAAGTTTCAATTAAAAAAACAGTAAGGATCAAAGTTCAATTTAACTATTGACAAAGAATGACTAACCCATACCAAGATTGTGGACTTCTTCTAGAGTCTTTACCACAATAAAGAGAACATGGAAACTAGTCTTCAGGTGATGTATGCACGTGCAATAAAAATTTGTAATCTTTCCTCTAAGAGACTATAAGGTGACCTTGTAAAAGATAAAGTGATGAAGGAAGGAAGTAAAACAAAATCAACTTATAAAAGGATTTAATGAAGGAGATATATGAATATATCACAAAAATCATGATCAATCTAAATAGAAATATTAAAAGGTGTGGATCTTTTCAAACCCAAATCCTACTTTTTTGGGAGGTATCATTCAATAATGTATCACATTTAGATGATATTTATAATTTATGAGATTTTTGTAATATAAAAAAGGGAGAGTTTTAGAATATTTGATCATATTTTCCCATCTACATATCCCTAAATATCCCACAATGAAAAAAATGAATGTAAATAGATAATGAAAATTAAACTCACTACACCTATGAGTTATTTTTTTTGAAATCCCTATATAGGAATAAATTTAAAAAAAACCCCTTTGGTAGTGTTCCTTTTCCTAATTGAGTGAAATAAAAACCCAATACCATTATTGATTGATTTTCACCAAAACTCTATTTATCGCCTATTAAACTAATTACCAATGAAAGAAATAGATAGAAGCAATTTAAATCAATAATAATTCCATAATGTTGTAATTTAAAGTTAAGCATTAAATAGGAGAAATTATGAAAGCTAATTTTTAGATAGGTGGAAGGATCATCCATCATGGAGTATAAAAATTTGTATTCTTATGATAATTTGTACCAGACATTAACTAGAATTATAAATTCTTGAAAAAGGAATATAGTCTATGGTGAGTAATCATGAAGATCATATCTTGGGGGGGAGCCATCAATAGAGGAGAAACTATAAGAATTTTACCATGTTGTTCTTAATCTGCAATTCATTACATCTACATGGCTCGAAAGAAGAAATTGATAGTGTAGTTGATGATTGTATTGGAAAACATATTTATTAAGATTGATTCGATGAGATTCATCTTGTCCTACTTACATATGTGGAATTATGAAAGGTAGGGGTTGTTTATTGGAGACTGTTGGGAGTGAATGGTCTATTCTGGAATATTTTTCCAAAACATTTCTATGAATATCACGTTTTAAGGGAAGTTTTGGTTTTCCTAGAGAGTTTAATTAACCCATTTAGTTCTTTTTCTCTAGTATTTTTCTTTTGTATTGAAACACATTATGTTTTCATATTTGAACTCAATAATGTGTTTCATCGACAATGATACATGTAGATATGTCGATGTTACTTCTCAAGAACAATTTATGAGGTTTGTCCCAAACATTAATCGAATAAAGAACCAGTGATGAATAAAGACTATTTTTATTGCAATTTTTTCATTACAATGGTATTGAGTTAAAAAATAAGAAGTACTAGATATATCACTTTAAATTATTCAAAATATGTCATCCAAAACCAAATAGTTTTTAGGATGGAGGATGAAATCTCAAAGTCAATAGAATGTTTCTTTATTATGAGTAGTGATGAATGAAATTGGTTCATTCATAATTGGAATAATTGGTTACTAAATGTCATCAATGTAAAAAAAATATTATGGAATAAATATCTTATAATGATCTGTAATTAGGTGGAAGAAAGCAATTATAAAAAAAGGTCCAATGCATTCCTAGGTTTGATTGGGATAAAATTACAAATAAATTTATGGACTCTCTTGGTATTTAAATATTTCATAGATAATATACCTTAGAAAAGTGTACCTTAACAAGATTGTCAGTTTCTATGGTATCACTAAATCTAGAAGTATTGGAAGATATTAACTACATAATCATAGAAGAAAGGTCTAAAATATATGGTATAAGAATAATGTTTTTCAATAGAACTAAAAATCACAATGTGGAAGAATTTTATGTTCCCTGAAGTGGTGGGAGTTTGTTTTGAAATATGGATTTAGTAAAATTTATAGATGGGAGAATTGTTCTTAATGAAAAAGGGTATACTAGTATGTGGAAGAAGTTGATGGTGGTGATATTCTATAGGGATAATGTTTTGGGATGGTGTTTCAGCAATTACAATGTTTCTTATAGAGTGATTAATTTTTGAAAATATATTTTTTTTATGAATATCTTATGTAAGATAATTCAAAATAAGTGTTGTTATATTTCTAAGTAACAAAATTAATTGTACTAAGCATAAAGAAAGAATAAAAATAAGGTCTTGAGATTATAAAGTGTAAAAAAAGTTGATGATCTAATGAAGAAGGGGTAAATAGTGCTTAAAACAATATACTATTGGTGAAAGGATATAAATGAGATGTATAACAATGTGAGAGTTACTCACTCTAAATATTTTTCAATGATAATAATAAAAAAATGATGAAGGATTTATTAGTGATATATATATTCATTTCAATAATAAATGGTGATATTTTTCCTAGAAATACTCTATTACAGTTTGTATCAAATTTTATCCCCTATATCATGGTGATTTGTATCAAAGTATTGGGCATCCAACATCAAGAAATAGCATGCTTTAAAATAATATCTTCCCCCAATAGATGTTATAAAAAAAATAATTGTGCTAGAGAAGATTAAGTTAGCAAAGAGATTATGTTTCCTCAGTAAGTTTTAATTGTTCATGTGTATTCGTTCTCCAAATTGGCCTCTCTCTTGATATGAAACTTTATTTATGTGGGTGTGAGAGAAAATTAGCTAATGAAATAGCACATCCCCTCTCCAATCTAGTCCTCTTACCCAGGTCCTACACCCATTCAGTGATCAACAGCCCCCTTGCACCAGCTCCCCCTTCCCCCTGCACCAGCCCTCCATCCCCCACATTCACCAGCCTCCCCCTCCCCCTGCACTAGCCTCCACTCCCACCATCCCCCCAACCTTGTGCACCCCCACCTTCACTAGCCCCCCTACTGCCCCGAGCACCAGTAAACCCCCAACCCCCATGCACCATCACCCATCCCCTCCTACACCTGAAACAACCCCCCCCCCACACACACACACAAAGACACCTACACCAACCCCTGCACTAGTCCACCCCCACACACATTCCCCCATGCACCAATCCCCCCATCACCCCCAAGCCCCCCTCCCCCCACAGCCCCACCTACACCATCCACCATCCACCATCCCCTCCTGCACCCCCAGCACCTACAACCCCTCCTACACCATCCCCTAGTTCCCCCTAACCCCCATCCCCTCCTACACCAGCTCCAACCATTTGAAGCAAACCCTAGACCCTCCTACACCCTCAACTTCACCATCCCCCCAGCCCCCATCCCCCTACACCAGTCCCGCTACACCAACCACTTACAAGGTAAGGAGGAATCAAGGAGGGAGGAGTAGAGTAGGGTATTGTCCTGCACGAGGGATAGTGGGGGAGGGGGATGAGCTCACTAATATTATTTTTCCTACTAAAGATTCCAATGAGCTCACTAATATTATTGTTCTGAGAATCACATTTAATTGACCAGTTCTTATTACATAGGCTTCTAAAACGAAATTTAGAACTTTCTGACATAAATAGAAATTTTCAACCGTTCTCACATACTAATACATTTGTTGTGTCTAGGAAACCATTTGATGTTTAATGTTACCTTGTAGGTGTTTGTGTAATAGGGGTAGATTTTTGGTTGATAGTCAAGTGGGTATGATTTCTAACTTTGGTATTAGCTTTTGTTGTCAACGCATCAGTCAATATATGAATCATATTCAAACTCAAGTGGAATTGGATAATTTCAAAGTTGTGAAGACCATTTGGATGTTTAATGTATATATAAACAAGATTGGAGTTGAAGGGAGAAGTTTTAAAGAATTTTTGTTCTTATAGAGACAATCACATCGCAAGGGAGAGATGGTTGCACGAACTTGTGGTCATGTCGTGGTGTAGTTGGACATGAAAAATTCAATACCCCTTAGGTGTTGAGGATTGAGAGGTCACGTTGCAATGGAGATTTTTCACAACATAATTCCTTATGGAGTTGAGAAGTTAGAAGGCACCTAGTTTTTAGAAACTATGATACCACACCACAATGTACCTTGTTGCGTCGTGAAGAAAATGGTTGCATCAAAATGATTATGGTCACGTCATGATTCGTTCCATAAATCCAATTTTGATTGTTTTGATGATTTGAATTATTGGATTATTCAAAGGCTACTCAAACCTGATCCTAAAAGTCCCTAAACCATATGAAGGGTGATTAGAATAACTAAATGTTATTTATTTTTATATATATACATACACAAAAAACACCCGAAAACATATTCCCTAATTCTAACATATATGAATAACTATTATATTTTTTAAATATATTCATAAAATGAATCCCAATATTGAGAAAAGGATGTAATCCAATCCTGACCAGTTGTAAATCAAAGGCTTAAACATATCATGTTAGTATAAAAATGTGCAAAGTGTAATAGAGTGTGGAATTTAAAGATAAATGCAGCATGAAGTTTAATGAACATAATGATAAACTTATTTGAATGGTAATAACTAATGTTTGGATAATAATCAAAAACAAATTTTGTAAGGTGATTAAAATTAGGTTGTCAATTAATCCAGGTCTGAAATGAAGAATGTGAATTAATAGAATGAAATATAGTTCATTAAATAAATATCTAGGGTAATGGTTTATAAAATAGTTGGCAATGAACTATGTGCCGTAGAATAAACCAACATTATTGGTCTATTAAAAAAGTAGATTGTCTATATCTAGTGTAATGTTTTCCTACATATACGAATTTGTTAATTCGTATGACTTATAATGATATTCTAAATAGTAAAAGAGAGGAATTTTTAATGGTTATTTTAATAAAAAGATTAAAATTAGGTGATGTTGTTCAATTATTAAATGCTCTAAACACCATAATTATATCTACAATAAAAATTCAGTGAATTTGAAGATAAGATATTTAAAAGTTGATTTGTACACAAGATTCGAAGATAAAACCTATGTCCTGGAGCTATCTAAGGATAATACCCACTTGAAAATGGCTAGTTTATTTTAATATAGTTATTCCATGATTTGAATTTCATGCGTCGGTGAGTTATAGGAGGAATTTATGGAGTAGGCTTAACCACAACCCAAGACACCACAATCATAAAAGGATCATTTCAAATCCTCTTGTCATTAAAATTATTTACATGAAAGATAAATGAAAATAAAAGGGCATGGAATTTCTTGTAATGAATCAAATTTATGAGACTGAATCTACATGGGGTGACTTTAAGAAAGCTGAAGTGATATGAAATGAGGAGATAAAACGTAGATAAATTTAAAAAATATTGAATTAATATAACTATACAATAGCTCACTTGAATGAAACCCAAAATAAATAAACTGAATCGACTGTAGTTTCATAACACTGAAACTTGAGAAATCAAATCACAATGAACCAAATACAATAGTTTAAAATTAAATCATAAAAAAATAAAAAAATAGCTAAATATAAAGAAACATAACTAATTATAAGGGAACCAAATGGAATTGAACAAGATAGAAATGAGCCAAATAAAATAGAAATAACTCGAAATTACTCAAATTGACCCAAAAGAAAACACACCCCAATATATTTTGAATAAAATAAAATTGACCCAAATATAAAAAAAATGAGATTTTGGTGTATTCCATTGAGGATAGGGTCCTGATCACATGACACATACGTAAAATACTAGAAAATATAAATATATAAAGGCATATCAAATGATCTGTAAAAAATAGTGAAATGAAATTGCTAAACCCGAGACACAGAATTATGATAAAGATAGAGGGATGAGGTATACTCAATACCTTTACAGTTTAGGGACCATATAACATTGAATTGAAATCGGATATCCCTCCATCCATAATTGAGAAACCATAACAATGTTATGGAATTAATCTGTAAATTCAAATCAACATCTACTTATGGTAACCCTAGACAGTTAAGAAGATGAAATTCAATAGAAGAGAATGAGGTAAGGATTTTTCATGAAAAATAAATGAACAGATAATTTACCTAGTGTTTATGAATGGGGTTAGTGATAAATCACATAGGGAAGTGGATAACAAGGGTAGGGCATAGTTCTGGTGAGAAATCCGAGAGGTGGGGTGGCCATGTCAGAGGAGAAGGATCTCATTGTGGTGGGGTAGCTGCATTGGAGGAGGACCATAGAAAGTGGTGTGGTCACGTTAGAGTGGTGTTGAGTGGAAGATATTTACATCGAAATAGGGTCACTGTGAGGTGGGGGGTTGGAGTCATGTCGGCATGGACATGGGGAGGTCATGTTAGTGGGGAGGTGGGCTGGAAGCACTGGATCTGTATTGGTAGGGAGGTGTCAGAGCGGCGTCAGAGGTGAGTCGGCGAGGAGGTGTGCTTGCTACGTCGAAGATGAAGGGGGATGAGGAATCATGATGGGAGGATGAGGGGGAGGAGGGGAAGAGTAATGGTGAGGGAGGATAAATTTTAATGGAGTAATCGCCAAGGGAGAGGTTTGAGGGAGGGAGAGGGTTTGTGGGTGAAGAGGAATGCCCTGATAGAGATAAAATTTCATGGACATGTTTTTATGCCCAGCCTTTTGGTTGCAGCTATATCTAACTCAATTTTCACAGATCATTTAAACCATGGATATATATCCATGGCTATAGGTCATTTTTATAATAGTGGAACATAAACTTCTTCCTAAATAATTCCTTTAAAAACTTAACTTTTAACATTCATTTAAAATAACTTAAAAAATTGAAAAGTTTTAAAAGATAACTAGATTATAATATATTAAATTCATGAAATAAGAACAATTGAGTCACTGCACATGATCCTTAGACCAGTTGGTAAGGACTCTGTAAGTGCATCCAGGAGACCCGGGATCAAATCCAGGTGGATAAATTATTTCCGGGTACGGTAGCAGTACTGTAGCGGGAACTATGCTGTACTGTAGAGGAACTGTAGCAGGTACTGTTTGGTACTGTAGCAGCCGGGTCCTTTAAGGCTTTTGGGCCACCCAGGCCTTCGGGTCAGTATGTCCTTCTGGCCACCTCAATGCTTTCGGGCCACCTTCAGTGCAGATGAAAACCAGAAAACCGATGAGGAACAAGATCTACAAGGAGGATGAGCAATGATCTTTCACCATAGTAGAAGCTAAACGTATTGCAAGAATGAGAGGGCATGCCACCTTCCATCGGGACAAGCCTGTGCATGCACAGGAATGCCTAGCCGAATAGCCATGCGAAGCTGGAGAGATTATTTCACGATGAAGATGCTAGGGAGGAGCAGTTCAAAGTAGTTAGTCTGGGTTATATGCATTGTTTGAAGCCTATGGGAAAAATGATTTCTTCTAAGGCCTACAGGCCATGTAATATTTACACCTATGGGCCTTGTAAGGGTTCCACCTCACCCCTTGAAAGGTGGATTATCAAAATCAATAAAAAATGATGGCCTTCGGGCCATTGGAACAATTGACTCACAAAAAATTCTACCTTATTCTTGATAATGAAATTGATCTACAAACATAGATTTATCTAAACAAGTTGAATAGATACATCGATTTTTTATTTAAAAAAACCTTTAGTTCCTATAAAATTCTTATCTAAAGGGGGTTCAACTTAAATCTAAACATTATTTCTAGAAAACTAAATAAAAACATATTTCATAGAAATAATCCAATTATAATATTTAAAATCATTAAAGATCATTAGGCACACCATCAGAAACAAAAATATATATTCATAAAAATTAAGAACAAAACTTCTAGTCTTACTACCAGAATCGACATTAACAAAAACATTATAGACATGGTGGTATTTATGAACCTTATAGGAATTAGTAGACAAATAAGAAATAT
The DNA here is from genome assembly GCA_963277665.1 of Viscum album. Lineage (NCBI taxonomy): Eukaryota > Viridiplantae > Streptophyta > Magnoliopsida > Santalales > Viscaceae > Viscum > Viscum album. Next base: position 325,894,354 of record OY728163.1, read on the forward strand.
TAATATCACCATGAACACTTAAATCATATAGATGGTTTTCTTCACAAAAATTAAAATCATTAATACCATCTTGAAAATATTCTAAAACAAAACCTTTCTTAAAAACATCTTTAAAAAATTTAACTTGAAAAATATTCTTATACAAGCATAGTTATTTTTATATAAACATGAGAAGATTGAATGTTATAATAATAACCAATAAATATACCTTCATAACTTTTGTAATTAAATTTATCCAGGCTATCCTCTGTATTTACGAAAAACACATAACACCAAAAATACATTACAATAACCAACAATTGGATTTTCTTATAAAACAATTCATAAGGGGTTTTATTTAAAATTGTATAATTAAAACTCTATTTAAAATATAAAGTTACTTATTAATATATTTAACTAAAAATATTTAGATAAGACATATTATTTTAATATATTTCTATCTATTTCAATAATATTTAATTTTTTCATTTGACAACACCATTTTTTACAGTGTTCTTAGAGCAGAAAAATTATATAAATATAATTTTATTCATGAAAATTTTAAAACAAAATTAACAAAATAATGAAAATTATAATTATAGTAAGAAAAATTAAATAAACTTTTTTATATTTCACTTTATTAAAAACTAGTTAGTCTAGATAAAGTCTCTCTTTTATGAGACATAAAGTCATTCTGATTAAATGTACTAAAATAATCAACTATCATAAAACATATTTCAGACCTCCTAATCCCAAAAAATCATAATAATTATTTCTAACTAAATAAGTTATAATATTTTTTAATCTTTGACTTAATTAAGATATTTAATTCTAATTTTATATTATTTACCTTCTAAATAGGAATGATAAGTAAAATGCTTGCAAATTTTCATATCGGGTAGCTGGTACACATGTTCTTTCTTTGAAATTTTGTGTAAAAATTGAATGTTACCAGGTTAAAACCTCTAATTACATAAGAAATAATATGTTTCTATTATATTAATCCACCTGAAATTCTAGTTTTTTAATCTATAAAAATTAATAGAATAAATATTTTCTTTCCATTTAGTATTAAATAACACATTTTCATTTCTACAAACTAAAAATTTATTATATTCATATTTAAAACTCTTTACATTATATCAAAATTGTGAAATATAAATTATGTTATTTTTCAAACCTTCAAAATATAAAAATTTATAAATAAAAACAATATTAGAAATAACTTCTTCACCAAATCCCTTAAACATACTATTTTAATTATCAACTAATGTCACAGAGCTTCCATCACATTGATTATATGATCAAATTATATATGGATATCCATTCATATTTATAAATAATATTTTGTCCATGTATCATTTATCATTGAATCTATTAATTCATGTTACCTATAAATATTAATTAGGTAGAAAAAAATTTTGTTACTCAAGATATCTTAGTCAAAATTAGGTTAGTATAAGAAATTTTCGGTACCCATATAGATTTTAATGAATCATTCCTGGGTAATCTAGAGGATAAAATATTTTAAATAAACGTATTAGTATAACCTAGTGATTGAGAAAACATTAATTATCACTCATTATCATAATGTGATTTCATTCAATATTTAAATAATTATACATTTTATATATTTTCCTTTTGAACTTTTAACAAAATTAGATTTTAACATATTTGTAATTTTACTATTGTACACAAAACCATTTTGATCTTAATTAGATTAATTCATTGAAATCATCATATCTTTTTATTCATAACCTTGATAAAATTGATAAAGTTTATTTCACACTATCAACTTCCTTTTTGAGACTATCTTTCTATTTTTGAGTTGAATCAAAATCAACATAAATATTTCAATTTGAACATAAAGCGTAATTTCACATTTTTTCAATTTCTTACTTAAATTATTCATTTTATTTTTTTAGCATTATCTACTTCATTAGATTAAAAATAATTTAAAAATGAGATAATTTTATTAAATAGTTATTTTATTTATTGAATTTTTTCTATTTTTGATATGTTTCTTATTCCCTTCATTTATTTTTTTACATAATTTTGTAACCCTTAAAATATCTTTCTGGTGTTTCTCATTCCCTTCATTTAAATAATCAAAGTTATAGACATCAATATTATAATCATAACCATAACATAATTTATCAAAACATCCTTTTTTGTTTATTTTCTTTTAAATCTTGTTTTATTTTTAGATAATATGATTTGAAACACAATTATATTTACTTGATGTACCTTTCTTTCTTTTTTGGTCATCCTTATAATTTTTCTAAGTCAATTCCCAAAACTATTTTTTCTTTATAAATTTATAAATAAATTTTCATTAAAATTTTAAATTTATTCATTGTCACATTTCTATACCTTAGATTTAAAAAATATAGATGTAATAATTATTGGTGATTTTAATGTAATACATTGTTTCTTTAAAGTCACTTCTTATGCAATATTCATTAACTCAAGATCACATTTTAGAACTGATATGAAGAGTTAATCCAATTTTTATTCTTTTAAATTATTACCTTTATACATCACAACATTATTTGAATTTCATTTCTTATCCATAACTCTCAGAAATATTTCCATAAGTATTGGGTTCTCTAATGTTTCTTTGAGGGAATTCATTCCATTCAAAATGCCCATGAATCATTGGAACATTTGATTAACACTTTTATCTTCATCCATCATTAAGTATTTTCACTTTTCACAAATCATTCAATGTATGGTTCTAATCATATTATTTGAGATATGGTGAGTTATTTTTAGAATCATCTAAATCTCATCAGCTTTTTTACATATAGATACCTGACTAAGAAAAATTCTGTTAATAGTAAAATATAAAATATTTATAACTTTTTAGTTAAAAACATGTTGATAAGTAATGTTTCTTTTGTGATTTTCTAGGTCAAAATCTAGTAGTTTGGATGGTTTTAAAATTATCTACCAGTGTTCTATGCTTAACTGCTTGAGTTATGCCTCCATTCTAGATTGTCTGTAACCGCAGTCATATCCATCAATGTGAGGTGGATTTTGAGGAATCCATGCATCCTTTACAATCATTACTTGAATCTTACAGATCCTTTCCTTAGACTGTTAAGTCTATGAAAATGATAAAATATTACAATTTCAAAAAAATAATCAATATAGAAGAGGAATATATTTTTTATATTAGGTGATTGATATCAAAAGAAGAATCAATAGATATAATCTATGTTCCAATCACATATATTAATTTTTATGGTATTTGTTAGAGTATATAACGAATATATCCTTGAAAGGTAAAACCATTGATACCAAGTGTTAGGTTTGAATGGTGAAGACATATATTCTAGGGTTGGCATAAATAAACAAGATATTTTTAAAAAAAAATAAATTTATTATTATAAAGTAATTATTAGAGTTAATTAATCACGTTAATTAGTATTAGAAAACAAAAAAATTAACACAAGGAATTTTTATTGTAGTTCAGTCTAAGGTGGAACTACTATACTCTTACGAATCTCTACTCGATGTGAGATATAAAGCACACTATATTAATTTTTAAAGGGGAATCATAGCCTGATTATAACCGACTTTTTCTAGTGGAAGTATAACCAAGACACTTGATTTTTTTATTGTGAGTCAAAAACCAATTTCAACACTAAAGTTATACTATAGGATTAAATGCCTTAACTGACCCAAATTGATAATCAAGGACTCACAACCAAAATAAATAGAATTATTTTCAATAAAAAAGCATAAATAAAATTTGTGAGAACATATGAGAGATAAGAAGTAGTGTTGTAGACATAAGAACAAATAATTAAATATATTGATAAATGAAAAAACCATAATTATGGGTCCTTGAGTATTGGATTAGCTCATCTCATCTAAGTAGTATTAGTTGAAGTGTTTTAGGTACATTACTAGAGATATTTTCTAGTATATGAGAGACATATTTACATAGGAAGAATTTAACAACACTTTTTTTTCATAATATCACTTGAAAATAAGTAATCTTGCATTGAAGAAGTACTATTTCAATATTTCTGTATATATTGATCTCCTTGAAGAAACACTCAAACTACTTAAATAATATATAAACACAAAACACCATGACCAATGGTCAAATAGTTACAATTCAAATTAATTATTACAAAATCATCAGAGAGAGATAAATATATTATTGTTAAAAAATTATCACTAACAAAATTAACCACTTAAAGAAAAATTCAATCCAATTTAAAATAGTTATTATAAGAATTCAAATAATATTCATAAAAATAAGTCAAGGATAATCCCATTAAAATATTTAACATTTCCATTAAAAAATTTAAATCTAAAAACCCACTACTTAAATGTATATAGATATATAGAAATTTAAAAAATAATGAGTGACACTGCATTAAAAATGTAAAAAAATGTTTTTTTGATTTTTTTAACATTCAATATGAATTTGTAAAAATTGGAAAAAAATACAAATAATAAATTCTAAATTTTTAGTTTCATGTTGTATCTTTAGGCATGAAATGACGAATAAACTTAGAATTTATTTAAAAATGTTTAAAATATCAAAAAAAAACTTCACATAGATTTTATGTAATTAATTAGAATTTATAGAATCAATAGAATAATTTAAAAACCGTTTACAAACATGAGACAAATCATAGTATAATGAAAGATGTGAGAAAATAGTATATTACATACATTGAGGAAAAAATTAACAGCTTCATAAAGGTAATAAGAATGTTTTATACATTGAGTAAGGGTAAAAACTAAGTTTTATACCACAAAAAAGGTAAGATTTAAATTATATAGGCAGTTTAAAGGTAATGGATAATGTGTATACACTTTGTAAGGGATTTAAATTTACATCAAATAGAGGTAAAATTCATTTTATACACACTATGAACGGTAGGACACAATTTAGATGCACTGTGTAAAGGTATATGAGGAATTTCATGCCTTGAAAAAAGGTATATTTGAGTTGCATGAAGCTAAAGTAGAATTTTTAAAACTTGTATAATTATAAGGAGAAATATTTAAGACTGCATAAGGGTGCATAAAAATATGTGAAATGTTTAAACAAACTTTATGAAGTGATGAAAATGGTTTTTTTTAACCTCTATTCAATTAAATTTTTATTTCTTCTAAAAATGTACCATAGTGGCACACCCTAGGGTCGATCACAAGGAGGCCGCTCAAAACACACTACTTTTATATTGTCACTATTTAATAAAACTAACTTACATAATATATATAGGGTGATTTGAAAAGATAAATGAAATATAAATAATACTAATAATAACAATGAAATAAAAACACAAAATTAATTTCAAAGATGAAATGAAGGCACTTGTTCTTAGGGGGTCATGGTGTTTGAAATCATTGTTTAAAAGAATTATAAATATTAAATTCAATGAGATGATCAAGCTCTGTCACACCTCACCTTACCATTTGAAATGTGATTACCCCATACCAAGATCTCTTCTTTTGGGACAATCCTCTTCTAAACATTTGTTAGGAGATCTATTTTCTGACCATCACTACCCAAGCCATACTCTATCATATGCATGACTTAGATAGTAAAGGGAATGATGAATAATAAATGAAGAGAATAATTTGGATGATAGTGAAAAGGGGGAGAACACACACCATGATCAATTTATCCACCACTGAAATTCTTAGAATTAAATAAAGAGATTATAAATTAAAGCACATAGAACACAATTAAAGCATTGTTCCCTCCCATGAACAAGTGAAGGGGTCAGTTCTCCATTTTATTGGGGTTGATAAGGGATAAATGGTGGGATAACACATAAAGATAAAAATGTAAGAAAATATGGATGAAAAATATGAAAAATATATTAAAAGTAAAACTACTTTATAAAATAAAAATAAAATACTACAGAGTGACTAAAAAGTCCAATGAAGGGCTATCCCTGAGTTTCACCACACTAAAATGACTTGGAAGGGTTTTATGGCCCTCTATTTTTAGGCCAAATACCATGTAAATCTTGTAGTGTAGCATTTATTTTTCAGCATTCTGATATCTTCACGATGTGTACCTGAGGTACACGTCCTGTACTCCAGTTCTGAGTTTTCCTCCACGTCCTTCAAATCCATTTTCACGTCGAAATTTCCGCATCAACTAGTACATGTAATATAATTTAGTTACACATCATGTGTCTCCCATAAATGGTAGAATATTCCATTAGATTCTTCTTGATCATTGTTCCAAATTGAATTTTTTATTGACCTTGAAAATTACAGATCATTTGGAAATGTGGTTAGATATTAAGGATTTAATTACCGAACACCATTTTTTATATTTGTTTATTTGCTAATTTTTTTCCATGTTTGACTAATTAAATTAATTCTTTAACTAATTAATTTTATTTTAAAGTTTAACATGGAATTGTTGTGCTGGGTTATATTTCGTATCCAAGTGGAATAAATGTATTTGGACAAACAAATCTTGATTTATGGATCTATTAGTAAAGTGGGGTCTACCATGCAGTCGAGAAAAACTTTTCATAAAAAAATGATTTATTTGGGGCCTTATTTGTTTGAAAGGAAATCTAGTTCAGTTGACATATATTTATCCCACAAAGTAAGGGTTGTAAATAAAATTGAATCACATGATTTGAATTAAAATTTAAGATGATATGATTTAAATAAAAAATACATAAAAAAACTATGAAAAATCTAGAATTAGGGAATTGTTTTTCATTTAAGCTCAAAATAAGACAAAAACCTAAATATTAGAAAACTTCCCATTATCATATATTCAAATCAAAGAATCACACATTAATAAAAAATGAGAAATCTTAAAAAATCTTTTCCAAAACACAATTCCATAATGTCTCATTTATGAAAAACAATTCCCTTTCATTTTCATTCCAAATATTTAAATATATTAAACCTCATAAATTCATCCATGGCCCAATCACAACCTACCTCACATTGAAATTTATGTCACTATTCACTCACGAGAAATTAATTCTAGAGTTATGCTCATACTTGTAAATTTCATGTATCACCATAGGCTTATGTAAATTCTCATTTCTCCACAGTGTGAACCGTGAAAATGAATTAAATCATGAGGTCTTTAATTAATGGTTCAAATGACTCTGTGGATTTGGTTTGGTGGCTAAATGATTTAAAAATTCAAGTCTAGAAAGATATGGTTTGACATTTAGGTACAATGCATGAATAATCAAGTGAAAACATAGGTTGAAACTCACTCAAACCCCCCTAGGAAAATGAAACACAACACTACCATTTTTTTGACATGGGAAAAGATACAATCAGTGATTAAAAATAATTATATAATCCATGTTCTCCCCATTCTTTTCCTTTTTTTAATTTGTTTAGTGATGCTCTAGAAATGCATAAATTTAGTTTCACTTTTTTCGTTTTTTTTCATGGAGGATGAGCTGAAAACTGAATATAATGAATGAAGGAAAATTCATGCCCCAGAATTTTGAGAGGTAAATGATTCATAAATGAAATTACATTGAGAAATTCAAGCTCATCTCCATTTCCTTTTTTAGGGTTTCTTCTGAAGGAGAAATGGATGAAACAAATAAAGTATAATTAAATGATGACTCATGCCCTATTATCAAACCATGCATAGACCAAAATGATGACTCACACCTAAAACAACCCGAAAATGAAGCACATCCTAGTAAACACACACAAAATTCCATTCCCCCACACCGAAACTTGAAATATCTATGTAGAAATACAAAGAGTATGGGTAGGTATGAAAAATCAGCTTGTAATGTGGCTTAAACATAAAAGGAAATTAATGGAATCTACAGGCTTACGAAGGATTAATGTAAAGGCAAGTCTTAGGATAATGTGTGGATATCCAAATTAGTGACTCAATCATATTAAAAAATTCCAAAAAATACAATTCTTTGAATGAGAAAAGATCACAAATTCTGGTTCTCACAAAAAATCTAATTTTCCCTCAAGAAAGTGTGGGTATCAGAAAGAATATGTACAAGTGGTTTAGAATACCTTACATGCCAAGAAAAATATTTTAGTCCATGTTTCATGGGTATAGATTTAAATAATTGGTCAAACTCTTAAATATGATTGGAAATAAAATTCAAGGAAAAAGGTTTTCACATCAACAATCATTAAATTTTTTTTTCCAAAAATGGATTCAATTATCTCAAAATAAATAAATGTGTGAAAAAGTTATAAAAATATTCATTAAATCTCAAGAAACCTAAAAAATGGAAAATAAAATAGAAAAATCACAAAAAACAATTAGCAGGCTGAAACTCCCCCCACACTTAGTTTTCACTACCCTTCATTTTAGCTCAATAAAAATATGTTTAGAAAAACTAAATGAAAGGGAGGATACAGCATTAATTTATTTTTGAATGGTATCTTTGACTTATGCTCCTATATACTACCACATATTTCTACAAAACTAGAAATAAAGAAACACATAAGAAAATAAATAAATGAAAATAATAAGGAATGGAAAGAAAAAAGGGATAATGCTTGGTTTTACCCCCCAAAAGCTGCTTGGTGTTTACTACCCCTAGTCTGATAGTTGTAAAAGGTTAAACCCAATCCCAAGGTGTACGGGGTTGCATGCTCATCATCCAACACATTTTATTTATTCTGAAATATATCAGTGGATACCGAAAGTGATAACCCCCAAAGAAAATAAAAATATCCCCAACCCCAAGAAGAGATGATGGAAAGAATTTGAGTTGCAAAGGGGGAGGGAAAAGGATAAAAAGATGCTCCCTGGATTGTTATATTGGAGGAGTGGTGTCCACTAGTGTAGAAGGTAGATGAATAGTAAGTGTCTTGTTTTTTGGTATAGGATCTTTAATTTATTCTTCAGGTATTTCATCTTTTGTTCCATATTCCTCATTTTCACCAGTGTATGACTCGACAGGATCCTCTATTATCTACTCATCAAGAGAACCTTCTTCATATTATTTATCCAAATCCTGCATTAGTGGTTCTGAATCAACAATATATTCAAAAGGGATATTAGTTTTAAATTCAGAATCCACAAAATTTGAATAAAAATAAGGCTTAGAAATTAAATCTCCCTCATAAATTTCAGCTTCAAACACTTCTTCTTCAAGGAGGGAAACATGGAATTCATTTGTTGGATAGGGAATTGGATCCTCATGTTTGGATTCAACATCAACAATATCTTCATGAATGGTAGGTAGAAAAATCAATTCATTCTCTTCATCTTGTATTTGTTGTTGTTTCTTTCGTGAGACTTTAGGCTCTTCTACATCAGCAGTCATCAATGCCATCATCCTTCTTGTTTTTTTGATCATTTTAAGATTCTCTTGAAACATCACAGAATTTTTTCCAATTTGGAAGTTCAATATCTCTTCCCTTATAGGATCACCATCAAAGTTATCAATAGGCCAATAATTGTAATAATCACTATAAAAATCTATATTGGACAAAGAAATGGAAGACATACAATAAAAATAGAGGAAAAACAATATTTGTATGCACTTGGCCACCCTGGAAATAGCACCATATTGATGAAAACAGTTTTTATTGAACCTATATTAAATTAAAATCATTTTTTTCTAAAAATTTACCATAGTGGCACACCCTAGGGTTCATTACAAGGAGGCCGCTCACAACACACTACTTTTCTATTTTCACTATTTAATAAAACTTACTTATCTAATATATATGGAGGTATTGGAAAAGATGAATGAAATATAAATAATACTAATAATAATAATGCAATGAAAACACAAAATGATGTTAAAACGTTAAATTAATGCATTTGTTCTTAGGGGGTCATGGTGTTTGAAATAATTGTTTGAAACAATTCTAAATATTCAATTCAATGGGGTGATCAAGATCTATCACACCTAACCTTCTCATTTGAAATGTGATTACCCCATACTGAGATCTCTGTATATAAGACAATACTCTACCAAAAATCCTCTAGGAGATCTATTTTCCAACCATAACTACCCAAGCCATACTCTATCATATTAATTACTTAGATAGTGAAGGGAAGGATAAACGATAAATAAAAAAAATAATTTGGATGATAGAGAAAATGGGGAGACCACACACCATGATCAATTTAACGACCCCCAAAATTCTAAGAATTAAATAAATATATTAGAAATTAAATCACATGAAACTCAATCAAAGCATTGTTCCCTCCCTGTAACAAGTTTCGGGGTTAGTTCTCCATTTTTATTGGAGTTGAGAAGGGATAAATGGTAGGAGAACACATAAAGATAAAAATGGTAGAAAAGAAAGATTAAGAATATGACTAATATATTAAAATTAAAAAGCTATTAAAATATAAAAATAAAATATTACAAAGTGACTAAAAAGGCCAACAAATGGATATCCCTGAGTTTCCCCACAATAGAATGATTTGGAAGGGTGGAATGAGCTTCTATTTAGAGGACAAATCCCATGGAAGTCTTGCAGTGTAGCATTAATTTTTCAGTATTCCAATGTCTTCATGATGTGTACATGAGGTACATGTTGTGTACTTTACCTCTGAGTTTTCATCCATGTCCTTTGAATCCGTGTTCGCGTCGCAATCTATGCATCGACCAGTACATGATGTGTACTTGAGTAACACATCGTTTAGCCCCCATGAATGGCTGAATCATCCAATGGAAAATTCTTGAGAGTTTTTAAAAATTGAATTATTTTTTGACCGTGAAAATTTCATATCATTTGGAAATGTGGTTAGAATGTTATTATTTAATTACCAAACACCACTTTTTTATCTGTTTGTTTCCTAATGTTTCTCACTATTTGATTAAATAAATTAATTCTTTAATGAAGGAATTTTCTATTTAAATTTAACATGGAAACGCGTCTATGAGTCTTACTTCGTATCCAAGTGTAATAAGTAGATATGGACAAATAAATCTTGATTTATGGCTCCATTATTAATGTTGGGTCTATCATGCTATCTAGAAAAACATTTCACAAAAAACGACTTATTTGGGGCCTTATATGTTCAAATTGTGATCTAGTTCAGTTAAAACATATTTATCCCAAAACGTAAGGGTTACAATAAAAATTTAATCACACAATTTAAAATAATATTATAGAGGATATTATTTAAAAACCAAGTACATAAAAATCTGTTTAAAATCCATAATTAGACCATTTTTGCATTTAAGCTCAAAATAATACAAAAACCAAAAAATGTGACAAATTCCCATTAAATAACACTATGGTGGGTTTAAAAACATTTAATTATATAATAAAATATGTGAAAATATCATCTTTATCACAAATCATGCATAAAGGTAATAATAATAGTTTTGTAAGGGTAAAGAAAAAAATATAGGTCCTGTAAGGGTAAAAAAAATTTCAAATACACGAGGAAGGGTAAAAAAAGATTTTCAAAACTCACATATATGTAAGTAATAAATAAATAAAATTATAATAAAAAATAAGAAAAAATATTTTACATGATATAATTAAGAAATAAATTAAAATAAATAACAAATATTAATAACTAAATAATGAATACAAATGATAGAAAAATTAAAAATTTATAGACTAATTTGAGATAAAAAAATTAAAAAATTAAAAAATAAAATAAACCATAATAATGTTTAATATCAAATTTATAATTTGATGTTTTGAAAAATTAGAATTGTGTGAAGTAAAATATAATATATGAAAAAATATTTTTTTTTGAAAATTAATTTTTATATAGTGATGAATTTGTAATATGAAAATATAAAATATAAATGGAATATATATACATTAAAATCATAAAAGTAGTCCCCCTTTCTCTTATATATAACAATTTAAAAAACTTTAATGAGAAACTTGGATGATGAAAAAATGTGATCAACTTTCCTATAAAAAAGACTTTAAACATCCTGATGAAAATTACAGTTTTGAAAAAGTAGATTTTTGATATGAGGAAGATATTTAGTTATTAAAAGAACATAGAATAAATATGGAAGATAAGGTTTAATTAAAAAGATAAATAACTTGAGTTTATTGAATATAAATTTTTGAGTGCCAAGAAGAAACTTGATAAAGACATATTCAATTTCCATAACTATTTTTAAGAAGTTAGAAAAATTCAAAAGTAATAGGATCAAAAAACCACCTAAAATAACTCTTAAAATAATATTATAACACTAAAAGTGTTGGTTGAATGTACAATTAGAAGGATCAAGTTAGTAATACTATTTTTTTTGAAGAAAAAAAAGAGATGGTAAGAAATATTGATATTTTGAAAGAAGCAACTTGAATGAAAAAAATAATACAAATAGTAAAGTCAAAGATGATAAAAATAAGTCTCATTTGAAGATAAAAGCGTTTTAAGATGACCATAATTTTAGTTATCATAAATAATCCAAGATTAATTTTCAAAAGAAGTTTTAAAGATAGGATTATAGTGTAACACTGAGAGTTTTTGTGGACTTTTTTTTAAATAAATTAAATTTTCATTTATGCCATGAAATTCACTAAGTCCAAAATTCCATTCACATTGAACTGACTTAGAGAACATTACATGTCACCAACTAGGCATAAAATTCATGGAACATTAACTCATCATATGTTACACACTACATTGACTTGGTGTATGTTACATGAAACACTAACTTGGCGTATGTTACACACAACACTGATGTTTCAACGAAACATCATTTTAATGTTATAATTATTTGAACTAGATAATTATTAACATGAATATTAAAATTAGTTATATGAATAGCAATAACTACTTTTAAAATATTTTTAATTATTATTTTATAGAAATAAAACATATTGATAATGAAAAATATGATTTTTTGTAATGTATTTTTTTGTTGAAAAATATTATTTTCTCGAATGAACTGCTTCTAATATCCTTCTGTAAAAAATAATAAAATTAATTTCAGACACATTTAAAAATTTAATTTTATGAAATTAAATTAATTTTTTAATTTATAATTTCCAAATTATATTATGGAAAATATTTTGGATTTTTCTATGAAACTTCATTTTTGGATGTATAGTGAAAAATACTGCATTTTAATTCAAAATCGCATTTTCATCTAATTTATTTATATGGTTTAATTATATATTAATTTTTTAACAGTTTAATTGTTTTATATTTTTATAAATTAATCCAATTTATGTAATTTTAACCAATTTCACATTGAAATTTGATATAATAAACTTATCAATCTGTTGATCATTTTTACTTTAAAAACCCACATTGTCGACCCGACTATAGGATTAATTTTAAATTAATTTCTACCAATTTTGTGATTGGAATTTGGAAACATTTATTAAATATTTGTAATAAGAAAATGTTATAATTTCTAATTAGGTAAACATAGTTTTTTACCAAAAATATTAGTCAAACTAATGAAAATTAATTACATCAATTAAGGTTAAATTAAGATTAGTAAGGGACTAAACCATAACCTTAAGGGAAAAAACTATAAAATTGTTCAAAATCAATAATATGGAAATATTTAGACCCTAAACTCTCCTGTATCTACTTTGGATCATTTTTGGATCCACTTTCATCATAAAAAACATGGGTGTAAATCTCTGTTCAAATATTTGCGAGAGAGTCACTCATCCTTCCCTATAAAAGGCCAACACCTATCCCTCTTCTTCAAACCTCTAAAACAACATAGTATCAGACAATATATACCTAATAAACTTATCTAAATCCCTAAATTCCTCCTATAATTCTCCATTTGGGAATAAATTCATTCAAGAAATCATTTTGGCACAAACCCAAAGGAGTTACCGGATTAAGGGGTAACGCCTTCTCTAAAGCTCATTTATTTTATTCTCCTTCTCTACCCCACAAATATCATTATTATGTGACTATATAACAAACCCTGTATCCAAAATATAGAAGTATTTTTTTATTCTAAGATTTGAACCTACACTTACACACACCACCATCTAACTGATAAGGAACACACTATTTACGTGTACGACGAACTACTACCTAACTAAACAATGATTGGTCATTTTTTCTTTAGTATTTATAAAGGTGTAAATTTTGATGGAAACTATATATATATGTTATATATTATATTTATTATGTATTTTTTTTTATTTTTAATTCATTTTAAAACACATATCTTGATTAGTTTCCATTTTTTGAAAATACATTAATTTCGTTTGAGGAAGTGTGGACTCCCACCCCCTCAATGCGATGTGATTCATTAACATGCTACATTAAATATATTAATGATGGGTTTAGTAAAATTATATAATATATATAACATTATAATATAAATTCAATTAAATTATATACATATATAAATATATATAACATTTTCTTTCTTTATTTCAATTCGATATTGAAAACAGAAACAACATTTATGTGTATGTATGGATTACTGTTTCCATGAACGGTGTATTCCATTTCATAGTTATATATTTTATATATTATTATAACTAAAATATTATATATAAATTATATTTATATCATGTTTTACATTATATAAATTTTTATATATTTAGGAGGACCAAAGATATAACAAATTAAGACACATGCGAATAATAAAGTGAATATTACCCGAAGTGAAACCTTAATAAAGGATTGTTAACAAGAAGGTAATATAAAGTTATTATAAAACCATATTTGGTATTAGATATAATAATATGGTTATGTAAATGATTTAAAAAGAAATTATATTTATTAAATAGGTAGTTTTAATGAGTATTACGAGATTCAAGACACAAGGTGGGGGAATATCATCTAACGTTTATCTCTATGAGATACATGCCATAATCACCGCTCACCTTTTTGTGTGGTGTACATACTTCCCATTAATGTATTCTATGTTTCTTATACATAAATTTATGGGTATTCACATATCCATTTTATGATCTTTCTTTTATGGGGTTAATGTTTCAAAAGTAACAAAATCTGTAAAATAGTTTCTTCTCAATCTTCCTTCTTTGAGACTTGTGTTCTGTTATGCACAACAATTATTCTTGAGGTGTATATAATTAAATTTTACATGTTTTATCAGAAATATCGTTATTTTAAGGATATTTTAGGCTTTATTTAATTTCTTTTTCTTACACAAAAGTATGATCCCAAGTTACAAAGGGATAAGATTTTACTAAAATAATCGCATTGCTTTTCGAGATTGTTTATGATTATGATTCAATTAATGAAATATATTGGTAATATCTCAAAAACACTAATTAATTTTGTTTTCCTATAGTTTTTCAAGACATTCTCATGTATTAGTACAATATTTACACTGTTTGTTACTTATGATAATGTTTGTAAGTAAACTCCAATTGTCTTTCTCTTCGGTCAGAAATCTATTGTGTTCAAAAACCATGTTTTCAAAAATGTTTTAAAAAGATATTTGAATTATATTTTCATGGGGAAAGGATTTTAAAAGATTTTTATGGTTTTTTTGTCAGATTGGATACTCAAGAGGGGGGGGGGGGTGAATTGAGTTCCAATAAAATGTTCTGTTAAAAATATTTCTCTTAAAATACCCCCATTTAAAAACAAAGTTAAACTGCAGTGAATTTATATAGAGTTTAAATGTTCAATTATTTTATCAAAGATTGATTAGGTCTCACTTAATTTAATCTGAAGATTAAATTAACTTTTGAAACTAACTTAGTGGTTAACAATAAGTATAAACACTTGCTAATTTAACTATCAAAGTAACTTTAAAAAAAATTATATTTCAAAGTAGTTAGCAGCAGAATATGAAATATATATAGTATATTTATGAATTAAACTAAAATGCACATCATATGTTACCAAGAGGTTCAGTCTCAAGCCGAGAAATAGTCCTCTCAACAATTTATATAAATTGATCCACACCCTGGATCGGGGTAAACAACAGTGAAAACACTGTCCAGGTACAAAGACCTCTACCACAGTTCTACGTGGGAAAACAAACAATAGCTCACAGCTGTCCAGGACTTACTCGACCTGTACCACTATCCACAGTGGGGATACAAAGGAGTTATAGAGTTTGAATGAGGATTTAATAATCCTCTATAAAAGCTCAGGAGACAGTGTGTGTGTAAGATAAATAGGGTACACACACTACTCAAAATGTAAATGAAAGAATCACTTGAGAAAGTATGAATGAGTTTAAAAAAGATTTAGTGATTGGAAATGCAACTCTGGACTCATTTGATTGGTCAGAAAAGCTTCTGAGTCCTTCTCTGGTTTTTGTCTGAAAAACAGAGTGTCGTCTACTTCCTTGGTTCCAGGTTTAGCTTGTCATCCTGAGGGCATAAAGTGTTTGTTGTTGTTCTTCACTCAATATGTAGCTTGTGTTCTCCTCTAGAAATTACTGGCTTCGTGTATGTTCTATGTTCTTGGAGTATGAATGTCGTCTTGTGTGAATGCACCACGTTTTAATGTTGTTGAGTTCTTTTTCTTTTTCACCCTTCGTGTGCCTTCTTAGTTCCTTGATTCTCACAGTATGCACACCCCGTGTTCACCTCTAGCTAGCTAGGTATTTATCTTCCCTTTTATATCTTTCAGCTCTGGAAAAAAGAAATGGTTAATTTTTGCATGGGTACTAGGTATGGTTCCCTGACATGCCAACAGATATCATTAAATAACATTAACTGCCATAAAAACATCAGATGTAACTGTTAGCTTAATAAATAAATAGTATTGAGAGTGTAGAGTTTGACTGGTTGGTCAATCATTAGTAGCCTTCTATTGGTAGATGTGTACGGTGGACTTTGTGTAGCAGCGACCTTCCATCGGTAGTTCTTTGAACTTGTATCTATAGCTCTTGATATCGATAGCTCTTGATATCGGTAGCTCTTGATATCGGTAGCTCTTTGAACTTGTATCGGTAGATCTTCTTTGTATCGGTAACCTTGTATATTAGTAGCTCTTCATCTATTGGTATCTCTGGTCTATCGGTAGCTCTGGTCTATCAATAGCTCTATGTATTGGTGACTGTCTCAATCGGTAGCTTACTTAGTTCCAATGATTATGTGTATCGGTAGACTAATGCATATCAGTAGCTCCATTCTTTACGATCAGAAGACTTATTCTATGCTTACCGGTGGACTTGTGCATATCGGTAGCTCTACGTATGGGTGACCTTAGCTTATCGGTGACTATGTCTATCGGTAGACTAAGTCTATCAGTAGACTAAGTACCGGTAGCTCTGTATCAGTAGCTATACGCAGATCAGTGACTAACACTTATCTGTTTTATGCAAAAAATATTCGATTGGATTAGATTAACTTCAAAACTTATATAAACAAAGATAAACATTGATTAACAAATTTCAAGGATTATTTTAATATTATTATCATCTTGATATTAGTATATCATAGATTGAGCGATTTAGAATATAGATAAACATTAATTGGGATTATCAAAGGTATGTAAAAGCAATGTTGGGATTATAAAAACAGGTGAGGTCAACAATCTCCCCCTTTTTGATAATATTTCTCCCCCTTTGTGATAAACAAAAAGTGGAAAACAATAAAGAGAAGAGGAACAAAATGAGAAATAAAAGAAAGCCAGTTGTATTAAATATTTCAAAAGGGTACAGAGAAAGAAAAAAAATAAAAGGGATTCCTATCAAACATCTTATCCACCTAATCAATCCACATCTTCAATGTGAGATTTTCCCTTTAGATCAGAAGAGGATTCAGACTGTGTGGATGCTGGTGAAGGCTTAGGAATTCCAGAAATTATCATAGGGGGCTGAGCCATAGAAACTGTGCTTGGCCTGTACTGAGGAGTTAATTGAGTGATCATAGGTGTAAGGATTCGAATGGCTTGGGCTGGAGTCATCTGAATAGGAGAATCTGTAGAGGTAGAGGCAGGTAAAGGAGGAGGTACACTCACTATTCTAGCATCAACATGCAGGAAAGGCAGCAAAAGATTTATGAAATCCATAATTATTCCTCCTCCTATCTCCATATCAGATATGAAATCATCCTTGTTCTCCATGAATTTGTCCAAGGCTAGGGTCAATTCCCTTAGTTTGCTGACTTGCTCTCTGAAGGCTTGATTGACAGGAGGTAACTTCAAGTTTTCCACCAGAAGTTTGAAGTGATTTTTGAGTTGATGCTTAGTTTAAACCTTTTAGAAATAGGAGTCCACCTTGTCTTTCACTTCTTTCTGAGAGGCAAAAGCTTCTATCATATAGTCTTGAACTATCTTCATTATTTCTCTATCTAAATCTCTAGTTGAAATAACAACTTTTCTCAGGTCAGATGAGTCCACAGAGCCACTGGTTGATACTAAACCAAGCTCCTCCTTCATCACAGCTCGAATCTGATTCAAATCCATTGAAGGTTTAGAAGCAACAGAACCAATAGATAATGATACGGTTTCCTTGAAGTTTTTGGTCAACCCACTGATAATATTTTGGACTTGGGAATCCTAGGTATTACCATGATCTTTCATGGAGGTTTTAAAACATTCAAACACTGAAACCATATGGCTCACAACACTTTTGACATAGGCTACGTCTTTGTCTGCTTGGGATTTTGAGAACATGTAAGAGTCTAAAGAGACAACCGATTTCTTTATATCTTCAACATCTGCTTCCATTCTAGAAACTTGAGTCTGGAAGTCTATAACTTCTTCCACAATTTCTGCCACAAAGGTTGAAAAATTACAGTCAAGAGAGAGTTCAAAATATTTTTCCAAGTTACTCATCTCTTCAACAAATCAGTGCTTCAAATCAGCAACATAAGCACTAAAGGACTCTTTTAGCTCATCCTTTAAAGATTTAAGGTCAGCCCTGGTGATCATATCAGTAGGAGCAATTACAATAGGTGCTCTTTCAGAGGCTGTGATAGCCACTGAGTCATTCATAATCTATTGGATTGATGACACTAGTAAAGCTTCCATCTTCCTTCCTTTTTCCACAAAACTGTCCTTAAGCTTTTTCTTTAAAATATCCAGGTCATACATTTTGACCACATATTCATGTAACAAATCAGTTTCAACATCATAAATAATATTTGGTCTATTAAGGGATGCCTCATTATCAGAATCAGGATAGTCCAATCCCCAAACCACAAAACTTGGGTCTTCTGCCCAGTCCTCAATATCAACAGCCACTGACACACTTCCAAACTTTGTTTGATGATCCCCCTCAATGGGTTCATTCTCATGTACAACAAAAACATTATTAGCAGGTATTTCTTTCTCAAGAGAATCTTCTACTATCAATTCCATCTCTGAAATAGTAGGAGGGTCCTCTGGATTAGGTACAACTTCTTACATTTCTCTTACTACATACTCAGTAGGAACAACTGAGCATCCAATTAATGGACTCAGACTTAAGCAGACAGAATCAGAGTCTTCAGATTTATTCTCCTTTTCTTCTTTATGCTCAGGGGTTGGCTGGTCTTCCTCATCAGTAGGAGTCTCTTATTCTACTAAGGATTCCTTTCTAGAAGATACAATTTTAGTAGAAGGAGTTGGAGGTAAGTCCAGATCTCTTCCATCATCCATAGAAGTCTCTTCTTCTTCAGTCACATCACTGTACTCAGGTTCTTCTTCATCAGGTCCTAGACCTAGATCCCTCACATCGTTGGGTCTTGAAGGATGATTCACAGGATTGAATTTATCATATATCTTCTTTCATTATTAACCCACTCTCCTCTCCATGGGTTCTAATTTATCTTCATGTATTTTCAAACTGTGGTTGTGATAAAAAAATTATTCCTTACTACCATTGCCTCATCTTGAGACTCAGCTTCCCCTTTCACTTTGATCATCACTAAGATCAACTTGGAAGAGAATAGGGAATTAGTCTTTGATTTTGGCCTTGTCATGTATTCCATTTGGATCATCAGGAATATGTACAGATTCACTTTTACACAATGTATGAAGTGATATAGAAGATAGATATCTTGATATCTTAATTTCACACGGTCTCCTCTCCTTGGTATTAAGACATGATGAAGAAATTTGAACATGAATCTGTTCTCTCCATCCATTTCAGCAGCCACTACTTGTCTTTGATTTACATCACTGGTGAGTTCCTCCAAGGCAGTCTCATGATCGGATATATCACTTTTAGGTGGCATATCTTTCGAGACATATCTAGATACACCTCCGCGTGGAACCTTCTGGCATTCAGCCCACTCAACAGATGAAAAGGATATATCTTTTCCATTCACAAATAAAGTCACTCTGTTCTCATTTTCAGATTTCTCAAAGCTTACAAACTAATAAAATTGTTTCACTACCTTTGTATAGTAGGGACCATTGTTGTTCAAAAAGCAATCTACCCACTTTTGATCTTCCAGCACTTCGAGCACTAATGATTTTATAGGCAATAACCATTCCACGCACAACTGTTTTTCAATCACAATAACTCTATTCTGCAAATGAGGATTTACTAGCCACCTACTCGACCTAGTTCTACCAACACTACCACTTGCTTCTAGCTCAGACTTTTGCTTCTTTGATTTTGGCTCATCAGTGTCATCCCTGATGGTAGGAAGTTTGGTTTTTTCCATCACTGGTTCGGTGGATTTAGGTTTTTCGAGAGATTTGGGAGCTAAGGTTTGAGGGTAAGGGATTGAGGCTCGGTGGATTGAGAAGTAGCTAGGACATTGTTTTTATCATTTAGGAATCATAAAATAAATAAATAAAATAAAATAATGTAAAAACGATTCAGATTCTTGTGGAAGATAGAAGTTTAAAATAGTGCACTTATCGGTAGGGTCTATTAGTGAGAATTCTTATCAGTGAGGTTACATCGGTGAGGTTACATTGGTGAGGTTACACCGGTGAGGTTACATCAGTGAGGTTATATCAGTGAGGTCACATCGGTGAGGTTACATCGGTGAGGTTACATCAGTGAGGTAGCTACCTATCAAGGTTAATCATTCCCAACACATGCCTAATGTAACTTAACCTATCTGAACTCAAAGGTTTGGTGAAAATGTCAGCTAATTGATGTTTAGTACCTATAAATTCAAGAGTAATATCACCCTTTTGGTAATGATATCTCAAGAAATGGTGCCTTACATCAATGTGTTTGGTCCTAGAGTGAGATACAGGTTTCTTCGAAATTTTTATTGCACTAGTGTTGTCACAGTTGATAAAAAACATGCTTAAAATCATATCCATAGTCCAAGAGAGTGTGTTTCATCTGCAGAATTTGTGCACATCAACTACCAGCAACTATATACTCTACTTAGTCAGTGGAAAAAGCTACATAATTCTCTTTATTACTACACCAAGATACTAATTATTTTCCCAATAAATGACATGTTACAGATGTGCTTTTTCTATCCAACTTGCAACCAGAAAAGTCAGCATCTGAATAACTCATTAACTCAAAGGATTGTCCTTTTGGGTAAAAAAAACCTAAGTTTACAGTGTGTTTAAGATACTTAAAAATTCTTTTTACAAAACGTAAATGAGATTATTTTTGATTAGCTTGAAATCTGGCACACATACATCCACTAAACATAACATCTGGTCGACTAGCAGTAAAGTAAAGTAACTTCCAATCATACCTCTGTAATTGGTTTGATCCACTGGTTTCCCAGTTTCATCTGCATCTAATTTACAGACTGTACTCATAGGAGTATAACTTTCCTTAATACTATCCAAACCAAAACGTTTAAAAAGATCCTTTGTATAATTACTTTGATTCAAAATAATATCATTTTCATTTTGAAAAACTTGAAATCCAAGAAAATATTTAAGTTCTCCCCTTAAACTCATTTCAAATTTAATTTTCATACTCTTTAAAAAATCAGTACATAAATAATATTTAGAAGATCCAAAAATAATATCATCAATATAGATTTGTACTATTAAAACATCTTTAGAAATTCTTTTAATAAAAAGAGTTGGATCAACAATCCCTTTAGTAAATTTTTTTGAAAAAATAAAATTACTAAGTCTATCATACCAAGCTCTTGGAGCTTGCTTTAAACCATATAAACTTTATATAGCTTGAAAAATTGATTTGGAAAATGAGTATTAGTAAATCCAGGTGGTTGTTCAACAAAAACATCTTCAACAATAAAACCATTTAGAAAAAGACTTTTGACATCCATTTGATATAACTTTAAATTTAGATGAGAAGCATAGGCAAGTAAAATTCTAATAGCTTATAATCTAGAAATAGGGGAAAAGGTTTCCTCATAGTCTATTCCTTCCTCTTGACTATATCCTTGTGCAACTAACCTAGCTTTGTTTCTAACTATATTTCCAGATTCATCAAATTTGTTTCTAAAAACCCATTTAGTGCCTATTTTTAAATTTTCCTTGGGTATGTCATCTAATTCCCAGACATTGTTTCTTTCAAATTGATTTAACTCTTCTTGAATAGCCATTACCCAAAATTCATCATTGATTGCATCATTGACATTTTTAGGTTCTAACTGTGAAAGAAAAGCTTGATGTTCAACCTGGTTTCTTAGAGAAGCTCTAGTCTGTGTCCCTCTATCAAGATTACCAACGACAACATCTAAAGGATGATTCTTTAGAATCCTAGTTGATCTAGTAAAGGTAGGACTAGAAATTTTTGGTTCATCGCTATGTTCGGGTTTAACAGAATCAGATTATGGAATATGTCCAGAATTGGATATTTTTACAGCAGGTTCTTTAGATTTATCATTAAGGTCCAGAATAGTCAAATATTCTTGACGATTTTTAAGAGAGGTTTTAGGCTCATGTAGATAAGTTTCATCAAACTTGATGTGAAAAAATTCTTCCACACATTTTATCTTTTATTAAAGACTCTATATGCTTTGCTAGTTAAAGAATAACCAAGAAAAATTCCTTCAACACTCTTAGAAGAAAACT
Source organism: Viscum album (assembly GCA_963277665.1). Lineage (NCBI taxonomy): Eukaryota > Viridiplantae > Streptophyta > Magnoliopsida > Santalales > Viscaceae > Viscum > Viscum album. The sequence continues at coordinate 325,917,110 of OY728163.1, forward strand.
TTTCCAGATTATCCTTTCTATTGAGGATAAAAACTTTGCAGCCAAAGTCTCTAAAGTAACTAGCTTTAGGTTTTTTATTATTCCATATTTCATATGGGGTCTTCTTGAGAACATGTCTAATCAAGACTCTATTAATAATATAACAAGTTGTATTCACAGCTTCAACCCAAAAATAAATAGGCAGGTCATACTCATTTAGCATGGTTCTTGCTATTTATTGAAGGGTTCTATTTCTCCTTTCTACTACACCATTCTGTTGAGGTGTCCTAGGAGTAGAAAAGTTGTGACTATAGCCATTTTGTGAGCAATAAGATTCAAACTCATGATTTTTAAACTCACAGCCATGATCAGTTCTCAGGGTCTTAATCTTAAGTCCACTAAGGTTTTCTACAGACTTGGAGTATTTAACAAAGTAAGAACAAGCTTCACTTTTGTGAGATAAGAATTATACCCAAGTATATCTAGAAAAATCATCTACTAGGACATAGACATAGTGCTTCCCATTTAAACTAGAAACTCTAGAAGGTCCAAACAAGTCCAAGTGAACCAACTCGAGAGGTTGAGAAGTTGAGTCTTCTTTCTTTGATTTAAAAGAAACTTTATGTTGCTTTCCCTTTTGACAGGGATTACAAACTTTGTTTGATGGGAACTCAAGTTTGGTTAAGTCTCTAACTATGTTCTTCCTAGCCAATTTTCTTAGTGAATGGATGTTGCAATGTCCTAATCTTCTGTTCCAAATCCAAGACTCTTTATGAAAATCATTTAAACAATTAATATTTTGCTTAGCTAAAGAACTCAGATCAACAACATAAACATTTTCATTTCTCAAAGCAGAAAATACTAGAACATTCTTAAAATTAAAAACATTACAAGAATCATTTTCAAATTTCACATTAAATCCATCATCACATAACTGAGAAATACTTAACTTGTTATACTTAAGTCCATCAACAAATAAAACTTTATAAATTAAAACTGAATTAATGTTACCAATATGGCCTAGGACGATTCTTTTTTCCATTAGAATTATCACCAAAGGTGACATAGCATCCATAAACCTTTATTAAGCTCTTGAAGCATGAATAATCCCCAAACATATGTCTTGAACATCTGCTGTCCAAATACCATGTCTTCTTATGGGAACTCTTCAAACAGGTTTCCTACAAAACAGGTTTAAACGGAAAATGATTTTGGTACCAAGATTCTCTTAGGTCTAGAAAGGTTAGAAATCAAAGATTTAGGTACCCAGATTTGTCTTATGGGTCACATATAATTTATAGAATCAATAGATTTTGAAAGATAAACTTTATTTGATCTATAACCATATGAATGACTAGTTGAAGCATATGAATTTTCAGAACTGGAACAAGCAGAATTTTGTCCAGATTTTGGAATAAATTGATTTTTGGTAAACTGTCTCTGTCCAGGTTGGTATCCCAAACCAGTAGTGTAATTTGGTGCCACTTGTTTACCTAAAATTTGAGTAAGAGTATCCTTTCCATTTTTGAACTTTTCTAAGTCCTTTCTAAGTTCCTAATTAGACATTTTCAGTTTAGTGTTTTCCTTTAAAAGTTGAGCAATCTTTTGTTTTTCTATATCAAAGGAAGATTTAACATTGGCAGTGAGAGCATGCTGTTTCTTTAGTGACTTATATTTGTCCTTAAGTTCATTACATGTTTCTTTCAACAAGTTACAATATTCAAACAATTCAGCCTTAGACATATCTTCAGAATCAGAACCAGATAATGCATCATCTCCAGAATAATAGGAATTTAAAATATAAGTATCTAAGGTAACGTCAGATGTGTTGGTCATGATACACATGTTGACATGATTCTTTTCAGAATTAGAAATTTCAGATTCACTTGTGTTATCTTCTGAAGAACTCCAAGTAGCTTTCATAGATTTCTTGTACTTCTTGTCCTTATAATCATATTTATTTTTGAACTATAGTTTTGGATAGTCAGCCTTGATGTGTCCTTTCCTCTTGCATTCATAGAAGATTATATCATCTTCCTTGTCAGACTTATTCCAATCCTTCTTCCAATGAACTTTATTGTCATACTTTCCTTTGTAATTAGATTTTCTAAAGAATTTCGTCTCCCTATAAAACTTCTTAAATCTTCTAGCTATTTGATCCATTTACTCATCACTGTCTGAATCCGAATCTTCACTGGTTGAACTTTCAGTAGGTACATGTATTTTCTCATTGTCTTTGCTCTTTAAAGTAATAGACTTGAATGTCATGGATTTTCTCTTGGGTTCATCTTCTTCTTCTTTGTTCACTTTAAGTTCTTCCTCATACATCATAAGCTTACCAATGAGTTCTTTGACAAGGAGAGCTCTAATGTCACATGATTCTCTGATTGAAACAGAAGTGCCCCTCCATCGGTCTGGTAGACATCTCAAGATTCTCATGATTTGCTCCTTTACTGGAACAACCTTTCCAAGAGAGATCATAGTATTGACAATCTCATTGAACCTCAGATACATGTCAGAGATAGGTTAATCAGTCATCATTTTAAAATTATCATATTTAATAGTATAAGTATTTAATCTCATTTCTTTAACATTGGTTGTTTCTTCATGAGAAACACCCAATGTATCCCATATTTCATAGGTAGTTTTGCAAGCAGATATTCTATTAAATTTCTCATCTCCTAATGCACAATACACGACATTCATAACTTTACAATTATTATTGTAAGAATTATTTGTAGGTGCATCCCATGTAGTTCTATCAGTTTATGGAATTTTATATTGTGACTCTATAGTAGTCCAGATTTAAAAACCCATACTTTCCAAGTGAATTTTCATCATAAGTTTCCACTGGGAATATTTTGTACAATTAAAGAAAGGTGGCCGGTTAGTAGCAGCACCCACTAGTCTATTATCTATAGTGATATTATAGAAAATAATTTTAAAGATATAAAAAATAGAACTAACAGAAATTTAAGATCTTTAAAGATGCAACAAAAATCATAGTTAAAAAAAAGAATGTTTTGAAAACTTGTATCAATAGAAACAACCTCTGATACCAAATGTTATTCAGAGTGGATACTCAAGAGGGGGGTGAATTGAGTTCCAATAAAAATTTCTGTTAAAAATATATCTCTTAAAATCCCCCTATTTAAAAACCAAGTTAAAATGTAGTGAATTTATATAGAGTGTAAATGTTCAATTAATTTCAAAAAGATTGATTAGGTCTCAGTTAATTTAATCTGAAGATTAAATTGACTTTACAAGCTAACTTTGTGGTTTATAATAAGTATAAACAATTTCTAATTTAACTAACAAAGTAACTTTAAAACAAATTATATTTCAAAGTAGTTAGCAGCAGAATATGAAATATATATAGTATAATTATGACTTAAACTAAAATGCACAGCAGATGTAACCAAGAGGTTCAGTCTCAAGCCGAGACTTAGTCCTCTCTAAAATTTATATAAATTGATCCACACCCTGGATCGGGGTAAAAAATAGTGAACACACTATCCATGTACAAAGACCTCTACCACAGTTCGACGTGGGAAAACAAACAACAGCTCACAGCTGTCCAGGTCTTACTCGACCTCTACCACTATCCACAGTGGGATATAAAGGAGTAATAGAGTTTGAATAAGGATTTAAGAATCCTCCAGCTTAGCTCAGGAGACAGTGTGTGTGTAAAATAAACAGGGTACACACACTGCTAGAAATTTAAATGAAAGAATCACTAGAGTAAGTATGAATTAGTTTAGAAAAGCTTTAGTGATTGGTAGTGAATCTCTGGACTCGTTTGATTGGTCAGAAAAGCTTCCGAGTCCTTCTATGGTTTTTGTCTGAAAAACAGAGTGTCGTTTTATTCCTTGGTTCCAGGTTCATCTTGTCCGCCTGAGTGCATAAAGTCTTTGTTGTCGTTCTTCACTCAAGATGCAGCTTGTGTTCTCCTCTATAAATGATTGGCTTCGTGTATGTCTAGTGTTCTGGGAGTATGGATGTAGTCTTGTGTGAATGCACCACATTTGAATGTTGTTGAGCTCTTTTTCTTTTTCACCCTTCGTGTGCCTTCTTAGTTCCTTGATTCTCATTGTATGCACACCCGTGTTCACCTCTATCTAGCTAGGTCTTTATCCTCCCTTTTATAGATTTCATCTCCGGAAAAAATGAATGATTACTTTTTGCATGGGTACTAGGTACGGTTCCCAGACATGCCAATAGATATCATTAAATAACATTAACTGAATTAAAAACATCAAATGTAACTGTTATCTTAATAAATAAATAGTATTGAGAGTATAGAGTTTGACTGGTTGGTCAATCATTAGTATCCATCTGTTGGTAGATGTGTACGGTGGACTTTGTGTAGCAGTGACCTTCCATCGGTATTTTTTTGAACTTGTATCAGTAGCTCTTGATATCGGTAGCTCTTGATATCAGTATCTCTTTGAACTTGTATCAGTATCTCTTCTTTATATCGGTAACTCTGTATATTAGTAGATCTTCTTATATCAGTATCTCTGGTCTATCGGTAGCTCTGGTCTATTGGTAGCTCTATGTATTGGTGACTGCATGTATCAATAGCTTTCTTAGTTCCAGTGATTATGTGTATCAGTAGACTAATGCATATCGGTAGCTCCATTTTGTACTATCGGAAGACTTGTTCTATGCTTACCGGTGGACTTGTACATATCGATAGCTCTACGTATTGGTAACCTTAGCTTATCGGTGACTCTGTCTATTGGTAGACTAAGTACTGGTAGCTCTGTATCAGTAGCTATACGCAGATCAGTGACTAACACTTATCTGTTATATGAAAAACATATCCGATTGGATTAGAATAACTTCAAAACTTATATAAACAAATATAAACATTGATTTACATATTTCAAGGATTATTTTAATATTATTATCATCTTGATAATAGTATATCATAGATTGAGCGAATTAGAATATATATAAACATTAATTGGGATTATCAAAGGTATGTAAAAGCATAGTTGGGATTATCAACACAGGTGAGTTCAACTGTTTTCAATGCTTCCTTTATACGTTTTAAAATATATTTTTAAAGAAAAATGTTTTCAAAAGTTTTTTATGTTTTAAAAAGAATTTTCAATGTAGAAAGGATATTTTCCTCCAGAAATGTTTTAAAAAGATCTTTAAAAATTATTTCTCATCTTAGACTACATCCATTACTATTACACATGTCTTTAGGGGGAAAACATTCAATGTTTCCATTCATATTCTTTCTCTGAATGGATTATGTTTTGATGAAATGATGTATATTAAACGTGTTTATCTTTCATGAGTTATATGCTTTTGAAACCCGCTTTTTTTTTTCACAGGTTATGTTTATGATGAAATGATTATGAAACATGTTTCTTTCCATAGGTTATGATATGATGACATGTTTATAATACCCATTTCGTATCATTGGTTATGATATAATTTTTTATGATATGGTGGCACATGTAAGTATGATTTCATTGTGAGATGGATTAGACATATATCTCCCTCTAATGAATTGGGTAAAGATTTATATCTAATTAGGTAGACATGTATGGAACAAGAAATAAACTTGGTTCAATATTATTGTGCTGAAATGGGAAATTAAATTGGTTTTTTATTAAAATGTTGGAATGAAGAGTTAACTATATTTAGTAATACAAGACTAGAATGGGGTGTAAACCTGATTTAGAAAATGAATTTTTCTACTAATATGTTCTCAACAACAATGACTTGACTACAATAAAAATCATTATATGTGCTTTTGTGTGTACCGTGATTCCATGTTTCATTCCTATGTTATGATTTCATGGATCATGTTCTTTATTTCTTTATGATTAATGTCATATGAAATTCCAAGCTTTATCCCATTATTCATGTATACAATCTTTGATATATAGTATTTGATCTTCTATTTTCATGATCATGTCCTCATACCCTTATTCTCATGATTATGCTTACTTATCTCCCTTTCTTACCATTACTGGGCATCTGATATCACCCCTTTTTTAAGTTTCCTTCCACCTTGGTTAGGAAGATATGTACTATGTATTATGTGTCTAAGAAGGTTGTGATTCAAGAAAAACCTAGCGAGATATAATATATCTCATTTATATTATAGTGTTTATGTTTTAATGTTTCCAAAGGCACTGGCCTTGGAAGGTCATTGGGTGTCTATTTTTTTTAATGTTTTCAGTATTCCAAAGATTTTATATAATTATAATATATGAAAAACAAGGTTCACTATAATTAGTATCATAGAAAAGGTTTAGTTAACCATTGGAATCTAGGATGAGAAAACATTGTTGATAACCCTAAGAGCAAGTTAATGATAAATCTAAGGATAATGAAAATATAGGAAAATGTCCTTGAATTTTGGTAAAGTATTGATTGAGTGGTTTCCTTGAAATACATCCATGACTAGATACTATAAGTGGATGTGGCTCTAGCACATATTTACCTAGTGGTAACAGCTCCAACAAGATGTTCCATTCCTGACTTGGGGTAATATGGTTCACAAAAATGGTCCTTTCTGCACACTTGGTCTGATAGTCCTAGGGGATATGCTTTGAGAATTCACAAACTCTTCACAAACCATTATAAAGGATTTAAATATAAGTTGTCTATGAATAACCTCGGATAAAACAAAGGTTTCATAGATTACAGAAGGTTTCATAATCTAGACATCATATAAGTAACTTTCCATGATTATATGGTTCCTCAATATGATAATTGTTTCTTTATCTATGATTTTGGTTTTAGTCAATGGATGAAACCCGAAAGAACCACATTAATGGTGATTGGGATACATAATGAAATGATTGTCGTCCTAAGCAACCAAATGTTGTGGGTGCTGGAATGAAAACCCTTTTTACAATGCACAGACAAATATCTCATTCTATGAATCATGGTGTACTTCCAAATGATAAAAGGAAGGAAAAATATTTGTTGAGTATTTCATGAAGCAACATCCACATTATTTCAAAGGATCTTCTCATCCACTTGTTTCTGAACCATGGATTTGTACTACTAAAAATTTATTCTCCATTCTCCAGTGTTTTGAGCATTAAAAATTTATTCTGCTTGTTCATTATTTAGAAGGTGAAGCAAACCAGTGGTGGACAATAATCAATAATACAAGGAAGAAAAATAAGATTGAATCCATGGATTGGGACAAGTTCAAGAGCTTGTTTTTTCAATAAGTGATTTCCTTGAATTATTCTTACCAAGATATAGAAATATTTCCTTGAGTAGAAGAAAAATTATGATGAATCTATTAGTACCTATGAGGCTAATTTTATAAGATTTTCGAAGTACAATTTGGGAATTATCATCCAACCTGAAAGTAAAGTTAATAGGTTCTTTAGTGGTTTAAATCCAAGTCTCAAAAAAAAATTAACCATAATATACATTAGTAGCTACAAAGAGATTACACATTGTGAAATCAAGTTTGAGATTGGGGTTAGATTCATGTATCATTCTCATGATTTTTATAAGAAAAGAAATAGTGAGTTCAAACGAAACTCTAAATACCATGGAGAAAATAAGTTGATTTTTTATTTATTCCATAAATTTTGGAAGAAATAAAGAGAAATTTGTCTTAATGGGTCTAGTAAATTTTTTGAGTTTAGAAAGGAAGGTCATTAGGAAATTGATTTTCAAATTATGGGAAAAAGTTATCTCAAAATGAAAATAGAGAGAAAGATGCATAGAATTCACCTCCTATGATTAAGTGATACAACTGTAAGGAAAATTGTTATTATATTAACCACTTACAAATCCCATGGGATGGTGATGATGATCGACATAAAAAAATAATTTAGACAATGGACAAGGGGAATATCATGCATTTATTATTTCTGATGAGGGGTGTGATAACTACATGATGAAAGGTACACTTAACATCTACTTTTGAACTAATAATGTCATATTTGATTCTGAATATTCCCACTCTTTCATATCTAAAGAATTCTATAAGGGTTTTATGATTCCACCAAAAACTTTATAATAGGATTTAGTGGTTCAAACCCTTAATGGTATTATGATTGCATCTCAAATTCTATGATTCATATCCGGTTGAAGTTTGTGGGAATGCGCTTCCTTAAAATCTAGTCATTCTTCCTTGGGTTTAATTTGATTTCATCTCAGGCATGGATTTTCTTTATCTACATAAATACCACATCAATTTTCAAGGAAGGGAAGTTACATTTTTTATTTCAAACCCCCCAATGACCATCCATAGATGAGATGATAAGAATGAACTTCTTGTGGAGATTACAACCAGTGTATATATCTTTATTTCCATTCAAAATGGTTATTTTTTTAAATGGCTGGGGAGAAAATTTACATCTATGATATGAAAATTTTTCAAGAATTTATGGATTTATTTCTGGAAGCATTTCCTAGTCTTCCACCAAAACATGAAGTTGTGTTCTCAATAGAACTTATACTTGGTTCCAACCCAATATCAAACTCTATTTATAAAAAGGATCAAATTATGTTGGAGTCTTTGAAGAAGAAACTCCCAAAAAACCTTGATAAAAGATTTATTCGGCCAAGTGTGTCACCTTGGGGTGCACCAATTCTTTTTGTGAAAAAAAAAGATTGATCAATGCGAATCTGCATTGATAATTGGGAGTTGAACAAGGTCATAATTAAGAACTATAATCCTCTTCCTTATATTGATGACTTGTTTGATCGACTGTGCAGAGCTCCAAACTTCTCCCAAAATGACCTTCATTCTGGATATTATCAATTTAGGGTCAATAAAGAGGATATAACCAAGGTGTAATTCCTTTCAAGGTTTGGAAACAATGAATATAAATTGATTCCTTTTAGTATTTCTAATTCTCATAATATCTTCATGGATTTAATAAATAGAGTCTTTATAGATTACCTCATTCAGTTTGTGTTATTCTTTATAGACGACATTCTTATCTATTCAAAGAGAATGGAAGAGCATGAAGATCACTTGATAATTTTACTAAAGACCCTATAGAATGAGAATCTATATGAAAAATTTACCAAGTGTGATTTTTTGCTGAAAAGGTTTCGTTTTTGGGTCACATATTATGAAGATATGTTATTACAATTGATCAATAAAAGATGGAGGCTATTAAATACTAGACTAGACCAACTGTGGTGGCAGGGATTGGTAGATTTATTGGTTTATCTGAATATTATCAACGGTTTTTTGAGAATGTCTTACAACTATCTAATCCTCTGACCAAGTCAACTCATAAGGGTGTCATGTTCTCCTGGATAGATGAATGTGAGGAAAATTTCATAGAACTAAAGATAAGGTTAATCAATTCACCAATTCTTATATTGCCTTGTAGTATAAATGGGTTTGTAATCTATATCAATGCATCCAATAAGGGTTTGGGACCTGTTCTTATGAATAACAACATTTTTATAGAATATTCATCATGAAAATTTAAGATTCAAGAGAAAAATTACCCAACTCATGATTTTGAGTTAACAACAGTATTTGTTTGCATTAATGATATGAAGGAATTATAATTATGTAGAAAAGTGTGATATATATACTGATCATAATATCCTGAAATATATATTCTCATAGAAAGAGTTTTAAATGTTCTATAGAATATTGTTAGAGTTGATAAAGGATGATTATTTCTAAATACATTACCACCCTAGGAAATCAAAAACAGTGGTCGATGTTTTGATTTAGAAGGATCAATTCTAGTTTATCCATGACGGGGATTACAAAAGATCCAATATTTTTTGGATTTGAAAAGGATGGATCTAGAAATCTTGAAGGAAGGGGAAAAATATTTTCTTTCTAAAATAAATGCTCGACTCTCTATCCAATTGATTATTAAGGAGGATCATAAGGAATATGTATAGCTGTAAAAGAAATTAAGAAATTTTCCTTAGTTTAACCTTGTTCAGGATGGAATGATAATGTTTAGGAACCATGTTTGTGTTCCTTCCATTCCATATTTGAAGGAGTTGTTAGTGTAAGATCATAGATATTCATTCTATATTAATCCTTCAATTATGAAGATGTATAAGTAATTGAGAGAATATTTCTAGTGGTATTGAATGAAGAGAGATATCATAGATTTTTTATCTTAGAGCTTAGTATGCCAATAATTTATGGCTCGAAGAAAAAAGTCAAAGGGGATTTTGCATCAATTATCCATACCATAATGTAAATGGGATAACATCCCTATGAATTTTTTCATTTGACTACCGAAAACCTCTAAATGGTTTAATGTTATATGGGAGGTAGTTGATCTCCTTACTAAGTCAATACACTTCATCTCTATCAGAGAAGACTTCTCTTAGGATCAACTTTCTATGATATGAATTAAGTAAAGGTTTCATGGAGTACCACATTATATTGTGTCATATCAGGATTTGAGGGTTACCTTCTATTATTTGTAAAGTATTAAATAAAATCTTGATACATAATTGAGTTTTAGCACTAATTATCATCCTTATACGTATGATTAGTCTAAAATAACAATTTAAATCCTAGAGGATGTGTTTAGATATTTTTATTTCGGTTTGAAAGGTGGTTGGGATCAACAACTTTCTGTAGTTTAGTTTTCTCATGAAAATAGCTTTCACTCAAGCATTCATATGACACCTTATGAAGCCCTCTATTACAAGAAATATAGAGCTCCAACATTTTGGGATGATGTGGGAGAAAAAAAGCTATTAGTACATGAGATCACAAAATTAATGGTCGAGAAGGTTAGAACCAAACAATAACATATTAAGGAAACTCAAATTCGGTAGAAAAGTTACAATGATAACCATCAGGACGATCCAGAAATTAAAGTTGGTGAAAATATGTTTCTACGAATCTCACAAAAGAAGAAGGTTATGAAATTTAGGAAGAAATTGAAAATAAGATTTAGGTATATCATTCCCGTTTAGATTCTTGATCAAATCGGGATAATATCCTAACGCTTGGAACATTATCCAAACCTCTCTTAAATCCATGATACGTTTTATGTATCTCTTTTGAGGAAGTACATACTATACCCTTTTCATGTAATGAACTCAAAGGTTATACCACCAGAGCATAATCTATCTTTCAAAGAAAAACTAGTTGATATTCAGGACTGATCAGAGGAAGTTCTACGAAACAAGACCACTCATTTGGTGAATGTTTTGTGGATAAACCACTAGTTAGAGGAAGCTACATGGGAACTTGAGGACTTGATGAAGAAAAAGTATCCTCATTTTTTCCTGAGTGATAAATCTTTGAGGTTGAATTTCATTTTAAAGGGGGTAGAATGTAACACCCTGAGTTTTTATGGACTTTTTTGAATAAATTAAATTTTCATTTATGTCTTGCAATGCACTATGTACAACATTACATTAACATGGAACTTACTTGGTGTAAAATACACAGAACCAACTCAGTATAGGATACACCATACATTGAATCCACATACATTACAAGAAACGATGACTTGGCGTATGTTACACACAACACTAACTTGGCGTATGTTACATGCAACACTAATGTTTCTACGAAACATCATTTTATTGTTATAATTATGTAAATGAGATAGTGATAAAATAGTTGTTAAAAATAGTTATATGAATATTAATAATTACTTTTTAAATATTTTTTATAATTTTTTTACAAATAAATTTAATTGTTACTGAAGTATATGATTTTTTGTAAAGTACTTTTTTGTTTAAAAATATCGTTTTCTCGAATAAAATACTTTTAATGTCCTTCTATTGAACTAATAACATTAATTTTAGACACATTTAGAAGTTGAATTTTACAAAATAAAATTAATTTTTTAATTTATAATTTCTAAATTAAATTTGAGATTGTTTTGGAATTTTTCGGAGAAACTTCATTTTTTGGATGAATAGTCAAAATACCAGATTTTAATTCAAAAATACTTTTTCATATATTCTATTTATAAGGATAAATTATAGTTAATTTGGTTTAAAAGTTTATTTATATAATATCTTTATTATTTAATCCAATTTATGTAATTGTAACCAATTTCATATTGAAATTTGATATAAAAAATTTACAATCTTTTGATGACTTTCACTTTAAAAACCTGCATTGTCGACCTGACTGTGGGATTAATTTTAAATTAATTTCAACTACTAATGTGATTGGAATTTGGAAAAATGGATTCAGTATTTTTAATTAGAAAATTTTATAATTTATAATTTGGTCAACTTAGTTTTTAACCTAAAATATTAGAGAAACTGACTAAAATTAATTACATCGATTAAGGTTAAATTAAGCTTAACAAGTGACTAAACCATAACCTCAAGGCCCAAAATGACATATAAACTTGTCAAAAAATACATTTTATGGCCACATTTATACCTTATATTCACTTGTATCTACTTTTTATCATTATTGGATCCACTTTCAACATGAAAAGTGTGGGTGGAATTATCTCTTAAAATATTTACAAGAGTGCCACTCCTCCTTCCCTATAAAAGAACACCAAATATCCTTCTTATTAACACCTATAAAACCATTTAGGCTAAGACAATATATGACAAATACAATTCTGAACATCCCTTCCTTACTCCTTGAATACTCAATTTGGACAGAAAGTCTTCGAAGGAATACTTTTAGCATAATCCAAAAGGACCAACCTGATTAAGAGGTAATGCCTTCTCCCATGCTCCTTTCCTTTATTTTACTTATACAACACCTCAACTCTCTTTATTTCAGGATTCTCTAACAAAAAACTTATCCCTTGTATACAAGTATGTTTTTATGCTATGGGTTCAACCTACACTTACACACAACTCCATCTAATGGGTAACGAATATAGTGTTTACATGTATGGTGAACTATCACCTCGCTTAAAGATGAATGGTCTTTATTTATTTATTTCCTCTCATGGTGGAAATTATTAAGGAATTTTTTTTATATATGTCATAAATTATATTTATTATGTATTTAATCTTATTTACTCCTTATACAACACTTATCCTTTTTAATTTACTTTTGGTGTAAATATGATAATTTCGTTTGAGGAAGTGTGGACTATCGCTCCTTAAAAGCGATGTGATTCATTAACACACTACATGGAATATATTAAAGATATGTTTACTGAACTTATATGATATATATAATATTATAATTATACTTTAATTATTTTATATACAAATATACATATAGTTCATTAACATTCTTTCTTTCAATACGATAATAAAACAGAAACAACGTTCATGCGTACGTATGCCTTACCATCTCTATGAACGGTGTATTACATTTCATACTTATATATTATATATATTACAATAATACATATATAATATATATAAATGATATTTATATTTTGGTTTCTATTCTATAAATCATGATATAATTATAAGGTCCAAATATATAACAAATTAAGACACATACGAAGAATAAAGTCAATATCACCCGAAGTGAAACCTTAACATTGGATTGTTAACAAGCTGGTCATATAAGGAAATAATCAAAAAAATATTTGGTATTGGATTTAAGAATATGGTTATGTAAAATATTAATAATAAATTTATATTTATTATATAGGTGTACTTAATGCGTATGATAAGATTCAAGACCCAAGGAAAGAGAATCTAATCTCACTTTCATTTCCATGAGATACATGCCTTAATCACCACTCACTTGTTTTGTGTGGTGTATGTAATAAACATTAATGTATTATATGTATATTATAATTAAATTTATGGGTATTCACATATTAATTCTTTGATCTTTCTTTCATGGGGTTCAGGTTTCAAAAGTTACCAAATAAGTCAAATAGTTTTGTCTCAATTTGACCATTTTGAGACACATGTTTTGTTATGCACCTAAATTCTTCTTAAGGTGTATATAAATCCATTTTATATGATATATCATGAATCTCAATATTTTCAGTATATTTTAAGTTTCATGTAATTTTCTTTTCTTACATGGATATTATTATCCCAAGTTACCAAGTTATAAGAGTTTATTGAAACAATCTCATCTCTTTTCGAGAGTGTTTATATTTATTTTTAAATAAATTAAATATAATGATCCATATCTCAAGAAAAATCAAGAAGTTTCTTATCCTTTGGTTATGAAAGTTATTATCATGTATTAGAACCATTTTTCCACACCTTGGTACTTCAGATAATGTTTTTAAGTAAAATTTGAATGTCTCTCTCTTTTGTCAGAAATCTATTGTATTCAAGAACCACGCTTTCAAAAATGTTTTCAAAAATGTTTTCAAAAGATATTTGAAGACCATTTTCTAGGATAAAGGATTTTAAAACGTTTTATGGTTTTGAATTCTTCATTTATAAGTTTTAAAATCTATTTTCGATGAAAAATATTTTAAAAATGTTTTATGTTTTAAAAATAATTTTCAATGTAGAATGGATTTTTACCTCAAAAAAATGTTTATAAAATATATTTAAAAATTTTATCCCATATAAGATAACATACATTGGTGTTACTCATGAATATATGGTGAAATTATTCAATTTTTACATTCATATTCTTCCTCTGAATAGAATATTGTTTGATGGCATGATGTTTATGAAACCAGTTTCTCTTACACGGGTTATATGATTTGGAAACACATTTTTTTCACAGGTTATGTTTATGATGAAATGATTATAAAACTTATATATTTCCATAAGTTATGATATTATTACATGTTTATAATAAACTTTTCGTTTAATTGGTTATGATTTGAGTATTTATGATCTTATGGAACATGTAAGCATGATTTCATTATGAGATTGGTGAGACCTGTATCTCCCTTAAATGCATTGGGTATAGATTTATATCACATGGGATAGACATAGTTGGAATGAGAAATGAACCCGATTCAGTATTATAGGGAAAGAATAGAAAATGAACTCGGTTCAGTATTATAGAGTTGGAATGAGGAGTGAACTCAGTTCAGTAATACAAGGCTGGAAAGGGGTGTGAACCTGGTTCAATAAAGGACTTTGTCCACTAATATGATCTCGATAGCAATGCCTTGACTAATATGGAAATATTTATATGTACTTATGTGTCTGCCACAATTCCATGATTTATTCCAATGTTATGATTTCATGGATCATGTTCATCATTTCCTTATGATTTATATCTATGAACTGCCAAGATTTATGCCATGATTCATGTATATGATCTTTGATATGTAGGTTATGATCTTATATGTTCATGATCAAGTTTTTATACCCTTATACTCATGATTATACTTACCTATCTCTATTGTTTACCCTTACTGAGCATCTGATCTCACCGTTTTTTATGATTCCTTCACCCCATGTTATAAAGATATTTATTATATTTATGTGTCTAAGAAGGGTGATAGTCAAGAAGAACCTAGTGAGAGATTATATAGATCATTTATGTACTAGTGTTAACGTTTCCATTTTTCTCAAGTAAATAGACAAGTACGGTCTTTGGGCATCTGTTTTTTTAATGTATTAAGTATTATGTGAATGTTATGCAATGTTAATATATGAAAACCGAGGGTCGTTATATATTGGTATAGACAATAGATAATTTATAAAAAAAAACATTTTATAACTATTCATGGAACATTGGTGTTTGTTCTTATATTTAAATAATGTTTTGTTTCCATTATCAATATATTGGTGGACCCAGAAGGTTTTTTTAATAGAAACCCTAACCGAAATTTACAATTAATACCCTTGTTGGTATAGCCTGTTCCCCTAAAAGTATACTAGGCCCCAAGGCTTGAATTCTAACCGCAACCCAGCTAGAAAGAATTGGCCTCCCATGATTCCCTACACTATTAAGGCGTCAAGACACATGGTGTGGAATTACCTCGGTTGAAGCCTCAAACTAGCAGGAATTAAACCCCCAACTCCAAGGAGCCAAATGCACTACCCAACCAATTGAGCCACCTTGTGGGGGAGGACCCAGAAGTGTTATGAGTATTAAATTGGAGGATAGTCATCATACTCATAGAAAATAAATCTTAAAACAACTAAAAAATATGGACAAAAGTATGACAACATATTTCAACCATTAGATGAAGTTTCTAAAAAATGTGATAATCCATGTCACACTGATAAAGGTTGCCTAAACATGGTACCAATCGAACTAAGAAAGAAGATAAATACTCTAATTTCTCATAAGAATAAATATATAGAATAATAAAAAAGATATTTTTGTAGAGGTACTTATAGATTGAAAAGGGAAATGTCAATAAATTTTTTATAGAGGTTGTTCTTCACATATTATAGGAGTCTTAAATATATGAAAGTTTGTTAAATATTTTGATAATTGTTTAGTGAACTTTTGGAATTATGAGCTTCTCAAAATAGAAGGAGTAGCAGTATATTTTTATGGTAATGGAAACCCAAAGTCCAATAAAACATTATATATTGGTGTGATGAAACAAAATATGTTAAGTGTTTCTTATCATTGTGATGATGTGAATTATGTTTAATTTATAAAGTATGGAGTTTTGGAAAAAATAATTGAAGATGGTAGAATTTTAAAAGTTTAAAACAATATAAGTGGAATTTGTTTCAAGTGAGAGATTCTTATAATTAATGATATATATATACATATAAGAAGAAAACTATATATGACACATAATTCATGGACATATTATTAAATGAATATGACTAATCTTACACAATGAGAAATCATTTTTTATATCTTTAAGATAAAGAGAGAAAGGGACTTTATTTTAAGGGGAATATTACAAACTTTATACATAAGAAACTTTTGATTTATATATCTCATCCATTAGATCTTATCCATTATGATAGTTATGGGCCCATGATAAGGTAATCAAAAAATTGATATAAAAATTTTAATTCATTAATTTATGAATTTAATCATATTACATGCATTATTTTTATGAAACATAAATCATATTCTCTAAATATTTTTAAAATGTTTTGAAGAAGCACTAAAAAGAGCGTGGTTACTAATTTGTTGAATTTACATATAGATAATTTTATTGAGTACAAAAAATGGGATTTTTTAATCATATCTTATGAATCATTATATTTATCATGAAATTATTGAACCATATACACCCAATAAAAATGGTGTGGCTAAATGTAATAATAGAAGCTCAGTGAAGATAGATAGAACAATGTTTATAGAGCATAATACATCTCAATATTCTCAGCGGAATTCTCTTGGAGTTGTAGTTCATATTCAAAATCAGTTATTATATATAATAAAATATAAAGTACCACTATAAACTATGTTTTATTATAAGACTCTGAGTTTGAAGTACCTAAGTGTATTGTGTATCTCTTATATTCTCAATGTCCAAGGAGGAAGTAAAATGTTTGATAAAATAGGTGTTGATATTATCTTTCTTTGATATTCTACAAATAGAAGAGGATACTAATGTTATAATAAGGATACATGGAATACCATTTATATTTTGGATGTCAATGTACTAGAACATTAAACTAAATAAGTCAAATATGAAGTAGTAAGTTTATAGAGTGAGTAATAAGAATCTATTTTTGATATATATCATGATGGATTTGTAGAAAATGGTTTATATTAAAAATAAGTTTAGGTTGAAGATGATGATTTATAAAACTAAAGTAATGAGGATCAACCTGACCTGTATCATCCATGTTTGATAAGATAGTTTAAGGTTTAAATGTTAATGTAGATCCATTATAATAAGTTCAATCCTAGAGAACATTTAAAAAATGGCATATACCTCACTATTTTCATATGCTAAACCAAGATATGTTTGAGAAGCACTGTGTCATTAATAATGGGTTTATTCCATTAATGAAGAATTGTAATAAATAGTAAACAATTATACTTTGGAGTTGGTACCCATGTTTTAATACATGAACTTCATTTTGGAAATGGATATTATAAACACGTTGAATTAAAAATTTATAGTGATTATAAATAAATAAATAAGTTTTCATAAGAGAAATTTTTAGGTTGAAGTAGTATATTTTTATTAGATATTTCACTAGTTTCTTAGCTTTAAATTGTAAGAATATTTATTTCTATTACATCCAAAAAAATACTAGATTTTTTAAATGGATTCATTTTCTTCCTTACTCAATGGTGAGTTAGTAGTGGATGTATTTATTGAGAATTTTTTTGATTATTGGTAGAGGAATATTAGAATAATGTTTGTAGGTTAATGAGGGAATTATATGGGATGAAACAAGACTTTATAGATTAGTATTATATTTTACACACTTATATGAAGATGTTTTAATTAATTAAAGTAATATTGGATGGAAACTTGTACATCAAAGATGAAAACGGGTAACTCATATTGTTATCGATTATATAGATGACATTATTTTTATTAGAAATAATGATGAAGTTTGTGAAAAATTATCTAAGGATATAAATAAGTTATTTGAAATTTCCATTATTGGTGAGATGATGATTTTTAATGGATTACAAATTTATCAAGAGATAGATCATATCTTTCCCCCACAAGAGAGTTATACTAGGTAACATCTTAAAAAATTTTGGTAGGGAGGATTCAAGACTAGTTTCAATACCTATCATAGTAGGATCAAAGTTACATATTTTTTAGAAAATAAATAAAGTGTATCAAAGAGAATTTTGAAAGGTAATTCTATATCTAATATACTTGAAAACATCTAGTACAGATTTAGAATATGTTGTCACCCTATGTTCCAAATTTTAATGTTTCCCCAAAATGACATTGATTATAGATGTAAAAAAATTAGTAGGTATATAAAATAAAAAATGATTATGGGTTAAAATATTATAGAAAAATAGACTTAATTATATTTGATAATATAGATATAAATTGGGAAGGAAGTGTTAATGACATAAAATACATATATGTTGGAATTTCATTCTTCGGGAAATGTTTTTTGGAACACAAAGAATAAAATTTCTCTAAACCATAGCACTGTTGAGGTTGATTTTGTAGTTACATCTCAAGATAGTACCGAATTTATGTGGATGAGAAAAATTTGGAACACCTCAACATTGATATGAATCTTCCAATTCTTTTTGGATTTGGTTATCAAAGTGATATTAGTTTATTAAAAAGAATCATATTCAACTTTTGAGGTCTTAGAATATTGTTATCAAATATCAATTCATCAATGTTCTTATAAAGATAAATGATCTAAATCTATAATTTTTATATACTTTATAGAAAATTGATGTTATTTTCACTAAAACATTATCAAAGGATACATTCAATAGACTGAGGTTGGAAAGGGTAGTTTAATATCCATTATGAAAGGTCCTAGTTATTGTGTTATTGTACCTATATCATTCTTATAATTGAATATTGCTATCAAATGGGGACATTATGAAAACATAAATTCCATTATTTTTAACCATTTTATGTTTTAAAAAGGTAGAGAGAAACTATAATTAATATTTACAAAGTCATTTCTCTCTCTTATTTTAGGGAAAAATATATTTATATGTTGTAATATAGAGTGTAAACTCCAATTTCAGCATGTGATGTGCATTTATGAGGTTTTATATGATTTTTATAAATTATTTTAATAGTTTGTTTGAGAATGGTGACATGAATCTATATTATATAGTTCTCATGTATTTATTATGGTGATGATGAAGGATTAATTGAATAATAATAATTTTCATGTTTAAAATAAAGAAGATGGTGCAAATATAAAATCAATTCTTTATGGAAATCATGATTTTTTCAATTTTCTTATTTCCTCCCCTGATTTTACTCAAGTAGGGATAGAATTATTGAATGATGATTCATTTCTAAGTGTTTTGAGTTTAAAATTAATTTGTGTTAATTATATGGGAATAAAAATCCAAATGGGGTACTATTGATCTCAATTGTTTCTTGGAAGTTTATAATTACTTGGCGAGATTGTTGTGTAAATATATTTCCTCAAGAATATAGAAATTGATTCAAGACTAAGGTTTTATGATTTTTAAAGAATATATGGCCTATTATGATGGATATTTTTCAATGAAAAGAATATTCAAAATCACATGACATAATGTTTTGTAAAGGTTTTAGGATTTATGTAGATATATGAAGAAGGTTTGAGGATAATTTGACTTTTTTGATAGGTTTTGCCGATAGATTTGAAGTTATTTTATTTTAATTAAGTATTTTTTAGAATATTCCTTATGACTTTCCTTGTGTGTGTATGAATTTATTGATGCACATATATAAATTTTAGTTGAACATTTTACTGTTGAGGGAACATGTGTGGCATTGATGCACACATACGTTTCATTCTAGTTCTTATGACATTGAATGGATGCATATGAGTTTTCCTTATAAGACTTCACATGTGTGGGGTATGACTTTTAATCCATGTTAGACTTCCAGCGTATGAATTTATAATCACTACATGAAAATGGGCCTATACCCACGGTTTTGCAAAAAAACCGTAGGTATAGGGTACCCCTATACCCACAGTTTTCGAAAAACATGGGTATAGGTCACCTATACCCATAGTTTTGTCAAAACCGTGGGTATAGCTTAATTTTAAAGACCAATACCCATGGTTTTTCCAAACCGTGGGTATAGGTGTTTTTTTGAAGACGTATACCCATGGTTTTGGCCAAACCATGGGTATATTGTTTTTTCGAATGACCTATACCCGTGGTTCTTCAAAACTGTGGGTATTGGGGTATTTTTTTGAAGACCTATACTCACGGTTTCAAATAACCGTGGGTATAGCTTTCCCTCCACAAGGTGGAAAACAAATTACGCAGGACAATGGAAATTGTTTTTGCGGGAATACAATCTTGATTAATATAATTCTGCGAATAGAAATAATAAATAACAGAAACATTCTAGCTGAGTCGGTTAAGCCACCCTCTGTTACATCAACCGGTCCTTTGATCAAATCGAGGCGTTATCTTTTATTCTAATATATAACTATTCTTAATATAAGTATACTAATATATATATATTCAACAAGAATTTCTATAGCTCGGTTGGTTAGGTGAGGCGTTTCCCTTCGGCAGGTCCCTAGTTCGACACCCAGCATCCTCGATTTTCAAACACCGCCTCCTCGATTTTCAAAGCCCGCGTTTTCCATTTTCAAATGCCGCGATTATATAATATTAAAAAATATAAATAGATATATGTCAATATAAAATTTGAAATTGATTTCTCTGCTGGTTCCTTGGTGATGCACTGCTGGGAGTCTGTTCGTGAGGTGCGGGTTCAAACCCCTATAGAGGCTATTTTTTGAATTTTAATACCCCACGGTTTTCAAACCATGGGGACTGTAGCGTGCCACGTTGGCACAGCGTACTCCATTCTTTGAGAAGCCTATACCCACGGTTCAACAAAACCGTGGGTATAGGTTGAAACCCCTATACCGACGCCTTTCCAGTCCACAATTCACAAAACCGTGGGTATAGGTTATACCCACGGTTTTGGGGGCTATACCCATGGGTTTGAACCGTGGGTATAGGTCGTTTTTCCAGTAGTTAATATTTTACAAATTCCTCTTCAACTATGTATTATTTTTATGTTCCACTCATGAATTACATTTATGGACATATGAATTCTTTTCCATGTATAACTTCACACTTAGAATAATTTCAAGAATTTTTTTTGAAAGAATGAGTTTTTCATAATTAAATATTTTTAATAAATAATGAAATTAGATGATTAAATGTGATCTTTTCTTCATAAAAATAAATTCACTATAAAATATTTTGATTATTTATACTAATTGATAACTCCATGCTATGAGAAGGGTTGTTGTGTCATGGATTCATTCAAACATGGTAATTAAATTAAAATAGAAGTAACCAAAGTAGTTTTCTTAGAATTTCAAAAAAGATAAGGATATATAAATATTAATGGTATAATTGAATGGAATACCATGAAAAATTAAATTGTAAATTTTGAAAATATTTATTTTAAATTGAAAAATCTTGTAAATTTAGAGAATGATCCAAAAATATTTGACCTAGGAGAGGAAGTAGAGAAATATTCATGATAATTTCCATATATTATTTTTGGAAATAATATTCATAAATATTTTGGGAATATATAAGGATAAAAAGAAGATGAATAAATATTTAAATAACTAGTGATAATAGACAATACATATTAGTGTCGAACATCACTTGTATTGAAGTGGGAGTAAAGAAGAAATAAGAAGAATAAGAAGTAATTTATTACAAATATATAGAAATTTAAATAACCATAGAAACACAATTTAATCAATGTATGTTAGAAAGAAGAACATAGTAAAACGAAAACGAGTTAAAAGTTTAAAATAATGTAAGACTTTTATATTATTACAAAAAATAGTAAAAATCACAATCACTATACAAGATGTATATGAATCATTAGGAGAGTATAGTGTTTCATAATTTCATGGTTATGCCTTTTTTACTATAATCTAAAGGATTGTTTCTATTAGAATTTGTAATCTCAAGTGTGTCTATATTATTCCAATGACTAGTTAGTCATGATGAGTAGTAAAAAATTTTAAAAAAATTGTACCTTATCGTTGTACACATATGGGAGTAATTTAATAGCTGTGTTATATTAATCTATCTTATAACAATGTTTTTTTTAAATCGAAAACATAAAAATTGTATTTATCCCTGGTTCACTGCCAGTGATTTCATCAATCCTATTGGTGGATTTCAGATGTTTTTTCGATCTGTAGAGCAATTTATGTCATGGTTTAGTCATCACCACCACAAGTTTGGTCCATTTTTATCATGTTCATGGATCTTGTCATAGATTGGTGAACAATTTTCTTGGGATAGAGAAATTGAGTTGAAAACAACAATTATTGGGTAGAATTATGTTGTGATTATAGACCTTGATATGCTTCATACTAATTTTCCATTTCCATTTTCATGATATATAATTTCATTTTAGTGTAATCCTTGACAAAAATAATAAGAGGAATACGAATTTGGTTTTAATTATTGTAGAAAATGATATGGTTTGGAAAAAATTATTTCGTGGTTATCTTATGGTACAAATGCGACTTCATGATAGTTTTTTATTTTATATGTATTTTTTTTTTCAAATCATATTGAATTAAATTGTAAAAAACACTAAAGAAAAGGGGATCAAGGAATTAAGTTTTTGTGTTTTTTGGATCAATATTAATAGACCCAAACCATTCCATGTTTTAGTGTATTTTTTGATAAATTATAAATTCATGAGCCCCCTTTCATTCCATTAAGAATTTCACTATTCGTGGACACCCTAGTTAGCTAAGAGGCTTGTATTAGTGGTTTTAGACATCTTGGTGGATATTTGACTCCATAGTTTTATGATATTAAGACTTCTCGAACAAGAGTACTCTCCCATGGATTATTCTTCCTTGCCTTTTCTGTCTATCCTTTTTGGAATCTCGTGGTAGATTCTAGTGCATGATTATGTTGGATGACTGATATGATATTTATGATATATTAGATTATAAGGGATTTATTTGAGTATAAGTATGTTTAGATATATTTTTATTCATTGATAGAGTATTGGTTCAAGATTATAATTAAGGTAAGGGATTTTAAATTTTATTTTATATGTGTTAATTGAATTTTTTAATTGGGTTGATGTGATGATTGATTTTTTTAAGGTTAATGAATGATAGATATAATAGATTAAATATGGAAAATATTATTAGTGTAATCAACATGGAATGATGAAGTGAGATAAAATAGTTGTAATTAATATAAATTTATATTGAAATTATTTAATTTAAATTGGAATTGATGTGGATAATTTGTAAGTATAATTTTTTCTTATTTTTTTATTAAATATGGTGATGTAATGATTAATATAAAATCCTTTAATATTTAAAAACATTGCAATACTTAGTAGTTGTTGATAATATTTTTGAATAAGGTAATTATAGTGTGTATCTGATAAGAAGTGGTGGTTTATTAGTTGACATACATGAAGGGATGAGGTTATTTCAAATATATTACTCAAGGACATATAGTTTTTCTGCAATTTTTTGGTTGAGAAATTTTAGTATTGAAGATGGACCTTGGATTTGATATACTGTAATTATAGGTTTGTTATTGAATATGTTTATATGTGATTAACATGTTTATTGATATTATATTAGTTTATATTATATTGATATTAAATTATGGAAGTATATACTAACTATATATTGAAAGTTATATTGTCCCTATCGAGTGGATTTGGTACTACCCTATAATAATGTGGTATATTGGATATAATATACCCATAGGATAATAGATAATAGGGTTATTGAATTTCCATTATAGATATAATAGTAGTTTTTGTAATTTTGTCAGCAAAAAATTGTTGATGTTATCGCCATGTATACTGCATTATGGAGGTAGGTAACTGTTATGATTGGATCTACTATCATTGGAGGTGTGGTTAGTATGAGGTGATGCTGATGTGATACTATTGGTGATGCATTTTTTCTTTTGAATGACTTTAATTGGGGGGTTCATTTTTATTTTTTGTTATAATAAATGATAAATTCTGATAAATATATATGTGTGTGTGTGTGTCATTCATTGGGGCTTTATTATTCCTATTCAATTAACATGGGATTTTTTGGAGTAAGAACCTAAGAATTATACTTATAATCTCACCTAATTATGATTTTTTATTTTTTAGACTAACATATTCATGTTGATAGTGGTTCACAACATCATTAGTTCAGAAATAATAAGATATAGGTAGAAGTGGGTGGATTAATTTTTCAATTTTTTCCATTATAACTATTGGGTGATATTTTTATTGGTTTATTATTGATCTAGTCAGGCATATATTGTTTATTTATGTTTATATTTTTTTATTTTTAGGTTTTATAGTAATATTTAGAAGGTTTATTTCCTCCGATATTCCATGATTATACTATTAGTGATTGTCACCACCCCATGACCTATGAGAGTTGGGATCCAAGGGTAACTCTTGATATCATTATTAGCTTATGTTGAGTCTCAACTAAGTCTAAACATGATAGTTTATATATTAGGTGGTTTTAATAGGTGTAAATTATAGAAACCCATACGTTTCATGTATAAATATTACATCTTATTAGATGAATATTCAATACATGACATTATGATCTATGCCAAAATCATATAGGTTTAGTTTCTTTGGAAATAATGAAAAATAAACAACTTTTTCATAAGATATCTACCTCATCTCCCACTATGTTCTTCATAAATCTAACCCCTATTAGTTAGATCCTATAAAAAAATTTATTCGTAACCTGAGGAAAGGAAACATAAGAAAGGATGAGGTTAAATGATTAGTAAGTGTAAACTGGAGATATTTCAATGATAACTTTAGAATAACATGACGGTAATGATATGATAATATGATATCAGAATTTGAAAACCATACCCAACATATCATAGATCATAATATTGAGTCATGGACTAAATTTTGTTAGTTTATAATACATGAATCATGAAGGAGTCGTAGAAAATATGCTATGAGATTACACCACTATCATAAGTCAAATGCTTGTGGAATACACATAACACCAAAAAATCATTTTCTTTGTCTAGGATAACTATTAAGACCATAATAGTGTATTATGATTACACACCATTATATCATACCCTTAGTCAAAGTTCACTCTTAAGAATACAATAGAGGATATAGTACGTTACGGAATTGGGTTTACTCCTCATTATAGTCCTTGTTATCTCATGAGATATCCATCATTACCTGATTTATTGGAGGGATATATAATTATATCCCCTTTCTCATAATACTAATACATTCATATGTGTTACACATGATCAAAAAACAATATTTATATATCATAAATCATGGACATTAAAGGGTTTCTTAAACATTTCAAACATTCATCATAGCATAACCCATGGAAAATAAAACAGTTTCATAAAAATATTATAATTATAATAACAAACCATATAGAGAAATAAAAAATATGGTATCCATGGATCATATCCCCATTAAAGCATAAGTAACATTATAGGATGTTATCATAATTGAAAATTTTCTTTAAAAGATCTCGAGAATATTTCTAGAAGGAAACCCCCTATCCATTTTGAAATGAAATATTTAATAAATATAAATTTAAAAAAAAATGGAAAATATGTTATTTGAAAATTTACTTTGAAATATTGTAGTGGAGTCATTATATAATTAAGTGGTCATAGTTATGGGAAATTATGTTTACGTTGTGTACATTTATAAAATTTCCTTTTATATTTTTGTAAAAATTCAAATGTATTATGTTTATTAAATGAAAAGAATATTCCTTTTAAAATATTTTTTAGAAATTAAATTATGGGAAAAATGTATTTTAAAAATAAAATAATAATATAAAAAATATTCCAATTTTTTTCTAAAACACTGATATTGAATAAAAATGATTTTCTTTCAAAGAAAGAAATAAAGTAACATTTATTTAAAATCAATATTTCATTTTATTATTTAATTAAAGAAAGAAAATGAAATGAAAACATGTAATTTCACTAAATTACTATATTTCAATAAATTTAAAGGGACTCTTGTGAGATTGGTTATAATATTTTGTCATCAGAAACTTAATCATAAACAATATCAATTGACAATGAGATTGAAAAATAAATACCTTAGCTCATGTTCATCATTATTCAAATCACTATGAACTCTTATATTAAAAATTAAAAATTAAAAAAAATAGTGTAATTTAAATACTTATAATATAATATAATATCCACTTATAAAATTACAATATCCATTTATTAATAACTCATTATTAAAATCATCATTTTTGGGCGTTGTTAAATATTTCATGACCATTTTAGTTTGGTTGTTTTGGTCCTTGTAATTTGATCAAAGTTCCCTAATCTCCATAATTTTTATTAATATTTATATATCACATATATATATATACATATTTAGAGTCATCTATAATAAGATGAAATAGAAAAATTAATTACACCACCCAGGGAAAGGGTAGGCATTGCGTACACATGTATGATGTTTTCAGTTTTTGACGGATGTTACAAAGGAAAGGTAAA
The DNA here is from genome assembly GCA_963277665.1 of Viscum album. Lineage (NCBI taxonomy): Eukaryota > Viridiplantae > Streptophyta > Magnoliopsida > Santalales > Viscaceae > Viscum > Viscum album. Next base: position 325,944,036 of record OY728163.1, read on the forward strand.
TAATAAAATCACCTTTAAATAATAATTAATATATCATATATATCATATATATATTTTTTAAATCTATCCTTATAATCACTTATTTAAAGAAAAAAAGAATAACAAATCACATCACTTTGTGGCGGTGGTAGTCCGCACATACACACATACAAAATTATCATCATTAAATGAATGAGAAGGTAAGAATGTAAATATGATATTATAATTTAAAAATAATAATTATATCGTAAATATAAAATTTAAAAATAATACCAATTATAATAACCATTCAATAAATATGGTGATTGAAAATGAATTATATGACTATGTGGAGGTGATAGTCTGCACGTACGCATGAGCGATACTTTCACCACCCATTTGATGGAAAAGAGAGTTATGTAAAGGTGGGTGAGTAAAGGTGTTATTATAATCATATTAAAATTTAATTATTTTCTAGATATTAAGGTAATTATTTAATTATAAATACCTTATATTTATATGAGGATGAAGAAAAATAAATTAAAAGAGGTTGGGTAGGTTGATTACCTCTTTATCATTAGAAATCCTTTAGATCATTTCTTAAAGACCCTTGAGATGGTATTTTATGAAAAAAAAACCTATAATTCAAGGATATTTAAGCTTATAATATAATTGAGAAGTGCTTTTCCAAGCTTGATGGATCAATGTTGTCTAACGAAGATAAAGGAGGGGCGTCCCTTCATAAGTGGGAGATAAGACACACATGAAATTTCATAAAAGATTAAAGTATAATAAATCCATACATAAGAAAAATTCTAAAAAATGGATAGATATTCAAATTTTTAATATTTTATATTTTCAAATATAGTCATATAATAGAGTTTATACGTGTTTACTTGGATCACTTACCGTTATATATGGGTTTAACCCACACAGTAAACTTATTATAACCTTAACAAAGGTATCAAATTTTTACGATTTTTACTATTTATTATGGCCAAAACAAAAGTTAAAATTATTAAAAAAATATTAATTTCGATGATTCAAACTATTTATTCCATTTTTCTAAAATTTATTTCACATAGAATTGGTAGAATAATTTAAAATTTAACAAACAAAATATAATGAAAAGTGATTTTCCTGACAAATTATTTTCTTAAGTATATAAAGTTGTTCTAAAAAATACAAAATAAAATTGAATGAAATAACATAAATTGAATCATTAATTATATATATGAACAAATTTTACTTTTAAATCATTTAAAAAAAATGAAACTTTGTAAAATCTTGATATGAAAAGTCAGTTTTCAACAAAAATCTGTATTTTTTACTATTTATTAAAAAATAAATCTTTTCAGAAAATTCTCTAAATTTAAATATAATATAATTTTGTATTTCTAATTTCAAAAAATAATTTCATTTTTTCAAATAAAGTTTCTATAAATAAAAAAAATTAGTTATACAATTTTCTATCAAAAAACAATAAAAATCATTTTTGAGGAAAATATATATATTTGAAGCATATAATGAATTTAATAAAAATAGTTCACTAATTTATCAATATATTTTATTTATCTAAAAATATTATATATAATTTTCAAAACTTGTCTATTCTTATTCAATCGGATAACATAATGGATGGTTTATTATAGTATAGTATATTATTGTTTATTTAGACTCAGATTTTCATATAATGCAATCTATTGAAGAAATAAGATTTATTTAAAGAGAAATTTATCATAAAATATCATAGTGTTTCATTATAAGACTATTAAAATGATCTTCACACATTAAATTCCTTCTCTCTCATGAATCAAAATGAGGATATCTCTTTTTTATCACATCTTTGGTTTCAAAATTAGGTTATTCAATTTTTTGATTCATTCAGAGAAAATTAACCATGTGGGTAGTGTTGTTTCATTGAACACTCTTTCAAAAATCCAAGGTTTCTAAAAATTTTTATTCATAGAACATATCATAACCTAGCAGTAAAATCTATGAGTTTAGTAAATATTAAGGATCAAATATGTATTTTCTCTAAATAGATACATGGAATAGATCATGAACTTGAGAGTGGTTCAGTGGAAGTACTAAGTGATAAGGTACCATTCATTATAAATTAATAATCTCAAAGAAGACAATATAAATAGTGACTAATTTAACTTCTTTTGGAATCACATAACCTTCATCCATGGAGGAATTAATAATAATACCTTCTCACCAACTATGAATTCTAGATTTTAAAATGATTTGTTTCTTAAATTTTATATCTACCATGAGTTTCCTTGGTGTGATAATTAGTGAATATGGTTTTCTATTAAATTTCCCCATCTATATCAAGTACCAAAATAATTATTCTTCAAATTTATCCCCACATATTTGAGTTTTACACTTCTTTCCATCGAGGGATTCATAAAGAGTCATCTGAATTCTCAAGTGGATGTTATTTTCGTAAGAAAACAGGACTAGAGGAGGGTGTTAATCCAAACCACCTTTGAAATAAATCCACGTTGATCTTATTATATCATATATCATTTGATTTCTTCTCTCACAATAACCATATATCTGAGGATGATAAGTTGTATTGAAGCATATCTCTAAATCCATATCTTTCTAAAGACTTCACCATAACTCTTTGATAAAACCTAGATCCCAGTCATATACAATATATTTTGGTACTCCATGAAAACATACCACTTCTTTAATTTATAATTAAGAAATTAGATGAAGATGAAATTCTACTATTATAGAAATAATGTGTGCTGAAGTTTTATATTGATCAACCAAACCCCAAATAACATTATAGCCAATAGATTTTTGGGGAGTTTGAAAAAAATCGTGGTGATATTTTCTTATTTATGTTCTAGTATGGGTAATGGATGAAAAATTTAATTAGAAATATATCTCTCAGCCTTAACTTGTTGAAATATCATGAAATGTGATACATTATCTACATTATCTCTCTTCATGTTGTCCACCCAGAAATACTATTTCAGATCATAATACATATTCCCACTTCTAGGATGAATATGGAAAGATGAACTATGATATTTATAAAATAGATCATTATTCAAATATTCTATTGAAGTGACACATAAATGGGTCCATAACCTTATCATTCCATTATATTCAAGTTTAAAATCATTAACATTTCTTTACTTCTATTGCAAATCAACTTCATATTTTTGAGACCCTTTAATCTTCACATGGATAGATGGTTGAACACTCATTTGAGAATAATATTATTTTGAACATTATTTCAAGAGTTATAGATCCATCCCTTGAAAATCTATAAATATTGTATACTTTTTTTCTTTATCATATATAATCTAGCATGATCTTTTTTACTTAATACATTAACCACCTTGTTCACTTACTTAAGGTGGTAATGAATAGAGCAGTTATAATTTTTAATCAACTCCAACCATATTCTCTCGTGTGTATTCAATTCATTCCAAGTGAATATTAACCTTAAAATTTTATTATTGATATATATTTTTATCCTTTTCTCCATAAATATAATACCACCGTATATTTAATGAAAACATTTCTCTAGCTAACTCCAAATCACAAGTTTGGTATTTTTTTATCATGAACATTCAATTATTGTTAGGAATAATCTATGACCATATCATTTTACATGTGAAATCATCCCAGTACCTTTATTTATGAATCATTAAAGACTATAAACCCTTCTCCACTAAATGGTAGTGTAAGTACAAGTGCGTTTAAAATATTTATTCATTTCCTAGAACATTTCTTCACATTAAACTATCTGAAGAAACATACCTACTTTTTAGTTAACTTGATGTGTGGATTGAACAACCATGAGAAATTTTCTATAAAGCGATGATATTATCCAGAAAAACCAATAAAATTATGGATCTCAGTCATAATGTTAGGTCGTTGATGACCTTCAATAACTTTTATCTGTGATGGATCTACCGATATACCCTTACTTGAGAATATATGAACAAAAAAATGAAACTTGCTAAAGATAAAATCAAAATGGTTAAATATTTCTTACACCTTATCCTTTCTTAAGATGTCCATTACTATCCTTAACTGATATTCATGCTCTTCTTTACTCTTATAATATATAAGATTATTATCTATAAAGAATACCACAAGCTAATTATGGTAATCTCTAAAGACTCAATTCATTAATTTCAAAAATATAATAGGGGCCTTATTAGACAAAACAACATGACTGTAACTTCTTAGTGTCAATACCTAATATGAAAGGTTATTTTGGGTATGAATGCACTTTTTACCCTCAATTGATATTATCCAAATTTAAATTTACTCTTGGAAATATATATTTCTCCTCTTAATTGATCAAAAAAAATCATCAATATAGGGAATATTATAGTTAATATTGATTTATATCATCTAATGTTCCTAATAATCAATTAATACTCACATAGATCCATTTTCTTCTTAACAAAATGAATCAGTGCACCCCATGGCGACACACTTGGCCAAATGAATCCCTTATCAAAATTCTCCATGATTTTCTTCTTCAATTACAACAAATCAATTGGGTTCAATCTATAATAAGTTTTTTAAATAGGTGTATCACTAGGTATAAGTTCTATTTATCACATTACATCACAATTTAGAGGAATACTAGTTAATTATTTATTAAAAACATCAAAAAAACTCTCTTACAATAGGCAAATCTTTGATGTTGTGTTTCTCGCCAGCCATCTGAGATAAAAACACCCCTTTTGAATAGCAATCAAGAATCATAGAATCCGAGTAATTTATTTTTTACATTAAAAATTTATCATAATTGTAATAAATGTTCATTAGTTGATTTAGAATATCAAATGTGACTTTCCTTCATTGTCAGTTGATATGGGATTTATGTAATGAATTGTAATGGAATTAATCATCATTTCAGGAACATAAACATGATATTAAGTATCAGGTAAACATGTAATTTCAGGTTTTTATCCAAGCATTGGTAGGGGATGAGGCTGTTGTGAAAATCATTTCTAGGATGGACATGGACATGAGAAAAAGTCTCAGGTAAAAATATTTTGTTTAAATAGGTTTATAGAAGTGGTGGATTATGCCCTTATTTAGGAAGAGAACATAAAGGATCCTTCAGGTAGTGGGTTTATGGTTCTAGTTAGATGGTCCAATGGTGCAACTCCAAAGGGAAGGATGCATCATTTCGGGAATCTCTAAATGTGTGTTAGTGTATAGATTAGTCAGAAGATAGGATCATCCTCTCAGAGTTGTGACTATGTGTTTTTGAATTAGTGTGGTAGGTCAGGGTACATGCATTTCCATTGCCCCCCAACCACCGGTTGAGTGTTGAGCATGTGTAATAATAGGGCATATGAAAAGGTTTTGTAAGAATCATCAATAGTTGGGAGAAGATAGAGGACCAAGAATTATTATGAGTTCATATAGGGGGTTTTTTACCCTATATCAGGCAGTTAGTTGGAGTCCTATAGGCCATATCGATTGGGGTGGAAAATTTTGTACTCTAGGGAAAGAGAATACCAATTAGTAGCACAATGTATCACTAGGAAATTAGATCAGGGAATGTGTTAGAGGGGAATTTCATCTTTACATAGTTCAGTCTACCCCTAGAGTTGGTAAGGATGAACATAAAACTGTTCTAGGTACAAATCATATAGAGTATACTCTTTCTAGATCTTTTTTAATATGTTGGGACCAAGTTGGATTGATAAGAATGTAATAAGAGTTTGCTGTTATAGAGAGTTGTTTTATGTTGTCAAAGAAGCTAAATCAATTCACTTTGTAAAGAACTTAAAAACTAGACGATGCTTTGCTGATATGTATTTCACAAATATCATAAGTCTGGAGAACTTGTGGTTCAAGACGTATGATGGAAAGGGGGAGAAATGATGATTCCAGTCATATATAGATTTTTTTGGAAAGAATGATGGTGTTGAAAGATAAGGAAGTTATAGTACTTTCCATTTTAATTCTGACGATGCCAAATCTGGTCTATCAAAGGATATATATCACGATAGTGGAGCTCATGATGAATGATGAAGAATGGTTATGGGAAGCAGTGAAGAATATAATTTTGTGCGCAAGGCATGATTCAAGGTCTGAATATTTAAAATGACAAAGGCATGCAATGCGTGAAAAAATGGTCCGAGTGCGCGAAAAAATGAAGCTCGCGCGAAATAGTAGAGGGATGCGCGAAAAATCATCGGGATGTGTGAAAAATAAAAAGGTTGCGTGAAATAACTGCAGGATGTGCGAAATATCAGTGGGATGTGTGAAAAATAAAAAGGTTTCGTGAAATAATTACAGGATGCTTAAAATATCAGCGGGATTAGAAAAAAATAAAGGTTGCGTGAAATAATTGTGGGATGCACGAAAAATAAGGGCTGCGCAAAATATTCATGTGGTGCACGGAATAGAAGAATAAAATATTTCGCACAAAAGGTGTTTCGAGATCAGAAGCTCAGAAATTGGAAAAGTCATGAGGTGCAAGAAATATTGGAGTAGTGCACGAAATATGAAGTTCTGTGAAAGAGTTTTTTACACGCACGAAGGGGGGTTTTTACGCACGGATTAGTTTTTTTTGAATGGTGTTTAAAAGGCCAATAAATACTAGGTGACCCCCTCTCATTTTGTGTGGCATGACACTTAGAGAAAATATTGAGCTCTGAAGTACGTAAAATTATACGCTAAGTGATTTGGGTGAAAAGAAAAGAGTTTGTGCGAAAAGAGGATAGCTGCGCGAAAAAGTGAGAAGTTGCGCGAAAAGTGGGAAGTGCACAAAAAGTGAAAAGCTGTGAAAAAAGGGTGAATTTTGAACAAGGTACCCTAAAGGTTGCGTGAAAAATTTGGGGTCTTTGCACATATTCTGTTGTGCGTATGGGAGTTCTTACCAGCTTCTGGGTAGGAAAGTGAAGATTTTTACTTCAGAGAATACAACTGTTCAATTGTAAAGAAGCACTGAAATACTGTAATTCTTTATTTTTGCTAAGAGGGTGCACATGCGCTTGAAGATTGTTTTCCAAATGCTACACGAGTGTAAGGGTATATCCTACTAGTTGTATTCCAAATCAAAGGATTGTTTTATAGTAGATTGTTTGGTATTGGATTATTTCCATACCATAACAAGGATGTAGCTACTCTTGTTGAGTAGTGAACCTTGTAAATCTTGTGTTCATGTGGTTGTTTGTGTTTTGTAGAGAAGAAACTCTTTAACAGGAGTCGAAGATTATTTCAAATAGAAGAAAACTTAAAAAGAAAAAGATATCACTGATTTACCCCCTCCCCCTCTCAGTGATACTTGGATCCTGACTGAGAACTTCATTATATAGGCTCTATATTCTCTTTAATATCTTCCCAGTTTTTTGTGTTGGTTCTAGAGATGGAATGTTTTTGTGGGGTTATGTCGATTGATACAATATTAAGGGTGCGAGCAGAAAATATCCAGCATTGTAAAGGGTGTGCTCTCAAGGTTGGAAGGTACTATTTTCTTTTGGACTTGTTTATGATTGAAATGAAAGGTTTGGATATGATATTTGGGATGAAATTGATATTGTTTTACCAAGGTCATATTGATTTCTATCTTTGCGGGGTAAACTTCACATATCTTGAGGGAGACATGTATATTAATAATAGTGAATGGGATGTCTAGGAAGACCGTGCAGAGAACATTTTCCAACAGTTGGTTCAACTAACAGCCCATGTATCTTGTCATATGATTTATGATGGTGGAGTAGAAAAGATTTTATTTCCTTTAGTGGTGGATCAGTTTCTAGATGTGTTTCATGAGGATTTATTAGGTTTGTCACTCAAGAGAGATATTGAGTTCATGATTGAGTTACTATGAGGAGCAAAACCAGTTTCCATTCCACCATATTGAATAGAACTAGAATAACTCCGTGAAATTAAAATTATTTGGATGAATTAGAGAATAAAGGTTTTATTCATCCTAGAACATCACCTTGGGGGTCTCCATTGTTGTTTGTAAAGAAGGCTGATGGGTCATTGGGGTTGTGTGTTGACAATAGGAAGTTTAAACAGATGTCGATTAAGAACTGATACCCTCTACCCTGAATCGATGGACTTTTTGACCATATAAGGGGTGATTTAGGGTTCTCCAAGATTGATTTGAGTTCAGGGTACCATTAGTTGAGGGTGTACCTTATGATGTACTGCAGAATGCCATCAGAATAAGGTATGGATTGTAATTGATTTTTGTGATTCCGTTAAAGTTTACTAATGTACAGATAGTGTTTATAGCCCTAATGAACTGAATATTTCACCCTTACCTAGATTAGTTTGTAGTTGTTTTTGTGGATGACATATTGGTGTACTCTAAGACACATTATGATCATGCGAAACATATTGACATCGTATTGAGTAAACTAAGGGATAATATGATTTATTCCAATCTATCCAAATTTCATTCCTAGATTGATATGGTGCATTTCTTGGGTCACATCACTGCAAAGTAATGGGCATCAGTGGACTATAAGAAAGTGCCGGTAGTTTTTCTTGGGAGAATCCAAATAATGTTTCTGATGTTCAATGTTTTCTGGGTTTGGAAGGATATTACTAAAGGTTTGTTAATAACTTTTTCCATTTAGCCACCCCACTTATAGGATTACCCCAAAAGGGAATCCAATTTGAATGGAACGGGGCATGTAAGAAACATTTCCAAGATTTAAAGAAGTGGTTTAATAACACACTGATTCTGAATGTACCCAAGACATGTAAGGGAAATACTTTGTTTTGTGATGCATGTGATGTTGGACATGGGGAAGTGTTGATGAAGGATGATCAAGTTGTGGTGTATGGTTCACAACAGTTGAGTCCCCATGAATGAAATTACCATTCTCATGACCTTGAGTTGGCCATAATGGTCTACGATTTTAAGTGTTGGAAGAATAAATTGTTGGTATAATAGTTTACTTTGTATACTGATCATAAAATCATTAATTATATCTTGTCTCATAGTGATTGGAATCTATGGAAGTGGATATAGGTCGAGTACATGTAGTACATATGACTTTGAGCGAGTTTACACACCAGGAAAGGGAAACAGTGTTGCAGAATATTTATACCAGAATAATAAAAACTAGAATGTTCATGAATCAAGTACAAAGTGGAGGATGATAGCATTGTTTTACAAGATGCATCTAGAGGTGTAGGATAGCCAATGGTAGATGAACCTTTCATCCTTGGTGGTTGAGTCTGCACTTCTAAGCCCGATCAAGGAGAAACAATTTTTCTTTAAGGGAAGGTATTAAAGGTGGGGAGTCACCTTATGTTATGAATTTTGCTGATGATGGGGTCATTTATGTTTGTGGTCGTGTTTTTATACCAGCGTTGTTATGAGAAGAGTTGATGTGAGAGTTTAATGCATCGAAGTGTGCAGTGCACCCTGGTTCGAAAAAAAGGTATCATGATCTTCATTGGTATTATTGGTGGCCATGGATGAAGAATGAGGTTGTAGGTTTCATGGTTATATACCTTACCATTTAGTAGGTGAAGGCTGATCATCAGTGGTTTGATGGTTTGTTAATATTTATTATTTTCTAATGGAAATGGGATGACAGGACGATAGATTTTGTGGTAGGTCTCCCCATGATGCCTCAAAAGAATTATGTGATCTCGGTTGTTGTGAATGAATTGATTAAGGTGAATCATTTCTTTCCAATTCCAGAGTCTTTCACCATGAATCAGTTGGGTGAGTTGTATGTGCGTGAGGTAGTGTGGTTGCACGACATGACGTTTACCATAGTTTTATATCATGATCTATTTTTTACATCGTGCTTCAGGAAGGGACTACAGGAGTTGCTTGTTACCCAGGTGTTTTTGAGTATGGATTTCCACCCATAGATGGACGAGCAGTTAGAGTTTACTATATAGGGACTAGAAGACATGTTCACTACTGGAAATAATGGCATTTACGACGGGGTATTTGCGTCGGGATCCCGTCGCTAATAGGCTTTTGCGACGGGGGTCCGTCGCAAATAGCCCGTTGCGGAAAACAGCGTCGCAACAATAATTATTTGCAACGAGCCCGTCGCTAAAAGTATTAGTTGCGACGATGATCCTTCCCGTCGCAAATATTAGTCCGTATATTTGTAAAAACATTTTAAAATAGTAATTACGACGGGCCCGTCGTAATTACTATTTTAAAAAAAATTAAAACAAATTAATTAATTATTTTAATTAATATAATAATAATACTATTTGCGACACGCATAGAATCCCATCGCAAATACTATAAAAAAATAAAAAAAAATTATTAAAAAATTATTTTAATTAATATAATAATAATCCAATTATAATTCAAAAATAAAAAAATATTAATAAATGATTTTAATTAATATAATAATAGAATTATAATTCACAAATAAAAATAATAAATTATTAATAAATTATTTTAATTAATATAATAATAATAGAATTATAATTCAAAAATAATAAATAATAAATAATTAATAAATAATTTTAATTAATATAATAATAGAATTATAATTCACAAATAAAAATAATAAATTATTAACAAATTATTTTAATTAATTTAATAATAATAGAATTATAATTCAAAAATAAAAAATAATAAAATACTAATAAATGATTTTAATTAATATAATAATATTAGAATTATAATTCATAAATAAAAAAATATTAATAAGTTATTTTAATTAATATAAAAATAATAGAATTATTTTACATTCAAATATTAATATAATTCAAATATTACAAAAAAATATAATTAAATTATAATATTATAAAATTTTAATATATATATAAAATTTAATATTATAAAATATAAATAATATTATTATTCATATTAATATTGTTAATTCAAAATATAATATTATTAATATTTTATAATGAGACAGAAACTACGAATAGAAAAAAATTTATATTTTGATTTAACAAACTTTATAACATAAAAATAAACTCTAATCTGGAGGAGGGGGAGGGGGGATGGGGGGATCTGTAGATGCTGGTGGAGGAAACTCCGTCCCTAAAACATGATTGAGTCGGTGCATGTACTCCATCTGCTCCTGCTGCTGCTGCTGCCACCGACTCATCTGCTCCTCATACAGCTGCTGCTGGCATCGACACTCCTCCTCATGCTGCTGCTGCTGCTGACGCATCTGCTCCTACTCCTGTCAGAGACTCTCTATCAGTGCAGTCTGAGATCGCAACTGATCCTCATACCGTGTAGCAGAAGAAGATGCACAAGCTTCTCTCGAGATGGACGCCGACATCGCAGCCCTGCCATAATAATCTCCGGGAGTCAGTCAAGAGCTGATACCAACTACCCAACCCTTCTCGAAGGCATACTGGGTGGCCTCCATCCATACCGCCTCATCAAACTGACGGCCAGTGGTCTGATCTGATGACTCGGCCTGACTCTCAGGCCGGTTCTGTGTCGCTGTGGCCTCATATGACTCCTGTAGTTGCAATTTAAAATTAAAATTGTGAATATATTATATGCAGTTAATTTTTAAACTTGAAAACAAATAATACTGACAACGATGTGATGCTGACGATCACCTCTGAGCTCCCCACTAGCAGGATCACTATACATCCTCTGATATACGTCGTACTCCGTAATATCGGGGTGCTCGACAGCCTATAGGAATAAAAAATAAACTGTTAACATTTATTGTTATATAAAATATTTATAAATAATGTATGTACCAGATGCTGTCTATGAGTACTGAAAGTATGACTCCCAGCTCGATGAGTCACCTCCTGTCTCCCCCAATACTACCTCCCCACCGATGATCTCCTCTGAAAGGCATCATTCAACCAGTGCACACAAAATCGATCCAATACGTGGGATGAAATGTACTCTGGTCGGTGTGCTCTACATGAGTCGTCAAAATCTGACACTCCTGCTTTCTTCGTGGCATATTTTCTTCAATTGTGAAAAAACTGACGAAAGCGATCACGCATGGCCACCTCCCATGCCTCGTGGATGGCGTCACACATGGTATCCTCGATCGGATACCATAAACCCTACAAATAAATCAAAATATCAAGTTAGAAATAAAATAATTTTTAAAATAAATATTATTTATTTACGTACGTACCAACCAATGGACGAGCATGGCCTGCTGCACGTCAATGGGAATCTGCTCCCATGTGGTCCAAGCCTCAGAGAAATAGTTGTGCAAAATAGCGTTGCCCTGTCCGACTGCTATATGCGGAAAACTGTAAAAATAATAAACATTTATTATGTGAATAGTTTAATGAAATCTTAGTCAAATCCACAGGTTATCACACAGGTTATCACACCTCCGTGTGTGTGGATCAAATCCAAGACGTGGACGTCGCTCGGGGACAAGGTCAGGAATCATCAATCGTGCAAGACCGTGCCCCCTCCGCGTACTCCCTGAAGTGCCTGCAGGTTGAGGGTCATCTACCAGCAACTCATCCGCATCGAAAGGCAGGTCAGCATCCGCTAACTCACGAAATGTGTCGTCGTCCATCTGAAACAGAAAATGTTGATGTTGTTAGAAAACAATTGATAATTACTATTATATATACATATTTATTAGTTATGATTGTATATAACTACCATGGAATTCTATCAGTGTTCATCTTCATCATCATCTTCATATATGTCAATGTCATCTTCATATTCCTCCTCAACATCATCGATATCCATTTGAGTTCCAGTTGCCTCATCTCTTACCATTTCAAATTCATATATGACATCATTAACATCATCGTCATAACCGACTCTTAAATGTGGGGTGTCGTCATCGATACTCATGTATCTTTGTAAAAAAGATTGATTTTGAGTACTCTCTTGAAAAACATCAATTCTTTTCACATCAGTGAAAGCACATTCACTTTAACTAAACTGATTGTCTCGAATTTTTATTTTTATTATACTCCACCAATCAGTCAAGTCTCTTGATGTAGCACAATACTTTACGTAATAAACTTGATGTTCCTGTTGAGCCAATAAGAATGGTTCATTTACTGTGAGAACACTTTTACATTTAATATCGATGATTCCATGAGTTGAATGAACATGCATGCCTCTCTCTGTATCCAACCACCGACATTTGAACATGGTTATGTAATGTTGTCCAAGATAACAGAGTTCAATGATTTCATCAAGTATGCCATAAAAGTCAACTTGATTTTCTCGATGATGAGATCCTCTCAAGCTAACTCCACTGTTCATTGTTTTTTTTGATTCCCCATATGCATGTGTGTGAAATCGAAACCCATTCACCACATATGTATTATATGTTTTAACAAGTTTGGAAGGTGGGTTACTCAATATACACAGCCGTTTGTCAATTTTATCACCATGTCGAGACACCTGAAAATTTGTGAAATAATTATCAATATAGTAAACTATACATTGAATGAGTAGCTAAAAGATAGAGAATTTATGTTACCAGTTTTTGAAACCACTGAGAGAAAATTTTCTATCGGCGTTCTTCGAGAGCAGCTGCTGTAATTTGTGGAATTTGTTTCTTGATATGATTATCATACAACCTATAAAAAACAAAGTTATTTACTGTAACATAAATGATAGAAAAAGTGATATAAACACTTACAGTACAACTGATGTCACCTCTTCACAGTTGAGCAGAACATACGTATGAGCTCTGTGATGTTCATCATCCGAAAGCCAGCGTTCATAAACTCCACCAAAACCAAGATCTGGCTGGTTGAAAACAGATAATTGATTGTCGATTTCATAAATATTCCTCTCATTCCGTCCCATTCGATTGTGTTTTGAAGGATACTCAGATTCAAAATAATGGGAGCAGAAAAAAGATATTTCCTCTTGCAAATAAGCTTCTACAATAGATCCTTCAACAGATGCTTTGTTACGTACTTTTCTTTTCAATTTTTGAAGGTATCTTTCAAATGGTTACATCCATCGAAACTATACTAGACCTCCACATTTGGCTTCATATGGAAAATGTAACATCAAATGTTCCATTGAGTCGAAGAAAGACGGCGGAAATATTTTTTCCAGTTTACATATAATTACAACAACATCTTCTTCAAGTTTTCATAGAGCATCATAATCTGCTGTAGCCGCATAAATGTTCTGAAAAAAATGAGACATTTCTGTTATGGAATCCCAAATCACAGAATTCAACAGACCTCTTAATCCAATGGTTATAAGTCTTTCCATTATAACATGATAATCATGACTTTTTAATCCAGTAATATGACCATTCATTACACATCTACCCAAATTGGAAGCACAACCATCTGGAAGTCTCAAATCTGCAATCCACTAACAAAATAATAAACGGTTTTCATTAGATAGTGTATAAGCTGCTTTTGGTTTCAATAACCTTTCTGTTAGGACATTCTCAAACAGTTCCAGTTCTGGACGCCTGGAAATTTGGGCAAGATCTAAACGTGCATTTACATTGTCTTTGCTCTTTACTGGCATATCCAAAACTGTATGAAACAAATTATCAAAACAGTTCTTCTCAATATGCATGACATCCAACATGTGGCGGACCAACAAATCAGACCAATATGGAAAATCCCAAAATATGCTACGTTTAATCCAATTGTGTTCTTTCCCAAAACCAGAAATTTTCTGTTGGTTTATTATGGGACCAAAAGTGATGGGAGGTAATGAAAATACAACTGATTTTAACTCTGAAACTGATAGAAATTTTGGAGGTCCATCCCTTTCAACTATTACTTTTCTAAAATGAGATCTGTTTCTGCAAAAAGGATGATCAGCTGGAAGAAATCTGCGATGACAGTCAAAATAACAAGGTTTATTTCCATGAATGAGCATAAATGATTTGTTCTCTCCCATACAGTAAGGACATGATTTCTGACCATGTGTACTCCAGCCATATAACATCCCATAAGCCGGGAAGTTACTAATTGCCCACATCAATGCTGCTCTCAGTATGAAATTTTGTTTCGTAGAAACATCATATGTACTGACACCAGTACTCCACAATAAACTTAATTCATCAATCAATGGTTTCAAATAAACATCAATATTATTCTTCGGATGTCCTGGAATTAGTAAAGTCAAAAAGATATATGGCTCCTTCATCAACATCCATGGAGGTAAATTGTATGGAGTTAAAAAAAATTCCAACATGAATATTGACTACCATAAGATCCTAACGGACATAAAACATCAGTGGAAAGGCCCAGTAGAACATTTCTAGCTTCTAAAGCAAAGGATAGATTCACTCTATCAAAATGTTTCCATGAATCACCATCGGCTGGATGATTCAAGATTTTATCGGTTGAAATATTCTCTTTATTCCATGACATAATTGTCGTTGTATTCTTAGACATGAATAAACGCTGAAGTCTGGATGTAAGCGAAAAATATCACAACTATTTTACAGGAATCAAACCAGACATCCCATGTTTCCCTTCTTTATATCTCAGTTGCACACATGTGGGACAACTATCCAACGACTCATTTTACCCAGAATATAAAATGCAGTAATTTGAACATGCATGAATCTTCTGACAAGTAAGTCCCAAATTTCGAACCAACCTCTTACTCTCATAGTAATTTTCAGGCAAAACATTTCCTTCGGGTAACAGTGTTTTAAGCAAAGAAAATATCTGGTCAAAACAGGTGTTTGACATTCCGTTATCTGATTTGATAGCCATAAATTTTGAAAATGCTTCTAATTTTCCCATCTTGCAGCCAGGATATAATGCATCCTCAGCAGACCTCAACAACTAATAAAATTCAGACGGTGCCAACTCAGGATTTGAAGCTATATCAGCAGGAGTTTCTTTATGTTGAACAGATGAACCTGCAACATCATGTACTAAATCTTGAAACCGGGATGGATCTGGAATCAAGTTGGTATCACCTACTCTAGAACTGTGTTCACCGTGTTGATACCAAAAAACATAATCTGGTTGAAAACCAAAATGCAAGAGATGTCCCCCCACTTTGTCAAATGTGTCAAACGTTCTCAATGCACATTTTCTACAAGGGCATTTTATTTTGCCTTCTGAAACAAATTCTAGATTTGATGCAGCAAATGATAAAAAAGTCTCCACACCCTCTATATATACTTGATTTAAATCAGAACCATTTGGATTTCTACATTGATTTATCCATATGCGGTCATCTAATAAAGACTGTTGACGACCTCGTTGTTCCATATTTTTCTATAAAATATAAAAGCATTACTGGTTTTGAATAATTTGTTAGAAAAAACACTCAAGCAAAGATAATTATAGAGTTTACATTAGACATGAATGACACAAACTTTTTATTGAGATAGACCTAAAAATTGACCCTTCAAGAATTGAATATGTTGATAATAAAGCAAAACCTGTTACAAATATTGATAATTTTAATATTATATAAATTTTTTATTATTTTAATAATACTAATATTATTTTTTCATAAATATTAATTATATAAAAATAACATTATTATATTATTAGTATATTTTATTATTAATATTAAAATAATATAATTTTCTATATTATATACAATTATCCTTTCATCTGTGTGTTTAACATTCTATCTCCACATGTAATATTTGCAATCACTTTCACCTCTCCATTGGTGAGTAGGTTGATAATTTTGTAAAGGAATGCAAATATTACACGTGGAGACAGAAAACACACAGATGAAAGGAGAATTGTATATAATATAGAAAATTATATTATTATAATATTAATAATAAAATATACTAATAATGTAATAATGTTATTATTCCTAATTATTGGTAATTATTCCTAATTATTGGTAATTATTCCAAATTATTGGTAATTATTCCTAATTATTGGTAAATATTGGCAATTATTGGTAAATATTGGTAAATATTGGTTAATATTGGTAAATATTGGTAAATATTGGTAAATATTAGTAATTATTGGTAATTATTGGTAATTATTACTAATTATTGGTAATTATTAGTAATTATTGCTAATTATTCCTAATTATTGGTAATTATTCCTAATTATTGTTAATTATTGTTAATTATTGGTAATTATTGTTAATTATTGGTAATTATTCCTAATTATTGAAAATTATTTGTAATTATTGGTAATTATTGGTAATTATTCCTAATTATTGGTAATTATTCTTAATTATTGGTAATTATTCCTAATTATTAGTAATTATTCATAATTATTGGTAATTATTCCTAATTATTGGTAATTATTCCTAATTATTGGTAATTATTCCTAATTATTGGTAATTATTCCCAATTATTCCTAATTATTAGTAATTATTCCTAATTATTGGTAAATATTCCTAATTATTGGTAAATATTGACAAGTATTGGGAATTATTGGTAAATATTGACACTATTGGCAATTATTGGTAATTATTACTAATTATTACTAATTATTACAAATTATTCCTAATTATTGGTAATTATTCCTAATTATTACGAAGTATTACTAATTATTGGTAATTATTACTAATTATTACTAATTATTGGTAATTATTGGTAATTATTGGTAATTATTACTAATTATTGGTAATTATTGGAAATTATTACTAATTATTGGTAATTATTACTAATTATTACTAATTATTACTAATTATTACTAATTTTTACTAATTATTGCTAATTATTACTGATTATTAATAATTATTTGTAATTATTGGAAATTATTTGTAATTATTACTAGTTATTGGTAATTGTTGTTAATTATTACTAATTTTTGGTAATTATTACTAATTATTACTAATTATTACTAATTATTACTTATTATTACTAATTATTACTAATTATTACTAATTATTACTAATTATTACCGATTAATACTAATTATTTTTAATTATTTGTAATTATTAGTAATTATTCGTAATTATTACTAATTATTGGTAATTATTACTAATTATTACTAATTATTACTAATTATTACTAATTATTACTAATTATTACTAATTATTAATAATTATTGGTAATTACTGGTAATTATTAGTAATTATTACTAATTATTGGTAATTATTACTAATTATTGGTCATTATTACTAATTACTGGTAATTATTGGTAATTATTGGTAATTATTGGTAATTATTACCAATTATTAGTAATTATTGGTAATTATTGGTAATTATTACTAATTAATGGTAATTATTGGTAATTATTTCTAATTAATCGGAATTATTAGTAATTATTTCTAATTATTACTAATTATTGGTAATTATTACTAATTAATGGTAATTATTACTAATTATTACGAATTATTCATAATTATTGGTAATTATTACAAATTATTACTAATTATTACTAATTATTACTAATTATTACGAATTATTCATAATTATTGGTAATTATTCCTAATTTTACGAATTGTTACTAATTATTGGTAATTATTACTAATTATTGGTAATTATTGGTAATTATTGGTAATTATTGGTAATTATTAGCAATTATTGGTAATTATTGGTAATTATTGGGAATTATTACTAATTAATGGTAATTATTAGTAATTATTTCTAATTGATGGTAATTATTGGTAACTATTTCTAATTATTACTAATTATTGGTAATTATTACTAATTATTGGTAATTATTACTAATTATTGGAAATTATTGGTAATTATTACTAATTATTACTAATTATTACTAATTATTGGTAATTATTACTAATTATTGGTAATTATTACTAATTATTGGTAATTATTACTAATTATTGATAATTATTACCAATTATTACTAATTATTACTAATTATTGGTAATTATTGGTAATTATTGGTAATTATTACTAATTATTACTAATTATTGTTAATTATTACTAATTATTACTAATTATTGGTAATTATTATTAATTATTACTAATTATTGGTAATTATTGGTAATTATTTCTAATTATTACTAATTATTGGTAATTATTACTAATTATTGGTAATTATTACTAATTATTGGTAATTAGTGATAATTATTACGAATTATTACTAATTATTGGTAATTATTGGTAATTATTACTAATTATTACTAATTATTGGTAATTATTGGTAATTATTACTAATTATTGCTAATTATTGGTAATTATTACTAATTATTACTAATTATTGGTAATTATTTGTAATTATTACAAATTATTCCTAATTATTGGAAATTATTACTAATTATTACTAATTATTACGAATTATTGGTAATTATTACTAATTATTGGAAATTATTACCAAATATTGGTAATTATTGGTAATAATTGGTAATTATTACTAATTATTGGTAATCATTACGAATTATTACTAATTATTGGTAATTATTGGTAATTATTTGTAATTATTCCTAATTAATGGTAATTATTACTAATTATTGGTAATTATTCCGAATTATTGGTAATTATTCCTAATTATTGGTAATTATTCCTAATTATTGGTAATTATTCCTAATTATTTGTAATTATTCCTAATTATTGGTAATTATTCCTAATTATGGGTAATTATTCTTAATCAGTGGTTATTATTCCTAATTATTGTAAAATATTGACAATTATTTGCAATTATTGGTAAATATTGGTAATTATTGGAAAAAATATTGACAAATATTGACAAATATTGGCAATTATTGAATATTGGGAATTATTAGTAATTATTAGTGATTATTATTAATTATTACTAATTATTGTTAATTATTATAAATTATTACTAATTAATGTTAATTATTTCTAATTATTATTAATTAATTCAAATGAATTTTAATTTTTCATAATTACTGCTAATTAATTGTAATTACAGCTAACTATTTTAAATTAATTAGTGTTTAATTGTCTCTAATTACTGTTAATTATTAATACTTATTCATAATTATTTCTAATTAGAAATCAGAAAAAAAATTCTAAAAATTTAAACTAAATAAATATAATAAATAAAATAAATATTAAATTAAAATTCAGATAAAAACCTTAAACTTGATGTCAATGTCGAGCCGCTGTAATTGTAGAACACCACCAACTGAATCCTCGAAGTCGGAAAAAAAAAATTTACAACTGAAAGTCGTAAAAAGATTCAGAATGGAAAAATTAGAACGGTTGAGAGTTGAGAGTGGGAAAATTGTAATGGTTGACAGTATTTATAGGTTAGATTAATTACGACGGGCTTTTTTGTGACGGAAAACCCGTCGCAAATAACGATATTTGCGACGAGACCCGTCGCAAATAACCCTGGCCGCATTTAATTATGGGCGGCATTAAAACGGTTATTTGCGACGGGCCCCGTCGCAAATAACCCCTGCCGCCGGGGTATTTGGGACGAGACTGCAGCCCCGTCGCAAATAGTCTTTAACCGCCGCTGTTTATTTGCGACGGGGATAGAACCCCGTCGCAAATAACCATGACCGCATTTAATTATGTGCGGCATTAAAAACAGTTATTTGCGACGGGACCCGTCGTAAATAACCCCTGCCGCTTGGGTATTTGCGACGGGACTGCAGTCCTGTCGCAAATAGTCTTTAACCGCCGCCGGTTATTTGCAACGGGGATAGAACCCCATCGCAAATAAACTTCGCACGGTTTGGTGCGCATTTCGCGCCAAACTATTTGCGACGGGTAAAAAAACCCGTCGCAAATAACAAATTATTTGCGACGGGAATAGTTTCCCGTCGCAAATACTCCTTTGCGAAAGGTATTTGCGACGAGAATAATTCCTGTCGCAAATACCCCGTCGCTATTAACCATTTTTCCCGTAGTGGTTGAAGAATTTTGTCCTAGATTTTAGGGGAACATGGGAAATCCATTTGTTTCTTGTTGAGTTTTCATAAAACATATTTAGCATAATATGATTCATATGGTACCATATGAGGCGCTCTATGGTGGTTCATGTAGGTATCCTTTGTGTTGTATGGAATCTTGGGAATCGGATTTATTGGGACCGAGTCTCATGTAGGAGACATAAAAAAAGATACAATTGATTCAGAAACATATAGATATATATTAGAGTAGGAAGAAGTCATATTTAAATCGACATCATCGACCTATTGAGTTTATAGTGGGTGATCATGTTTCTCTTCACCTATCACCAACGTTCGGTAACCATCAGATTCTAAAATAGGGTAGGCTGGCACCCAGGTACGGAGGGTTGTTTGATATTGGGGAAAGATTGAACTGGTGGTATACTGATTGGCTCTTCCACAACAATATGACAGTATGTACAATGTTTTTGATGTGTCATAACTTTGATAGTTTCAACTGGACTCATCTAATGTGATTGAATTTTATGATGTTGGGCTTGAGGCTAATGCATCCTTTGAGGAGAATCTGGTTCATATTGTGGAACGTAGTGAGAAATTCTTTTAGGGAAAGGTTGTTCCCGTGGTTCAGGCGGTATGAAAACATGGTAGGGTGTAGGAAGAATATTGGGAGAGGGAGTCAGATGTGCAGGACCAGGTGCCCAATCTCTTTTCTTCAGAACCTCAATGATGCCTGAGAGTGCGGCTCGAGGATGAGCCATTATAAGGTAGGGAGGTTGTATGATCCCAGAATTCATAGAGGTATGTTATTATTTAAATTTTGGTTTAAATCTATTATATTTGTCTAATACAATATTTACCAGGTGTATGTGGAATCTTGGGTATGTTATGGGGGTTTGGGACAGGAAATAAATGGAAATCGGGAAATCTTGTACATATTGCACGATTAATGCATGGTTTGTGAAAATCATGCATGGGGGAAATCCAAATCACATGACCTTGGACAGATGAATTTCACTCAGTTGACGCATGGTTTTTCAAACTATGTGGGATTCCCGGGCTACTGTGTGACTTCGATCCCCCTTGGACAAATGTTAGTGCATGGTTGGTGCAAGATTTGGAAAACTATGGGGCCAAATCATGCACCACATTAAAAAGTGATAATTTACCATTTCCCCTCTCTAGATTTTATGTTCCTCACCTGATTTTCTTACTCATTCTTCCTCCTATAGCCTTAGTGATGAACCCCAACCCAAAAAACCGTCCAATATTGGGTTTCCTTCGATTATAGGACATTTGGATTGTCGTTGGATATAAATTGAATCTCCATGAAAGTCCAATGCTCCTCTTGCTTTAGTTTTCCAGATTTTGGATTTTGGATTTTTTTTATTTTTCAAAATCCCTAAAACCATAATTTTTCAATGGATCTTATGTTTGGGATTAAAATGTTTCTTGAATCTGGATCTAAGGCGAATTTTAAGAAATCAATTGTCTATGGATTCTAGGTAGGTGGTCTATAAGTTATATCATATTTTTTTATTTTTTTTTATTTTTTCATGTGTGATTTTCATATTTATTCCCTTTTAATGTGAGTATGATTACTATAGTAATATTTGGTAAAATGGTTGGATAAATGATTATTTAGACCTATCATTATTCCCATGGGATTCATTGAGATTTGTTATACCTTTTGGGCCACCCATGGGGTGTTCCAATATTTCTGAAGATGGAAAATTTTAATGTTAAGCCTAAATTCCACCTATATTGAAATAGACACCATGATAAATGTGTTTAAATTTTGGTTCAAATTATAGTGATACACTAATGGTATTTATGTCTAGTTGTTGTAAATGACATAACAGGTTATTTTGAAAAATATGAAAAAGGGTTAAATGGAGTAAAGTGAATGTGTCAAATGACTTATGATTTTGTAATGGAATTGCATAAATGGTCAATTCCATGTGAATTGATGAACCATTTAAAAAGGGATGATGTATGGGAATTTTTGAATACGATAAATGGGATAATGTTTGAATAGGGAAATGGGGTAAATGAGATATGATAAGTAAATGGTAAATGTGCTAATGGGTTAAGTCTTGATGATTATTCATGTGTTGAATTAAATGTGAACTCTAAATGTAGTGTGTATTGTTTGAGAATGGATTGTGACATGGTATATGTTGTTAATGGATAAATAGTCATGAGAACATGGCATGGTTTTTTGGGGGTATTGGACTTGATGATCTATGCCCATGTGTTGGGATAGAATAATGCTCTAAACCCCACCACTAAAATGAATTGGTTAGGGGAGGGGGCTGAAGCTCTATACCTCTAATGGTTTCATTTGATGAGACTTCCTATACCGAGCACCATGGTAAGTGTGATGTATTTATTTTTGAAATTTTTATCCCTAGTGAGATAGGGAACCTGACATATAATGTTATGCATAAAATATGGCCCACTTAGGACATTGTGAAAATGAATTGAAAACTTAACCCATGGAACTAGTGAATTATATGGATTAAGTAATTTAAATTTTTAAAGAAAATATTATTAACAAATGTAACCTGAGTAGTTTTTTGTTTACATTATCATTTATTTAGTTTTTCATGCAATATATTCTTAGAATATATATTTTAATGCAACTTTGGTGGTGGCCTAATGAGTTGTACCCACACTCTGCTCGGGCCGCCATTGGGTACTATAACAGATTTCTTGATTTAATTTTCGGAAAAGGGTAAAATACCTCTGATAGGGAGCTAAGTTGGGCTTGGGATGTGAATCGTTGAGGATCTAGACATGGATTTTTGACCCATTTTTTGGATTCTTATATTTGTATTTATTTTTCATTTTCTTTCTCTTTTGGAAATAATAACATGACATGGCATATTCATTGTTGTAGGTGGTTGTACCCTATTTGGGAATCGATTGGTAATGCATGTTCTGGTTTATTGTTTTTTGTTTCATTATTTCATATGATGTCTATTGTGGATTACTCTATTAAAAGGGGTGTATAGTCTCCCCAAGTGATCCATTAGACTATCACTGCTAGTCAGTAACCTATGGCATATAGGAAGGTGCACCTAAGGTCATGTGGTGACCTAGCTCGAGGCACCAGTTTAGTGGCTTCCGAGTTAGGGATGTTACATTCATGGTTCATGTTATTGTTCATATCCTTATATAGGTTGGTAATCATATCTATAAAGTTTTGAACGTGACCTTCCATTGTATTAGGGACATCATTTTGAAAAAGGTTTCATTGTCCCTCACATAGTTTGTTGGTTTGGTTTCTCCTGGTTCCCACCATTTTATTAAATAGAAAAGGATTGATCAAAACATAATTTAACCAATAATGAATAAATAATTTATTCTTTTATGAAATTAAACTCTAAAGGAATATATTTTTGTCTCCTTATGATTATCATTTTCCAAAAAAATCTTAGATGTTTATAATTACATATTCTTATCCTTAGGGTTTTCAATGATCTTTTATCCAAAATCAACTTTTTATTAGATTTTCTAATTTAGCACCAATACATCAGTAAAAAGGAAAAAAAGGAAAAGTGAAATGGAATTAGGTAGGTTATGAAGTAGTGCATCCCTAGAGCATCCACACATATAGGATTTACTCCCTCTGATGGAAATGATCCAAGATCTAAGAAACAAGTGAGTCGAATGCTGTGAATCACCTAGTATTCCAAAAAGTCAGAAATAATATTCCCTTCATTCCATATATGGATCACCTCTATATTATTGTGAAGAAGATTTTTTCACCTTCAGATACTATATTTAATGGACCATGGGGTATACCCTAGTCCAGAAAGGCAATTATGAACCGTTAAATAATCAGTTTCAATTATCGCATTTTTTATTTTCTTCAAAGAATACAATAAAAGACCAGTGTGTACTGTCAGCACCTCCACATTGAGGGAATACCCTCTACTGAGGAAATTATTGTAGGTATGGACTACAGATCCCCATGAGTCCCTAATCCACCCAGATCCCGAATTCATTCCTAAATTTCATGAACTATCGGTGTTCATTTTGAGTCTTCAATGGTGGGGGAACCATCAAAACCATTAAAACTATCTATAATTGGACTCACTGGATGTGTTGGAGCCATCTATGAGGAGTTGAATCGATGGAGATGCTTCACATTATTTCCATAGAATAACTAAATCATGTAGAAAAATTCTTGATTTTAAAAAAGATATGCATCCTTATTCCTGTTACTCCCTTGAATCGAGATAAATTTATTTATTCCCATATGGTGCAACATCCAACCACTAAGAGGATAACATGTATTGTATTCCCTAGTCCACTGAGACCCGCCCTCTGGAACCACTGATGAAAAAAATCATAACTCACAACCTCATGTGGAGTCTATCCTAAGAAACTACAAAACTCAAGAAAAATAACCCTCACCAAGTCACTTTATAAGAATATGTGTTTTTTTGATTACATCCCATGGCTCACTATAGTAATAACATCTTTAGGCAAGGTGAACACCCATCCATTTAATATTGTCCTTAGTGCGAAGTGCAATAGACCGAACCCTCCAAAAAATCATTTTCGTTGGGATCTCTTTCCTCTATATAATTTCAAAGATCAAAATTTTTAGTGTATTTGGAATATTAGGATCAAACATCACTTTTACATACTAAAACATAAATATTTATTTAAATCCTTCTAAATTATCCTTCTAATAGGTCGCATTCTCATTATTATGTATAGTCACCTGATGATATACATCAAAGAAAGGGGTGAGCTAAGGGTCTTGAGAGGGAGTATTTTTTTATAGGATTAGATTTGTTAAGATAGGTATTAGTGGTTTTGAAATCAGAGGGGGAGGGGTTATATATACATTATGAGAGAAGATTTTTGAGAATGAAATATTAAATAAAATAATATATCAAAGTTAAAACTTGTAATGGTAAATTGTTTACTATATAAATCATATATAATTATAATATAAAGGGTTTTAATACTATATAATTAAAAATAAATGATTTATTTAAAAGGAAAGCGTAAATAAATAAAAATTGTTGTCTTAAGGATCACATTTTTTAGGTTTTGGAAACTACTTTTAGTTTTTCAATTTGTGTTTATATTAATTTAATGAACCATATATGAAATTAAGTATTTTTTGGATGTAATTAAATATTTTTTGGATGAAATTATAGTTATATAAATTCTTAGGTCATTATTACATCATAAATGATGTAATTAAAGATACACATGTGATGTGAAAAACATTATTTTTACTATTGACTTAAAAATTGAAGTATATCAAAAAATTACCAAAAAATTTTTATTAGAAAATTTCTATGTGATAATTTCAAAAATGATATATATTTTATCAATGAAAATCCTAAATTTGGTAATTTTAATTTCTAATATAAAATAACGACTTTTATGAAATACTTTCAAATATAGTTTATTTGAAATGTGTTAATATTTTCATTTAACTTTTAATTGTGATATTTATTTTTTTGGAATTGTGATATTTATATTTTTTTAAATTAATCATGATAAATATTATTTATATCATATTTTTTTGAGGTAAATTTACTATTCTAACGGTCATGTAACTATTCCCAATGGTCATGTTACTATTACCAAAGGTTGTTTTACTATTCCAATGACCACAATACTATTTAAATGATCACATTACCACCTATGAATACCAACACATTCCTTTATTTATCATTCAACTCAATTCCTCTCAAGGTTCTGTATTTCATTGGTTTACTAATATTTTTATTCTTTTATATAGTATTTGTCGTAGGTTTAATGATTATAACAATTTTTTGCAATCCGTATTTTCCCATTTTATATATTATATATTTCATCCAATTTAACATGTGGAATTTCAATTGGATTTATAGTTGAATAATATAACAATATTTGTTAGTGACATAAATTAATGTCAGTTTTTTTTATGTGATGTATGTTTATATTACTATATATTATACAATAAAACACATTTGTTTCAAGAGAAAAATATCACTTATAAACTCTAGGATGTTACAATGAGGGGTTAGCCATCTATGGATTCTCACTTGGTCATATAAAACATATAGAATGTTTGGGCAAGTTTTTAAGCATGGTAAGTCTTTTTTGTTGACTAATTTTAGTTGAGTCGGAATCTTAAGTAATGAAATGACACCCCTAGGTTGATGGGTGGTTTTATAGTACATGAACCACAAGGCGGTGAGTGTTAGATACTAATCCATGTGAATTGATGTAGAGACCCTTTTTGGTTAAAGAAATTCCTTCCCATGTTAGTTTTATCCATTTTGAAGAGAGTTATAGGTGTGTTGGATGTTGTGTAGTAGAATCCCTTATATGGGATATGGTTATCATTTTATAGACCTTAGGGAGAGTTGGAAGGACCACGTGGTCCTATATGAGCTTGATAATAGGGATAAGTGGGAGATCTAGAGGCCCTTACTTATGAATTTGACCCTATTAGGTAAATGCTCATATATTTTAAGGGAAACCTACAATAGATTTTGGCCTAGCTTTATGTTTAATTTTTACAAAAATATTAGTTTTAATGTCATTTATAAACTAATGAAAACTAGTTTATTGAAATGTCTTAACCCAACTAACCACTAAAATAATAACCGGACTGATCACCACTTAGCCTCAAGCGTGCCTCCCAATATGGTGAAGGATTTCAACTTGCAGTGTGGTTCAAATGAGGTGATGATGGGGAGACTATAACATAATGATAAGAGTATCGCAATGGAAAATAAGAAAGTAAATACTATACAATAGTGGAAGTAATAATAAATTAAAGGAAAGAAGAAAAAGAATTATATAATCGACATAATACAAAATATTTCCAAAGACAATATACAATGGATGCATTCATGAACAGATGATGATATATAACTGAAACAACAATCCTAAAACATGCTACAAGATCCAATAGAGAATAAGAAAAATGATAAAAGAAAATCCCCAAGGATGATCTCCATGATAATCCCAAGCTCTAGCTCGGTCATGTCCTCAAAACTCCCATGTACTAGCTAAACATCTCAACCAATCAACCTAGGTCCCACAAGCATAAGGTCTACTTGAGTACCCTAGTCTAATGGAGGCCTAAGAAGGGTGTGAGATAATAATACTAGTAGGTTACCAATATGAAATTATACAACTAAAACCAGTGTATACATATAAAATAAGTATTGTGTATGTATATAAAAATAATGAAGGAATTCAGAGTAAATAAATAACCATGTCCGCTTAGGATCCTGAAGGACACTTGGCCGATCATACCTGCTTCGACCTAAGCTAGAAATTTATAAATCATGATCAACATGTACTATGAGATAAGGGAATAGAATATCAGAGGCATCATACAATAGGTATAATGTGATGGACAGAACAAAAGGATGTGATTTGGCTTGTTCGTCACCTCCAATGGATATCAAATATAAAAAAAATCATTTTCTATGAATTTAACTACCAAATTTAAATAAGTATCATTTTTGGACTATCTAAGGAGAAACATAACAAGGAACCCCTATAACCAACTAGGACAACTGTAAAACTCACTATCATCAGATTCCTTCCAATGTGATCCATGAAAGGCCTCACAAGTATCACTCTCAACCTATTGTGTGATTACAACCTCTAAGCATGTGCCTGCTATCTCATGTTGGGGACCAAGTCTCACTCATGTCCTAGTATAGCCATTTCCACAATGATCCCATATAAGTTGTCTACCCCAGGGAACTAGTATCACTCATAATGAGGTTAGAAGAATACACGATGATCCCGTCCTAGCATACCAGTATCTCCCCCTATGTATACATAACTCAAATAGTGAAACTAATCATAAAAACAAGGAAACCAATATTATAATTACTTGGAAGGAAACCCATGTATCACTTACATAATTCATAATTCATTTAATTAATTTAGTTAATAGTACAAGGGGATTTTATAGTAAGATTCATTTTCGAGAATCAATCACACAGTAAAAATTTCACACCCATTTTATATTTCACATTACATGAACAAGTATGCCACATCACATCCCAAAGAAATCAAATATGAATGACATCAAGTCAACAAGGCCAATCACACATGTAATTTTTCAATTGAGGACATTTACCTCATCAAGGGGTTTTATTATAAAACCTGACATTGTATAACAAACAATTATTTTATTCAAAACTCAATTCATCAAAAAGAACATTTCAGAAATCCATAATTCATGGAAATTTAATTATAATGTTTCAATATGTAATTTTAAAGGAATAATTACCAATTGAGCAATTGATTAAAAGGGTAAATTCCACTATAAATCCTATCCAAACACTTAAAAGGAAATTTAGGCATTTAATCAATTATTTATAATAGATAAAATAAATCGGACACACCAATGGGGTGTCTGTGGTCAAGTTTGACATGAAAAAAGTATAAAACAACACTCAATAGGGGTAATACATGTTAAAATGGTTATTTTGATATGAAGAACCCAATTAAATGAATATTCTTAGAAATGGATGGCATACGACATAGTGGAATTATATAAAAAACAATGGAAACTTAAATAAAAATTCATAAAACACCTACCTCATACTTAATTTAACCCACTCATCCAATATTGGGGTTTTATTCACATGGTTCAGAAAAGATCTAAGAAACAGATATTCATCATGAAAATTAGAAAAATGAGCTCGCAACAAAATTTCATACCTAAGATTATATTAACTGAAGAATTATTGAAAATAAATCAAGATCTTACTGATGCAGATCTATATATATTGATAGTGAACAATCCATACTTCGAAAGGAGGATATATCTCCATTCCTAGCTTGAAGAGGAGGAGATCTCATAAGAGAGGGGGGAGGATCTTTACACAGGTGCTGAGGAAGAAAGGAGAATAAATTTTAACAAAAACATCATCAATGGAAAAATATTCATTTTCCCTCTAAAATGGAGTCCTACGGTTTGGTGGCACAATTGGCCAAACCATGTGACAATTGTGCAACACCCATTTTTCAAGAAACCACCTCGTCGAGTTTTCCCTACTTGGTTAACCTATCTGTGCACCAACTGTGTGATTAATAGTGATTAGGTACTACCCAAAATGGGACAATTCATGCGAGAAAGGTGCATGGTTTGGGAAAGCCATGCATGGCCCACCTAATGTTTTTATGCTCCTTTTTTGTACCCACACTGTTTATTGCTAGAGGCCTCATGGTTTTAGAAAAACTATGTGCCCCTTTCGGAGTGCCCAAACCATTGCTTTTCAATTGCGGGTGCTTTTGAAACTCAACGAGACACCCCTAAAATCACTCAAGACTTTACCCATGTATAAAGACAGCACATTTAAGTATTCTATATCATGGAATTGTGTTCCAAATCTTTGTTTTAAAAAAGGTATATCCAAGAAACACCAAAAGTTTAATTTCCTTCATATTTTCATCCAGTTCTAAAACATAGATCGTTAAAACCACCCCAGCATAGAAATTATTTTCCCTGAGAAGCCTTCAAGAACAAAGAAAACATAACATGACCTACAAGGGTCATGAAGTCTTGTTCAAATAGTCAAAATTAATTTCTCAATGACCAACACACCATCGAGAATCTCTTGAGGACACGACACTTAAGCCATCAAAACTCGATCTGACCCTATTTTTCCTAATTAAAACAATTAGATCGGGCTTACACGAGCTTGTTTAACTTGATACATGATCACATACTCATGTAATTAAAAATCTGGCCAAAGGTGCTCCCTGCCTTAGGCTTTAACATCATAAGGTGTAAATTCCAAACTACAACACACTCCACCATCAGAATTTTTTACAAAGAACCTTCTGAGAATTTTAACAATTCTATAGACATTTTTTCTATATCTAGGTGAACCCAAATACATATTTGGTAATAAAAGATACTTCACTAAGAGAAAATGTTGAATCTTAATCGACCTAACAAAAATTATCACGTACAATTTCCATGAGAAACATAACTGGACCCTTAAACCACACCCACCTTAACCTGGTGATGTGTTTAAATTTTTTTCATCTTATGGTACACATTAAACCAAAAGGATCATGATTCAAGAAAATCAAACCATATTATCTCAAAGATTCCATACATAGAAGGCCAACACATTCCCAATAGAATGGTGATATCCTCCTCCAAGGAATCTTGCTTCCACCAAAAACATGTCCACCGAAGTCCATACCTGACTTCCAGTGACATTCCTTGACCAAAATATCATCTGAACATTTAACTATCATTCCTCATCATGAACAAGAGTGTAATCAAGATCCATCCCACTATAATCATTACACACTGAAGCATTACCATCAACCTTGACAACAAGTTTGGGGTAACCTCAGATTCATTGAAACATGATTCTAAGGAACTAACCCTTGGTATTTCTTACTCACGATTTACAAAATGATGTTGATATAATGACGAGATGCCGACATTAGATTATTGACTCAACCTAGGGAAGAATCCTCCTAGAGGTCAAGTAAAAGAAAAATGGATGGTGTCAAAGAGTCCATCCAATGAATTTTTACTTGGGAACCCAAGGGTCACTCAAGAAAAACCAATCCATTATATGAACCCCAAGCCCAACATGCATCATTGGGAAAACCACCCAGACAAGCCCATCAACTTCTAAACTTTAGCATGGTGTAAGATCAATGCTCTCTTAGTGTATCAAGGATGATGTAAAGATAGGGTAAAAGAGAAATTAAAAAAGAATACACTAAGAGGATACCAAGAAAAGAAAAGGAAGAATAGTCAAACCACTACTGTTTGACTTCCTTTAAAAGAATCTCTACTTCACATACCGATGCCCCAAAATTAACCGAAACCATGATGCCTTCAAAATCTCAGTAATACCATGATTTTTCTTGATTAAAACACTAAATTCCACACAAGAACAATGGTGCTTTCAAAGGATACACACATTGGAAACCACACCAAAGTCATGCCAATAAGAAATCACCAACATGAATTAAACTTGAAAGAATCAAAGTCATTCAAGAAATCCATAAATTTCCCAAAAGGTCTCATTTTGTTGTGATCCATCTACTTGGAAGGACACATTATCACCAGAACCAATGAATTTATCCCCACCTTTGGACTATCCTATTCATTAAAATGAGATATAGACAAATAGGTTATAATCATGCTAGATCTGAACCACCTTAAATACACATGTAAAACTCCTCCAAGCCACAATCACCATTTCACAACATAAGAGTGTTTTTCATGAAAGACAAAACTAAACTGACCGATGTTTCAAAACCCCAGAGTCTCAAGGAAGTGATCCCAAGCATTGGGAAGAACTGATTTATTTAATGTACATGTCCCTCTACTATGGAGATGACCTGAGACCCTAATCAATAGACTAAGGCTCAATGAGTAGACAAAACTCAAATCTTTTGTTACTTCATTTAGAAACTCTATGTGCACCATGTACGTGAATTTATACTACCCTAAGGTTTCAAGAAACAACAATACATCCTGGATACTACTGATAGGATTATAATTCCTATGAAATCAAGTATTTGGTGGTCTAGAAAATGCATTTAACCCAAATTTTAACTTCCCCTTATGACCCCTAACATGGATGATGACATGCTATGACGACCATCACCGAGGAAGATGAAAGGGTCAAGTAACCTATGAGTTAGATAAACCGGAACAATGCATGTATAACCAAATGAAAGTGGTCAAAACTAAATTATCAAACCCATAAGAAGACCAAGAAAAAATGGACATCAATTTGAATAAGGGTTGCATTCAGAAACTAAGAGTCGTTTTAGGGACAATGACATCTGAATGAAACCAAATGGTATAAAACTCATGGAATTTAGCATGAAATTCTATATTTAAGGGTGCTACCTACTATAAGATATCCCCTTATGAAATAAAAATCATCAACTCTATCACTTGTTCACTCCAATTGAAGTCATTAGGCTAAAAATCATGTCATTTAAGCTATTTCTAATAGAAAATTGAGGCCTAAAAAAACTCCCATGCTTTCGTTCCAATGAAACTCAAAGGAGAAACTTAAAATTCCCTTACAAGAGTGTCTATAAAGAGGAAATCACTTAGGGTCCCATTTTAATACCATTACCTTAATCCAAATTTAAATATTTAAACAATTAAAATATTTAAAACAAAGCACCCATCATAACTAGAAAATCTCATAAAACTCAATTTTTTATCACACTAAACATTCAATAACATCCCATCATAAATTAGGAAATTTATCATATAAATTACTTTTATGTTATAATAAATAAGAAAAACTATGAGTGAACCTTTATGCGAACCAGGGTTCATCAAAATGCAACTCTATAGTAGTTTATTAATTATTGATATTACAAACACCCAAAAAGGTCATCTCATAAATGCCACAACTATCCTACTTGGGTCCATTTGTGCATTTTAGAAAGGTAAACAATAAATTTCACATTAAAATTCACCTATTTTTATATTTATAATCATTTCATGATATAGCATTGTCACATACAAAATCTTGATTACAGGGGTTGTGACCACCCCAATTTATAAATAACACATACACTTTATTTACTGAAGTGTAGCCCATTTAATAAAAACGAACTCATTTATAGATATAATATTCTCATATTTAATACTTCAGTATTATGGGTGGATATCTACCAATCCATAGAGCACCCATAAACATTACAGTTTGTAATTTTGATCCCATTCATCAAAACAAATTCAACATAAAATTTTGAACTTTAGGTGCCTTTACAATTTAACAATAGTCTATAAACATATTTATAAAACTCAAGAGATGGTTCAAGTATACGAGTCACCATTTCCAAATTACAAGGAACACATACACCTTATAATTGAAAAATATCTTCTGTTTAATTACATCCCATATATTTATCCCATGCAACCCTTTATCCATATCAAAATTGAACTCGCAAGTTATCATAAGCGAAAAACACTGAAATCATGATCATAAGCATAAAAACATGGAATATATGAAAGAGAGGCTAAATACATAGGGAAGTCATGCTAAAAAAACACTGAAGAATGTTCTATAATTAGGAATGCTAAAGAACTAAAATAATAGAATACAATCACTTAAAAATGCTATAACAACACCCAACACGGACTATAAATTGCATACTAGTGAATAAAAGGCATGGAATACTCTCTAGGTGTGCATTAAATATCAGAATGAAACCTATAAATTTTGACTACATGGATTGAAATATGAATTACATGTTAATAGATATGTTTCTATTATGATTCATGTAATGCTTTATCCTTAACCTAACAGGACTAGCGTAAAATTCCATAAACTCATAAATCAATACATAGTAGAAAGTACACAAATATCTAAAGGTGAAATCATGTCAAATGTAATAGAAAATAACACGAACACCAATCCCATCCTAGGATACTTGGTTATTTCCCCATGGGGTGGGGTGATCAGTCCCAGACACTACTATTTTTCCAAGTGCTGACACATTCCTAATCTCCTTTCTACCAAACCAAAATACTAAGGAAAATAAAAAACCCCCATGTACCACTCTCTAACATATTATACCGAATGACGACTAAATCAGTAGCTAGACCAATCACCACATGACCTCAAGTGTGCCTTCTCATTCTTTATAGGCTGCTGACTATTAGTGAGGGTCTAATGAAGGGATGGTAGGGAAACTATACCCATATGATCAAAGTAACATAATGGTAAATCAGAAAGTAAATATCAGACAACATCAAAATAAATAATAAATGAAAGACAAGTATTGGAATAATAATATAAACTACTGAATAAAAAATACAACCAACATCCACATACAATAAATGCACGCTTGAACAGATGATGATACATAACTGAAACAACAAACATTAATCATGCTTTAAGATACAATACAGATTAATTGGTAAAAGAAAATCCCTAAAGGAGATCTTTACAAGAATCCCATGCTCTAGCCAAGTTATATTATCCTAACTCCTAGGTACTAGCTAAACATCTCAAACAATCAACCAGTGTTCAACAAGCATAATGTCTAATCAGGTACCCCAGTACAATGGTAGCCTAGTCAGGGTGTGAGATAATATTCCTAGTAGGTTAGCACCCATGGATTCTATAACTAAAACAAGTTCAAGCATATAAAATAAACATTGTTCATGTATATCAAAATAATGAACAAATTCATAATAAATAAATAAACTAGTCAGCTTAGGTTCCTCAAAGAAACTTTTCTGACCATACCTGCTTCATCCTAAGATGGAAATGGATGTACCCTGAGAAACTTGCACTAATAGATAAGGGAGTATAATAGTGTAATATTCATACAATAGGTATAATGGGATCGACTGAACCCAAGCATGCGATTTGGATTGGAAGTCTCCTACCATGGATATCTAATATAAACAATTTTCATTATCTATGAAAGTAACTACTAAATTTAATAACGCAGTATCATGGGCCAGTCTAAGGAGAAAACTAACAAGGAACTCATGTATCACACTAGGAGCATCATAAGACTCACTATTGTCAAATATCGTCCAAATCAATCCACTAAAGGCCTAAAAAATGTCACTCCCACCCTAGTGTGAGAAGAAAACTTTTGATTCGAGGTATTTTATTGCATGTAGGGGATTAAGTCTCTCCCATGGTTTGGTACAACCATTTAACCAATGATCATATCTATGTTGTCTCACCTTTGGAACCATTATTAATCATAGTGAGGTATGAAGAACACATTACGAGCATGTCCTGATATACCTGTGTAGTCCATAGTGTATACACAAATCAAATAGTGAAACTGGTCCCAATAATGATGATCCCATCCTTGGAATTCATTGGAATGAAAACAATGTATCACTCGCAATGTTCACAAGTCAATTAATTAATTAAAATAATAATACAATGGGCCATGCGAGCAAGCATGCATTAGAATTATTCAATCACGCGTTAAAAGGACCAATCCTATTTTTTATTTCACTTTAGAAGAACAATGGGGCCACATCACATCTCAATGAAATAAAATGTTAAGGATATCTATTTAACAAGGTTGAGCACACACATCATTTTTTAATTTAAGAAAACACACCACATTGAGGTAATTTATTAGAAAAGATGACATTTATTCACAAAAAATTATTTTATTCATATTTAAGAATCACATTTCAATACATCACAATCAAGTAGAAAATACAATATTCCTAACTCAATTAAGCAATAGATAAATTTAAGAAAGAAACCTTTTATGTAAATTCAATTATAAAGGCTCAATGTGGCATTTGAGAGGTATCATTACAAATTGAGCAATTGATTAAAAGGGTAAATTCCACTTTCAATCCAAGAAAAATTCTTAGAATTCATTTTTGGGAATTTAATCAATTAATTATAATAGGGAAATAAAGTCATCACATCCATGGGGTGTCCATGGGTAAGGTTCATATCTTTAAAATACAAAATAATAGTCAATAGGGGTAGTACATGGTATGATGATAATTTTTATATAAAGAACCCAATTAAAAGGTGACGCCCAACAAAGGTAGGCACATGGAAAAAATGAAAATACATATAAAATGATAGAAACTTGATGAAAAATTCATATACAACCTACCTCATACTTAGTTTGACCTACTCATCCAATATCGAGGTCTAATTCGATTTGATTTGGAAGGTATCTAAGAAATGTACATTCTCCCAGAAAATAGGGCAAATTAGCTCGCACCAAAATAGCACAACTGAAGGGATATTAAATGAATTATGATTCGAAAAGACTCAAGAGCTTATCAATGTGGATCCATAGAGACTAATAGTGAATGATTCAGTCTTCAAATGAAGGACATGTCTCCATACCTAGCTTGTAGAGGAGGATAGCTCATAAGGGATGGGGGGATCTTCATGTGGGTGCTAGAGGAGAAAAGAGAATAATGTTTAATTTAATCTTCATTAAGGAAAAAATATTCATTTTAACCCTAAAAATGGGTTGCACAGTTTGGATGCATGGTTTGGAAAAACTGTGCACCAACCGTGCGACACCCATTTCTTAAGAAACCACCTCGCAGATTTTGGTCCGCACAGTTACCCAAACCATGCGTCCAGCATGTAATGAATAGTGATTAGGTGCTTACCGAAATGGAACTGGCCTTGTGATATAGGTTCATAGTTTGGGAAAACTATGTGCATCTCATGCGGGGAATTTCTTCTCCTTTTCTACAGGTGTATTGTTTGCTACTAGAGGCTACACTGGTTCATAAAAACCATGCATCTCTATCAGAGCACCCAAACCATTGATTTTCTAGCCCCCGTGCTCCCAAAAATCAAATAACGCCCCCTATAAACCTCTCAGTCCCTTACCCAAGTCTAATAAAAACAAATTTTAGTGTTCCAAATCTCGTAATTATGTTCTAAATCTCTGTTTTATAAACAACCCGTCCAGAAAATTCCAATACTTTAAATTCTTAAGTATTTTCTTCCAGTTCAAAAACACAGGTTGTTATACTGATTGAGTCTTTTGATTTAGGAAGGGTGATTTCTATACTTTTTTAAACCTCCCTAAGATCTTGTTTATCAAAACTGGCTTCGATGGGTAGGACAGTTTGGGTTCATGGAAAAGTTGACTAGTAATGGCCTGGTTGACGCCTTAGTTTCTAAAATGATGACGTGAGGCAGTAAATTGTTTGATAAATCATGGACTAGGTAGGATACCTTGTTTTTGAGTGTATTTCCAAGAGAACTCACAATATATTCAAATACCAAAATACCATGTAGAATGTTATGTTTGACCGTGTTGATGGATGACTTGCAGTTGTGTGATTCGGGTATCAAACCATGTCAAATAGAATATACATCATTCTCGTGTAATAAGTAGTTCTCAGTAGTTGTTCATGGTAACTATTTGGAACCAAATAGCATCATGGTGTGATCTTGGGACTGATGGTTTCAAGGAAATGAAGCTTGTCGGTAGGGTGTCCTAGAGCTTTTTGGTAAATTAAATGAAGTGAACTGAAAGAAGTGAAAATTCATAAAATCAACCGGTGATGCAAGACATTTGATTCTTGATTAAGACTTGACTTGAATGGTAAGTAGAGTTGGTTTCATGTGTTATTATCAGATTTCATATATTATTTTATAGATATCATGGCTTGTGAGGGGTGATACACATCTACTAATAAACATAATAGTGTACTCCTTATATAGAGGCGATCAATCCCCTGATCTTGAAACCATTATGAGCACACTGAGAGAGAATCAGATTATTCGGAGCTGCATATCTAAATGACTTTTATAATTTGATGAAAATAAAGTTTTTGATTTGTACTAAAGTATTAGTTTAAAGTAATCTTAATTTTCCATAGTGAACTTGGGTATGTTTAAGGATAGTTATTGTTGTTGTGTACTAAAAATCACCAATCATCATATAAAATGGTCTTAGAAAGGGGGAATGAGTGTAGAATGAAATTTAATTTGTCTTTTATGATGATATGGTTCTTATCCCTGCCATTGTATATGCCTAGTGATGGGAAAGTAAAAGTTTGTGTAAATCATGGTAGTCAATTGTTCATGTGATGGTAATGATTCTCATAAGGTGGGAGAGTCATACATCAATCATTAGAATGTAACCCTCATATAAAATGGGGTCATGAGAACTTGAGACCATTTGGATACTGATAGTGTTAGAACTTGAATTCCATTATATAAATTAACCAATGAATGACTATTATTCCTGAAAAATTCTATATACAAGATGAATTATGGTTTGGCGAAAAATCCAGATGTGGGTGTTAATCCCAAAGTAGTTTGTGATGATTCAAAGATTCTATATTGGGATATGATCGATGCTGGTGATATAGAATGATGATAGTTATAAAAATATTATATGTTCAACCATGATATGTCAATGGAATTTGGGTATAGGCTTCAGTGAGTATTCTCAGAATAATCTTAGTTTGTCTTGGAATAAGGATTCAGAATATGGTTTGGCTGATGTGTTGACCATATTTTCAAAATGTTTTTGGCGTAGTCAACCGTAGGTGGTTCAACTTGAGTTATCTCAATAGTTTATTATGGATTGTGAGGGAATCATATTAGGAAAACCTTCAGTACGGTACAAGTGTATCCTGAAGGGTCGACTAGGGATTTTCAAGGAAATCAAGTGTGACAAGTCTAAGTAGGATCGATTGGAATTCAACCACTTTTTAGTTTGGATAAACATTTCTAGAATTTCAATAGGACACTAAGGGAGTGTTTATATGATAAATTAAAAAGGTTAGAGTACTAAGGATTTGAATTGGATTTTATAAATTTGGGTGTTCTATAGGAAAGATGATGAAATAGATGACAACATGATCAAGTCTCGGGTTAGATGGGCTTTGTTAAACTCTTTCTTGAGGCTTCAATTTTAGATACAAGCATGGGAAATAGTTTGGATATTTATGTGAAATTTACTTAAGGTGTATTTTTGGTTCATTGGTCATTCATACATGTAACATGTCCATTAGAATAGAAATTACTTACCCCAGTAAATATAGCGTTGTTTGCATTATTCCACAAGGATTCTAAGGCATGAGAATATTTAAGGTTGAGAGACTATAAGATCCCATGTTCTTGGATTGGGAAAATGTTTTAAAGGAATTAAAACATTCATTTGGTGTATGGATTGGATCATAAATCGAGCCTTACAGTCATAATCTATGTGTTTGAATACTTAAAAACACTATTTTTGGATGTGGTTTAAGTCCTGAGAGGTGTCCCATATGTTTTAATGAGTTTTATGATCATAAGGGTATGAAAACAAAATTTTTAGGAGAAAAATGTTGGTTCATGTGATTTTTTAAACTATGTGGCCCCCTAAGAGAAAGCAAGAATCCCAATAAGGGGCTGTCACTTGGTTTTTTAAAGCATGAAATGTTATGAACATGTCCATGTGAGAGGCATTATATATATTATAGAGGTGGGATCAAGAGCTACACATTTTTTATGAAACCATGTTTCAAGACCATATAGTTAGTGACACTTAACTAATAGCACATGACTAATATCTTGAAGTCTGTTGGACGGCGGTGACGACGGCGAAACCCTGGAAATTCTGGGCGAGCAGTGACGATGGCGACGGTGTCGGCCTTCCCCCCGCTGGGGGGGGAAGGTAGATTCGCTGACCGATGCGGGACCAGGTGTTTTTCGACCTTTTTCGAATCCAGACTTTCTTCCTCCTTTCCCGAAAATCTCTTTGAGCCTTAAGGCGTCTGATCAGTTCGATGGGCGACCTAATATTCATCTCTCAACTTCAGAGTTCTCATAATATTCTGTGCTTCTGAATCTCACCTTGATTGCATGCTTTAGAAATGGACGACCTTCTGTTGATGCCTTCGACATATTTATCTTCGGGTCGTGGGAGCTACAGGAAAGGGCAATTGTCGGTCTGCTTGATAGGAACCAGATGATGATTCGGTTCGAATCAGAGTAAGATCTCATTGCTGCTTGGTCGAGAGATCCTCGCAGTTTCAATGGGTATCGCTTCCTTCTATTATGCTGGTCTTTTGACTTTCACATGAAGCACGATTCACCGTCAACAGCGGTTTGGGTAAGTTTCTCTAATTTGCCGCTTCCCTTCCAGAACCCTGCTATTATTCAAATGCTTGGAAACCTCGTAGGAAGTTTTTTGTGTTCTGATAGTTGTACTAATGCTATGTGCCATCCGGTTAATCCCTGGGTTTGTGTGGAGATGGATGCCTCTCGACGGCCATTTGATTATGTGTGGATTACCATAGGGGAAGAGTACAGGTGTAGACAGCAGGTGATTTACGAGAACTGGATGGGTTTCTATTCTTGTTGTCACCGCCTGGGACATGAAGTGGAGTTTTTCCGTAGGAATGGAGCTTTGAAGGACCGGCTACATGTTCCCAGTAGAAGGGATAGAGAGGATAGGAGAAGACCAATGGATTTGGCTTTGAGGGTGGGAAACCCTTCCAAGGTGGCTGTTGACGAAGAGGAGGGTTCCCAATCTATAGGAGTGGACAGTCTGCTAGGTGAGGCCACTAAGGTGGCTTTTGAGGAGATTCTTGCCCCTATTGTTGAGGAGATGAATATAGAAGGGGTAGATTTGGATTCCCAGGCACTGGAGGTGGATGGGCCGGTGGTTGAGGTCAGTAGGGTGCTAGAGGAGGACGACCAAGGTGCTAAGGATTCAGTGGATTGGATGCTTTCTAGAGGCAGAGCTGATTTGGTTCAGACTTTGGGGGATGCAAGTACCAGTCCTATCCTGCAGGTTCCCTGCACAGAAGGGGATAGAGGTTTAGATCCAATGGCCAAGCCTTTTATTGCTTTATCCAACAGGTTTGAATGCCTTGGTAATGGTGATGTTGAAGCGGCTTTGAATAGTGTTTCCAGAGGTGGGGAGGAGGGTATGGAACCAACAAGAAAGGAGAATTCTATCAGGAATCGGGGTCAAGTGGAGGCCGCCAAGGAGTTATGCATGGATGGAAGTAACACCTCTCCCATGAGAAGGAGGGGAAAGAGTAGGATCAATGATAGTAAAGGGAATGCGGCCTTGTCCAATGCTGTGGAAAAGGCTCAGAATGAAGATGGACATCTCCCTTTAGTGGAAATCAGCAATACAGATCAGAGACTGGATAATTTTGAATGCTCGGTTTATGTTTGGAGGGAGCAACATAGTAGAGGAGAGGAGAACTCTGGGGGAGGAACAGGAACTGTGAGTGAGCTGGCTGGGATTTCATTCAGTGATATTGTCAAGAGAGGGACTCAGAAGATGGATACAAGTGGCGGGCCTATGTCTACTCAAACAAGAAGAAGGGTGCGGAAGGATTACTCGCACCTTCTGCCGCCGTTGAGGACCAGATCAGCTTCTAAGCGGAGTGGGAAGGTGGTTATTGCTTTGAAAAAGGGAAGAGTGGTCGTCGATGCCTCACCCGAACGGCCTGTTCTAGAGAATCTTAGAAGCAGGGTTCAAATTGCCAACTATTGGAGGAACCCAGAGTGGGAGTCGGCTACGGGTGAGGAGGAATCCTGCATGGGTTTTGGAGACGATTATGGCTATTATGATGTGTAATGTTGTGTTGTTCTGGTTTGTTTAAGTTTCATCTATGTATGTATGTTGTACGTTGGGGTACCGGTCCCCTTTAACCCATCTTTAGAAAATAAAAAAAAATGATTTGCAGGAACTAATAGCACTTCACAATTGGAGCATTATTTATCCATGTAGTGTGGGGGTATGGTTCCTATACTTCATGAGCAATAATGTTGGCACATAGTTTGAAAAACCGTGCAACCAAACCATGTGCCCTGTTTAAATGGGAAAAATTACTAATTTACCCCTTAAACCCTTATATGGGTTTCCACCCTTTTCATCCCCCTTTCATCTAGGAGACACCCCTATATGCTCCTCATTCCTCTCTTTATACCATGGTGGGTTGTTCTCTGTTCTTTCCCCAATTTGAGCACTTTTTTTGTCATGTAGTAAGCTTCCTCATTTTTTATGACTCTTATTACTTCACTTATCAGTTATCTCCTTATATTAAATGTTATCTTCATGTGAGATAATTCACCCCATTTTTAGGGTGTTTTTATAATCTTATATTTTTCCATTATAGATAAAATATATTACTAATAATGGATTAGTGATGTGTTATGAGCATGAGGTAAGTGGTCTATATTTTTTCCATTAAAATTTCATTGATTATAAAATGTTTCATTTTTCCACACACCGAACCATCCATGTGTTTCCCTTAAGACATTAAATTCTGATAATTATTAATTTTTGAACTTGTTTTTGGTAATGTTGAGTGATTTTAAACCTGGTTTTCAGTTTTCAACCTTAACCTAGGCCACCACTTGAGTGATATCATTTAATTGCCCATATTTTTTCACTTTTATATAAGACTGAAACACCACTAATGAAAGGATGGATTGTTTGATAATTTTGGTGGTATAATTGATTTCATTTATAATTAACTGAGTTAATTAGATTGAATTAAAGGATGTGGTGTTACCATAATTCCTCTATATTTATAATAAAACCATTTAAATGGGTTTGATTTCTTTATTTATAAGATATTTTATGTAGTTTAATTAATTTAAATGAAATTATGTGATGTGATTCTAGGCCCCCTAAGCCTAGGCAGGGTGATGTTACCACCTTTAGATGTGAGTATCATTACTTTATAAATGGAATGGTGTGGACTTTATCACAACCCATAAATTTCATTGTTTAATTTTTCTTTTCTATGATTGTGGGTATGGAACCCTAGGTATGGAATACCTTGAATTATGATCGATTGGTATGGAACCCTGCCCATTGGATTCCCTTGTAATATGATTGATGGGTATAGAACACTAGGGCTAAC
This sequence comes from Viscum album, assembly GCA_963277665.1. NCBI lineage: Eukaryota > Viridiplantae > Streptophyta > Magnoliopsida > Santalales > Viscaceae > Viscum > Viscum album. The sequence continues at coordinate 325,986,998 of OY728163.1, forward strand.
ACCCTTATTTGATATATTACCCCTTATGTGGATTCATTGGTGTTAAACCACATGTCCTCTCCAGTTTTTATATCTATTTATAATATTATCAAACATATGTATATATACGTGATGGAATGTGTCAAGATAAATCATAGATTATGATGAATTTGGTATGGTTAGCTAGGTGTCTATTAAAGAACCAAATCCTGACTTGATTAAATTTATCTTTTTTCACACTACCTTACTTATATTATATATGTAAACTAGGTTATTTTATATTCATAGATAGTTTTATACATTAGATTATTTTGGTGGTGTCCTACCAAGTTTATATCGTACCCTATTTAGGCTTCCAATTGGAACTCAAATAGACCTTGTTGTTACATGTTAAATATCATGGATTATGCATTGTGTTGTTTTTTATGGTAATGGGAGCTTGGGAGTAGTGGTTGAGCATGTACTTAGGATAACCTTCCATATTTGGATTATTTTGTTTGTTTATTCCTTTTTTATGTTTACTCATTTTTATAGTTTTACATTATTTATGTCTGTTTCTTGTACACTAGAGTATGTTTTATGTATTACCATCTTTTCATCTATTATCGATTGAAAACCATTATTATTATTCCACTACTCAACATTTATTATTTCTATTTTTTGTATTTATTGTAGATCCAAAGGTTATAATCTCCACAATGTTCTACCATCAAACCATCATAGCTAGTTAGAAGCCTCTGTAATATGAGGAGGTGCACTTGTGGCCCGGTGGAAGACCGACCTGGGGAACCGTTCTAAGTGTCTCCTATATTGGGATGTTACATAAGATAATAATAAATCTAGTTTTATACATAAAATGCATTTTTCTAAAAAGGGGATCTCGTTTCATTTTTTAAATTACTTTAAAACTAATTTATTCAATTTTTAGTTATTAAATTACATAAAAGTAAATATATATTTAGAATATGTAGTTTCAAAATTGGTAAATATGTTACTTTTATTTTAGGTCAATATGTATAGTAGTAGTAGTAACATTTATCACCTCAGTAAAGGGTAAATAATTTTAATATAGATTAAAAATAAGTTATAAGTCCATTATTTTTCATCCCAATTCTTATTGGATAAAGGTAATTTGATCCATATCGCTTTAGGATCTATATTTTTTAATTTAATTGACATATGTCATTCAAAATGACTTATATATTATTTAACTGAATTAATGCTACAAAATGTCACTCTCTTTATTTTAAATATCTTTTTGGGGTTCACATAGTGGAAAAAACTAGTTATGAATTAATATTAATAGTCATTTTTATTATTAAATTATATTAGTGATGGTAATTTATAATTTCATTAAATAATAACACAATGCCAGAATAATATTTATTTATTTAATGGAAAAAATAAAATAAAGGATTTTGAAAATATTAAAACATATATAATTTGAGTCATTTCTAGTTGAACAATAATTATATTGGAAAATAAGACATATTAGTGATAATTTAAGATATTATATTCCAATTAAAACATTTTTGTTATATATTTTTAGGCCAAATTAATAGAATGGTTTCAAAATTGATAGTATTGATTTTGTTTTCAAAAAGTTATTTTATTAAATTATTTAAGAAACATAAAAAAGTATAACTAAGACATGGTGTACATGAGATGATCTAAAATGTTATAAATTGTTCATTTTATGGAGTAATTTTCAACTAATAAATAAAAATTACAACCCTTTATTATTGAAAATTTTGTTTCCATATTTAAAATTAAAATTGGTTAACAAAGAGTTAATCAAAATGATATCGTTTAAAATGATACCAAAACTTGTCAAACATCTATTAGTTGATGTGATTACAAACCTATCACACCTTATCTTTTAATCCATATATATTTTGAGGCATTTTTAACTAGAATGAATTTATTAGAATTTAATATTTGGAATAATTCTAAAAGTTACTCTCACCTCAATTCTAAAAGGGTACCTCCTTCCTCACCTATTCATACCACATTGAACCCTATATGTCAAAAAAATCTACAAATTTGTCTTATAAACATCTATTTACACATTTTATAAAGTTTTATATTCCAAAAATACATATCCTATAATACTTTAGAGAATACCTAAAGGAGTTGTTTCAAAGAAGGTGTAATCGCCTTACACGATCACTTTCTATTCTAATCTTATTTACCGCATTTAAGCCTATTTTATTAATCATAAAATAAAAAAAAAATTCTATCGTAAATATTCATAAATTTTCTTATGATTTTTAGACACCATTATAAACCCTCCTCCCATCAAATGTTAAGTGAATGTATCCCTCGTGCGTACGTATGACTTATCATATCCATGTAGTGATAGATTTAATTTTTCAACGACATATCTTTTTGATGGGTTATATAATGCGTTTAATATTTATATATATATTTTTGATACAAGTATACTTATACAATGACAATATAATTTCTAAATTCTTACCATCTAATCCTTTGGGAAAAGATAATGCGCTCGTGTTAACGTGTAGACTACCACCTCTAAGAAGCGATGTGATTTTTTTCCTTTATATTTTATTTGTATGGTAATGAGGAAATATTTTATGTATATATGATATAGATATATATGATATAAGTAACTAATATAAATATGAATTAATATTTTACTTTATTTCATTTCCATCTTTCAATAAATGAAAACAACTTTCATGTTTACGTACTACCTACCATCTTTATGAATGATGTAATTCATTTTCATATCTCTAAATTTTAAGGATGACTATAAATATGTATATAATTAATATATATGATATTTTTATCAGGATTATTATTTTGGGAATAATGGGACCAAGATAAATTTACAAGTACTAGAACTACTGAGATGAAATATTCATGGAAAATGAAGTAGTTAACACCTAGAAATAGCGATTATTATATGGAATTAATGATAAAGGGGTTGTTAAAAAGTTATAAAGGGGTCATAACTGATATTTTAAGTATTAAAATTTCTCTGGGATATAATTATAAAAAAATTAAATTTATTATAAAGGAGATTAAAGTTATTTTGAAGAATGGTGAAATGAAGGTAAAGTGTTTTATGTTACAATCTATTTTTATAGGGATAGTTTATTATTACATTTCAAATAATAAAATATTACGATCTATATTTCAAGAAACTCAAAACAAATTATTATAATCCTGTTATTTCTTGAAAATATGTGTTTTATTTTCATTTTCCATACCTTATGTACTAAATAAACTGACAAAATATTTCTTAGGAAAATGAACTTCATTCATCTCTTCGGTCAGAAAAACTTTTTCTTCTAGATCAACATTTTCTAAATATGTTTTTAGAAGGGTTTTCATATTATCATATTTTTTTATAGTTATTTTTTCCCATGTATATTTTTTACAAAAAAGTTAAAAGTATTTCTTTTTCATTTTCTAAAGGAGGTACTTTTTTACTTTTCTAAAAAAATGTATGGAATGAATGTTTTTAACTTATACAAGTTGAATTAATTTTACAACTGTCATAACTAATTTTTTATTTGAATATTCCTTTAAAAAATTATACTATTATATTTAAATAAAAAAATTTCCTTCATATTTTTATAGTTTTTCTAAATTAATGATTTCAAAATAAAATTTTAATTTTCCTCAAAAATGTTTTTATGATCTTTTCAATAGTATTTTTATTTATCAAATGAAACAACCCTTGATTTAATTATTTATTTACTACGAATATGATCCAAGGATACCATATTTATTATTTCTCAAGTTGGTTTATTAATATGTTTACATAATGTTTATGAAACCCATTATTAATCTATGGGTTAAACTTTGATGAAATAATGAAATGTTTATAAAACCAATTTCTTTTCTATGGGTTCTGCTATGAAAGAATGTTTATCTAATCCATTTATGTTAATGGGATATTATATGATAAATGTGTTAGGATCTTTATACACATATATATTATTTTCATTCTGTGGAAGGTGGGACCTTTATCTCCCTCTAATGCATTGGGTAAATATTTATATCTTGTGATATATAGATGAATAGAATGGGGAGTGAAATAAGATTAGTAAGGGATATTATTCCCTATGATAGTATTTGAGTGAACCTTTGCTACTATTACTGTTTTGGGAGTGAAACCATTCCACTATGAAAACCTTTGAAATGATCATTGACTACCAAGAAAATGATTTTCTATGCTAATGTGTATGCCATAAAACAATTTCTTATGCCTATGTTAAGAATTATTGGGTCATGTTACTTGAATTATTTATGATTCATGTCTTATTAAATGGAAATATTTATTCCATTTTTTAAAATTATGATCTTTGATATGAATAGTATGGTTTTCAAATGTTAATATCAAGTTTTTAATCCATTATTATCATGTTAAAATTATGTGATCATTGATATCTCTATTGTTTACCCTTACAAAGAATCTAATATCACCCTATTCGTTTATTTCCTTTACCTAGGATTGAAAGTATCTATTAATTATTATATTTCATATAATGGTAGTATTTATAAATTTATAGGTGGGAGATGATGTATATGTTTTATGAAACAATTGTTTATGTTTCCATGTTTATAAAGATATCATACCTAAATTCTTATGGTGTGGATAAAAATGTTATGTAATGAATATTCATCTATTAATATGTAATATCTATGTATGAAAATTATTGGTGGCTATTAAAACACATATACATAAAGGGGAGAAAGGAAGAATGAGAAAGTGAATAGAAGGGGGTAGAAGAGAGAAGTAACACTTACATAGCCAAAATACACTTGAAATCACAGGAAGAATCGAAGATTATATGAGGATGAGTTGTGGAAGAGGTGCCCTAGGTACTTTTTCATTGCATGTCATGTGTGATGGGAAGATGAAACTTATAATGTGGTTAAAAAAGGGTAGGGGTAAAGATGGAAATTTTGTTTTTTTAATTATTGGGTTAATTTCATAGTATTCATAGAGTTTACCCTAATCGGGCACCAACTATGTGACCTTTACTAGGAACCAATTGAAACCACTCCCAAACAAACTTCCTTTTAAAAATCTACTTTGAAAGTTCCAAACGAACCTGTATGTTAAAATTTAGGAAAAAATAGAAATTCAATTTATAAATAAATTTAAAGAGGAAAATATCTTTTTTGAAACTCTATTAATTCATGAATAATTAATAAACTCTAATGAATTATAAAAATTCATGTCACTCGTATATAACATATGAAACATCAAGTGAACTTATCAAAATTCAAAGTAAATTTTTTCCCATTAATCCAATACCACAAGACATGAATTTCAATCTATAAGAACTCATTAAATATCCAAAATATAATTTAAATCAAAAAACAATTTAAGAAATTTATCTTAGAAATTTCATCACACACATATCAAAAATTTACATTTGTTAAATAGAAATAAGAGTCAAAATCCATGGGAACCCCTTTTAAAATTGGTTAACGAGCTTATAAAAAATTCACGGTGCACTAAAAAACCACTAAGGATTCTAAGTGATGTATAATTATGAAGGAACCATATTTTTTAATCCTCCATAATACATGGTTTAATGAAAAAAATAAAAGGAAAGGAAGCACCTACCTTAACCATGGGAGAATAATATAAAACCCTTAATTATGGAAGAATAAAAACCCGAAGAATTTTATTCACGTCTAAGAATTATAACAAAACAAATAATTTGGTCAAAATACATGCACATGGTTTTCTAATATAGATCCAAGTCAATGTATGAACCAAAAAAAGAGAAATAAATATAGTGAAATAAGAAGACATTCTTTGGAAGAAGAAAACTTGAATGAGGGTAGATTCAAGAATACAAGGGGATAAAGAAGGGGAATCACCTAGGTATAATTTAGCCTAAGACACATGAACCTTAGGAAAAAATACCCGCAAATGCATTTCACTTTAAAGGAAGAAAAAAAAAATTATAAAAAATAATATGTCAGGACATGATGTCGTCGCTCTAGCCAATCTATAATGCTCCCCTATATAGTGGTGATGTTGTGTGGTCTTTGTCACCACAAAATAATGTTAAATGAGCGGTCATAGGGCCCACCTAATTTTTTTATAGGTCTCTTTAGTGTGCTTACAAGGCCATGATGCAAGCACACCGAAAAATAATGTCCCACTAAATAACCCTCTATAGCATAGCCCACTCCTACTACACTATGGTATCCCACATTCTCACCACTATTTCATAACACAAACTATTTTGGTGTTGTCATCTTCTTGAATTTAGTGTTTTTAACTTGAACTCCCTTGGGACCACATGAAACACTCGAACGACCCAAAAAACAAATTAATAAAAAGAAGAACCCAAAAAATGAACAATATTCCCACGATTGAAAGGTATAGATGTAAACATTTTCCCCACTATACCACTCTCTATAAAAAAAATCACTGAATTAATGAATGAGAACATGATAAATAAAATTTGACCCTATCACTACATACATCCAAAATCATAAAAAAATATTACAAAATGAATACCCAAAATGGGTTTCCCCATAATTTAGAATTAATTATCATGGAATATCAATAAGAAAACCAAAAAACATAAAAGGGCACTATCTAATGTTATAACAAATGAAAATAAAAGAACATGACCTAGTCTAAGGCACGTAAATGTTTTCATGAAAAAAAATATTTACTTACTAAATGGGAACAAGATATTGAACATCCAAAGATAAATTCCAAAGATCAAAATTACTAAAAAAGGAGAAATAATAATTAGGGAAAGAAAGGGTAAAATAATAAATACCTCATAATCTTCCCAAATTATTATCAATATTCCATGTTCCAAAATTAATTTGTCCCATAATGATGATTATACTTAAGAAACATCAAGAGGTGTCCCAATTGATCATAAGGATGAAAGGTTTTTTGAACACTCATGAAATAGGGCTTGGAATGTATGAATTGACTACATTGAAAGCACATGAAGGATTCCTTTCATTTAGAAGAAACAATCTAAAACAAAGAATATTGTTGAAAAACAAGTTCTTATGACATCCACTAATCCTTGAATAGGGAACCCTCACTATCTCCATGGGATATAGTGATTCCATCAATAATGCTTTGTGCTCTAGAAACTAAATCCACTAGATAGGCCTCACCCACCATGTCTATAAGAAATAAGATACCAAATGAATTAAATTGAGAACTAAGGCATGGGGGAAGACCCCTCATGAACAAGAGAGTATTAATTGAATCCCTTTATATGATCTCATAACAATAAGGTATTATCTCATTGAAATGATTGATGTACTCTTTTACCATTTGTTGATGGTACTAAAGAATCACAATTTCATGCACTTTTTTCACCATTACCTCCTTAGAGAGAAACCCAACAATAAAAATGGTCTTGAATTATTCATTGGTCATTCCATATTGAAACTAATATGGGATGGAACATGAGATTAAGCCCAGTTGGTGTGGTATCCTTAAGTGCATCCACAAGACCTAGGTTCAAAACTAGGCGGAGGCATATTTCCAAGTATTATAGTAGTTCAGTACACTATACGGTACTGCAAAAGGGGATGTAGTAGGTACTTTAGAAGCCGAAACTATTCACCTTGGGCCACCCGTTTGATCTTGGAGTCCTTAAGGCCTTCGGGACACCTAGGACTATGGGTCAGTAGGGCTTTCATGCCACATTTAAGGCCTTCGGGCCACCTCAAGGACTCTGGGACACATGCAGTAGCCCTAGAAAGACTCTACAAAAAAGGAGCAGCCCTAGAGGAGGATTCAGAGTAGGCGCACACACCAGAGCAGAACCAATGGATTTGGAATAATGAGAGGGTATGGTTATGTCATTGGCACTAGCCTATGGTTGCATGGGAAGCTTAACCAGATGGTCGTGCGAAGGTGGAGAGCTACCATCATGATGCAGATGACGGGGAGGGGAAGTTCCTTGTAGTTATAGTCTGATTGAATTCCCTAAGGCCTTTAGGTCATGTAATTTCTCTTAAGTCTATGGTCCATGTAATCACTAAGCCTCCGGGCCTTGTAAGGGGTCCCCCTCATCCCTTGAAAGGGGGGTTATCAAAAATCAATAAAAAATGAATGCCTTCATGTCATTCGGGCTAAACTAATATGGGATGAACATATTTCACTAATTCAGATTATGGACCTTGAAAAACTACAACACAAATCTCACCCTTAATGCTTTAGGAGTTCCCAGTGATGTAAACATTTAATCAACCTTCTCTAGTCCCTCCTCAAATTCTTGAGAACCTTTATCTCCAAGAAAATCTAGAAAAATATTAGTATAATATAACTCCACCACTCTATAAGAAGACTACGCAGAGTCAAGAACTAGTAAAGTGACACAAGAACATTAATATACAAATCACTTATAATATCTTATGACTTTTTTCGGTTGAATATTGTAAATAATAATGAATCGTAATCATAATAAATAGCAACCAAACCCAAATTAACCTTTCCAAAAACAATTAATTTCTAAAATATTGGTCCAAAAAATCGAGTCACAAGTAACATCCAAAAGAAAAACAACACCTAATAATACCTCTATGTATCTATTTTAAATTTTTCCAAACTCTATACATGTTGCGATTGAAATTTCAAATTTTTTATTTAAAATCAAATCAAATTCGACACATTCATTATTTAAAACATGATTTCACTTTAACATACAAAATTAATCTTAACACAATTTTTGAAAACACAACTTCCAACTTTAATGATTCAATTTACATTAAAATCTAAATTTACACCATTAATTTTTTTAGAAATTCCTATGTGATAAATATTTCTATTTTTAAATCTAAACCTTTATATTCCTAATAATTAATAAAAATACCATCAATATACATCCCATAATGAATTTTTTTAAAGATGTAATAGTGTAATTTTATAACTTGGAATCATGGTTTAGAGACCATTTTAGAATCTTATAACTAGTATTAATGGTTTTGAATAACCTTGTACATTACTCCCCATGGTTTTCTAGACTATGCGAGTTCACCAAGAACCCCTTGTTCGACACCCACTTTCATCAAAATAAAATAGAAGACCTATAAGAAAAATATATAACATCAATACAATCCAAAACAACATAAATATAGAAAAAACATGAAAAATAAATAGGGAGAACACAGACTCCAAGAATCATAGACTGATATCCCATGAAAACTCATGGTTCTAAATGACTAAGAGAGAAATAGATACTCACTACACTTTGAGGTAATACATTCCTCTCTACATATATACTAGAGACATTAAAATACAAAATAGTTCTTCAATAATCATATTCTTAGAATAACCTAGGCTCTGATACAATTTTTTTCACAAGCCAACCTGGGTCACCCCAAAATTGGGACCCCAAGATAAAACATGAAATGACTCGAGGTGTGTTTACATCCCCACTGGGTAGTGAAAAGAACCACAGAATTATATAACGAGTTGTTAAAAGCACCAAGGAATCATATATAATCTCATTGGAATGATTTCAAATTATAAATAATAAGTGAAATAGAGCTTACACATGGAAGTCCAACATGAACACTCTATATGTCAGACATACATGTGTAATAAAATTAAGAGATACATGAAAATAAAAAACAAAACAAAATATTAACACAATAAATATACATAACAAACTCAAAATAAATACATATAAATATAGTGGAATAGATATAACAATTATAACTCATGAGGCTAGAATGTCTGATACATATATTATATAAAAAAAACAAGCTTCCTAACACAATCACCATGTGAACCATAAATTACCATCCAGTATCCAAACCCGTTTGCTCTTTCATAAGCTAAAAATTGAGTCTGAACCTGAAAAATAAGCTTGATTATACTAATATAGTGTTCAAGTGGTAGCGTGTTAGTATAAAAATATAGTATACTAAAAATATATAGTTTCTTCATTTCCATTACCAAGACAAACATAAAATACTAGTTTGAAAATATAACTAGAAATGGGTGTTATCCATTTTCTAAAATAAACCATAACCATTCTCAATAGAAATATTTTAAATCCCAAAACACAAGTCAAAAGAATATTTTAAACATTCTAAAATGTTTCTTTTAAAAATATTCCCTTTGAAATTATCCCTTATAAAACCAATCCACAAAATCATATCAGTTAAAATTATTAATAATAATTAGAAGTAAAATATACTAAGTAAATGAACATGATTTGCAAGAAAAATAATTTCAATAATAGAGTATTTCACTTAGGATAACTCTATAAATTAGATGATATTATAATTGAGTGACATAAAGTTTAAAAAAACGTCATAAAAATAAGGTAAAAGTAACTGGAAAAAGTTAATATATAGTAATATAAACTGAAAAATAAAACTACACCAAAAGAAAGGAATAATGAACAAGAAATAGTAAGGTATACATATTCATGGGAAACACCTAGATACCCTATGATATGATCCAATATTTTATCAAGTGTAACCATTTTCTAACCTATCGATGAAGTTATGTGTCTATAACCAATCAATTTCTCTAAACTACCCTTTCTGGTGGAACTCACCAAAGGCTTAGTTATATGCCTTTCCATGGGGGATGTAGTCAGTCTGAACCTGACTAGATAGTAACAAAAAATAAATATCTAACTAATATTCCAAAGATCCTTATGAATATAGTGAAAATATGTAGGGAAGTATATTAAAGAATTTATTGAATAATCAAACCCATCCTCATCCCACCTCTTTAAATCCCCATATGTAAATACCCTACTACAAAAAATAAACATCATAAATTACACCATTCATCAATATCAAACATATAATTATATTGTTTTGGATTCTATTGAAGGTGAAACAAATCAATTGATTATTTTCATGTTTCAATTGGGCCTTGAGACTTTAAATCTAGAAGTATCCTTTAAAAACTCCTTAGAAACTAATTCTAAATAAATTTCCATTTCAAAATCTAGTCTCATGGTTACAAATGGTAGTTTATTTTACATTTTTTAAAACTCAATTAAAACACCATTTTAAAATCCATTTCAAAAGGAAAAGATCAATTTTGAACCTCCTTTAATTCATAATGATATAATAAAAATACATTTAAGTATCATGATTCATGAAACTCAAATAATAATATAAGACTCAATAAGCGAGCTCATAAAAATCCAATTTAAATTTTTTCCATTAAACCAATACCTCATTATTTTAATTTAAATCTATAAAAATTCATTAAATATAAAAAAATCATTTAGAAACCGAAAATTAAATAAAAATATCTTATACATCTCATCAAATGTATAATATGCATATAATTTTTTTATAAAGGAATATGATTCAAAATTCCTGGGGCCCATTTTGAAATTAATTAATAAGATTAAAAATGTTCAATAATTAATTAATAATCCATTAATGTTTCCATGAAATTCAAATTTTTGATCAAAAGTTAGTTTATAATTCTCAAGCATATAAACTTTTTCAAGTGAAGTAAAAGGAATGTAAACATTTACCACAAACATGTAAAGATATAATAAAATTTTCAATTATAAAAGGAGGAATCAAATGGTTCTCTTCACACCCCAATATCATAATCCATAAGGTATCAGGTCAAAAAAAACCTAAGATTTTACCAACAAAATCACATGGAAAAGGAAAAATCTAGAACAAGAGGATGAAGAGGAAAATAGGAAGAAGGGAACTTACCCTAGAAGAAAGAAACTTGAACTTGGGGAGAGTCAACAATCAAAGGTGCGAAGAATAAGAAGAAACTAGTGCTTTTTTTTATCTTAAAACACATGAGTAAGAGAGGGAAGGACCCCCAAAATGGGGTTTCAAATTGATATGGTAATAAATGAAATCCATTTTTAAAAAAATGTAGGGATCATGGCCACAATGTGTTCTACATGATGATGAAAAAGGGTAACCAAAAATTCCACAGGGAATACCTCATTCACCCCATAAATGTTTGGCATGGTCTCTCAGGCCAAAATATAGTTGTTCTTGAAATGGTATCCTAGTTAAAAAAAATTCCCTGGTGCAATTGTCTTCCAAAATGTCATGTCGCTTCACTATTCCACATGAAAAATGCATTATTACCCTCCAGATATGACATGGTATCTTTTATGGTGACCAAAATTCCAGAGTTCCTCAAATTCTAGACTATTGATTTTTTCACCTAAACACCCTGTGGACCTCCTGAAGCAACTAAGAGACCTAGAAAACAAGAGAAAAATTTAAAAACTATGAAATGAAAAAAATTAACATTATGAAGTTTTGGGGTGTAAAATATTCACACATTATTTTATATGGGAGGAAGGATAAAATCACTTAAGTGATCTATAGAACATGGTGGTCAGTTTAGAAAAAATACTCTTAAATTGGTAGATTTTTAGAATAGCTGTGAGAAGTATTTTTTTAGATATGTGTTGAATATTCTAAAATTTATTTTCTTGAAGATTAAATCAAAATAATAATTATTTTACTTTAATGGGGAAAAATATATTTTCAACTAGTGGTAGGTATAAAAATGGTTACAATAGACTCTGGATAAAGCAATCTCTAAAGAATAAATTTACTTAGGTAGAAGTAATTTTTCAAAATATATAAATATAACATGGTGGTTTTTGAAGGGTTAGTAAGATTATTAAATAGTATTTTTATGATTAAATGGATCTGTTACACAATTCATCAGGGATTATAAGTTTAGGTGGTGAATTTATCAAGGTCTTCAACTATGTATAGATTTGTATATGAATATCATAAGATAGTGGAATCAGAATAATTTGATATAATTTTATAAATATATATGAGTAATATAAATTTATCAAACATTATTCAATTATTATAATCATTCCCTTCTTCATATGTTACAAATAAAGTAAGTAGTGTGTGAGATTTTTTTGTTATTTAGCTTCTGTGTTTTTATTCTAGAAGATCTAATGAGGTCAAGGTTATTCAGTTAAATATTTTGGGTCTTAGATCCTTAATTTAAACAATGACATATTATGATTACTTTTTTAGAATGTTCAAACATTTATCTACAAGTGAGTGTTTGGAAATATGTACAGAGACTTGGGTTTCTTGGAATAATAGCCCCTTTTCATTGTTTATCACATGTTTTTTTCAGGATCATTTGAATGAGATTGATAGTTATCACTGAGAAGAATCCAATTTGTATCATTTATCATAGGGTATATACTGGTTAGAAGAATTTCCCAAAACTTGGAAAGGATCCCCACTTATTTTTTCCCAGTAGGAGATATAGTCAAATAGTCAAGAGTGTCGTGAATTGAACTTTTATAAACTTTTATTAAATTATTAAAGGAAATATAACTAAGAAGTGGAAATTAAATATATTTAAAAAATATTTTTACATCATTTCATATCAAAGTGATCCACTATATACTCTTCACACTCTCAATGTGGGACTATGGAACACACTATATACTTACATAAATTTTTAAGGGAAGTCAAAACCATTTACAAATTCCTTTTTAACCTTTGGATTCACAACACCAAACTTTTTTTACACCTGTAGGAACAACCTTGAAACTTCCTTTTAAAGTGTAGAAAGAACCAACCTTGTTTTTTTAACCAAGTCATAAATGAAATCCACTAAATTTTACCAAAATAGCGCACAAACAAACATAATATTTGATGGGGAGGAATAATTTATACTAAGAGAATTATTTTGAATGAAAAATCAAAAACAAAATATCATGAACATATATTAGAAAAAATATTTAGTACCATAGAAACCAGACATAAATATGATTTTCTAAATTTTAAGGTAGCAGGGTTCACTTCAAAAACATAAAATATTTATGATTAAGTTCATACATGATATTTACTGAATATATTAAAAATATGTATCATGCTATAGTTTGATAATCTTGTACTATTCCTTCAATCTCAAAATTTCAATGTTACTTTCAAAATATATTTATATTGTTTTATTATGAAAAAAATTATAATGTGATTATAATATGAATATTCCGTTCATTTCGTTTTTCCTTTCCCAAAGTAGTTAAATATATGAAATAAATTAAATTATTCATGGATTTGTGATGATTATTTCTCATGTAATGTTTTATATGTAATTATACATAAAATGTGCATGAAAACATTCTCAACCTTCTTGAGAATAGGTCCTATATCATTGTAACCAAAGGAAAATTAAAAATTAAAATATAATTATTCTTAAAATTTCAATAATAACATATATAAAAATTTTAATTATAAATTTTTATATAACTACTAAAAATATATCATATACCAATGAATACTTAGTAATTTCTAATGTACGTGAATAAGAAAAAATGGTATATAATTATATTTTAAAAAAACATTTAAGTCTTATGATTTTCAAATGACTATTGAAATCATGTAAGTATTTTAATTTCATATGATTTTTATATTCCCATATGTTTATAATTATTGTAAGACTTTTAGGATGCATAAATCTTTAAATTTCTTAATAATTTATACACTAAACATACGACTTTGTAATTTAAAAAAATTCAGACTCTATAATACTTTTCTATGTACTGTAAGTCTTTCAAGCAGACCATCAAACTTTTATATCCCTATTACTATTGGTGTAAGACTTTAAATTCCACATAAAACTTTACAGAATGGATATGAATTTAAAATAAGTGAAATTTACCTTTTTTAGTACTTTTTATCTAAAATTTATAAATTTTTATATCTTGCATTCCATTTAACATTATTGAGAACCCATTTTGTAAGACCTTGGAAACTCACCTACCAGTTTTTTAAATTCTATAAGACTTCATTCAATGATAATGTTTTAAAAACATCAAAACAAAATAATTAAAATTCTATATAACATTAGACACTGACAAAGATAAAAAAATGAGTTTATAAAAAATACAATGTTTCTAGAATAAATAAGAATATGAATAAATTAAGAATAAAAGAATAAATAATAATATAAAAAAGGTGAATAATAATTAAGTAAATAATATTGTGAGAAAATATAAATATAAAATTATGAAAAATTAAGTGCATGGGTCATAACACAACTTATAATTATGTGGATATTTCCACAAAATAAATTCCTAATAAATATAAGGACTACAAAGAACAATTAAATAAACAATAATAACAATAATATTTTATTCTACAACCAATATAATCTTAAACACAATTTTTTTACACATGTTATAGGGGATAAAATAGTAATTGTGTAATTGTTAAAACAAAATTATTTGAGGTGACAAGAAGACACTCAACAATATTTTCTTTGATAATTATAAAACCAAATATTATCTCAAAAATCTCTCCGCACTTTTAAAATTTTTAAAAATATTGAAAACTATTAAAAAGAGACCATTACTTTTTTCAAAAAAAAATCATTAATATTTTATCCCTACAATTTATTTATTATAAATAAAAGTATATTTTAAAATAAAATATTAAATTTCAGATAAATGAGTTGATTCAATTATATTTTAGGTCAAAATAGATTTGAAAAATAATGATCCCTCAAAATTCATGCATTCTAAAAAATATTAACTTATAACTAAATATAATATAGAGAATTGTGGAGATAGATAGAAAATATAGTGAAAATATACCTTAATATAACATTTTCTTTCATCTTAATAACACAAAATCTATAAAAAAAATAAGGTCAAAATTTAAATCTTCTACGAGTATAATATAAAGAACAACATGTATAAAATATAGAAAACTTATTTTGAAAAATATTGTAAATGATAGAAGCAGCCCCAAAAAAATGTGAATATATTCCAGGAATCATAAAAGTTACACAAATTGTTTAAATAAACCAGTAAATCACAAAATATAAATAGTTTATATGCCTTCTGGAGAGAAATATAATTATGGCCTAGAAATAATAGGTTCTAAATAAATAAATTTGACATGAAGTGGGAGTTTTTAAGGTTTAATTGTTTTATCCTTGAACTAAAAATTAATTGACATAAAATATCATTAAAAAATAATTTTAAACCTTAAAATTATATTTTCATCATTCCCCTTTTATATTTATTTGTCTTAGATGTAGTTGAATATAAATATTTAGTAAAGTTATTGATAGGTTGATCATTAGTAGGAGCACATCCTAAATTAATTTCATCTTTTGGAATAAGGTATCTAATAAAATGATATCGAATTTTGATATGATTACTCCTAGAATATTACAAGGGATTTTCGGACATATCAATAGCAAATGCATTTTCACACAAAATAGGTATGTTTTGAAAGAAAACATAAAACCGACTAATGTTTTATTAATCCATAAGGATTGAAAAATAATAATTATTGTAACAATGTATTCTACTTTAGCGTATTTTAAAGAAAATAAAATTTGTTTCTCATAAATATGGGACATAATGATTTTTCCTGTAAAGTTATAGATTGAATGTATAATTTTTATATCTATTTTTCATCCACCAAAATTTTAATCTAAATATATTTTTAAATAATATTTTTTACTAAGATAACATTTATCGAGGTTTGTAGATCCTTTAACATATTTTCTGATATTTTTGACTACTTTGAAATGATTTTCCTTTGGTTTAGCTTGAAATATTACACATGGGTATACATAAAATATTATGTCAACCAAAATGTAGTAAAATAAAATAAAATAACAATAATTTATCTAAAAGTTATATTATCTAAGTATTTTATAGATTTATCATAATATAATTTTTATGAAGCACTCATTTTAGTATTTAATCTTTTTATTTATTTAAAACTTAATATTTTTAGTAACTCATCATTATACCTAATTAGATTAAGAAAAATCATATATTTTATTTGAAGAAATTGAAATCTGAGGATGAATATTAATTCTCCAATAAGACTCATAACAAACTCAGTCATCCACATACCAAAATATTATTTACAAATAATTTCAATTAATGATAAAAAAATCCTCCAACTATATTTGAATAATTATAATCAATTTACAACTGTTATTTATAAATAACATAATATCAACCATTCTTTAACCATTTGGAAATGATAATTCGGTATTCTTTCATAATATTCTCTTAGATCATGTTTTAGACCTTAAATTCCATTAAAAATCATGAAACAATTATTAGGATGATTTATATTATCAAAACCAAGGGTTTTCTAAAATATAATTTCTCATAAATAAATCCATTTAGAAATTTAAAATTGACTTTCCATTGAAAAGTTATAAAACCATTAAAATAAAAATAATCTAATAATATTCATATATATTCTAAACGTGGTGCTATGGAAAACATTTCTTCAAAATCTCTCTCTTATTATATAAAATAAATTTCTATAAAAAAATAATACCTTATTTATAATAATATTTCATGATTCAGTAAGTTTATTCCTAAAAATCAATTTCATTCCTATATCTTGGTGTCCTCTAGTAAGTTCAACTAAATCCAAAAATTTATTTATAGAAACAAATTTTATTTATTCTTTTATAGAAAACATCTAGTGGTAATCAATTAAGGATTCATTAATATTTTGTGGCACAATATCAAAAATAAATGCATAAATGGCACAGAAATTCCTCAATGAATATTTGGTTTTAATTATTGAAATATCATTTCTTATCCATTTATACATGGGGAGATCTATATATGATTTTCAAGATTCTTTCATTAGGGTTACCCCCATCAATATTTCAAATTTCATTATGAGGTTCAACAACTCCAAAATGAAAATATCTAAACTCTAATTCAAGTTGATCAAAATCACTAATCTTTTCTTTTGAATCATTCTCATAAAAACAACTTGTATAAATTCCTCAAACACCATGGTTCTTTTATTTTAATTTCTATAGTATTTATTATACTTTGTGTAAACCAAAGGGATACCTTCATAAAATTTTGAACAAAATATATCTAATAAATCCTTAGTGTAATTAATATAAAAGTTTTGATAAAACACTCTAAAATATTCAAAATTTAGATTTGAACATCTCTAAAGTTCATAAGGTGTATTATTTAAAAATATTCTCAAAAAATATATTGAATTAATAATAAGATATATTTATATCTTCTTAAAAAAAATTATAGGTTTTTTAATCTTATTTGACATGGTTTTAGGTATTTCTATTAATGTTATATTTTTACTCTATATAACAGCATTTTGTTGTCGTGTTTTAAGGGTTCAAAATTTTTGAGAGAATTATTTTTTTGTGGAAGTTTTTCAAATATTTGGTTTAAAAATTCTCTACCTTGATCAATTCTAATAGAAAAAATTGAATATAAAATTTCATTTTGATCAAGATTACAATAATAAAAAAATTATAGATAACATTTTTAACTTATGAGTAATTGTAAGCCCAGGTAAATATACGAATGTCTTAAAAAATCACAAAAAATTTCATTTACCACCAAGACTAGTATTATGTATGGGTCAAAATATATCAATATGATTATGTTATAAAGGCGTTAGTTATTTAACATCCTTTATCAACATAACTGATTTTTTATTGTGCATACCTTTCATACAGGAGTCACAAATGAAGGTGTTGTTCAGCCTCAATTCAAGAAGTTATAGAGATTTTTAGTGTCTATATAGCTTTTATAGTTTCCTGAAATTTACATTATTGAGACGCATATTATATAGAACATTAATTAACTATAAATAATTTAATCACTTTGAGATTTTCACTTACAGTTATATAAAATTGATAGAATATATATTATTTTCTATTTTGCATAAAATAAGAAATATTCATATTCAAACTATGCACTTATGATTTTTAAATTTTAAATTCATTACATTAGCCCAAAATTGTGAGATAATAATAAATTTATCATATAACTCATAATAATTTATAACATTTGAAATGATAATAGACTATGAGACTGCTGCCTATAAAAAACATTTGGCAATATCTTTTGAATTATAACCAAAAGTAACACTACCCCCCTAGAAATTTGTTAAATTAATGAAAATTGAAATCAATAATAGTAATGTTTTTTGTTCATCCAATATTAATGTACCATATTTCCCTTTTCAAAATTCTAAATAATATATCCACTAAATACATAATTAAGATAATTTTGGTTTCTATGAAAGCTCGTAACACCCTGAGTTTTTATGAAATATTTTCTAAACAATTAGTGAATATATTATGTTACACATAATATTGAGCTTATATTTCCTTGTATTCAATAGTTTTTTCGTATTGTATTACACACAACACCAATTTTAGCTTATTTTACACGCAACACTATGTTTAAATGAAACATGATATTCTTTTAAAATAAATTTATTTAAAATGATAATTTTCTCCTATGCTATAGAGGGTATGAATAAGATTGAATAAATTTTGAAAATATATGTTTTACATAGGAATATATAATTAATTCATTGAGGAAAATTAATTATAAATAAAAATAACAACAATTTGAATAATAAAGGGAATCATTTTTGAAAAACTGTTTTTATGAACACAATCATTTATTACCTCAATAAAATAAATAGATAACAATTTATGAATGATTTTAATTAAATTAATAGATTATATATTCAATCGAATGTTAAACATTCATATTATTGTTTTTATAGAAAAAATATGAGAATAAATCAAATTTTATGCATAAAAACTATATATATCTAAAAAAAGTTTTGTTGCCTTTTTATGCACTTATTTTCAAAGATATTTTTCAAATATTTATAATATTTATTAGAAAAAATAAATTTAATTTTTTAAATCATCATGTAAAAATTATCTTAGGGTAAATCTTGGATTATTTTATGAAATGATTAATTTTTTTTATAAATAGTGAAAATAGTAAATTTAATTGAAAATTTATATTTTGTTTAAATTATTTATAAAGTTAAATTATATTTGAATTTTTTTCATGTAATTTTTTTTAATTATATATCTATTAAAAAAATTATTATTGGAATAATTTTCAAATCTAAATTTGATATAAAAACCTTATAAACATTTCAACATTTTTTAGTTGGAAACCCTCTTTCTTGTTCCAAATGTGAGATTAATTTGAAATAAACATTTTTCACATATATAAATATAATCTGAAAAAATGGATTCCATATTTGGATTCACCATATTTTATACTATCTAATAAGCTCATCTTAATTTTTGACCAAAATAAATATCGAAAACATTAATAATTGATGATCATTATTAAAGTAAAAATAAGTTTAACAGGGGTTAAACTAAAATAATAATGGTTAATTGATATAAAAAGTTTTATAACACTTATTTTATGGACATAAAGAGACTCTATCATGTTTACAACTTTTGAATTCTCAATTTTGGTTCCTCGTGGAATGAAAAAAAAGATGATACACCAAAATTACAAGTGCCCCCCTCTCACATCATCTTCACACCATCGAGCCCCTTTAGTTCATTAAATAAATTCAAAATACCTTACCAATATCCAAAATATAATCCTATAAGCCTTATTTTTTTCATAATTTTAACCTATTAGGGTTTTTGATGCAAACCCAATGAGGACACTAGAAAAGAGTTAACATTCTTCAACGAGCATTTTTCTTATTTCTTTATTTGTATACTTCAATTCTAATTAATCGATGATGATATAATAGACTAAATATATTCCATATAAGGATTTTTTTCAATTCCATGAACTAAAACCTTATCCACTTTAATCAAATGGGTTAGGAAATCATCATTCATTTATGTGATGGAGTACCGCCTCAAAAACTGATATCATTCGTTTTTTCATTACCACCTCTCACATTTGAGTATGATATTGGATATATTGAGTATATACTATATTTATAACATAATTATATCTATTTAGTCATTATATCATATATAACTTTTATAAACAACATTCTGTAGTGGATATGATTACACCATTCGTGTATACAGCATACTACCACCTCACGAAGCGATGTGATTCATTTTCACTAATGCTTTACATGGAATATAATAAGGCTAAATTTAATAATTATATATGATATAAACTAAATAATTATGATATTCATGACATATTTATCATTATTAAAAGATAATTTATCATTTTATTTCTTAAAATTTCACTCACTAAAAGTTGATAACATCATTCAGGTATATTTGGACTTCCACATTTATAAAGATATGTGACTCTTTATTTTAATCACCACACCACATGGATGATATTTATAAGTATAATTACCAAAATATTATTTTTTGTTTTTATAAAGATAATTCTAGATAGATAAAATATAACTTAACTACTTTTCATAATGATCATTGAATATGTAAACGTTAGTCATGCATACGTTCGACCTACCATCTCTAAGATCATAATGTACTTAATTTCTCAAAACCATATTTCATGGTTATTCTTAAAATTATAATTGATAGGTAAATTTGTAAATTTTTAAATTATTTTTATTATGGAATTATGGAACCCTGATAATTTAATAGGACTAAAAATAATAAATTAAAACATATATGAAAAATAAAGTAGTTAGTACCCAAAACATTATTTTAACAAAGAATTATTTATAAATAGGTAATATAAGATAAAAAGTAAATAATATATGGTATGATATTTATGATTATGGTTCTATAATATATGTATATTAAATTTTTATTTATTACACAATTGGTTCAATATTTATTGAAGGAATTCGAGACTTAAGGAAAGGAATTTCTAGTCTCTCTTTTATTTCTAGGATACATATGCAAATTTGCCGCTCATTTGATTTATGTGATATAAATACTACTCTTTTTCATGTTATATCATTAATATAATTATATATTGATACTATATGTTTCATTTAATGTTATTCTTTCATAGGGATTATGATTCAATGTTACCAAAGTGGTAATGGTTTTATGATACAGTCTCATAGTTTATCAATATTGTTTATGGTTATGCTTAGAATGTTGAAATATTATTATCTATAACTCAATAAATAAATAAATTATATTATCCTATGGTTATTTCATGAGAATAAATGTTTTATTTTATTTCAATATATTTCTACACTCCTGAATCCAAATTTTTTTTTAATGAAAAAACGTATTTATTTATCTCTTCATTTAGAAACCTTTTTTAAAAAATAATGTTTTCAAAAAATGTTTTAAAAATATTTTTATCATTATTAAAATGATTTATTAAATATTGTTTTACTTATTTTTGAATATTAAAAATATATTTCTAAAGGAATATTCATGTCATTTTCTAAATAATTTTTGTCTCCATTTTACTAAAAATGTGAATGGAATATTTGTTTTAACATGCATGGTATGGATAGGATTTCCCACATTTATAACCATTATTTTATTTTAATATTCCTTTATATGTTTTCAAGTCTATTTTAAACAAAACATATTTTCAAAATATTTTATATATAAAAAAGTTTTTTTCAAAGTGTAATGGATATGTTCCTTAATAAATATTCCCAGTGATTTTTCTTTGAAAACCATTCTCCATCTAATATGACATCTTTTGATGTTACTTATTATTTGATAGGATATGTTCAAAGGATACCATTATTATTATTCCATGTAATGATTTATGTTACGATGAAAATATTTTTATGAAACTTATATATTTTACATGCGTTATTCTATGATGAAATGTATTATAAAACCCATTCCATTTAAAAGTTTTTATATGATTAATGTTCTATGATATTATGGCATAGAAATATATAGATTATGTGATAAATGGGTCTTATATATCCATCCATTCATTGGTTAATAAATACTGTTATATAAGCTCAATGGGTACATGGGAGGTTATCCCAAACTAGAATGAGGCACATGAGAGGTCATGCTAAGACCAAAGAAGATACATAGGTGGTTAACCCTTACCTAACATGTTATGAATTTCTTGGTGGGTATCATTGACATAATATTTTATATGCTTATGTTTATGCCAAAAATCTATTTCTTATTACAGTGTCATGATCTAGTGGATCATGATCATTGAATCCTTTATGAGTTATGTCTCATGAAATTCCAATATTTTTTTCATGACTGGATATTATAATATTTGATATTAAAGGTAGGGTTTAAAAATTTTATTCACATGTTTTCATGCCCTTATGTTCATGTTATGCCTAGGTATCTCCCTTTTATACCAATACTCAACATCTAATCTCTCCCTTTCTTATGTTTCCTTTCCCCGTGTTATGAATAAACGTTTTAAGTAGAATATGTCATTGAAGATTACTAAAGTGGAAGATATTTATGGGATATTTTTAATATATTTCACCATATTTGGATATTGTGTACCTCTTCTCTAAAGACACTAAACTATTATGGTCCTCAGAATTTTATGTGTGTAGATTATTGAATATTCATCCATAAAGTTGTAATATCTATGTATGAGAAGTCTGTGTTTCTATAGTTGGTATAAGAAGAAATATTTAGACAAACATTATAATCTAGTATGAGAAACAATTTGTGAGGTCCCTAGGTATATTCTAAGGATATATCTAGGGATGAATAAAATAATAGGTCTAAAGATAATTCAAAGTGTGTGAAAATGTCCTAAAATTTTGGTAAATGATAGATCAGGCAGTTTATAAGAAATTACATCCATGTATGGATACTACAAGTAGATGTGGATTTGGAATATAGGTATCTAGGGGTAATAAATACAAAAAGGGAACATTGAGCATGACTCCATCGTCACACGGTGCACAACAACATGCCTTACTACACATCTGGTTTGACACTAATGGGGGATAAGATTTGGAAATTCACAAACTATTTATGAACCATCGTGAATTATTTTAATAATAATAATGGATGAACGATGTTAATTCCCTTGTTCCATAGTCAATAAATTAGGTGTCACAATTTAGACATCCTATTAGTGATTTCATTGATTATGTGGTTTTTTACAATGATTAGTGTTTCTCCCACTGTGTTTTCTTCTTTTTGTCAATGGTTGGAAACTGAAACAACCATGTCAATGCTAAATTCAATAGACATTACAATTAATGTCTTCTTAAGAATACAAACATTTTAGTATATAGAATGAAAAATATTATTATTATCCTCACATAACTTTATCAAGATAAGAATTGAGCTAAACTTACAAATGATAAAATGAGGGAACAATGTTCTTCTGGGCCCTTCACAAGGAAATATACACCCACTTTTATCTGGTCCAAAAATACACTACTCACTGATCAATAGATCAGTTCCAGTGAAAAGTATTTTATATTTTCATGTGTTTAGAGTAGGAAAAATTAATTTTTTCTATCCACCATTTGATAGGTGAGGTGGATCAATGGTGGAATCTTGTTAAGAATACAAGGAAATGAGAAGAAATTTACTATATGGACTGTGATGAATTTAAAATATTATTTTTCAATATGTACTTTCCTCATATTCTTCATAAAAAACATAGTGAGGTAATTACTTGAGATTAACAAGAAGGATAATGAATCTATTAGTACCTATGAAGAATATTTTATAAGAATTACAAGGTAATATTTAGGTATTATATTTTATTCTGAAGGTAAGTTTGATTGATTATTTAGATAATTAAAAAAAATCTATAAATTTAATTATCCATAAGGGAATTTGGATTCTATAGTTAAATCATTCGACGTGCTCTAAAAGCGGAAATTGAAAATGAAAAACCTCTTGTTTTTATAGATAAGAACAGTAATATTGGGTTCCATATCAATTAAAATGACATGTCACATAAATGGAAGAAATTTTTTTAAATTCACAGTTTTCAAAATGGTGGGAAGGAGAACCTAGGTGATTACCTAATAAAAAATAATTTGTTTCATGTGTGGGAAGCCTAGCCATCAAGAATAACAATGTATATGTAGTGTGAAGAGGACATCCAATGAAAAAAATTTAGATATATATATATATATATATTTATATATTAACAAAATGATCCATGCACGCTCTAGTGTTTCAAGTGAAAGGAGTATGGCCATTAGGTGAATCTGTGCATCAGTCCAAGGGATAATTTGGATTATAAAGAAAAAAACAACTAAATATGAAGTAAAATATTATCCAATCATAATGGATGAAATGAATTATGATAATTACGGAATACTTATAATCCCCTCCTTAGTTTGGAATTTCAAGTTTGATTTTTTATTAATGATCCTAAGGAAAATATTATTTTTTATCCTCTAGTGAAATTTCATATGATTATCTCCCCTACATGGATTCTGGAATAATGAAATCACATATTATATTCTATCACTATAAGGATAAACCTAAGAGTCCAATGAAAAAAGGTTTTTATAACATAATAGATTATATAATGAATAAAGGATGAATTAACATTTTAAAGTGTATATGTGTCCAAGTAAGATTAAATTAAGATTTATGGATATCATCATTGGTTTATGAGTTTTAGGTTTATCACATGTTCAAAGTAATTGAAACCCCTTTTTAGGTTTTATTTGATGGTATTTTATCAAGATTAAAGATATTTAATATACATTTATGGAAATAAAACACTTTGTATTTTTATACCTTTAAGTGATAAAGTAATTTCAGGAGGAAAGCCTTTAAAATTTGAGGAGTAATTATTAAATACACTCATGATGTTTAAGGTTTATATTATCTTTGATGTTGAGACAATTATGGGTTATAATCGATCACCTTATGAAGTCATTACACTTTTTTGCTATTAAATAATATTTTCCTCTACATCAGATTTCAAGAATATAAATCAAGTAAGTGGTAAGGTTTTGTGGAGTATCACATTCAATTGTATTTTATTATTAAATTAAGTTTACATAATTGTTTTGGAAAATTATTTAGTAAGATCTTGATATAGAGTTGAATTTCATCACTACACATCACCCTTATACATATAGTCACTTTGAGTGAATAATTCAAACCCTATAGGATATGATAAGATATTTTTATATTGATTTAGAAGGTGTTTTGGGATAAACAAAACATCCCCTAGTTGATTTTTCACATAAAAATAGATTTATCTCAAATATTAAAATGATGCTTTATGTAAATAAGTATAAGACACCAATGTATAGGAATGAATTTGTAGACGTAAAGCTAATGAGACCTAATCATTATAATAAAATGATAGAGAATGTTGAAGTCATTAAGTAAATGGTAAAGGAGGAACAAGGTTGATAGAAATTTTATGTTGTTAAACATTTATGTGATCCATAATTTGATATTTGTGAGAAGTTGTTTCTATGAATTTCTATGTATAAGAAATAAGGGAAAACCAGACCCTTGGTATATCGGTCCCTTATAAATTCTTGATCGTATATAGATCATAGATTGTAATTTGAAACTTCCAACAAACCACTCTCATGTCTACTATATGTTCCATGTATCTCTAATGATGAAGTACATATATGACCCATTACATGAACTGAACTTAGAGGTCATACCATAGGAGGGAGATTTTTCTTATCAAGAACAACAAATGGATATTCTAGATCATACTATTAAATTTATATGAAAAAATTCCACTCATATGGTCATTTTTTTTGGAAGAACCACAATCTTGAATAACCTATGTGGGAACCGGACGAAATTATAGGGCATAAGTATCCTAAATTGTTTGTGTGGGAGTGATTAATTTCATGGGTGAAATTCATTTTATGTGGGTAGTGTAACACCCTGAGTTTTTATTAATTTATATTTAAATTTTCTTTGATATCTAGAATTAAATAAAATACTAATTTTATCTTTCATTAAAAGAAATACTAATTTTTTTCATGTTTCCCACAACACCATGATCATCTTATGTTTTTTTAACGTCATGTTTTAACAAAACATGACATACTATTAAAATATTATTATTTTAAATTATAATTATCTATTATGGTGTTGGGATGGTGAGTATGAATAGGATTAACTAAATTATGAAAATATATGGTTTACACATGTATATATACTAAATTCATTGATGACTAATTAATTACGAATGAATATAAAAACCATTTGAAAATACAGGGAATCATTTTTTGAAAAACTATTTTATAAAGAAAAACATGTTTTAACTCAGAAAATTAAGAAAATAACTTTGATTATTTATTTTAATAAAATTTAGATGTTAAATATACAATAAAATATTTAACATTCATCTCATGAAATTTCTATATAAGATATAATAAAAAATCTAATTTTACACTTAGAAACTATAATTTTTAAAAAATTGTTTTATCACCTATTTTGCACACTTAATTTTCTACAATTTTTTTTAATTTTTATAAAATTTATTTGAAAAAAAGTCCTTTATAAAAATAAAAATTTTAAAATTATCTTAGGGTGAATTGTTGAGAATATTATGAAATGGTTAATTTTATAATGAATAGTGAAAAGTACTAAAATTTAATTAGAAATGACCTTCTCATTTAAATTATTTATAAAGATAAATTATATTTTAAATTTTTTAAAGTAAAACTAGTTCAATTATAAATATAATAATAAAATTTAGGTTATTTTAATCCTTTTAATATTAAATTTTGATATAAAAACCTTGTAAACTCTTGAATATTTTCTCTTTGAAAACCCTCTTCGTCGTCGCACCTACGAGATTACATTTGAGAAAAAAATTTACTATCATACGAATTAAGTTTAAAAAAATGCATTCCGTATTTTGAATCAGAATAATTAATATTAAATAAAATTTTAACTAAACTATTTAGTAAATGAATAGTGAAAAGGTTAAAAATTAATTTCATGGTTATGGTCAAAATGGGTTTACAGGGGTTAAACTAAAAACGATATGGGTTAAAATGAACTAAGATTGAATAAAATATATTTAATATCCCTATTATAACTCAATGAATTCATTTTCTTTATAATAATCCATTTTTATCCTTTTTTCATGAGAAAAATGTGGTTACACTTTTTCTAATCAAAACGTTACAAGTGTTCTACTCGCCTCATTTATAAAGGGCCACTCTATATCCTCTCTTCTTAACACATTAAAACCATTTTGGTTTGGACAATCTCTGACCAAATACCTTAATAAATTCCATCATATCATCCTAGAGTCCTTAGTTTTGGTATAATGCAACAAAGTAAGGCTCTTGGTAAAAACCTAAGGTGGATACCCTTTGAAGAGGTAACATTATTCGATGAGCATTTTTATTTTTTTATTCTTCCAACTCCTTCAAATGTTTTTAGAAAATGATTATATAATAACCTTAGTATCGTAAATGTACTAAGAAGTTTTTATATTATTTTAATGACATAAAACCATCTCCACTTCTATCATATGGGTTACAAAATCATCATTCATGTGTATAGAGGATTACCACCTCGCGAATCGATGTCATTCATCTTTTCATTACCACCTCTCACGGTTGGGTATGATGATGGGTATAAAGTATATATATGATATTTATAACATAATTATACCTTTTTAATCATTCTATTCTATATAATGTATTTTAATTTCTATTTTTTAGGAGATATGATGATGTCGTTCGTGTGTACGATGAACCACCGCCTTGTGAAGCGACGTAATTCATTTATACTAACGCTTTACATGGAATATTATAAAGAGAAAGTTAATAAATATATATGATATACATGAAAGAATTATAAAATTCTCGGAATATTTATATTTATAAAAATATAATATATCATTTTATTTCTTACCTTTTCAATCACTAAATGATGATAACATCATTCGTGTACGTGTGGACTACTGCCTTCATGAAGTGATGTGACTGTTTGCTTTCATCCCAAAATTACATGGATGATATTTATAATTATAGTTATATAAATATTATTTTATTTATAATATTATGATAATTATTTAATGATTAACTATAACTTACCACATATTCATAATGATCATTGAAAAATGGAAATGTTACTCTTGTGTATGTATGACCTACCGTCTCTATGATCATAAAGTAATTCATTTCTCAAAACCATATTTCATGATTGGTATTAAAATAATAAATAATTTATAACTATATTAATTAATTCATTATTATTATTAAATATATGATGTAACCATGATCAATGTAAGTGTACCTAAAATAGAAAAATCCAAACATATAAGATAAACAAAGTGGTTATTACACGAAATGTAATTTTAACAAGAAATTATTTAGAAACATGAAATATATGGTCATAAGTAAATCATATATAGTATGATATATATAATTATAGTTTTATAATATATTTATAATAAACATATATTTATTATAAAGGAGGTTAAAAATTGTATAAAAGAAGTTGAAACTTGAGGTAATGGATTTATAGTTTCTATTTTATTTCTTGGATACATATGAAAATTAACAACTTTTATATTTTCATTGGTGAACTAAATTCCCCATTGAAAAGTTGAAACAAGAATATTCTCCTTCTCATGATACCCTATGTCTAATTTAATGTTATTATTTCATGGGGGTTGCGATTCAATGTTACCAAACTGGTAATTGTTTTATGAAACAATATCGTCGTTTATTTGGATTTTTATGACTATGATTCTAATGAATAAATATTATGATATAACTCTAAAGAAACTCAATAATTTTATTCTACTATATTTATTTGGTTAGAATACATATTTTTTGTTTTTTTTCCTATCTTTTGTAACTTTTCATTTCCAAATAATATTTTTAAGGAAAAAATATTATCATTTTTCTCTTCAATCGAAAACCTTTTTTCTTCCAAAATATATTTTTCTATTTTTCTTTAAAATGATATTAGAATTATTAAAATGATTTATTGAAGCTATTTTACCAATTTTTTTACAAAATATATTGAGAATAATATCTATTCCCTTTTCTAAATAATCTTTTAATGAAAATGTGAGGGGGTTCTTTGTTTTTTTGTATATAGAATGAAAGAGATTTCCCACCAGAATGATAATTATTTTTATTAATACATCCATTATAATATTTAAATGTCGTTTTCAATAAATATTATTTTCAATATGTTATACAGATTTATGATTTTTTTAATTTTGAAAGGCTATTTTCCTTAAGAAACATTCCATGTGATTTTTCTTTCAAAAAAATTATACATCTAAGATGAAATCCTTTGATTTTACTTATGATTTAATTGGGATATGATCTAAGTATTCTACATTTATTCATTCCCCAAATGGTTTATGTTATCGTTATAAGATGTTTATGAAACCCATATTAGTTCTATAGGTTATTCTATTATGAAATGTGTTATCAAACCCATTTCTTTTTATGGGTTTTGATTTGATGAATATTCTATGATCTTATAGAAAAAACATTTATGGATTTTGTGATGGGTGTGACCTATATCAGTGTCTAATAAATTGTATAATGATTAATGTTATATGATGTCAAATGATACATGAGAGTTTATCACAATCCCAAATGAGGGTGCATTGGAGGTGATCCCAAGACAGAAGTGCGTACATAGGTGGTTAGCCCAAGCCTTTGAGGTTTTGAATATATTGGTGGGTATAAATGAAATAAGTTTTTCTATGATTATGTATATCACAAAAAGCTATGTCGTATACCTATCTTATTATTTTATGGACCATTTTCTTTGATTCCCTTATGATTCATTTCATATGAAATTTTAATCTTCATTCCATGACTCAATATTTTGATCTATGGTATGCATGGTAAGGTTTTTAAATGTTATTCCCATGTTCTCGTACCATTAAGTTCAGGTTATTCTTATGTATCTTCATTTTTTACCCATACTGGGTAACTTATCACACCCTTTCTTATTTTTCATTCCCTAGTTTATAAAGAATGGTTTTAAGGGTTTTATAAAAAATGACTTATACATTTTTGGTAATTAATTTTCATAACAAAAAACAAACATAATTTTATTTACTTTTTTAATCATACCATTTTATCAAAGCTTTGTCTTCATTTTAAAAAATATATTTTAAAACGTATAACTATATTTTTTAGTTTTTTATTTTCATCTAGAATAGTTTGAAATTTTATTTATTTAGCCTCATTATTTTTAAAAGGATAATTCTTTAGTTCATAATTTTCATTTTCAATGATTTATAAATCAACATAGATTTTATTATTAAAAAAATAAGAATTATTATACAAATTTACTTTTTATTTAATATTTTCCTTATTTTATAAACATGTTTTTTATAATTATTCTTTAGTTATTTTTATAGATTTGAAATAAAAAAACAACATTTTGTAACATTTATATTTCATTATAAATCACATCAATCAACTATTCTTTAGAATAAGATTTAGAAGTGTCATAATTAAAATCAAAAACCTAATTTGACTAATCCATTATACCCAAATTTTCTAATTCACTTTTAGAGGTATATTCCTCACCTGAATTTGTGGCTTCTATACAGCTCCATTAGGCAAAAAGTGAACATTTCTTCTTTTCTCTCATTTTATTATTCATTATTTTAATCATGAAAAATTTCCAAATTTATTAGACCCTTTCTTATATATTCATATAAATTCAATTCTTGAACATAATTATAAGTAAAATTATATTTATGGGTTTTTATATAATCATATATTGAAAAATATCTTTCATCCCTTCTTGAATATCCATTATTTCTTTTATACACTCCTTAGAAACATGATCTGCTTCTACAGTTTCATTTCCTTTAATATCCAACTCTAATGAGCAATATGTACCATTTATTTTTAAATTCAAAATCAAATACCTTTCTATTACCAGGTTATTATTTATCAATATTTTTAATTCTAACTCATATTACGTTAAATATACCTGAATCTCAACAATATTATATTCTTAAAAAATTTAGTCTCATCAATTACTATCTTTTTAGTACACAATTTCTTAGTTATATATCTTAAGACCATTTCAACTAGAGTTGTATTAAATTTATTTTATCATAAATAATTCATTTCATTTACAATACTAGTAAATTGATGAACCATTTGATTTATAGTTTCATTTTCATCCATTTTAAAGTCATGATATCTTTACCTTAGAAAACCATGCATAGTTTTAGTCAGTTTACCCGATCCATGATGAGTATATTGAAATATTATCCATATATCATGTCTAGTTTTATAGGATAAGTTTTGATTGAATACATTTTGGTTATTAGAACAATAATATATGTTCATTATTTAATAATATAGCACATCTACCAATGTAACTACACCAGTAAGAGTATTAGGATCTGTCATAGGGAGTTTTCAGATATTTATAATGGTGTTCCAATAGTCAATAATATTCTATTTAATATATTATTCCCTACCTACAATCCAATATCCATAATCATTACCCGAAAAATAATGGTTTTCATTGGGGTACACATCCATCATTAGAACTCTTCTCCACAATAAAAATTGATCATTTATATAGATGGTTAAGTCTCTGATATGTTACGAAATATATATATATATATATATAAGACAAATATAAAAAACTTTTTGAGGTCAAATCTTTGATTCCAATTGTTTTCCTATTAGAAGAGATATCTGATTGGTCAAGTGGGGGTGTGAATTGATCTTTTATAAAATTGTAACGAATTATAAATGCTAATATAACTAAAAAATATAAATTAAATATGTAAAAACGTGTATTTTTAAATTATTTTGGATCAAAGTGATCCAACATCTACTTTTCACATACTCAATATGACAATATTATTCCAACTATATTTCGACATAACTTTTTAAAAGGAGTGACAACCAATAGAAGATAACTTTTTAACCCATGGAAGTAAAAACCCAAACATTCTTTTTGAAAATCAGGAGGAACAAATTTAAACCATCCTTTTTAGGTAGAAGGATCACCAACATTGCCTTTATTTTTTCCAAAGAACAACTAAATTATCTTACATTTTACCTAACTAAGTCATAAATGTATGTACCTTTTGAAGGAAAAGTACAACCTGACAAAAACTTATTGATTTTGAATGGAATAGAATAAACCAAAAATCATGGTCATTGAAAAGACAGAAATAATTCAGTACAATAAAAAATGGACAAAAATATGAAATTTTTAATGTTAAGTCAATAAGGATCATTTCAGCAACATATAAGATTTAGCTTGAAGTCTACACGAGAGTACTGTAGTGATGATAAAAAAATTCATAACATATTATAGTATGAGTGTCCTAAACTATTCCTTAATTTTTTTTTCTATTTAGCTTGTTCTTTCCAACTCTACTAATAAAGTTTCTTCCATCACAATATTTTATAAAGTGATAACCATATGCAAAATAAATTGAATATTCTAACAGTTTAGTTTCTTCTTTTCCCAAAGCGATAGTCACACATTTGAAACCAATGAATTAATTAATTTTTTTATATTTTATTTATCATATAGTTTTTCAAAAAAAACGCAACACCCAATTTTTTTTGAGATAAGAACATTTTGTTTGAGAACGTATATGACATACAATACTAATCCTAAACAAACCATGAGATACTAATAAAATTTGGTTTTTATAACTTAGTTGTTGAATTGTTAGGTATAAATAGGATTAACCAAAGTATGAAATGTATTGAGAGTTTTCCTAATAAATATTTATTTACAATTTATTAGTAAATAATCACATAAATTTATAGTAAAGTCATTTTATGCTTTAAAATACAAATTCTTGAAATAATTGTTTTATTTTACATTTTATATTGGAAATTATAATCAATTTATACAAATTTTATAACTTCTATTTTCTAAAAATAATAATGTTTTTTGAATCATCATAAAAAAGTATCATAGTTTGAAATTTTGGGATTTTTCTAGAAATATTGATTTTTCAATAAAGATTGAAAAATACCAATTTGTTTTGTAAAACTGACAATTATTTTCAATAAATTAAGTATTTTAAAATTAATATTCTTATTTTAATTTTATTTAAAATTTAAAAAAATGTATTTAATTTTATTTTAAATAATTATTTACATTTTAATCGTTTTTATACCTAATTTTGATATATGTTTATTTTTAGTCTTAAAACACAATTTTTTTAAAAATATTTTGGATTGCATAATGTTCCATTAATTTAATTAATTAAAATAATATTTAATCATAAGTGATTAAAATAAAATGTATATAATAAATATATAAATATATCAATTAATACCCATCTAATGATTATTACTAGTCATAGATTAAATATAAGATAATCACATGCTTGAAAAATGCATTTCTTGAAAACTCATTTTTTGACACATCTACAGGTTTTATTTTAAATTATTTTATGAAACTTATGTGAATTGAATTTGTAAAAATGTATTAAATATTTGTTATCAAGATAATTTATATTATATAACATGTTCAACTAATTTTTTTTTTAATAATAAATAGTTTAAACTAAGAAAATATTTTTCCACGGTTAAGGTGAAATAGGTCTTATCGGGGGTTAAACTTAGAAGATAAAGGTTTAAGTAACCTAAAACTAGTATAAATACTTTTTTATGTCATATTTAAACCTTATCACATATAATTTTTGATAATGATTCATTTTTTGGCCCTATGGCTTACGAAAAACAATGGTGTGATTTATAGTTTTCAAAATTTACATTTTTTTCCTCCTCATTAGACACATGTTAGTGGTTCTAGTCTTCTCAAAAAACCATGACTAGGGTCTTTGAGATGATATCCAAAGGAGGTATCTCTAGGAAAATGTATTCATTTTGATGAAGTTTATTTTCCTTTATTCTATTAAGAACTTATTTACATA
The DNA here is from genome assembly GCA_963277665.1 of Viscum album. NCBI lineage: Eukaryota > Viridiplantae > Streptophyta > Magnoliopsida > Santalales > Viscaceae > Viscum > Viscum album. Next base: position 326,021,527 of record OY728163.1, read on the forward strand.
TTAATAATTAAAATATAGAAACACGATTAAATACCAATAATTATATGTTATTATGTTTATGGAATAATATTTAGATATATTATTCTTCTACAAATAGAAAATAAATCCATCTCTTGGGTGTTTGGTGAACTACCACCTAGTGAACCAAAGTAATTTGTTCTCCATCACTGACTCACATGGAGAGTAATAATTATAAAAATAAAAAATATATATGATACTTATGAAATTTTATTAATTCTTGAAAATTAATACATCTTACAATTCCTTACCCTTTCACCCATTAAGGGAATGATATTGTTGCTTGTGAGTACGTTTGACCTACCGTCTCCACATAGTGTTGTAATTTTTTTTCCATGTAAAAAATTAAATAATGGTTGTAAATAAATATCCATTGAGTAAAAATGGTATTTAAAACATTCATATTATTCTATATATGTGGTATAAATATCCTATGCACAACAATCATAACCACCATGAAAAAATATTTATGATATAACATGGAAATTTTCACTTGAAATAATAGAAATAATAAAACATTTGTTAATGAATTGGAAACAAAATGTTATAATATGAGGATCATATATGATATCATAAATATGAATATTCTTATGTGATAAATTATTTAAAAGTTTTAAAACATTATATAATAGGTTAAACCATATTCAACTAAAGTGAAATCTGAGGTAATAGATTATATCTCAATTTTATTTCATTGAGGCATATTGTAATATTATGCACCTAATTTCCTCATATAGTGCATATATGACCCGTTTTTTATGTAATGTCGTGAATAATTCATAATATATAGTATTTTAAGTCTAAACATGAATCATTTAATCTAATGGTATTTTATCTGCAAATTGCCGAGTGGTAAAAAATTTCATAACTCAATTTCTTATCATTGGGCTATATTACTTCTTCATTGTATTTCATTTCATAAGATTAAGTGTGAAATTAATTTTTATTATATTATGTATTATTTCCACTTATTTTATGTGGATTTAAATTTGATACACAAAATTTATTTATTGATTAATTCTCACTTTAATGTTATTATCATTATAAGGGTTTCTAGTCCCAAATTGTTTTCTTTGGGACATACATCATGTTATACACCTCTATTATTTTATTATGTGTATCTAATAACAATTTGATATGTTATATAAGGAATATATTTATAATAATTTTATTTAATGTTTTATTTTATTTTAGTCCTTTCATGGGGAATATAATTCAAAAGATACCAAAGTGGTAAGTGATTTATGTTTCAATCTCATTTTAATCAGGATTTTTTATGCTCGAGTTTACATTAAAGGAAATAACCTTATAATATTCCAATAACCCCATTTAATTTTATTATCCTCTAGTTATTCATTAAGGTTTCAGGTAATAATTCGATTTTTCAGCTTTTTGGTACTCTAAATTCTTGATAAAATGTTTTTAATAAATTATGATTTCATTTCTCTCTTCAGTCGAAACTTCTTTCCTTTGAAATCAACGTTTTAAAAAAAATCAAATTTTTTTACTATAATTATTGAAGGTAATTTTTAGCAATAATTTTCTTTTAAAAAAAGTTTTAGAAAGAATCTTCCTGTCATTTACCAAATAATCTTCTTTTTACATTTTTTACAAAAATGTGAAATAAATATTCTTTTTAACATACTCAGCATGAAAAAAAATCCATCATCATGACCTATCACTTTTTGAATCATCCTTTATAGTTTTATAATATTATTTTCAAAGAAAACACTCTTCCTATTAATTTGGAAATTTATTATTTTTAAATTAAATTTCAATGTGAAAAGTTTATTTTCCAAAAAAGAAACAATTAATGATCATTTCATGGTATTTACATTCATCTATGATAGAATACCTTTATTATAAATATACTCTACTTGGGATATGTTGCAATGATACCACTCTTATCCTTTATCTATATAGTTAATGACTAGTTTGATAAGGGAAAGTATTAACATTCACTTCCTTGAATAATTTTATATTCATTTACTTTCAATTGAAATTGTCACTTTCTTAGGATCATTGAAAAATTAATTTCCCCTAAATATGTATATTATTTATCATGGATATTATTATTAATTAAAATATATATAATTTAGATATATGGTATTTTACTGTGAATGCTTTTTGATTGACTGGGGAAATATTGAATATTATTTATTCTTTATTCAATATAGTCATTTATTGATAAGGCATATTTTCATGAATTAAATCAATATTTCAATATATAAAGAATATGTTGGACATACAGTGATGGGTGGGGTCCATAATTATATAGAACTTTGATGTATAAATAGTCTCGTGAGGAATATTAGTAAACTTGAATTAAATGGTGTTTTACCCGTAGTTTTAAACTGTCCTTTGAAAGGCCTTGATGGTATAGATATCAGTATGAATGAGATCATGATGTCTAATATTAAGAATATAATTCATTAAGAATTCAGTTATTATTATATATAAGAATATTACATTGATATTATCCATGGAAGATGTTTTTTCTTATGTTATAGATTAAATAGAATGTGTGTTAAGTTATTTACCTTCCTAAATTTTTTTTCTTCATCCAATCATGATCCCCAAGTTATTGATTAAACATAATTTTTATTAATATATTTAACCTTCTATATTTGTTATGCATTATTTAGTATGATTTATTTTTTTATGATATCTTTTTATTTACATAATTCTTACTAAGAATCTATGATAAGATTTATTTTTTTGTTTCTTTCCCTAGGATATTAATAATGAATATTTGAATGAGTTTAATGATGCATAATATTTAATTAAACAATGTTGTATTTTATGTTCACAAAGATAATATGAGATTTAAGTATATATCTAGTTTACCATGATTTTTAAACTATTCAGTCCTTTGGGAAGTGATTAATTTTATCTTGAACTAATGTAATGATGTAGCCATTGACTCTATGCTAATGGGATTCTTGTGTGTACAATTTTTATTACATAAAGTTTAGTTTAAATCCTAGGAACAAAATGTATGAAAATATATGTTAGGTAATATAACCATATTGTTGAATTTTTGGATAAGTATATAGGATCATCCTAATGTTTTTTAAGGAAGAGATTATGTGGTTTTTACTACCAATCCATTAGTTTCTATATACAATAAGTGTGCATGGTTCTGGAACATTTGTACATAGGTGTAATAACTCTAAAATGGACCCATTGGGATTTGAATCGATTATCACGTGGCAAAAGACAATAGTCCTTAATGCACACTTGATTTAACACTCCTGGGAGATATGCTTTTCATAATTCACATTTTATTTACAAACCATTGTGAAATATTGTAATTGATAATGATAAAAATTAATTAGGTTAATCATAAGGCGTATTATATTGGAAATAACGTTTCCTAATTTAGACATCCTATAAATGATTATATAACATCCCACTATTATTATTGTTTCCCTCACTATGATTTTTGGTTTTAGTAAATCGATGAAACCAAAATGAATAATGTTAACATTGAATAAGATGAAAATTATAGTGATTATGATAAACTAAATGGGATTATGAGTGGAGTTAAAGATATTGTTGTTATTCTTAATCAGTTATCATGATATATGATTAGAAATATATTCATTAACTAACTCTCAATGTTTCCAAAGAAGAGACTGATGGAGTCAATTCAGGCCCTAAGTGGTGTAGACCATAGTGGAAAAAAGTGTTTATTTTTCTTCATGTTAGAAATGTAGAAAGAGAAACTCAGAAGTGAGACTCAAAAGAATAAAAAAAATTATGTATAGAAAATAAGGGAATACATCATTGAATTGGTGAGAAAAAGTGAGGAGTTCAGTAGAGTGAAACAAATTTCATCATAGGAATCAATTTATAGATTGTTGTATTAAATTTGGGGAATGAGGGAATTTTATGAGTCAATGTACACTTTTAATGGTTAACTCTTAGACCAAGATATGAACTATGTTGAAGTAAAAATGATGAAGTATTTATGTATTGGGGTTCAATAAATATATTATAGAATTATTTTTATCAATGGTATTTTGGATATAAGAATCATGAAACATCAAAGGATTGTGTAAAGTTTTTTATGTATATATGTATTACTAGAGGAATAACTCTAAAATTATGGATAACATCATTGTTTTATGATTATATGGTTGATCATAAGATCAATTTCTTAAAAACCACCTTTTTGGGTTTTGTATTATGTAATTTTATAAATATTAAGGACACTTTCAAACATATTAATGGAACTAAAAAACCATTGGTTAAGTATATAAAAATGTTTGTTAAGGAACAACCCCTTTACATTTTATGGGCATAAGATTAAAGGTATTGGAATCTTTAATATTTATCTTATCTTTGATTTTAATGTAATTATGGATCATCCCTCTTTTGGAATGTTATGGGAATTAAATTAATAGAGTTTGGGAAAAAGGACAACATGCATATCGAGTGGCAACCCATCACATATAGCGAGGTTACAGGGCTTTAACATACAAACAATGGAATATAAAGTTGTAGGGTCGACTACTGGACCATGTGATGTATTGGTTAATATGACATTTTTTACATAAATATTTTTTTAGACAAATATTACGTAAAACTTTCAGAATCACTGTTTAGGTTTAGAGATTAAAGTACTATACTAACTTGTTCTAACCATATATATTTTGGTAAATATTTAAAAACAGACATAAATATATTCCTCTCATTTATGGATCTTATGATATGCTAAAATCAATCTATAGTGATTTAGGCATAAATATTCATTTTGGATAATCATTTGATGGAGTAAGAGATGAAATAAATATTGACCAAAGCACAACCAATGGAAGAAATTGTTCTTTTGAAATAGAATGGTATCATGTAATTATATTCTCAAATAATAATATAATTCCTCAAAATTATTAAAAGGATCTTGAAACAAAAAATTTATCCTATTACCATCATATCAAATGAATCAATGGTTATTTAACTCATCAAATATTTATCGTTTTATAGTTGTTAAATATCTCTAGATCATTAACTTGATTATGATAAATGATCTCTATCACTCACTATAATTATTTATTTTTTCCTTCAAAGTAAATATTTTCATGTTTCATTAGTGTTCTTTTATAAATAAACCTAGATATATTCTATTCTTAATTACATTTGTATTACCCTTTCCCTCTTTTAATAGGAAGTTTTATAAACCATATTTATGATGTGGGTTTTCAAAAAAGGTATTTCCAAATCTAAAAATATTTATTTCTAAGAAAAAATTCTAATTGGGTGGTTAAAATTTACTAAAGGTTGATAGAATATAAAATTTTAAAATTTTAAAAGAATAATAGTTTGTTCGATAGCATATATGACACACAATACTGAGCCTAAACGAACTATAAAATACTATTTAAATATGATCGTTATAACCTAGCTACTAATTTGGTGGGTATAAAAAGGATTAACTAAATTATTAAATATATAATGTTATGTCCTAATTAATATTTATTGATATATTATTAGAAAATAGTCATTCAAATTTGAAGTAAAGTCATATTATACTTCAAAATATGTGTTCTTCAAAAATGCATTTTTTTCATTGTATATTTGAAAGTGTAAAAAATTTATAATGCATTTAGAAACTATTTTATATAAAAATATATCAAATTTTTAACCAGAAAATTAATGTTGTCCTAGGGTTAATTTTTAGGATTTTTCTAAAAACAGTGATTTTTTTGTAAATAGTGAAAATAACGTATTTATAAAAAAAAATCATTTATTTTCAATAAATTAAGAAATTGAAAAGTATAATTATGATTTCTATTTTTTTTCAAAGAAACAAAATTGTAATTTAATACTATTTAAATTAATTATGTACATTTGAGTAATATTTTAACCTTATTTTTATATAAGGAAAACAAGTTTTTACATTTGAATAATATTTTTTAATTAAATATAATGTAATAATATTTTTCTATTTATATTTAGTCCTACAACAAATTTATTTGAATTTTTTTTTCAAATGCACAATGTTCCCCCATTGTAATTAATTAAAATAATATTTAATAATTAATGACTTCAATAAAAGTTATATATTATATAACTAATTATATGTATTTAAATCCATCTTATAATGATTACTCGTTATAAATTTAATATAAGATCATCTTATGGTTAAAATTTCAATTCTTTTAAAACCCATTTTGACATTTTTATGGGTTTTATTTTAGATTATATTCTAAAAATTATATGAATTTAATTTTTAAAAATGGATTAAATTCTTAGAATTAACATATATTATATTATATAATAAGTTCAACGAAATATTTTCATAACTAATAGTGAAAATATTAAAAATATTAACCATAGTTAAGGTGGTAATGGGGTTACCTGGTGTTAAGCTAAGAAGATCTGGGTTAAAATGACTTAGAAAAATTTATAAATCTTATTTTACGTCTATATTTGGACTTTATAACATATAATTATTGAGAATTGTCATTTTAGATCCTTATAGAATGTGAAAGATCTAGGTATTATTTATTCTTTTCAAAACATCCATGTGTTTCCTCCTACTCAATTGTAAAGGGCACTCCATCCCCTCACTTATTCACACCTATCATGCCATTTGGCTCAAAAAAACATTGAAAAATGTATCCTCAAAATCTTTGTATTAATTATAGAGGTTTTGGTCCTCCAAATATGCCAACCATTTGGTAAGTAAGAAGAGATTCATAAGAGGTATCTCTAAGAAAAGGTAATCATATTAACAAAGTTATTCCTTTTTTATTCTCTTATAAACATAAATTATGTCTCCAAATTTAAAATATAATAAAAATAGTATCTACCATATACTTATTTTCATTATTTTTATCTTATAATATTTATCCATGTAATTTTCCATTAAATGGTAATCAAATCCATCACTCGTGTGTACGGAGGGCTATCGTATTGCAAAAACAATGTATTTTTTCATTTTTAACTCACATGGATAATCATAATGATGGAAATATTAAATATATATTATACATATGAAATTATATTTATTCTTTAAATTTAATAAATCATCCACTTATTTACCCTTTAACCCATTAAGAGAATGATATTGTCTCTCATTTGTACGTGTGACCCACTATCTCCATGAATAAATGTTATTCATTTCAATGCCAAATAATCAATAATATTTATAAAAATGTATAAAATGAGTAAATATTATTTTCAAGACATTAATATAATTATTTATATGATTTATATATATCTTATATACCATAACCAGAACATCTGTGTCCAAATATGCAAGAGACAACAAGGCAATTAACACCCGAAACAACAGTAATAATAAAATATTATTCATTAACAATTGATAAAATGTTATAAAAGTATAATATATAATTTCATAAATATTAATATGGTTATTTTATAAATTAATAACATTTTTAAAACATTTTATAGGAGTTTAAAGAATATTCAACTAAATCTAAACATGAAGTGAGGGATTTTGTCTGAATTTCCTTTCATTGAGGCATATTGTAATGTAATCTACAAAATTTTATTTATATGGTTTATAAAAAACAACTTTTACATATAATATCATCAATAATTCATAATTAAGGGTATTATATGTTTCAATTAGAATTATTTTATCCAAGGGGATTTGAATTGAAAATTACCAAGTGTTGAATAATTTCATAATTCCACTTCTTTTTATTGGGTTACATTACATGTTTATTATATGTGATATTAATGATTATGTATTCAATTAATATTGATTATATTATGATTTAAATGTACATTTTTATTTGGATTTATATTTGAAACAAATATTTGATTCATTGGTTAATTCTCACATCAACATTATAATCATTGTAAGGTATTCTTATCTCAAATTATATTCTTCGAGACATCTATCATGTAATATACCTATCTCTATTTATGAGGTGTATCTAAATACCATTTAAAATGTTATATTATAAATCATTTTATATTCATGTTATTTAATGTTTCATTTAATTTTATTCCTTTTATGTACCTCACAATTCAGAATTTTCTAATGTGGTAAGAGAATTTTGTATCTATATCATTTTAATCAGCATTATTTATGCTAAAATTTCCATTAAGGTAAATTCTTTGATCATTGTATAATAAAACTATTTAATTTTTTTCTCTAATAGTTATTCATGAAGTTTTAAGTGATAGTGTTATTTTTATCTCTTTGTTACTTATAATTATTGAGAAAATGTTTTTAATAAAATCTAACTTCATTCTATCTTAATTCAAAAATAATTTTCATCCAAATCCATGTTTTCTTAAAAAAATTAAAAATTTGTTTTCTATGATTGATTAAATTATTTTTTACCTACAAATTAATTTTTATTAAAAAAAATTAAAATTGATCTTTCTGTCATTTTCCAAACAAGGTACTTTTGACTTTTCCTATAAAAATTTGATAAGAATATTTATTTTAACATACTCTCTATGAATGGATATTTATTACTGTAATTACCACTAATTTCTTGGGTGATTACTTTAAATGATCATAATATTATTTTCAAAGAAACTTTTTTCATAATATTTTGGAAGTTTCTATTTTTTTTAAAAAAAATTTAAAACCATAAAATTTTTCATGATTAAATTTTTACTAATTAACTTTTCCTTGAAATATTCACTCTCTTATTATCATTAGAGAATAAATTTCCAAAAAAAATCCATAAGATTTTTCATGGATATGATTATTTCATAAACCGTATATCATTTATATATATTGTGTTTTACTTTAAATAATTTTTTATTTATTGGGGAAACATTGAATATTCTTTATTCCTTATTCAATACAAACATTTATTGATAAGGAAAATTATTCATGAATTAAATTGATTATTCAATATTTGAGGAATGTTCCGGTGATGAAATGATGGGGGGTTCAGAATTATATAGCCACTCGAGACATTAATATTCTCATGAGGAGAATCAGTATGGTCGCATTAAATGGAGTTTTAGAAATAGTTAAAAACTATTTTGTTAAAGGTCTTGATGGTATAAATATCATGATGTCGAAAATCAGGAAATATAATATTAAGAAATTATTTTATTAATAATTCAATTATTATTATCCATGGAATTTTTTCATTGATATTATACATGGATCCATTTTTTTCTCAAGTTATTGATTACATTGAATGTGTGTACAGTTTTTTACCTTCCCATATTGATTATAACATATCTAATCAGGATATTCAAGTTATTAATTAAATATAATGTTTGTGAATATATTGAATTTTAAATATTGATTATTCCTTATTGATTATGCTTTATTTATTCCTGGTAGCTTCCTCTTTACATAACACTTATTCACTAACTAAGATCACCCTTATTTTTTTTCCTTTCCCTATGATATAAAGAATGAATCTCTGAATGAGTTCAATGATATAGATTTTTTTATATTCACAATGTTTTATGTCATGTTTTCAAATGAAATATGACATTCAAGTACGTATCCAGTTTACGAAGACAACTAAACTATTTGGTACTTTGGGATGTGATCGTTTATATCTACCACCGATGTAATAAAGTAATCATCGACTCTAGGCTTTAGGGGTGAGGGTATTTACATGTAATTCTCTATTTAATTCACAATAAAACATTATATAACCTTCTTGAAAATAGATAGTGTATCACTTTAAAAGAAATATAACTTTTAAATATATAACAATATTATTTCTATAACTACCCCCCGAATGGCCCGAAGGCCTTATTTTTTATTTTAATTATGGACAATCCCCCTTTTAATGGATTAAGGGGAACCTGTACATGACTCATAGGCCCAAGGCACAAGGCCCGAAAAACCCGCAATACATGAACTGAAGGACCAGAGGCATACAATGCCCAATACATGACCCGTAGGCCCAGCCCACTTGAACTGCCCCTCCCCAGCTTTCTATGTCATTGATCACATTACTCCCCACCTTGCATTGCTGATCGGCTAGCATTTCCCCATAAAAAGCTGCACGGTACCTGGTCTCGATTGCTGCTGCCATACCCTCTCATTCTTCTAATCTGGTTAGCTATACATCTGGTGGCTGCTACTCCTGTTGCTCTGATCCTCTTTTGGGGCCTGTTCTGTGTGAACTGGGTTACTCCATGGTCTACATGACCCGAAGGCGCTGTGGCCCGTAGGCCATTGATAATATAATAAATGTATATTAAAATTTATAGTTCTAATACTACAGATGTAAATATAACATTCATTATCCTCCATGATTGGAATATAATTCAACATTAGATATTTGAAAACTAATTTTTATAGGATAAAAATAATCATTGAGTAACTATGAAAAATTAAATCATCTATAACAATCAACATGAATATAAAGTTATTTAAAATTTATAAGAATAATAAACATAAAACCCCAAGATATTGTATGAATTTTCCTTCAAATAAATACAATGTTTAATAGCTTTCATCACATGAAACACTAAACTAAAACAAATTGTGATTCATTTTATTGAGATAAAAAATTACAAAAAAAAGTATAAGAGACCTTTAATTTTGTATTATGTTTGATTAAATCTATTAAAATACCATAAATTAAAAGGTTATTATAAATAGAAACATATAATATAATTACAATAGGATATCCCCATGATCATATTCACCCTTTAGAATCAGTATTAGTAAAACTATACCGGCAATGAGAAAGAAAATCATGAAAGGGAAAATTGTTTTGAAAATTCCCTTACAAGGAATAAAAAGTGTGACTTAAAAAGTGTGTGTGTAATGAATTTATTGGATTTAATGAGGGGGATATAGCCATTATAAATGGAAATATTATCCTTTGAAATGTGTTTATTGTGAATATAATCATTAGATATACATGTATCTGATTGGTATACTGATTTTTTTGTATCTTAGAAATGAAAATTTATAGTAACATAGTGCACAAATAATTAATAATAAAATGAAATCATTATATTTAAATAAAATACTTAATTTAAAAATATTTTCTTGCATTAAATATTTTTTTATAAATGTATGATATGATGTATTTTATAAATTTAAATAAATACTTTCATAAAAATTTATTAATTAAATTAAATTTTTAGGATATAAATAACTAATTTTAATTTTATTTGATAAAGATAATTTTAAAGTAAAAATTTTCCATGAACTCTGTTTCAAATACTGATTATATATTTACTGATAAATATAGTCACTTATGAATAATTATTTTAATTCAAATTTAACTATAATATATGATAAAATAAATTTACATTCATCTAATATTTATTATGTAAGTAATAATAACAAATTTGTTTTATTCTTAAAAATAAATTTTTTCTAAAAATTATTTTTATGTGTTATGCACACCTATATTAAAATTAGATTTTGAGAAAATATTGAAGATTAATATGATAAATAGGTTTTAATATTCATAACCATCATGTTAAGGTTAGGTATTAATTACTATTTAATTTTTAGTGATGGAAATAAGTTACCAAAGTAAATATTAGTTACCACTTTAAAACAAGTATTTTTTAAATATTTTTTTATAAAATCTATGTAATTTCATTTATATAAATTAAATTGATCTATTTTTTTGACTATAATATAGTATTTAAGCATATATAATATCAATAATTTAATTATTTTTTAATAGTAAATATGAATAGAAACACTTAACGTATAAAATATTCATTTTCCTACAAAAATAGTTATTTTAATAAATATTATATTTTTTTATAAGTTATTTTTCTCATATTTAAAAAATTTATTAAATTAAATAGATTAAAAATTTGAAATTAAAACAAATAAATTTTTAATAATTGGTTTATCTTCTATTTTTACACTAAAAATAAATACCATGGTACATATTTAGTCAAGGTTAATAAGGGTAAAAATGGACAACTTAAGGCTGTTTGAATTTTAAACAACTAACATGACACTGATAAATTAATGAAGAATATTTTTAGGTTGTAAAGTTTTACCAAGATTTCTCACCAACTTTCTCTTTCATATATCACCTAACTTCCACATGATTCCATATTTACCCCTTACCCAATATTAGTTTCTAATGAAATGTCCTTATTTTTTACCAAGGAAATGAGCTCCATTCGACCCAATAAAAATCACAAATATGCTTAGAAATTACCTTTAAAGACTAAAAATTTTACTTCCCTTAGATACTTATTCTTTTTTTTTCATCCCTTTATTACATTAATGTGATCTAATTCCTCTATTTCCAAAGGATCATTCATGAGTATATTAAACCTATCAATGTGGGTATTACCCACTCCCTAACTTTATCTCCCATATTTTCCTCGTACACCCTCTTTGAAACAAATTCTATATATTCTAATTTAATTAAACAATAATAATACGTACAATTTAATGTTATTATATTAATTTAGAAACCATTATCTAACTTTTTCCTATCCAATGGAAAATGAAAAAGTTACTCCTGTTATATACGGACTACAGACACTATGAACAACATATTTCATTTTTCATAACCACCTTACATAGATGGTTATAATATTTTTTATTGGATAAAAAGTATATTTATGATATTCTAAAAATTATATAAGTATAATATTAATATTTAAACTTTTTACTAATAAACTTATTTTTTGTTCTTCAGAAATGGAAGAAATAAGCCTTTCTACAATTCTATCATTTCGAATCGCAACTAAAACTTTAATGGAATTGAATTATAAACTTATAAGTAATTTTGGGAAATATATTTTATTACCTTGAATAACATATAAATGGTTCAATTGGTATAAAATTAAATGGATCAACATCGACATTACAAATTGTGTTTGAAAAAAACAAAATCACACACATTTGATGGTGGAAGTAAAAAATAACGAACTGATAAATTTATAGTTAATGATTATAATTAAATATTTAAAAAGATAATATATATGAATAAGTTTATAAAATAGTTTATTAAATTGGATATTTTTATTATAATGGAAATAAAATGACTTTTGTGGAAGTCTAGAGTAAGTGTAATGGATTTGGCTAACTTAAATAGTTTTTCTTTGAATTATGATGTTATTTCATAAACTCCATTATTCTAAGTTGTATTTACTCTTATATTTTACTATTTCATATGATATTAACTACTCTAATTCATGGAAAAGTTATATTTTTAAAGAAAATTTTATTTCTTGATTAATTTATTTTTCCTAATAGTATGATTTTGTTGGTAATAATTATAACCCTCTTTAAATAATGTTTCCATCTATATCTATATTAATTTTTTAAATAAATGATTTTCCTTCTTATATTGAATCTAAAATATGTATTATATCTTGTGATGTTCTTATATTTATTCAATAATTTATAAATGGATGTTTTTATCCCTTTTCGCATTTGGGTTTCAAGAAAATTATTTTCAAATGTCGAAAATGTTTTTCCTTTCATGATCATATGTTTTATCACCAACTACACATTTCCACTTGAAAATTGTAATGTATTTTGTAAGGTTCAATTTTTTTTAATTTATAAATAATGTTTTATAAAATATTAATTTCAACTTCACTAAATAAACTTTTGGATGTGAATCATAACTTTATATTTTTTATGATAATGTTAATTTTTATATAAAATTAATTTTTATGATTTCTCTTACGTTTTGATATTTATATAAAAAATATCTATCTCCTTTAGAGTAATTTTAGATGAACAAACATCTAAATTAATTTTTGAAATGATCATATTGTGTTATTGAATCTTTAGTATAAATCAATCTAAATATTGAGGTTATATTATATGGTACCATCTGGAAATGTTATAAAACATGTTTTCATTCCACGGGTTATTCGGGATTTGAAATATGATTATTTTAATAGAAAACATACATAAGGGTTATCATTATGTTATGGGGGGCTATATATCCCTCCAATGAAATCGTTCAATATAAATATCTAATGAGGTAATGTTTCTATTTGTGGATACAATTGTTAATTTTTAATGTTCACTAGATTGTTTGTGGGAATAATTTCTATTTATCTATGTTCACACGGCTATGTGTGGACAAAATAATAGTTAATATGTGTTAAAAATTCTATGAATAGACATAATTAGAGTTAATATATGTTTAAAAGGTTGTTTATGGGCATAATTTCAGTTATTTTATTCTTATAAGACAATGCATGGGGATATTTGTGGCTAGAATATATTCATACCATTATGATTTCCTATGATTATTCTCATTCCACATATCTATTTTATATTTTATGTTTTTCTCTATTGATATAGAATATTTCTTCATGATTATACACTCTTATGGGATGGTATATGTTTGATTATTTGAGATTACATGACGTTATCTACTACTTTATGAATCATTGATATGTTCTTACACTAATAACTATTTAATCTCACCCATTATTATTTTTCCATTCCACATGTCATGTATATGAGTATAATATATGATAAATCTAGAAATAGGTCCATTATAGTGATATTTTAATATAAATGTTCCAAATTATGTGAAATAATATTTTTATGTTTCTAATATCCAAAGACACCGAACCTTCAGGTTCAAGGATTTTTCATTTATTTGTGAGATATAAGGTCTATGTTATGAAAATTATGTAAATTATTTGAAATTTTAGAATGGGTCATCTCACTGTATATCAATTAATATTTGTAAATTATATGTTTATTACACCTAGAACCAGAAATGTGGAGATAGTGTGTCACGACCCCCCCCCCCATGGGAACACCTCCTGAGCCTCCTATGAATAAGAGAGTGACCCCCCAAATACCACCACTAATTAGCCTTGGGTTGGAAAATTGTTCCAAGGATATATCACACAAATACGGTTGGAATTACCCTAAAAAGTCCAAGTAAAATATAGAGATATCACTAACCAATCACCACATGAGGAAAATAAAAAATTCCTATAAAAGAAAACCCATAATATAATAATATAAAACATATTAAAATGTCTCCAAAATAAAATAAAACCGAAATAATCATATGCAAGCAACTGCAAAAACTCCAAGCACTGAGCTAGTTTTTTCCAAATCGATCACCGAAGCCTTTTTAAAAGACAAGAATATATATATATATGTGGGGGGGGGGTAAGAATAACATGTTTACTTAGTAGGATCATAATTAGGTTCTATTTTCAAAATGTAAAAAGATCATACTAATTCCTTAGTGAACCAACATCATAACTAACCATCACCTACACTGGTCAACTAGTTTCTATCAGTCTCATTAAGGATCACTCACCCTATAAAACTTCTAGAAATTTTAAATTAACATAAAAATAATATATATATATATAAAATATCAAAAAAATATTGAAAACAAATCCCATAATAACATTCCCCACATGGTTTCCAGTAATACACAATGAGAAGACATCATTGGCTATCATCCCTTCGATATCCACCAATAATTTCACCAACCACATATCACATCTCATAAAACCAACTGAATATCACATAAATAGTGTAGTATGGTGTCATTAATGTGACAGAAATCTACCATGCTCTATCATCCTACCATGAATGACCCTAACCACATGTCTAAATATCCACAACCCGGTATCACCCCCAAATATATATCACCAATACCACTAGGAGCTACTTTTTAAGAGAGAGTGAGGTGGAGGGGTAGTCATATTTCTATTTCATCCCCTCCCTGATTGTTGGAAAACCTCCCCCAATGCATCTAAGTGTCCATAAGTTTATCCAAATAGGGTGGAGTGTGTAGTGAAACACACAAATAAATATATAAATATATTAATCTCACACATTACATGACCTACGGGTTCGAACAAAAAATATAATTATAACCACCAATAGGACAATATTGATATTATTCCACCAAGTGTTACCTCTAATAGAGAAAAACCAACCCACATGTACAACGTAATGATCCCTTACCTGGTTTACATTTCACATAGTTAATTTAACATTCCACACACCAATATTTATCTATTTAATTATTATCTTAACTTCACACCAATGAATTATTTAACAATTACCAAATTATTATATAAGATTGTACTATTCTATTACTATTAAAAATTGATCAATCAACCACCATGTAAATCCAATTCATTATAACCAAGCCCCCCTGCCACAAACACTAATGGATACCAAGAAAAAAAATAACTGAGGCTTCCAAGAAACAAAAAAACCAAGTCCACCAAGTCGAAAAATAACCATGGCCACCAAGCCACATTAAACTAAAGCCACCAAGTTTCACACATAATTTCAATTATAGTACAAGTGTATTCAGCTTAGTGTTTTTTATTACTAATATTAAGTATTTTTCAATTGAATGGGTATTATTGAATCAATATAACACTACAAGGAATAATTTTATGGTTTATTATCTTCATTACAAAAATGTTTACCATTAACCCCAAAAAAAGTATGATAATTTCACAGATGCACATAAAAAGAGTGATATGTCAAGTACCATACCTTAAAATAATATTTTTAATTCATAGTTTAAATACATAGAAAGATAAGATGAACCAAATGGATATATCCACACAATGAATCCTTGAATCAAAATGAAACATATATCCTTAAGTGCATCCACAAGACCCAGGTTCAAAACCAGGTAGAGGCATATTTCTATGGGTACTATAGAAGCACTATAGCAGTATTGTACACCATGCGGTACTGTAGCAGAACTGTACACTGTACAGGTATTGTAGTAGAACTATACACAGTATGGGTACTATAGCAGGCACTGTAGCAGTTACTGTAGAAGGTACTGTTCGGTACTATAGCTGTTGGAACTATTCACTTTGGGCCACTGGTTGGGGCTTGGAGTCCTCAAGGATTTCAGACCACCCAGTCCTTAGGGTCAGTAGGGATTTTGGGCCACCTTAAGGCCTTCGGGGCACATGCAGTTGCCCAAGACACACTACAAAAAAGAAGCAGCCCTAGATGAGGATTCAGAGCAGGTGCACTCACCAGAGGAAAACCAAATGGATTTTCAGAATGAGAGGTTATGGCTATGCCATTGGAACCAGCCTGTGCTTGCACGGGAAGCCTAGCCAGACGGCCATGTAAAGGTGGAGAGCTACTATCAGGATGCAGATGCTGGGGAGGGGCAGTTCCTTGTAGATAGTCTGGTTGAATTCCCTAAGACCTTCGGGTCATGTAATCTCCTAAACCTATGGGCCTTGTAATCTCTGAGCCTATGGGCCTTATAAGGGTTCCCACTCATACATTGAAAGGGGGGTTATCATAAATCAATAAAAATGGAGGCCTTCGGGCCATTCAGGCTAATAAAGACAACCACTTTGAAACCTATAAAGAAACATTGAAGAACTCAGAGATAAAAAAAATAAGGGCTCTCATGGAATCACTGATATCAAACTCTAGGGGCCAAGAATAAATACAAAATATTAGGGATTGTTGTATCTCCTAAAATTTCAATCGAATAGACTATAGTTTGATAGTATTAAGTAAATAATGAGGGGGTCAAAGTGATGATATGATCTATAGGAATCTTGGACAATAATCCACTCATAACATAAAGGTCTGGTTCATTCCATGAAAATTATGTGGTTAACATCCACTGAAAAACAAGGTTCAAAATCCAATAAATATTGTAGGGATATCAAGCCATGGATTAAACAATTCATGCTGTGAAAACATTGAAGATTGAACCACCAAAAAATTCACCATGAAAATTTTATCTTAGAACTAGCCTCTCATACAAGGATGAAACTATACCTTAAATCATGAAAACATGACATCAAGAAACCATCACAATGTTATACTATCAAAACTTCCAAAACATTAGGGAAAATATCAAGAAATAAAAAAACTCAGGGTACTGTGCATGAACATATGAATCTCACAACGATGTACTATAATCCTAATCACTAGGTCTCCAGAGAACTCTATCAAAAGAGATAACATTCCCTTATATAAAATTTTCTTGATGGTCATGAATCGTGACCAATAGTTACCTAAATGTCACATCATCCATGATATCCAACTCTCCCATTCAATGATTTAGGAATCATTATAATGATACTGGTGAAGCTGGGACATGTGGAAGATATCAAAAACTTTTTCTAGTTATTGGGGAATCCCCAAATGATATTCCACATCACCAATATTCTCTAACACCCTTAAGTGTCCTATAAGATGTGTAAATTTCTTGATCCCATGACCAAACCTCTACTGCCCATGTCGTGGGGAAACCTTGAGGGAAAATGGTCTTTAACCTCAAACTCTAAAGACCTCTACTACCTTAATCTCCTCATAAACCCCTAAAATCTTCTCTATCATGATCAAAACCAAATTGAGACTCATGACATTTGCCTCTCTAATATTAGTTCATCTTAATAGGTATCAAAATGATTTTAAACATCTCAAAGGGGGGCATACTGATGCATGAATGACATTTCTTATTATAATAAAAATTATTCATAGGCTTATTTTAGACCCATGATCAACTAAAATCTAAGATACATAACAACAAAATATATTCTAATGCTTGGATGGTTCACACTTTCTTCCCATTTTTCTAGTGGTGGAAAGAATTATAAACGCATAACTGAATTCAAAAGGATTACTACAATCCCCAACAGACCCACGAGGTAAAATGAGGTTCTAGGTATGAAATGATGCTTCCTATAGATCAATGAAACATTATCATATCTTATATATTATTCCATACTCTAAAATAAATTTTATTTAACTATTAGATTACCATTAGGTGTGATAAATTAATTAATTGATCCATGATCACTGATATAACATAATATCCCTATGATCCTAGGGTAACCTGGTGATGAAATCTATCGAGATTTCCTCCTACATCAATTTGAGGATATCTAAAGGCTGTAATAAACCACCAGGGACACAATGATCTATCCTTACATAATAGAATCCTATAAATAATTCCATGAACAATACAAATTTTAAGAGTTTGTTTCCTTGAACCAACTGGTGGTACATTTATTACATGCATATTTAATATATTTAAATATTAAACATATTATCACATATGTTTCATTGTATTGCATGACTATGATGTAATAATATCCTAGAGTATTTATTGCATTGATAAGGTCATGGTAGTTCCCTGTAATGTTGAGAACCTTGAAATTATATAACAATATTATTAAATATAGTTCTACAGTTGGATGACATGCTATGATGGGACACATATCATGAAGACTATCAGGTGCGAGTACTTGTAAGCATATGAGACTTCCTCTCATGAAGTTTGCACTAGGTAATCTCCAAGACATGAGATTATGATAACATGCATATAAATAAGAATTCGGCATGTTTCAGTGTCACCAAATATTTCTATTTGTGAGTGTGTGTAACGATCCTTAGAATTTAAGAATATCATTAATATGTGTCACGACTTGTGCACTTTGATTTTTTTATGAAAAATGTCATGAAGACAGTTGGCGGGAAGTACGGTACATTGGGTTCATAATGAGTGGCATGTTATTAATGGATAAGTCGAGGAAGTATTTGTCCCTTCCATTTATAGAATTTGATATCTTGGCCTTTTGATTGAAATAAAACCATAAAGCTAAATTCCATTGACATGGTGTCTCAATGATTTTATTTTAGGTAGTCACAGAACAACGTATCAAGCATAAAATTTGATAACACTATCACGAAACATGCTTGATGAGATATTGTGATAAAGAGATTATTTTACATAGTGAGCGTTCACATGTGGATGTCTTTGATGTAACTGTAAGTTCTTTCTCTTGGGTTCCTTGACCTATTGCTAGAGAGTACTCTTGGACTTTAGGAAAGCTCTCCTAATGCCAATGAGAAAAAATCCTAGAGGGTCACATGCTAACTATTTTTGGTGGTCTTGGTTAAATTCTATTTGAATTTAATTAATAAATATTATTCTCAAGAAATCGTAATAATTTTATTCCAGTTAAAATGATTTCATAAATTAAATAAAAAATTATTCACCCGGTTGTGGTAAAAATATATTTACTTATTTTATTGAACATTTAATAAATATTTATTTACTAGTTTTTAAATAAAATATTTATTTAAGAGAATAAATTATTTATTTCTTTATTCAAGTGTTCAATAAATGGAAGTGGAATTCAAGTGTACCAAGGCCGGTCCAATAGTAAAATAATTATTTATTAGACGATAAATAATTATTTAACTAGTTGGAACAAATTAAAATAACACTTATTTTATTTTGTGACGCAGAATTTTATTTATAATTCCGTTTTGCGCAAGTTTGAAGGTTATAAATAATGACATGGTATTATTATTAATATCAAGGTTTTCCTCTATGGTTATGAATGTATTTTATAAATTTTACACAATTAAATATTGTAACGAAATCCCCATGTCGATAAATAGACACATACGTCCATTGTGTCGTGTACTAAACCACACACCGGTGAATTGAGGATTGTTGAGCTAAACAATTTCTCTCTCTAATCCTATTCTCTACCCTCTCAAGAATGAGAGACATTATTCAAGGCCGAAGAAAAATAAATCAAGAATTACTAGAACAAGACACTCGCTTTGCCGTGCTTGCCCCCGGAGAATGAGTTGTGTCGATTAAAGGACATTGAAGCACATGTGGATCACCACTATAGGGATTCTTGTTTGGATCCTTTCTAGTGTAAAAATATAATCTAGAAGGTTCATTTTGGATGATCAACATCATCAATGAAGAAAATACTAAAGATCCAAGTATTGTTTTCTTTATGAAATTAATTAAATTAATTATAAATGTGATGGGATAGATCCTATCAAAAGGTTTCAAGCCTCTTCATTCATTATTTAAATCTTTGATTATATTCTGTGGAGACTAGAATTCATCATCATATTAATCCCAAAATAATCATTGATCATAGTAAAAATCAATGTTAGGTGTCAACCCAACCACACTTCCACTACGCTCGGAACCTTCGAGTGGTATCAAAGAGGTTACATCATACTTTATAATTATATACTTATTTTGTTGACAATTGACACATTTAATAATTTAGTTGTTTCAATAAAAGTTAATCGTTCTACAAATCCTGATCTCGAGATCCATTCCTCCTCATTCGTTTATCGTTCACCTTATAGAAAAAATATTTTCTTTTAATTTTGATAAAAATAAAACATAGGATCTCATCCAGAGGTGCCAAGGGTTCCTCACAGTACAACACCAGAACACATGATGTTTATTCAACAGTACACGCCATGTAGCCAAGGTTCAATACACTGGGTCTAGTCCTCCAAACCAAGTCGTGTCATTGGACTTTGTCCAAGTCTTAATGAATCAGTGTGTTGACCAAGAATAGGTGGCACACAGTTTCTATATCACATTCCATGTGTCTAACTAGATACGACATATAGTCTCTTCGGGTTAGGGTTGGAGCATGTACCCCAAACACAGCTTGTCAGGATGGAGACCATGTAACTAAGAACTAAATGGTGTGTGACCCACTGGACACACCGTGTACTCCAAAGATTTCTGATGTACACTCACTAGTCGTTTCCCTAGGTGTGAAATTTAGATGGGCGGTGAAAAATAGTACATTCCATGTAGTTGGAACTAAACATTGTGTACTCATCTAAATTATGTAGATTTAATAAAATTTATCATTATATTATACAAACCCTTGAGATGTGTACCATAGTGTGGGCGTAAAGATAATTCACAACACATGATAGGTGTTTTATATATATGTGGTTAATTTAGCATTTGTGTAATGTTCATTTCTACTCATTGGGTAGTTATGAATAGGAATTCACCCGGTTGTCTCCAAGGTACAAGTTACGTACAAAAAAAATTTTAAATGATTTTCTTTTTTTAAATTTATAGTGTATAAGAATCTCAAGGGAAATCATAAAATGTTTTAAGATAAAAGTATTGATTAATTAAATATGATAATTAATTGATTCGATCATGATTTATCTTAATAAATAAGGATTATATAATTGAAATTTAGTTTTATTTATGTGAAAATATTTCTGCAAGTATGGATGGTCATGAGCTAGACCAAGACCATTGTATGTGGATGAATTATTTTAATTTATTTATTTAAATTAAATTTGTTAGCATGCAAGCCTCCTTCTCATTAATATATAGGTCCTACGTGCCCATGGTTTCTTTTATGTAAAACCACTTTTTACCCCTCACCTATAGGTGAGTTAAAAAATGGCATATGTAATGGATGGAACTCCCAAGCTAGTAGATGTGATTCAAGCAGGAGCCAAGACGAAACCAATCACAGGAGATACAGAGGTGGACAAGTGGAATTTTGTAAACACGAACCCAAAAGATTGAAGATGTTTCTCCCCTAGGTTAGGGTTATTTTATCAGCCATTAGATAAACTAACCATTAAGAAAGCTCATGATCATGACCATTATTTTATTTCTATTATTTATTTGGATTATCATTATGGATGTGTTGTCACGATCACATAATTAATTAATTAAACAAGCATGCAAGATGGAACTAAAATAAACCATACTTATTCGTAAATATTATCAACAAATGATTAATCACTTATGTAAGCTTCACATAATATTAACAAGAATTTGATAATGATAATAAGCAATTCACACATAAGAAAAAAATTCCTCAAATAAAATATTAATTCAGATCAAGCCTTATCTTACATGATTAAGGGAAAAACTCAATAAAACTATGTGTTTGACCAATACTTGTTGGGAAACATACCTTTATACCGAAAACCCTTAAGAAAGGTTTAGGATGACTTAAACATATCACATCAAGAGGAGTATCCATTGCTAGACTTGGTGTAATATTGGTGGAAATAGTTGAGAAAATCCAAAGTCATGATTTCTAGATTGGGGAGTCCACCCGATAGATCAAGGAGATGCAAGCCCCCAATTGGAAAAGGCCTACCTACCTAAATACCTTCTAATAGCTTGACCAACCCTTGTTGGGGTTATGCGAAGGGGAATATGGATCCTTTCCATTATAATTTCCTAACAACTGGACATTACGAGTTCAATGGTGAGGACCATTAGAACTTGATAAAATAATGGGTGACTTTATAAAAGTTACTATTTTTCATAAAATGTAATCAAGAAAGTACTAGTTATCTGCTCATTTAATTTTAGAATAAAAATGACAAGATTTTTAACCAAACTATCCTTATGATCAATTCTTGGTAAAGGAAAAATCCCCACCAGTAGTAACATCCAATAATTATTTAGACGCCATCAGGTTATCCTACACCATGAACAGATGTATTACGTGTTTGGGTCAGCATTAACTGATCTTCCTGCTGAAGAGGTGAGTGATGAGGATTTTCTGGTCTATAATAAACATATGAGCAACATGCTCATTGTTCAATGTTTGATGATATCATCAATTTCTAGTGATCTCATGAAGTCTCATGAAAACATGGATACTAATAGCATGCTCGAGCACCACCATGGTCTTTACTAGGATAGAGAAAGATAGCAATGGTTTGTGATTTCTAATGTACTCTTTCAGAGTAATCATGGAGAGGGTTCCCCAGCTGGGCCTCATGTAGTCAAGCTCATTGGCTACGTTTAGTTCCTAGAGGTTCTAGGGTTTAAACTCCTTGAAGAACATGGAATTGATCTCATTCTCGCATCACTCCATCAGTGCTTCTAAAGGTTTTTTTGTTAATTTTAACATGAACAACACTAAGAAGTCTCTATCGTGTCTTCTTATCTTCATTCACCAAGTATACAATGATATGAAGCATGAAAATTCTTATGTCCTTATGGTGAATAAGAGGAAAGGGAGGGAGAAGATATTTAATCCCAAAGCTTCTTCATGTCATTCCAAGAAAAGGAAGATAAAAGAGGAGTTAAGGGAACATGAGGCTATTTGTTTCACATGTGGAAAAAAGGGCCACTGGAAGAAGAACTACACAGAGCCTAAGAACAAAGGGGAAGCTTCTGGTGTGTTTTTTTTATCAAATTCAATCTATCTATTTCTACAAAATTGGTATTAGATATAGCTTGTGGTGATAAAATATATATCCAAATACAATAACCATGTAGATTCAGGAAGATTGACCAAGGTGAGGTAGATCTGTGATCAGCCAATAAAGCCAGACTTGTTGTTGTAGCAGTCGGGGACTACCACCTCACATTGCCAAATGAGATGATCTTGGTGTTAAAGGGTTGTTATTATGTGTCATATATTACTAAAAACATTATTTTTGTATCCATATTACATACATATGGATTTTTTTCACGTTTGGAAAAGAATGTTGCTTCTTTTACAAAGATAGCATTTCTTTTGGTATGGAACATTTATACAATGGTCTTTACATGTAGGATTATAGAAACCAAGTACTGCCAATAAATTACAAAGATACTTCACATGACTCATACCACACCCAACATTGGCATCATTGGCTTGGTCATGTAAATGAGAAATTCTTGACAAAGTTACATCAAGATGGATATTTAGATTCTATCGAACAAAAACCACTTGCCATATGTCATGAATGTTTACAAGGTAAAATGACCAAAGCCCCATTTAGTGGGAAAGGTGAAAGGACTAAATCACTTATTGAATTGGTTCATACTGATGTGTGTGGACCATTACCAGTTGAGGCAAGGGGATGGTACTTGTACTTCATAACTTTTACGGATGATTTTAATAGATATGGATATATCTACTTAATTATGTATAATTTGGATTATTTCGATAAGTTTATAGAATACAAGAATGAATTTGAAAACCATATTATTAATAATATTAAGAAACATCGCTTAAAGGTGGATAATATATTAATAAATACTTCATTGATTACTTATGGTAGTTTTGGATCCTATCCCAACTCACTCCACCCTATATGCCCTAGTGGAATGGTGTGAGAAAAAAGGAGGAACGAAACCCTGTTGGAAATGGTAATATCGATGATGAGTCATGTGAGTATTCCATTATCCTTTTGGGGATATGAATTACAAATAGCGGAGCACATACTAAACCAAGTACCAACTAAATCAACAAATGGTATTACATACGAGTTCTAGAGTGGAATGAAATCCATAAAATCGAATTTACAAATGTGGGGAAGCGATTCCTTTGTTTGGTTATATTCATGTAAGAAAATTGCACCCCGAGGCCCAAAGTGTACCTTTATAGGATACCCTAAGGAAAAAAGGGGATATTACCTATAAAACCCAACATAAAAAAAGGTTATAGTGGCAATACACACCATATTCCCTTAGAGGGACCACATCTCCAAAATAGACAGTGGGAGAAAGATAGACTTTGATGATGTTGAGGCTCAAGGTACACAAGATTTGGTACAGGAGTAGATTCCACAAAGCCCTGTGGTAGAAATACTTTTTCCAGAGATATAAGAACCATGTAGGAGTACAATAGAGGTTAGAGAACCAGAACGGTATGGTTTTCTATTTAACAAGGATGGTGACTCATTATTAGTTGATAATAATGATCCTTTAAATTACAAGGAAGCAGTAAGTGGAACATATGATTCCATGTGGAAAGAAGCCATAAATTCTAAAATGGATTCCATGTACCAAAACCATGTATAGATTTCTGTAGATCCTCTAGTTGATGTAAATCTTGTTGGTTGTAAATGGGTATTGAAGAAGAAAATGGACATGGAAGGACAAGTCAGTACCTATAAGGCATGACTGGTTGCAAAAGGGTGCAAACAACTTCAACGCATTGACTATGATGAAACCTTTTCACCAATTGAAATGATGAAATCCATCAAAATTCTATTGTCCATTACTGCTTATCGTGACTATGAGATTTGGAAAATGTATGTCAAAATAGCCTTCCTTAATGGGAACCTTTAGGAAGATTCCTACACGACACAACCTGAAGGTTTTATGACTCCTAATGATGCCAATAAGTTATGAAAGTTGCATAAATCCATTTATGGATTAAAGAAAGCATCCAGGTCATGGAACATTCATTTTGATGAATCCATAAAGAAATTTCGTTTTATAAAGAAAAAATGGGAGCCTCGTGTATACAAATAGTTTAGTGGGAGTTCAGTAGTTTTCCAATTAGTATATGTTGATGAAATATTACTTATTTGAAACGAGATATTAGTCTTACACTATGTTATGGAATTCTTGAATTAATGCTTCTATATGAAGGACTTGGGTGAGGCAGCATCTATCGTGGGGTCAAGATCCATCGTGATAGATCGAAGAGATTGTTGGTCCAAAGTCAAAGTACATACAACGATAATTTACTGAAGATATTTAGTATGGAACAATCCAAGAGGGGATTGCTGCCTGCATCACATGGTATTCATCTTTCCAAGAAAATGTGTCCTCAAACACATGAGGAATGAATGATAATGGAAGGGACTCCATACACATCAGTGTTTTCTTCAGTCATGTATGTCATGATATGTACTAGGATGGATGTCTCTTTTGCATTGAGTGCGGCAGGCAGATATCAAGCTGAACCAGGTGACCGCCATTGGTTGGCAATCAAGACTATCCTAAAGTATCTGAGGCGTACTAAGGATATGTTCCTGGTTTATGGAAGAGATGAGGAACTATTAATCAAAGTATATGAAGATGCTAATTTAAATATTTATTAAGATGACATGAATTCACAAACGGGATACATCTTCACTTTAAATGGAGATATAGTGAGCTGGAAGAGATCAAAAAAGAGTGTGGTTGCAGATTCTACAGCAGAGTCAGAGTATATCACAGATTTTGAGGCAGATAAAGAAGAAATTTGGATGTGATGCTTCATCTAGGAGATGGATGGGATACCTAGTGGTAAAAATATCATCACATTGTACTATGATAATACTACAATGGTGGATCTCGCCAAAAAATCAAGGTCACATCATCAGACAAAGAACATAGTTCTGAAGTATCATCTCTGGGGGGATTTTTATTAAAGAGGTGAAGTTGCAGTGAGCAATATTTCCATGCAAGACAATATGGTGGACTCCTTGATTAAATCCTTGACTCAGAAGTAACATGATCGCCATGTGTGTTCTAGCAGACTAAAAGTTGTAGGTAGTTGGCTGTAGTCTAAGTGGGAGTTTGTAAGAGTGTGTGTCTTAGAGCCAACTGGTTTTACTTTGATTACATGGATATTAAATGTATTTAAATATTAGACATCTTATTACATATTGTTCATTGTTCTATATGCCTATGATGTAATAATTTCCAAGATTAGTTTTTGCATTGATAAGGTCCTGGCAGTTGCCCGCTATGATGAGAACCTTGAAATTCTATAAAAATATTCTTAAATATAGTTCTATGGTTGGATGAGATAGTATGATGGGACACATATCATGCAGACCATCAGGTGCGAGTACTCATAAGTATATGATACTTCCTCTCATGAAGTTCGCACTTGGTAATCTCCAAGACAGGATATTATGAGAACAGACCCGCTAGTAGGAATTTTGCATGTTCTAGTGTCATCAGATATTTATAATTGTGAGTGTGTGTAATGATCCTTAGTCTTTAATATTATCATTAATACATTTCATGTTTCACGCACTTTGATTTACTAACAAAAATCATCACGCATTCAGTTGGGGAGAAGTTGGGTACCTTGGGTGTGTCACGAGTGTCTTGTTATTAATTGATAAGTTGAGGAAGGATTTTTCCCTTCCATTTATGGAAGTTGATATCTCATCCATTTGACTGAAATAGAACTGTCATGAAAAATTCCATGTCTATGGGGTAACAACGAGTTTATTTCAGGTAGTCAAAGAATGATGTATCAAGCATAAAAGTTGATGACACTATCAAGAAACTTTCTTAATAAGGTATTGCGATAAAGGGATTATATTACGCAGTTAGCATTCGTATATGTATATCATTATTTAAACTTTAAGTTCTTTCTATTGGGTGCCTTGACCCATTTCTAGACAGTACTCTTAGACTATAGGAATGTCTGCATAATGCCAATGAGAAAGAATCCAAGAGGGTCACACACTAAGTGTTTCTGGTGGTCCCGGTTAAATTCTATTTGAATTTTGTTAATAAATATTATTATCAAGATAGAGGAACAATTTTATTCATGTTAAATTGATTGAATAAATTATATAAATATTTATTCACTGGATTTTGGGTAAAATATATTTATTTTATTTTATTGAAAATTTAATAAATAAATATTTATTAGTTTATAAATAAAATGTTTATTTAATAGAATAAAGTATTTACTTATTTATTCGAGTGTTCAATAATGGAAAGTGGATTTTGAGTGGACCAAGGCCGGTATGAAAGTAAAATAATTATTCTCCAGTCGATAAATAATTATTTAACTAGATGGCACAAATTAACATAATGCTGATATTATTTTGTGATGCGGGATTTTATTTATAATTATGTTCTGCGCAAGTTGGCACATCATAAATAATGACATAGTATTATTATAAATATCATGGGTTTTCTCTGAGGTTATGAACGTATTTAATTGTTGTTATGAAATTAAATATCTTAATTGAATCCCCGTGTTAATAAATAGACACATAGGACTATTATGCCATTTACCGAACTGCACACCCGGTGAATTGAAAATTATTGACCTAAACAATTTCTCTCTCAAATCCTCTTCCTTCCCCTCTCAAGAATGGGAGGTGTTGTTCAAGGCCGAAGAACAAGTTATCAAGAACGACTGACACAAGACACTCGCTTCACCACGCTAGCACCCGAAGAATGAGTGGTTTCGATCAGAGGCCATCAGAGCACGTGCGGATCATCGCTAGAGAGATTCTAGTTTTGATCCTTGCAAGAACAACAAGATAATCTAGAAGGGTTGTTCCAGATGATCAACATCATTAGCGAAGAAAATAACAAATATCGAAGTTTTATTTTTTTTAAAAAAATTAATTTAATTAATTATAAACATGATATGCAAGATCCTCTCTAATGGTTTTAGGCCTCTTCCTTATTTATCTAAATCATTGATTTTATTCCATGGAGACTGGTGTTCATCATTGTATTGATCTTGGAATAATCATCAATCATGGTATAAACCAATGTTGGGTGTCGACCCAACCACGCCTCCGCTGCACCCGGAACCTTCACCATTAACCTCTCCATTAATGGACACTAAAAATGCCACCTCAATCCATGTTACTTTTTGTATAAGTTAGGATATATCACTATAGGTGATCTACTAAACTCATGGAGGACTCCCCATGCATAATAAATATAATGGAAATCCATTCCTATAATAAAACCATATATTGGACATCCCCTATCCATCCAATTGGGGAATCACCATACACAATCTGATCACACATCACCTCCACCACAAAGTCTTCCTACAGAGACTCCTCCACCTGCTATGAAAAAGTGGACTCCACCATCTTTTGGAATATGTATCCTCTACTATTATCCTCCTCTGCCGCAACATTTAATGTTCCTAATTCCTCTATCTCTCCCTAGGAATACTCCAGTTATCAAATGGATCCCTACAACTTTCTACTATATACATATTTCTTGAGGATTCCCTTTCCTGGTATATAATAGATTTCCAAGTCACATTCTTTGATAAATTCCATTAACTGTAGTTTTCATAGATTTAGGTAATACTGAGAAAAGATATACAATGGGACTAACCATTTGTGAGTCCCAAAATTATTCACTGAAGACGTAATGTTTCTATATATTTAGTAAAAATAGGGTTTCCGGTATCTCTTAATAATGGGTTGCGTATTTAAACTCATGGTGGGGTGGGGGGAGGGGTAACAGACTGAACCTATAAGATATCATTCCCATTGGTACATCAAGACACATCCCAACTCCAAGATATGCTTTCATAGAAAACATCAAACATCACGACCTCCATATGAAACCATAGAATTGGGGAATTGAACGTATACTCCTTCATATAGTCAAATAATCGCTAGAACTGAGCAGTCTAAATGAAGGTCTAGTCCTTCCTATCCAAGTCTATTAATGGGATATAATCTAAGAGATTTTGGACCAAAACCTTTGATAATAACCCATGCGACCAAGAACGATATAGTCATTTTCCACATTCTTGGGGTTTTCCCATGAATTTCCCACCTTAAACATCACTAGATGTGCCACTATTCCCCTCTGGGACACCAAATGTCAAAGGAAATACACATCTCATTTATATAACATACACTTGGAAATATTCTTCTAAAGTTGGTGGTGTTGAATATTATACAAAGTGATCCTCAACTTCTCTTTATCATCCTATTGTAATATATAGTATATGAAAAATATTCAATGAACACAAGTGAAAAATAGTCTAAGAACTCATGAAACATGGAATTCCCGAGTTCCATGAACATAAATAGTACTTTTCAGATCCTAAATGACATAATAATTAAATTAAAGTGGCCATACTTGCATCAAAAAGTAGTCTTGGGGATATCTTCTTCTTTCACCCTAGCTAATGATATTAAGACTAAATATATATGTCATACAAATTTATATCATTGTTCAATATGTCAAAAGGGTCATAAATCCTTAGAAGTGGGTAATGATTCTTTATTTCCACCTAATTCATCCTCTGGTAGTCTTTGAAAAACATTAGACTATAGACCTCCTTCCTTTAGATTAAATGTTGAGCTTTCCATAACATCACATTAGGCCCACTAAATCCTTTCTACATCATATCATCATTCTATATCCTAAACTCTTGAAACTCAAAGGGTTCCATCCAATGAGTATCCAT
Organism: Viscum album; assembly: GCA_963277665.1. Lineage (NCBI taxonomy): Eukaryota > Viridiplantae > Streptophyta > Magnoliopsida > Santalales > Viscaceae > Viscum > Viscum album. The sequence goes on from OY728163.1 coordinate 326,052,157, forward strand.
CACTAATGTAGCACTTGAGTATAACTCTTTTCCAAAATCAACCTTGTGTTAAGGGGGTAGTGTCAAAACCTCCCTAGAAAAAACATCTAAAAACACTATAAAAACATGGGGGACCTCCACTACCTTATATCTCACTAAATATACCAAATAATCAAACATTAAGGATATAAGGGACTCTGCTCACCTACTTCACATTCATATTTCACTCTCATTGGGGAACACCACATTCATCCCCCCATATTGGAAAATTCAACCCTCCTTTGGAAACAATCTACCAAAATTTGAACAAGATATAAACAATACATGCAAACAACAACATTAAATGGTTATCTTTATAACAAAAATAAATCTCTTATTGAATGAGCTTTCACCCATCACCATTATTCATCCACATAACTCATCAAATAATATAGCTTGGCCTCTGACTACATTGGATAACATCAATGGCATACAATGCCTCTCAATGTATAGTCCCAATACTCAAACCAGCATAGGTGTAACAAAAGAGTTGAGAGATATAAAATGAAAAATTATAAGGTTGGGTGGATCATAAATTGATCATAAATTGAACATCCTATGGGCCTTATGGAACTGCTGCTCATATCAAATACATTTATCCTCTGCGTGATCCCCTTCTTAATTGCAAATATACTCCACATCCACACTCTATCCTGGGCCCCTGATGGTGAGGGGAAACCTAGGGATTCTGTATATTATCTCTATGTCCTCTTGGATGATCATAATCTCACTAAAAAATTGGTTGAACATTTTCTGGTGGGACTGTCTACTAATACTACCATATGGGAAACTGTTTTTTCAACTAGAAGGGAGAATAGCCAACCAAACCATAATAACGCTCCAAGGTTTAACTATACTACCACTGGTAATGACCACGACAATTCTAAATAAATAACAGAAAATATCTCTTGATATATTCATGGTAACTACCCACCCTCAAGAAACATGATTTTCAGTATTGATTTCATCTACCTTCTGATTAGAATCTCAATTGGCATGATATATTCAATCTTAAATATAATGACTTTAACCTTAGGGTCCCTAATAAACATAAAAATAGTAGTTTTATAGCCCACTCATGCACCATCTCCAACACTTCCACCATATTCTACCCCTCTAAATACATAGGTAATTATAACGGGAAATTATTAAAGGGAGGGTGGGGTGAAATGCCTCCTCCAACTATGGTACGTAAGACTCCAATTCTAGAAAGTCCTTGGTAGAAAATCATAAAAGGTCATTAAACATAATCCCAAAGTTCTAAATCCTCATTCTCTATAACTGAAGAGAGAACAATGCGTACCTCTTCACCACCACCACTATTGTCGATAAGAACACAAGCCTAAACTCCTACTGGATATCAAAACGTGTAACCTCTCCCTGATTCCACTCCACAAGATATGAGGTCCAATAATTACACTATACTACACTCAATTGGACAACTAATAGGTAAAAATTACTTGTCTTAGGATAAATGATAATAAAATTTATATCTTAATCCTCTAGATAGTTCTCCAAATATAGATTTTACATGATGCCCTCATACTATGATTGGCCTTGATAATTAAAGGCATGAAATGTCTACAACCACTAATCAGAATCCTCATTTGGATCATCCATTTAACTGTCAATAGGGTTATCTAATTGGAAGACCTTGAATTTGAATAGACATGGGTTGTGACCAACTCAAAACCCTATAAGAAAAATTAGAGAACCCTAAGTCAGGTAACAATGGATTTATTTATGTTCATTTAATTAATTCCTTTTTTTCATTCCTAGATCCACAACATTCAAAATAGAACTCATGAAAGTATGCCCCACTCATGGGTCATTACCCTGAAATAATCATCACTTTACTTAGTAAATATTGAAATATTAAGGTCCTTGTGTCAGATCATATGGGGACCCAAAATCATGTCTCCTAACTGGTCTCCATTGCTTCCATCACATAATAAGTCCACCTAACACTTTCACCTTACTAGCCCATACAGTCTTCACGAGTGCCTATGTAACAACCCCAACTTTTATCAATGGAATTTATCCCAAATTATAAATATTTCATATAGTATAAATCACATAAAATCATATAGTGTCCATAATACAAACTATATAATTGAATAATCTATATATATTTACTAAAGTTGGCATTTTTCTTGACATGTGTCACTCCTACAGAAACTCCCTTCCCTATCATGTAACCCTCTTCCATTTTTCCTTTGATTTTTGCTCTCTCCCCATTTTTACTTCCCTCTTCCAAGTCTAATGTTTTAAAACCTCCACCGTTCTTCCTTCCTTTTCATCCACTAGTTTCACTAACATCAGCCTCTCAAATCTATAGTTTACACAGCATCTCATTACTCTATAATCACCTCTTCTTATCTCCTCCCCATCATGAATTCGCTAATCCATATTTAGCTCTTCTGATGTCCTCCCCATAGCGAGTTACCTATTCTGAATAAATATTTTTAAAACCTCCACTGCTTTCCCTTCCTCCTCGTCCATCGATTTCACCAACATCAGCCTCTCAAATCTTCAGTTAGCATTGCTTCTTGACACTCAGTCTTCACCTCTTCCAATATCTGCAATCTAGGGTTTAGTAAGATACTCCATTCAGTCTCCCAAATCAAGGGTTTTAATTCCTTCATTATTAGCTAACAAGGATCCATCGCTGTCGACCACCTTCAATTCCTTCCTCTACCTCTGTTACGGTAACTATTAAATCACCCACCACCAACTTCTCCTATGTTTTCCTCTAAAATATGCACTATTTAGCTCCTCAAGTTCACTAAGGTTCTCCTTGGTTTAGCTCCCCCAATCCCTTTCTCAACAGGTATTTTATCCTACTATTCTTCATTACCTATCCCTTCTATTCATATTCTATTTATATTGTTTTCATATTTAATCTTTAATGTTAGGATCGAATTCCAAGTTCAATCATCCCTTCCAAAGGAAAAACCTCTTACATGTATCCATTTTACTCTATATTTCTTGAAAATAAATAACTTTTCATTAAACAATTTTAGAGATTCTGTTAGTGAAGAAATTAAGAACCTTGGGATCTTGGGAGTTATTGGATTATCAAATTTATCATATTGGTGTCAAGATTTATTTATCCATGTATTAAAATCGATAATCTTATAGTCTACATTTTTACATTGATTTGTGATAATATCAATCTTTTACTCCTTGGAAATATTGTTTCTTCATCCTCTTAGAGAACCAAAGTTGTGTTGCATAAAGCTTAAGACACTTGAAACTACCGACTTGATTCTTTTTGTGAACCTTTTTTTTCTACTAATGGTTTTTTTAACATTAATTATTCCTTTATAGAAAAAATTTCTTTCCTCTCATCACTACATTATTCTTAATAATTATTAATACTTTCATGCCATCATTGTTTACATTTTGTCTTTGATTTGTGTTTTAGTCATTGTTTGTGGATGTTAGGGGACAATACCCACCATGTTGCAAGGGGAGAGGTATTTGGGGCCTACCAAGGAATGTTAAATACAACCCCATGGCTTGTTATTCCCCCTTCCCCTTCTGATTATGTGGTACATAAATCCAAAGGCATTGTGTCACATTCCAATTCTCAAAATTTCACATTTAATAGAAACTTTTTTTTAATGATTTCAGGATCTTTTTCAAGATTCTCTATAAAACATTGGATATTAATGAATTTAATTTGATCAATATGACAATGTCATTTATAGATAAAAAAGTTAAGGGTATGTTTGACAACAGTTCCCAAAAACTAATTATAGCACTTATTCCTGTTTGTATTTATAAGGTACCTTTACTTCCCAAAATATTTTTTATTACTACTTCATGCATTCTCTGGTCTAATGAAGCGTGCTCTGTGTGAAATAAAGCATATATATAATGATATCAGACTTGTGTTGGTTCAAACAAAATTTTATTTTTTGGTAATTTTGAATGATGTTTTACAGTTTTGTTATCCCATAATGAATTTATCACATTATTATAATAACAATATTATTCTTAATAATGATTGTTACCTTCATCAAATCATTTTTTATGTTTTATCTTTGACTTGTGGGGCGGTCATTATTTGTGGATGTTGGGGACATTACCTGCCATGTTTCAAGTGGAGAGGAATTTGGGGCCTACAAAGGACTATTAAATACAACCACATGGATAGAAATACCCCTACCCCTTAGGAATATGTTATACAAAAATCTATAGGTATTGTGTAAAATTACAATTTCCAAAAGTTCACACTTTATAAAAACATTTTTCATAATTTCATTATCTATTTTGAGATTCTATATAAAACCTGGGATATCAGTGTATTGAGTTTGAACATGATCACAATGCCATGTATGGATGAAGAATGTAAGGATCGGTTTGAAACACTTTCCAAAAACATATTATATTACGTTTTACTATTTGTATATATAAACTATATTTCCTATAATAAAAATATATTTTATTAATATAAACAACGGTTTAATGGGATTTGTTTGGGTTTTTCTAGACAAATGCCCAAATCTTCTATGAAACATCTCATGTTCTTATGCATGTAAGAATCATAACTCGATTTCATGTGTGATATTTCATTATATTAATTTCATCCCAAATGGATTACCCTCACTTGGACTATTCTGACCCTTTTTCAATATTATCCATAACCTTGTTTAATATCATCCATCACTATGCTATTTGTATGCATTGGTGGAAATTTGGTTTTTATGATGTTTGGAACACTTCAGGCCACTACAAAGTTTATTATCCAAAAGTTTATTTTTCAATAATTTTGAATGATGTTTTGAAGCATTGTTATCCCATAATTCATTCATCACATTCTTCAAATAACTATATTATTCTTAATAATGATTATTACTTCCATCAGATAATTTTTTATGTTTTATCTTTGATTTGTGTTGCGGTAATTGTTTGTGGATGGTGGGGAAAATACGTGCCACTGTAAAATCCACCAGCATACCTCCATTTTATTCTATAATTCTGGATTATAAATAACACTGCATTAAACAATTTAAGAGTTTCTTTTAGTGACTATTTTAAAAACCTTAGGATCTTGGGAATTATTAGATTATCCAATGTATCATATTGGTGTTAAAATTTATTTATTCGTGTATTAATATCAATCAATATATAGTCTGTATTGTGACATTGATTTCTAATAATATCAAACTTTTACTACATCGAAAAAAAATTATTTCTCTTCTTAGAGAAAACAATGTGTGTTGCATTAATCTTAAGACACCTTCTGCTTCCCACTTAATACTATTTTTAAAATTAGGTTTTTTCTGATAATGGTTTCTGAATATTAATTATTCATTCATAGAGAAAATTAATTTCTTCAAATAAGTACAATATTGTTAATAATGATTAATACTTTCAATACGTATTTTTCTGTGAAACTTCTATTTATAGTGTTTTCATATTGGATAAAAAATGTTTGGATCTAATTCCATGTTCAATCATACCTTCTAACGGAAAAGCCTCCTATATGCCTCCATTTTAATCTATATTTCTAAATTGTAATCAACTTTTCATAAAACAAATTAAGAGTATCAGTTAGTAAATATATTAAGAACCCTGAGATCTTAGGAGTTATTGGATTATCCAATTTATCATATTGGGGTAAAATAATTATTTATTCATGTATTAAAATCAATCAACTTATAGTCTTTCTTTTGACATTTATTTTTTATAATATCAAAATTTTACTCCTTGGAAATATTATTTCTTCCTCTTCTTATTGGTCATAAAGTGTGTTTCATCAAGCTTAAGACACCTACCACTGCCCACTTGATTCTCTTTTTGAACCTTTTTTTATAATGTTTTTTGAACATTAATTATTCATTCATAAAACAAATTACTTTATTTTAATAACTACATTATTCTTAATAATGATTAATCCTACCATGGAATCATTGTTTATGTTTTATGTTTGATTTGTGTTCCCGCCATTGTTTGTGGATGTTAGGGGAAAATACCTACCATGTTTCAAGTGGAGAGGCATTTGGGGCCTACTAAGGACAGTTAAATACAACCCCATAGCCACAATTTCTCCCACCCCTTATGATTATCTGGTGCATAAATCCATAGTCATTGTTTCACATTCCTCTTCTAAAAATTTCACATTTCATAGATATTTTTTTTCATGATTTCAAGATATTTATCAAGATGCTCTATAAAACTTGGGATATCAATGTATTGAATTTAAAAAATATGAAAATTCTATGTATGGATAAAGAATGTAATGGTCTATTTAAAAACACATTCTAAAAACTTCTTATAGCACTTTTTCCTATTTGTATTTATAAGGTATGTTTCCTATCCAAAAAATATTTTCTTACTACTTCAAGGATGCTCTGGTCTAAAAAAGTGTGCTCTATGGGAAATGAAGCTTTTTAATAATGATATATGACCTGGGTTGTTTCAAACAAAATTTTATTTTTCAATATTTTGGAATGATGTTTTACATCTTTGTTATCCAATAATGCATTTATCAAATTCTTCTAATAGCTATATTATTTTTATTAATGATTATTACCTTCATCACATCATTGTTTATATTTTATCTTTGATTTGTGTTTCGGTAATTTTTTGTGGACGGTTGGGACAATACCTACCATGTTTCAAGTGGAGAGGAATTTGGGGCCTACTAAGGATTGTTAAATACAACCATGTGGTTGGAACTACCCATGATCCTTAGGATTATGTTGTACATAAATCCATAGGTATTGCATAAAATTACCCTTCTCAAAAGTTCACACATCATAGAAATTTTTTCATAATTTTAGTATCTATTTTGAGATTCTATATAATATCCTCGATATCAATGTATTGAATTTAAAAGAGATAACATTTTCATATATAGATGAAGAAGGTAAGGATTGGTATGACAACACTTTCCAAAAACTTCTTATATCCCTTTGCATTGTTTGTATATATAAAGTATGTTTCCAATCCAAAATATATTTTATTAATACAGACAGTAGTTGAATGGGCTGTGTTTGGGTTTTTATAGAAAAATGGTCAAAAATGCTCTAAAACATACCATGTTCTTCTACTTGTAAGTTTCATAACTCTATTTCATGTGTGATCTTTCATTATATTATTTTCATCCCAGATGGATTACCCTCACATGGATTATTTTGACCCTTTCTCTATATTATCAACATCCTATTTTAATATCCTCCATCACTTGACTATTTCTATGCATTGGTGGACATTTGTTTTCTATGATGTTTGGACAAGTTCTGGGCTTTATAGAGTTAATATAATTGACAATTTACAAAACTTATTGTAGGTTTCATTATAATTTGATGCAATTTCATCTTGGATAGGTCGAGTTTGTGTGTCTAGACTCTTCCTGATAGTACCAAAACTCTCCTTTACTGATAAATATGAGAATAATTAATCTATCAAAATATCCATATCATGGCTACTGTGGAATTTTTCTCCATGATTTTTGTGTTTGAAATTATTTTTTTCTTTTTAAAATCAATCTAGGATGATTTACTTTATATTATTAACATCAATGTTTTATAATTTATTTATAATGTACAATACTCCATGGGTGATTTCATCTATATAATCAGTTGGGGAATTTTTTTTTTCTTTTCAACCATATCCTATGTTTTAATTGATGACATTTATAGACCATCGTCATCCATTGACTATCATAGACTAACTGCATCCCCTATGACAATAGGTAAGGATCTGTTTGACCACAGATAGGAAACATAATTTCAATATTTGTTTCAATATGATATATAAAACTTGGGATATCAAAGTATGGAATTTGGAAAAGATGAAAATTCCAGTATGGATGAAGAAGGTTAGGATCTGTATGAAAAAACATTCCAAAAACTTCTTATAGCTCAAATTCCTATTTGTATTTATAAATTATGTTTCCTATACAAAATATGTTTTCATAATTCTTTAAGCATTCCTTGGGAAAATGAAGGGTTCCATGCATGATCTGGTCAAATTAGGTGGTTAAGGTCATTCAAATATTTCTAACATGATAATTGCATTCTTTGATGTCACTTCAAAAGAAATGGATTTTTTTTTGTAAATGCATTGTTCAATGGAAGCTTGTTTCACTAGATATTTGTAGAAAGAGACAACTTATTGTGTTTGAAGACGTTGACATTAACAAGGGTAAGTACCAATATTACAAACTTATCTATGATTTAGAATTCTTATTCCATAAAAACTATGGTTGAACGGGATGTGTTCAGTTTTTTCTGAACAAATGCCCAAATTTTCTCTACAACATCTCATGTTCTTGTGAATGTAAGTTTCATAACATGAGTCGATGTGTGATCTTTCATTGTATTAAATTCATCCCCGATGGATTACCCTCACATGGATTATTCTAACCTTTTCTCAATATTATACATAACCGTTTTTAAGATCATCCATCACTGGACTATTTATAAGCATTGGTTGACATTCAGTTTCTATGATGTTTTCACCAGATCAGGCATTTACAGAGATTATGTACATGAAAATTTACCATTCCTATAATATATTTCTTTATAATTTTATGCAGTTTCATCTTGAATCAGTTTAGTTTGTATGTTTAGACTCTTCATAATAGTTCCAAAACTGTCCTTTACTGATTAATATGAGAATAATTCATCTGTCCAAAATTTCCATTCTTGGATACTATAGAATTTCTCTCCATGATTATGGTGTCTGAAATTATTTTAATCTTTTTAAAATCAATCCAGGATAATTTACTTTATCTTCAAAAAATCCTTATTTTATCATTTTGTTTATGATGTACAACACTTCAAGGGTGATTTCATCGTTATTATTGGTTGGGGTAACTTTTTTCTTTTCATCCATATACTTTGTTTTAATTAATGACAAATATAGACCATTGTCATCCATTGAATATCATAAATTGATCACATCCCCTCGGATATCACACCTCATCATCAAGAAAATATAATGACTTCTATATGTGTATGATGTATATTCTTATTTTATAATAGGAAATCGTATTAAAATTTGTTTACTGTTATTTCCATATTGCTTATTCATTCTCTGTGAACTGCTTATTGAAAATAGCAATATAATCATATTTTTGCAATCTTCTGACATGGGTGTATTTGGGAACCAAACTTCAGTACATTGTTTTTGTACAACACTGTTCACCATATACAGTGTAGATATGTCCTGATTTTTATAATATGTCATATGTTTAAATTATGGAATATCATAATTGAATTTTACCCCTTTGAAAAACATTACACACTTGTCACACATTAATTTCAATTCCCATGATACTTCTAAGGATATTATAATTCGTAGATGATTACTAAGGTTAAATAATAAGTTTTCTCATGTTGGTTTTTTACTCTAGTTCATCAATATACTTCAAATACACATGACCTTAAGAGTAGTATAAATGAAATTATTATTATTTCATGTTTATTTATTCCCTTAATCACTTCTCAATCAAGAGGAACCTATGTAGCAACACATATTTCTTATACTTCTTAATTAGGTATGTCACATGAAAAACCTCATCTATAATGATTGTTTTTTATGTAAGTTGTTTTGTATGTCCCTGATGCTGCACACCACTCCAAAAATTATATAAATAATGGAAACCCATATTATAGAATGTTGTGTATGTGTTAATAGATTTGATTTATGAATTACAACACTCCAAGGGTGATTTTATCTTTATTATCGGTTATGGTAAAAAAATTATTTTCATACATATCCTTAGTTTTAATTTATGACATATTTGGACCATCATCATCTATGGACTGCTACAGATTGATCACATCCCCTCTGACATCACACCTCATCATCAACAAACAATAATGATTTTTTCATTTTGATGATGTACATAAAGGTAAGGTTATGAACTGCATTTCAAAGGATCTGTCTGACATATTTTCTATCATTTACAATTGTAAATAATTATATTATTTTGATTTTATAAAATTAAAGTAACTAGAGGCATTTATAGATATGCCAGGTTTACCTTAAACCAAAATACATTTTCAGTCTTTGAGTGAATTATGATTCCTTAACAACATTCTTAAATTCAAACATCAATATTGTTTTTTTTCTTCATGTCAATTCATTTTTTAGTTTTATTATAAAACCACTGCATTTGTTATATCGAATTGGAAACTCTTAAATATTACATTGTTTTTTAAATGGTTTGGATTTTCATTATTGATTTTTTCTCTTTCATTACAGTGATATATTCATGTAGAAAAATCTGTTGAATGAATTCAATGACGAAGATGTGGTCTAATGCAATGCTTCACTATCTCGAGACTCTATGAAAACATCAAATCATTCAAATGATATTCATATCTTTATAAATGATAACATATAAAAAATAACTGAAAAACCGGATTAAACATTTTTCATACATTTCAAAGGTACTGGAAACACGTTCTCCAATCTTTAATTTTAAAATTTCCATTTAGAAATTTTATATCCACTTTTATCTTTGTTAGTATTATAGTGTACTAATACACTTTATAACTGATTTCCCTTTTTCAGACTTTTCATGTTTGTTTCCAGTAAAATTTATTTCCAACTTTCTGATTATTCAATTAATTTTCTACTATAGAGGTAGACTATAATGTGAAGAAAAAATTTATGTGTGATGATTCACTTCATCAAAAACTCCCAGATCTGCAACACATTTAGTAATGTGAGTTTCCAAACATTTTTTTGTTGTATCCTCACATAATAGAAAAACAAATATTTCCTGCTGTTATTTCATTTCTCAACATTTTTTTTCATTGACATTATTGTGCCTCAACATACTGTTATGGATGTCCCATTTATTTACATTTAGAATTCCAATTTTCATGTTTCAAATTTCATTCTTATTTTCTATAATTTAAACAGTATGTTATTTTACTACTACAATATCTGAAACTATAAGCATTCCAATATTATTTTTCTATACTTTCTCATTTTAACATAACATTAATTTGTATACATTCTTATTTTTGCAATCTATTATTTAATTTTTAAAATAATAGTTCATTTAGGGAAGCATGTGTATGCAAGGGTGGGGTACTAGTTAATAAAATAAGAGGCTTTTAAAAAATAATGAAATCTATATCGATGGAATAGTAACTTTACTTCAAAATAGTAACATTAACCTTAAGAATAGTAATTCATACAATAAAATAGAAACTTCACATTTTAAACTGTAAATAAAATTTTTCTATATTATGAACAAAAAATAATATATTTATATCATGAAATAAGTAAATAAATGTTTTTTAAAAAATAATTTAAGTATTAGTATTTTTATAATTCATACTTATTTATTTAAAATTATATAAAAATATAATGATTAATATTTATAGACTAAACTCATAAATTGATATTTCATTATATTGTAATTATATTAAAATTTTATAAGACCTCAGTAAATTTTTGAAAGTGTTGTAAAATCAGTTATAATTTGAAAATTGGTATTTTTTGAATAGATGATGATTTTAATTAAAAAATAAAATTATCATATTTATAAAATTATTTTCATAAAATAACATTCATTTTTGAATTATAAATGTTAAAAACATATTAGGGTGGTTTTTTTGGATTTTTCTAAAATTGTTGAATTTCTAGTGAATAGTAAAATATCATAGTTTACAGTATATATACAGTATAATTTAAATACACTATTACTTGTGTCTTTTCTAATGTAATCACTATAATCCCAAATTGTACTTAATTATTTTAATGTATTTATTGATAATTCTCAAACTAGTCATAGCCTTGAGCCAAAATAACAAACTGATGAATAAAGTAACAAGAAAACAACCCTCTCCTCCCCTATAAATACCACCCCTCACCACATATTCTCGTCACACCATCCAAGACTTGACATTTGTCTAAATTCTTCCCAAAAATATCTTCCCAATCTCATCCTTTTGTCTCATCAAAAGATCAAAACTTTTTCCCAGCGGTGGTTATCAAGGTGGAGAAATTCAAGTGGTAAAATCCTCTTTCTTTTCATTTTAATTTCTTTTATTTTTTTCTTCTTCTCTCCTCACATACTCTATAAAAATGTGCATGATAACTCAAATATCAATTATATATTATAATTTTATCATGTTAATGGAATATCCACCATAAAACTTCTTTCTCTCCCTCTTTTATTCTAAAAATGAAATCAATGCTCGTAATGTGTCACAACTAGATAAATGGACTACTACTACAGATCTATAGCCCTAGTTTTGAAAACTATGGATATAGGTAGTCTATATCTATGGTTTTGGTAAAACCATGGGCATATATATTTTTTCTCGCCTATTTCCACATTTCAATGCAACTATGGCTATAGGCCCCACGCATTTCTATAGGAGAACAATGTTCCCTCAAAAAAATATTGGGAAGATCAATTCCCATTTTTTCCAGGCTATTTCCATGTTTTTAAAAAATATATATAACATAATATATATATATACCTGAATCCCTCAGTGGTGTAGTGGTTGGGTGGCTGAATTGTAAAGTTAAGGTGCGGGGATCGAATCTGGCCACAAATACTCTTTATTTAGGCTATATACATGGTTTTCTGAGGCTATAACCGTGGGTTTAAACTATGGAAATAGAACCTATTTCCATAGTTTAAACCATGGATATAGGTCAACTTCCACAATAGGAAACTTTAAGAACTTTGGCACTATTTCAAAGACCGTGGTAATAGGTAAGACCCTATTTCCATGGTGATAGTGGCCATGGTTGGGAAAAACCATGGTCGTAGGCTATGGACAAGATTTTGGGCTCTGTTATCATAGTTTTTAACTGTGGAAATAACCCAATTTTCTAATTGTGTGTTAATTTACCGATATCATGGATGATGCAATTTTATTTTCCTTTAATACCTTAAAGTATATAGATAAAAACACTATAACGGTTAGTAAATACAATGATATTTATGTAATAACCCTTCTTATGTTTTGGAACTATCTTCTATACATAATAATAAATAATGTGACAAAAACATTTTGTGATGTTCGAAAAACCACCAAAATATATAAATGATAATCACTAACCTTTTATCTAATTATTCATACTCATCACATCTAACCAAATGATATATATAACCATTTAAAACAACTTTATGTTCATTAATAATATATAATTTTAATTATATATAATTATACATGTTCTTCATAAACTTCTATACTCATATTCAAGTGAACCAATCATAAAAACTATGAAAATGAACACTCTCGAATGATGGAATTGAACTCTATACCTCATCTAAAAGGATATAAATGAACTTAATAAAATTATAATAAATTAAATATGTGTATTATATGTAATATATATGTTAATTAATTAATTTAATTTGTTTATCTAGGATATTAAATTAAAGAAATCACTCAAACATAAGGAAAGGGGTTTCTCAAACTAAACTCAATTTCCTTGGGTTTCCCCCCATTCACTACATTTTTAGTATGTTTATTAATTTAATTATCCTTAAAAATTATTTATTTATCCTTCCATTTTATTTTATAGGATATACATGATTCCAAAATGAGTTTATGACAAATTAAAAGGTTTTTACGAAATAAGTCTCCTTTAAAAAAGACATCTTTTAATTCTCTTGATATTGTTTCATCTTCACTCAATATTGATGATTCATATAATCAAAATTTTATTCATGAATTTATGATTTATGAAATAAAAATAATTCCTTTCCATGGGTTATTTTATGTCTAATATTTATATATGTTCTATGTAGAATGCATGATTATGTAAATGTTATGATGTGACTGGTATGCCCCGAATTATATAGCAAGTGTAAAGTTAATGATGTGAAGGGTGAACCGAGAATTATATAGTGCTCCAATTCATTGGGTAATGTTATTTATCTCATGAGAAAAAGTGAAATGGCATGAAGATGATTCTAGCTGTGTTCACAACTATGTCTGGTAGTTGAGCACTAAGACATGATGTTTCATTTTTATTCATTTCCATATTCTATGAATCTAACTAATTATTCCTCTCATGATTATGATTATGAACCCATTATTATGTTATAATGATTATTATTATTATTCTCCTCCTTGTTATATTGATCCATATTCTTATCTATCCTCTTTTTAGGATTTTAGCTCACCCCTTTCATTGATGTATACCCGAGGTGATTACTTATACTAAGGAGAACACAAGGACCACTAAGAAGCTAGAGAAGATTGAATTAAATAAATGTATATGATTTATTTTATAAATTTTATGTATGGTTCTAATTTTCCCAATACACCAAACATTTGGATCCTGTATTTGTACCACTTTTATGTTTCTCATCATTAAATTATGTAATAATAATGTATGAAAAAGTAGGTTGGCTATAGTTGGTATCAAAGCATGGTTTAGTTAATTTGGTAATTACGATTATAGAAAATTAGTGAAATAACTTACATATGAGGATAATCAACTAAGAAGATTTATTTTAGAAAAAAATATAATCATAGGGATCCCAAAATGTATGCCTCTAAAATTAATTGCACAAAGGAATCAATTATCTATTCATGAATAATTGACTTGTGTTTTGTTCTAACCTTTTCTATTTTAGAAAATTGTGGGAACTAGGAGAAATCATGCCAATAACCTATGAAAGGGACAATGAAACAAATTCACAAATGACATCCCCAATGCCATGGGTGGTAAAGTTCAAAATTTCATGATGATAAGTACCTACCTATCTCTGGATATGAACAATAACCTGAATAATATAGAACATCCTCTTTCTGTAAAGAGGGAGAAACTGGTTGTCAAGTCCTTTATGTGGAAATGACCACTAATATTTAGTTTATATTTTTATCCACTTGTTCTATAATAGTTGGTTAAATAAATGGAGAAGATCTTTTCTATGCCTCATTGTTCTAAGATGGAGAAGGTGAATCTGGATTTTTATCATCTATATAAAGAGGACAAACAATGGCGGGTGTAAATTAATAATACCAAACCAAAAGATGAAATTTAAGGGATAGAGTGGGAATACATGAAGATAATGTTTCTTAAAAAGTATTTCCCTTGAACTCTTTATACAAATATAGAGAGAGAATTCCTAGAGATGAATAAAAATGAAGGTGAATCTTTCAGCACCTATAAAAAAAATTCACAAGGATTATATGGTACACTTCGGGGTTTTTATCAATAATGATATAAATATTGATAGATTCTTTATTGGTTTAAAATAACACCTTCAAAAGTTTCTATAAATTTGAGACTTTAAGTGTTATGAAGATGTCATTCGATATTCTCTCTAAGAGGAGATGGAGTTTGAAGAATTCTACCATGGCTATGGTGATAAGAAAAGAAAGATGGAGTTTTAAGATGGAAGTTCTCATGAAAAATGTGGGAAGAAATATCAACGACACACATGTCAGAAATGTTTTAAGAAGAATCTGGGGAACTACCTCAAAATGATGGGGAAATTATATAAGTTGGGGAGAGAAGGCCATAAAACTCTTGAATTCTGAAGAGACATAAATAATCTAGCTAATACGATGGATGAATGGAGAGAACCACCCATGGTCCAATACTATAACAATATATATATTTCACTATGGAAGCTAGTTCACTAAACCTTGATTAATCGAGGGTAATCAATGTCATCATCCATTAACGGAAAAGGAGAAATGAAGGTATTATTCCCTTACTACTATTAAAGTGGAGCAAGGAAATTAAGTCATACAATGTACACTTTGTATCACCCAATAATTGAAAAGGTATTATTTGATTCTGGTTCTATACATTCCTTTATATCTTGCAAGTTTCTTATAACTATTGAATCCAATCCCCAAGACATTGAAGTAGAAATATCCATAAAAACACCTAGTAGAGTGATCATTGAAACCCAAGTGTTGGACTCTTCTTCAATTGTAATATGTGGGAATATTATCCTAGTAAATATCATGATACATGCCTTAGTTTAATTCGACGACATCCTCAGGATGGGTTGGATCTCATTGTTTAGATCACACATCAACTATCAGTAAAGGAAATATCTTTTCATATACCAAACCATCCTATTCTCCTTTACAAATTCAAGGAATATCATGAATCTCCATTAGAAGATCTCTCAACGATGTGGGTGTTGATTCCCTATAAATATGCATACCTCGCTCAAATGGTTGAGTCAAAGGAAGGTTTCAAACTAGGGGAAATTCCCATTGAAAAGGAATTCATTGATGTATTTATTGAATAGTTACGTAGACTCACCTCAGATCGTGAGGTAGATTTATCAATATAATTCGTACCTGAAGCTACTCCTATATCAAAGCTTCCATATAGGATGGACCTTATCAAACGTGAGGAGTTAAAGAAGTAGCTGCAAGGGAACATTGAAAAAGGGTTAATATGCCATAGTGAATAACCTTAGGGTTTTCCAGTGCTCTTTTTCAATAGGAAGGATTGATCAATGTGGGTGTGTGTTGATTATCAGGAACGCAACAACATTATCATGAAGAATAAGTATCCTCTACCAAGGATTGACGACTTGTTCAAGCAACTATGAGGATCTTAGTACTCTTCAATGGTGGATCTTCATTCTGGATATCATTAGTTAAAGGAAACGAAGGAATATATTTAGAATACTTCCTTCTGTATATGGTTTGGGAAATATGAGTTTCTAGTTATGCCCTTCAGACTTACAAATCCCCCTAAAATATTCATTTATTTGATGAATAGATTCTTTAGACGTTACCTTGAAAATTTTGTGGTAGTGTTTATTGATGATATTTTCATCTATTAAAATAACATGTATGATCATTAAAGTCATATAAGGAATGTGTTTTATACATTGAAAAAGGAGATATTTTACTCCAAGTTTATAAATTGTGACTTTTGGAAGCAGCAATTCACATTCTTGTGACACATGTTCACAAGTGAGGGAATTTCCATAGACCCTTCAAAAACAAAGGTAATTGAGGAATGGACCAGACCCAAGTGTGTCATAGAAATATGTAGTTTTCTTGGGTTATCAGGGTACTATCGATGTTTTATGATAAATTCATCATGGTTTTAAATCTCTATAACTAAGTTAACAAGGAAGGGGTAAATAATGTATGGATGAAAAAATGTGAGGAAATCTTCAAGAGATAAAGATGAAGTTGATCATTTCACATGTAATCACATTACTGAAAAGTGGAGAAAGTTTTCTGATATATAGTGATTCTTTAAAGAATGTATTTGGATGTGTACTCATTAAAATTTATAAATTTATAGAATACGCCTCATGATAGTTGAATATTTATTAGAAGAACTACGTGACACATGATCTGGAGTTAACAGTTGTGATTATCTCCATAGAAATCCAGTGGTACAACCTATATGGTGAGAAGTGTGACATATTTACCAATCTAAAAAGCCTAAAGTATATAGTCACTCAAAAGTATAAAAACATGTGTCAAAGGATATGGTTATATAAAATCAAGGACTAATATTTCACTATTCACTATCATCCTGGAATGGAAAACAAGGTAGTTGATGCTCTTAATAGAAAAGAACTTGTTGCTCTATCCATGTTGCAAATTGATAAAGATTGTATCTTCATGGATATGAAATGTATGTATTAGTAAATAACGATGATAAAGAATTCATAAGACCTTTCCGAAATGATTTCCCAAAGATCTATCCAAGTGAATACTAAAAAGGAACAAAGGGATAATTTGGAGTTACAAAATATGGTGAAAGTAGTAAAGGGAAGGAAGTTGTAAGAGTTCCATATTGATTGTGATTTTGTGATTCAATTTTGAATGAGGATTTGTGTTCCTTCATCACCTAGGATAAATAAGGATATATTGAATAATCCCCATAACTCAACTCTCTCTATCCATCTTAGGAGTACCAAGATGTATCGTGGTCTTTCAGAACACTTCTGGTTTTATAATATGAAGAAAGAGATTTTAGAGTATATCTCAAAGTTCTTAATAAGAAAAAAAGTTGAACCGGAGTGATAGAATTCCAATGGGATTATGAAATCATTACCTATACCCATGTAGAAATGGGAGAATGTCACTATGGTCTTTGTTACTGATCTTCTGAAGACATCCAAAGGAAATAATGTGAAATGGGTTATAGTGGACTAAATCAGGAATACTACCCACTTTATTTCTATTTAAGAAGATCTCTAGCTTGAACGACTAGCTAAAATATATGTGAAAGAAGTGGTTATACTTCATGGAGTTACACTATCGATTTTCTCAAATCATTATCCATGGTTCACATCTAAATTATTGAGTTGTCTGCAACATTCACTGAGCACTAAATTGAATTTTAGCAGGGCCTATCACCCAAAAACTGATGGAAAATTTAAAATAACTATTCAAAAACTCAAGGAAATCCTAATAGCCTAATCAATGGAATTTAAAGGTGTATGGAATCAGCATCTCTTATTGGTTGAGTTCTCATATAACAAAAAAAATCCAATTGAGCATTTAGATGGTTCTATATGCAGCTCTATATAAAAAGTTATGTTAAACACCAATATGTTGGGGTGAAGATGGAAAATAAAAGTTACTTGGACCTAATCTTAGGCAAGAGATGACAGAGAAAGTAAAAGCCATCCAACAACATATCAAAGATTCCAAGATTCAGAAAAAGTGCTATGATGACAACCATCTAAGGGACTTGGTGTTCGATTTTTGAGATAAAGTATTCCTTCAAATATCACGATTTAAGAGAGTCGTGTGGTTAGGAGAGAAAGGGAATCTTAGACCAAGGTACATTGGCCCCTTTGAGATCCTTGATCGTATAGGAGAAGTGTCATATTAGCTTGATATTCTACCAAGTATGGCTTAAATTCATGACATGTTCTACGTATCTATCCTAAGAAAGTACATACCAGATCCATCACATGTACTAAACTCATAGGTGTTACATCTAGAATAGGATCACTCTTATGAATAGTAGTCGGTAAAGATTATATACTGGAGAGATATGTTTCTATGAAAAAATACGACACACCTTATCATAGTGTTGTGGAGGAACCATAAGTATTAATAATCGACTTGGGAATCAGAGGAAGCTATGATGGAGAAGTACCCTCACCTGTTTATGTAAAATGAAATTTTGGGGGAGAAATTTCAAAAGGGGGGAAATGTAACAACCCAAACATTTATCAATGGAATTTATTCCTTTTTATATTTACTTTATATAGTATAAATCACATAAAATCGCCTAGATACAAATGATAAAAACATTATAAATGATGAATGAATGAAATAAGAGGCTTTTTTAGAAATTAAGTAACCTATGTTGATGAAATAGTAACATGAATGTTTGACTAATAACATGACCATTAGGAATAGTAATTCATCCAATATTATAGTTACTTCTCCGTTGAAAGTATAAATAAAACTTCGGTATCTTATGAATGAAAATATAATATATTTATATCATGAAGTAAATAAATAAATATTTTAAAAATTAAAAATTAATTATTGGAATTTTTATTAGACCTAAATAATTATTTACAAATTTATAATTAATATATTGATTTTTTCATAAAATACACTCATAGATTAATACTTTGTTTTATTATTATTGTAAGATAATTATATGAGACCTTAGTAAATATTGTAATGTGTCGTAAAATCAGTTATAATTTAAGAACATTTATTTCTTTAATAAATGTTTATTTTAATTAAAATTAAAATTTCTCATATTTAAAAAATTATTTTAAAAAAATGGATTTAATTTTTTAATAATACACATTGAGAAATATTTTGGTTTATTTTTTTTCGATTCTTCTAAAATTGTTGAATTTTTGGTGAATAGTAAGATACATTAATTTACAGTATATATACAATATAAGTTAAATACACTATTACCTGATTAACTTATAATATAATCACCATAATCTAGAACTAACATTAATTATTTTAATATATTTATTGATAATTCGCAAACCATTAATATTCTTGAGCCAAAATAATAAACTAATTAAAAAATTAATTGGAAAACACTCATCTCCTCTACTACAAATACCACCGCTCACCACCACTTCTCCTCACACCTTCCAAGCTTTGAGAATTTCTCAAATTCTACCCAGATCACTTCCCAATATACTTACCCATGCAAAGGATCCCTTGGTCACCTCAAAATACCAAAATGGTAGGTAAATACTGTAAAATTTATGTAATAATATTTTTTATGGTCTAGAATTAACTTATATACACAATAATAAATAAAGGAACAAAACAAGTTTGTCATGTTCAAAAAACAGCAAAAAAATCTAAATGATTATCCCCAACCTTTTATATATTGATTCATTCTAGTACCATTTAACCAAATGATATATATAACAATTTAAAACCTCTGTAGTTTTATTAATAAGATATATTTTCAATTCTAGAAAATTATATCCATTATATATAAAATCCCATACCCATATTCAAGTGAACCCATCACGAAAACAAAGAAAACGAACACTCCCAAATAGTGGAATTGAACTCTATAACTCATATTAAAGGATATAAATGAACTTAATAAAACATTAATAAATTAAATACATGTATAAGAGGTTCTTTAATTGTTAATTAATGAATTTCATTTTATTTTTCAAGATATTAAATTTAATAAATCACTCAAACATAAGGGAAGGGGATTCTCGAACCCATCCCAATTCCTCGGTTTTCCCCTCTTTCACTCCATTTTTAGTGTGGTTATTCTATTAATTATCCTTAAATATAATTTCCCCATACGTAAATTTTATTTTCTAGGATATACATGCTTCTAATCTAATTTTATGACAAATAAAAATGTTTTTCCAAAATAAATCTACTTTAAAAAAATTCTTTTACTTCTTTTTAGATTATTTCTTCTTCACCCAAGATAAATGATTCTCATAACACAAATTTTATTCATGAATGTATGAATTACGAAATAAAAACCATTCCTTCCTTGATTTATTTTATGACTAATGTTGATATATGTTCTATGTGGCATTCATTATTATGTAAATGTTATGACGTGACGGGTGTTCCCAGAATTATATAGCAAATGTAAATATTATGATGAGATGGGTGTGCCTTTAATTATAAATATCTCAAATTCATTGTCTAAGGTAATTTATATCATGATAAAAAGTTCAACATGCATGAAAATAATGCTTTAATATTTCACAACTATGTGCGGTATTTTCCCACAAAGACATGATGTTTTATTTTTATGTATTTCCATATTCCATGCCTTCGTCTAATGTTTCCTATCATGATTACGATGATAATACCATATTTATTTTATGATGGTGATGATTATGATCATCCAATTTTATGTTGATCCATGTTCTTACCTATTCTTTTTAGGAGCTTTTAGTTCACCACTTTATTTGATTTATATTCTTAGGTGATTACTTGTACTATTGAGAACAAAAGGACCACTAAGAAGCTAGAGACGAAGGAATTAAATAAATTTTTTTGTATTTTTTTGTAAATGTTATGTATGGTTTTAATTTTGTGAAGATTCTAAATCTTTGAATCCTGGTTGTCTAATTTTTTAGGCTATTTATCTTTTAAATGATATTATAATCATGTAATAAAATGTAGGGTCGTTATAGCCATCATTCAAACGCCACCCCATCCCTTAACCAACTTCCATTGAAGCCACTCCATTATGATGTACCCTCACTAGGAACACCTCCTATATCTATAACGAGGAAAAGAGTGACCATCTAATCACACCTCTAATAGGACCCATGTTGTTGACTAACATAGAGGGTATATCATGAAAATATTGGAGTCATTACACTCATGAATCCTATTAAAATTTTGAAAATATAGCAACCAATCACCATGAAGGAAAATAAATGAAAATTTCATAAAATAAAAACCACAATTTTTTAATACAAAAGAGGTGAGAATTATTTCAAAATAAAACAATCCCAAAATAATCCTATGTCAGAAACCACAAAAATTCCACGCTATAAACTTGTATTATCTAGACTGATCACCAAATACTTCCTGTAAACCAAGAATATGTGAATATATATGGTTGCACATAACATGTATACCCAGTAGGATCATAATCAAGGTATCATGCAAATTTCAAAAGTGTGTAGTAATTCCCTAGTGAAAAAACCACAATACTAACTAGTAGCTAAATAGGTTAACTAGATCTTCCTAGACTCACCAAGAATGAATCAACTAAAACAAAATTCAATAATTTATGAGTAATATGAGAAGAATGTTAGAAAGAAAACCCACAACTAATTTACACACTAGTTTGTTTATCTGACAGAATGGGAATAGATCCTTTACTCTAATCTCTTTTATATCCACCAATAAAGGCACCAACCATATCATGTCTCATGGAACCAATATTATTTAGGATAACTAGAGCATCATGGAATCATGAATGTGATAGAAATCATCACCATTCTGTCCATTTACCATGAATTACCGCCACCACATGTATCAATATCCACCATCTCGCATTTCCCCCCATAAATGTATCAAAAATACCGTCAAGAGAAAGTGTTAAAGAGAGAGTGGGGGTGAGGGGTAGTCATCCATATTTATACTCCCTTCCTAGAAGATTAAAAAATCTCCCCTAATATATATGGTTGATGGTAAGACTATCTATCTAATGTGGAGTTCATAGAGAAAAAAACTGATTTATAATACTCTTACACAATCCCACACCTATGGGTTCACACAAGAAATTCAACCCCAATCACTGTCATGGAACTATTGATATCACACCATAAAGAGATGTCTGTAATTCATAACAACCTTCCCACAAGTATAACACAACATTCCCTTTATGGTTTATATATCCCATAGTTAATTTAATAATTCAACCACAAATCTTTTTCCATTTAGTTATTAATTTCAATTCTCACCAACAAATTCATAATCCCTTACTACTTTATTTTATAATAAAATATTATTCCATTACAACTGAATTGCTACCCAACAACCACCATGTTAGTTCATCATATCCCGAACAATAATAACAGGACCCAAACTACCAAGGCAAAAAATCTACAAAACAAACAAGTTCACCAAGCCAGACATATCTAAGGACACCAAGCCACTCATATAAATTCAAGAATAGAACATGCGTATTCAAACTATTCTTTTTAATTACCGAATTTTTGTAAATAACCTTTTAAAGGGTTCTATCAAATAAACACAAAACTAAAGGTATAATCATATACAAAGTTTATTACATGAAAAATACTAACAATATCAAGGAAAAGCAGTAACCATAAGCACATCACACCATCCCATTTCAGTACCATTATTCTAATTTATTATCTTCATTATGTCAATTCATTACATTCTCTCAATGGAAAGTAAAATAATGATAATATAAAATATGAACATAAAAGAGGAAGTAAACTCAAATCCCTTACCACAAAATAACATTTTCGATTTATTTCATAAAGCCAAAGAAATAGAGGATGAACTCTAGGGTCACAACCACATAAGGGATCCTTGAATCAAACTAAAGCCCATAGATTACTTATAAAAATAAAAGACCAATAAACCCCATAAATCTAATAAAATTTGTAATTGAGAAGAATCTGAAGAAGAAATGATGAACTCAATGATAAATGCAATAAGGGGTCGCTTGGAATCATCAATATAAAAACTCTGGAGGCCAAATATGAACACCAAAGATCAAGGGTTGTTTGAACTTCCAAAATTACCAATAAATATTCTCATGTTTGAGAGAAGAAATTGGATAATAAATGAGATCTATGGGAGGCCTGGATTAATAGATATCCTAAAGAATAATCCATTCAAAACATAAGGTCTTTTTTCTATATAAACCTTATACAGGTCACATCCACAAAAATGACGGTGATTGATACAATAAACTCAAGAATGATTTAATTCCATGAATGAAACATTTACTTCTGTGTAAGATTAAAAGATATAACCAGTAAAAAATCATTGGAAAAAATTCATTGCATGAACCAGTGATTCATGGAATTAATCACCACCAAAAATTGAGTATTCAATGCTATCCCCTCATCTTCTACATTGATATCTGAAATTTTCTTAGTAACAGGTTGAGAAGGTATAGTCCATTATATAGGTTGTCTATGGACTCATGATTGAGTGTTTTATACATTTTCTCGGATTAGTTTTTTATTTTTGGGGATAAGTTTATTATTTTTGTGTGGTTAGGAAGATAAAATGTTAGTGAAAACTATTGGAATAATCCTAAATATAGGAAAATATTCTAATTTTGGTAAAGTATAGAGTGTGGTTTTATTGAAATAAAATCCATATCTAGATACGAATAAGTAGACACTCTCTCTAGAAAAGATGAACTTATAGTTAATAAAACTAAAAAAGATGGTTGGTTATTAACTCAGTCTCCACTCAGTGCACAAAACATGGCCCTAACTACACATATGGTTCAACACTCCTAAAGGATATGGTTTACGGATTCAGGTAATCTTTATGAAAAATTATGAAATATTTAAATGGAATTTGAAGAAGTATTATAAAACTAGTTAGGTTAAAAAACCTATTAAGAATATTACCAAACATAACCTATGTTGAAACATGAAGACTTATAAACTAAGGTATACAAGTCATTTATGAGTTAATTTTTATAATTTCATAGTTTTACTTTTATATATTAATTAATTTAAGTATTATTATACCTAAAATTTTCTTTATTTAAATTATTGGTTGAATTCTGGATTAATTGAGTTAATAATGTTTTTCATGGACAGTGTGGTGATTTTCCAGATGAATAATATATAAAGATAGAATTTGGATTGATTAATTTTATTATTATTCCTAACCAGATATTTTTTTTGTTATTATCCATTTAAACCTATTTGAAAATAAAAACTCCCCAAATAAAATAAAAAAAAGTTTCATTAAATTTTAAGTGATGTAGAACATGAAAATAGGATTCAAATTTCTATACGTTAAAAATATGGGAATAAGCACCTAAGTGAGTGTCTAAAAGGAATAATAATTTTTTTAGTGGGAGGTCTATAAAAAATTATTATAATTATCACAATGAGATGAAGAGCTCAAATAATGGTATGGAAGATGAAATAGTCCCAAATAATAAACTACCCACACTTTAATTCTTAAAATGAAAGGAGTACGAAAGTTATGTAAATCACTACCCCAATCCAATGTATAATAAGGAAAATAGATCTCAACAAACGATAAGACATAGGAAATATAAAATAAAATTTTAAATGATTTTTTTTCAAGATGACCATGATAATTAAAGTACACTTATCCTCCACTTCATATTTTTAGATGTCATATTGGATTCTCATTCTAGCCAATCCACTATATCTAAGAATTTTTTTAACAGAATAAAATTACCAAAATAATTATTTGATACAAGAATATCAGAGAAAACTTCTAGTTTTAGGATAATAGTTCCCAAGTAAATGTTTGTGGGATGGAGATTCGTGAAAATCTTTTTATTCTTCATTTAGATAAATTTGATGATATTTTTAAAATCGAATGGATATACCCACATAGACTCTATTTTGGTTATCAAAATACATAAATCATTTTCCATATCACAAATCAACCAAGGATCATTTATCAGCGTTCTACTGATTATGACATATCTAGGAAAATTGACTCCATTATATGGATCTTTACACCCAATCCTAGGGATGGGGTATTTAACTCAAATGATTAAAGAGAAAACTCAAATTTGGGATATTCCTATTGTGATGGAAATATGAGTCTTCTAGTCCTTCCAAATATAGTTTGGTTGATATCTCATTAAAAAATATATCATGAGTCTTTTCTATCTTATATATTACTGTAGTTATTCTTTTAGTGAATTATAATTAAAATTTTAAATAAATACTTTATTTGTGGTGGGGAATGTAAGCCCCTCATATTTTATAATAATTTTATTTTCAATAAATATTATGTTCAATTTATTTCCATAATAATAAAACCAAAATTAAAATAACTATAGTAAATTTTACTAATAAAAAAACATTACAAAAAACATACAAGAAAATATTTATCACATACCATCATTTATTAGATTAAATAAAAGTGTATAAATTTAAAAGGGGCCAATAAATTGAAAAAAATGTTTTTAATAAAACTAGAAGATCACCTAGATTATATTCACCCTTTAGAAAAACAATTAGTAGATCTAAACAATCGAAAAGAAAAAAATTATTGAAAATAAAAGGCATTTTTTAAAATCCATAATTACAAATGATAAGTGTGACTTAAGAAGTGATGATGTAATGAATTTATTGGATGTAATGGGGGGAATGACATCGTTCTAAAGGGAAATATAGTGATTGGACATATAATCATTAAAAATAAATGTATCTTAGAGGTATACTAATGTTGTGTATTGATAAAAATTAATGTAAAGTAAGATAATGAATAAAAAATTATTAATAAAACAAAAACCTAATATTTAAATAAAATATTTATTTATAAAAATATTTTTAAGCATATTTTTTTATAATAGTATGATATGACCTATTTATAAATTTCAAATAATTTTTTAATATTGTTGAATTTTCAAAAATAAATGTTTAGGTTATAAATAAATTATATTAGAGGTATTTGGGTAAAGATTATTAAAATGTAATATTTTTCAAAGAACTTTTTAAGTGTTTCCTATTTTTATCCTAATAAAATTAATCACAAATAAAGAATGATTATAAATTAATTATGTTGATAATAGATATAAAAAAATAATTTAACATTCATCTGATAGTTATTATAGAGTAATTAATAGAAATAAATTCATTTTATGCTTAAAAATACATTTTTTTCTATAAAAACAAATTATGCATTTTGCACACCTATATTAACATGAATTTAATTATCACCACTAGAATTTGAATCTGAAAAAAATTTAATATTTGGAATCAACATTTTCAAATTAGTTAATAAGGTTATTTTCATTTTTAGGAATAAAAATAAGTTACCAAAGTAAATATTAGCTACCCCAGTAAAACAATAATTTTCCAAATATGTTTTTATAAGTATTATAAAATTTTATCTAAAAAATTATCTTTATCCCATTTTATGAATCTATTATAAAATTAAACATAAATTTTAACACTCATTTAATTAGCTATTAAATTTTTTTTAATTTAAACCATTAATTTAAACAAATATATTTTTCTATAAAAACAATATTTACTATAAATCTTATTTTTTTAATTTGAAAATAATTTTATCATATTTAGAAATTTAATTATACTAATTGGGGTTTGAATTCATAATCATAATTTATGAATTTGGTAAAATGTTTCACCTTCTTTTAGTAAAAAGATAATTACCATGGAAAATATTTAATCGAGGCTAAGAAGTTAAAAATGGGTAACTTTAAGTGGCTCAAATTTTATTAAATTAACATGAAACATATAGAATATATAATAATAAACAAATTGGATTTAAAGCCATACCATCACATCTCACCAACCCTTACTCACCTTACTTACCTAATTCCCATTTGATTCCTTCTTTACCCCTTACCAAACATTTATTTCCAAGGAAAAGTCCCTCATTTTCACCTATAAAATTTTCTAACTCCCACCCAGTTCATTAAAAACATATCCTTATAAATTACTATAGTACTCTACCTATTTTACCTAACCTATACCCCTATCCCCTGTTTATATGCCACTTTTTACAAGAAATTGACCGAAATAGTTCTTTAAGAAATGATTCAAACACTTAATGTGAGTATTACTCACTCCCCGACATTCTAGTGTCTATTTTTTAGTTCCACCATACTGCATAACCATTATTACCATTAAAATATAGTGACATGATATTAATAATTATAGAGAAATTTCATTATATTAATATAAAAAACAAAATCTATATCCCTCTCATATAATGGAAAATGAAAACATCACTCATGTTTTGTATGGACAACTCCCTCCACAAAAAAATATATTTCATTTCTCTTCACTGACTTACATGCATGGTTTTAATAATTTATTTAATAGAAAAACAAAATTATATTTTTGAAAATAATGTTATTATACAAGGGTAACTCATTATTAATAAACAATATTTTTCTATCTAAAAATTACTGAAATTAACTCACCACCAATTTTATCTACCCAAAGCATAAATAAAACTATTATGGAATTAAAATTGGGTATTATATATCATAATGGAAAATATATTATATCAATGAATAAGAACATCACCTTAAAATGTAATTTCCATAGAGGGAAAAATAAAATACAATTCAAGAAATAAAATTGTGTAATACACCAATAATAAAATATCATGGTTAAATAATAAATATTATGACTTAATAAAAAGTGATATTCTGTTAAGAATGTTACCTTTAAAAAAAGTGGTGTGTGAATTATAAATTCAAAAGAGAGAAAAATAATCCATCAATTCATCAGAAGTTGAAGTACTATATTCCATTCAAGAACATTTTTTGAATTAGTAAATATAAATCTAGAAAATATATGAGTAACTTTCATTTATAATTCAACACAATGATACTTATCAAAAATATTTTTTTATACCATGTTTTTACATTTATAGTATGCCTACTTTTGGATGAGTTTATAAGGAAAACCTTGATATTCAAGGGATAGTTTCCATTTAAAACATCATAGGTTTATCATCAATTGTCTTTATTGTAAAGAATTACATTACCATAAAGATAGATAATTTGATAGAATATAATTACTTTATTTATTTCCAATCCCGTAAGCATAATATCACTCTTTGGTTGTGTTTTTAAATCATGGGGTCCCTATATTTCATCCCACATTCAAAATGATACATAACAGAGATTAATTTTTCAATATTATAGCATAATAAATAAACTAATAATGGATCATGATATTTTTTAAAAGAAAATTTTACTTATTGTTTAAATGATTTTTATAACAAGTAATTCCTACGGTTTCTAATCAATGATAGAAAACCCAAAACAATTAAGATATGTGAAGATAATGACCCATGAAATATGAATAAACCATCATACAAAGAAATAATAATTTAATATCCAAAACCCCAGTATAATAATAACAAACCACATTTAAACTAAATAATTACATTAATAACTAAACTTTTAAAATATTAAATGAAATTTTGAACAAATTAGAAATCCAAAAAATAAAAAAAATAGAATCATATATTTTTCCAAACTAAACTTATATTTTAACTCAAAAATATATATAAATTCACATATAATGGCACATAAAAAAAATTATACCCTAATAATATGTTCAAAAAATATATAATAATCTTTTCCCAAAATAAATTAAACCATTATCTAAACCTCAATCGTATATTTTTCTAACTACCTAAAAAATATCTTAAAATTTAATTAATCATCTCAATATAATACCATAGAAGGGGTATCTATGACTTTGAAAACATGATCAATTTTAAACATATCAAATTATAACTATATCCATAACACTAAAGCTATCATCTTTTGATAACATAATAATAAATAATATTATTTAAACCTGACTCTGATACCAACTAAGATGCCCCAAAATTGTATACTTGAATCATGTCATAAAAAAATTATATATTTCCTTTGACACAATTTAAAGTAACCCAAACCTAACCATCCATAATTATAATATAAATAACCAATATTTAATTACTTACACGACCAATACCTTTTAGGATTAGTTTCTTAGAAAATTAAGGAATTTAATTAACTAACAAAACATGTATCTTTCTCATACAAATAACTTTCTTCTGTTATACAAAGAGATTTTTATTTCATAATAGCTCTTTAACATCTCCCGCTAAATTCCCTACACAATATAATCATCTATGATATTCATACATGATACTCCTATTAAGAACTTATAGATATAAAAACAAAATAAGGGTGAGATCACAAACCTGGTATGGGTAAATGTAACCAGTAACAATCAAAGATCCTACGTGAATATAAGAAACTCATGTGGGCATCAGAACATAATTAATGAAAATAACATAAGGAAATCATACTCAATGAAATAGGGTTTATAAATCATGATACGTATAATAAATGTTTTTATATGAAATGAGAAAAAGGAGTGTGATAACATGATTCAATAACCATGAAACATGAAAACATAACACATACATATTTTGACTTTTTATTTCAAGAATTTGGTAGAAGCATCTCATACCCAAGCATAAAAGCAAAAGAATAATCTTAGATGGTAAATGTGAAATCATATTTATATCAATCTTACAATAATAAAAATCACTTTTAAAATTTAATATCAACAAAAATTAATTTCAAGAAAATTTATTTAGAGAATAAAGAATTAGCCAATGAATTGAAGGTAAATATTAGACCCAACCATCATTATATATATTTTTCATAAACTATAACATGAATAAAATAAATAGGACCTTTCATTTTACCACATAACTAATTAAAATAAACTTTTAAACCCATAAACACAAACTATTAATTTAATTCATAAAATTGAGATAATTTAAATAAATATTTTAAATAATTCTATATTAAGTGGAAAATGAAAGCTAAACCTAGAATATTATAAGATCTTTAGAAAATTGGTGTGTAAAATAAGAATAAAAAAAACTTATTCTTATAATAATTTAAGATGAATAATTTATAGAATAGTGGGAATTGAATTTAATTTAGAAAATAATGAAGAATATAAAAGGAATATTTATAACAAAGGGTGTAAAAGATGGAAAAAATGGGATCAAATGATAAACATTAAAAAACATTATGTTCTCACCATTATAAAGAAATAAAATAATTACCCCTATGAAAAAAAAATTAAAGGATCATTATCAAAACATTTTAAATAATTTTACGTTGAGAAATCATTGTAGATAGGAACATTCTTGAAAGAATGTGTACAAAAAAATGTGCTTAAGGGAAATCAAAAAATAATTTAAAAATAAGGTTTAAAAAATCCCTCCGGCCTTTTAAAATAAAAGCCATCTTGAAAGAAATTACGTATGAAGAATTTTCAAATACCAAGAGAATAAATAGATTAACAAAATAAAATTTAAAAGTGTAAATATATACATTGAATAAATTAGAAATTCAAAATAATATTAAATTTTTTTCAATGAAGTGATATTGTGATGAAAAATCCTTACGGCTTTGGTAACATTTTAATCAAAACACCTTGAAAGAGATAACATGATAGGGAATATTAAATGAAATTAATGGGGATAGAATCATGATATTATATATTATATAGGTTTTACATATTCTATAAAATGTTAAATAGGTTCCTATTTTGATATATGTCTTGAGGAAAGAAAATTTAGATAAAAAACATTTAAGAAATATATACCATCTAAATTAAAATCCATTGAATGAGAGAAAATTATTTATCACAATAATTAAGATAAAAATGAAAATTTTAATACTATATATTCATGAGGTGGTTAATTAAAATAACAACATATAAAATAAAACATGGTCCGCAAAATGAAACTTATTTCAAGGAATGGAAATTGTGACCAAGAACCCTTACCTCAGATTTCCACTTGGTGGGATGTGCTCTAAAATCCTTCAATAATCAAATTATTTTTATTATTCATATGAATAATAATCTTATTCATAGTTATTTTAATTTATACCATCCATTTATAATTCTTTATTACCCAAATATTAATTATTTTTTGTTAAAACCAACATTCAGGTGTTAGTCATCAAATTTCTCTAACATATTGCAGTTTGGAAGTTCATATCCTTGAGACTTATTCTTGGGTTTATCACCTCTATATTTTTTATGATAGGGAAATAAATATTTTTAATATAGTTATGGAGAATCATATTCAATTCATGGAAACTATGTTTACAATTCTAATTAAATACTTATAAATTACCCTTTTCAGTAATTATTGAATTAAAAAAACTATTGAATTTATTTGTAAACATATTTTTCAATATTAACACTAAATAATTATTAAAAAAATTAAATTCATCATTATTATATATTTTTATTTGTATTTATTGTTTCTTAAATAGTCAAGGTATAGACAATATGACATCATTTGTATATGTTGTAAAACTAACCCAAACAAGTATACATTATAATGGTTGAATAAGTAAGAAAATGTTCTTATACAGTGATAATATCACTTATCAATAAGCATAATTATTTTCAAAAACATGTTATTAATGTGATAAACTATATTAAGGAATATTTATATGATGAAAATAAATAAAATATAATGTAAAGAATATAATACTTACAAAGTGTTTTAGTATGCTTATGTTATGTAGTTAATTTTTA
Source organism: Viscum album (assembly GCA_963277665.1). Taxonomy (NCBI): domain Eukaryota; kingdom Viridiplantae; phylum Streptophyta; class Magnoliopsida; order Santalales; family Viscaceae; genus Viscum; species Viscum album. Next base: position 326,084,396 of record OY728163.1, read on the forward strand.
AGACGACCATTTGTTATTAATTTTATTAATATTATGGAAACAATTTATTTATAAATGATTAATAATATTATAAATATCATATTTATTAATTAAATACATTTTTACAACTACTGATGATAGGTGGTGATGAAAAATGAAATATGTTGTGCTTAGAGACGATAGTCTGCACATAATGTCGTAGATATTTTACTTTTATAACGGATGGGAGGAAATTTGTTAATGTTTTTATATAAAAATAGTAAAATTTCAGTGGTACATATTTCATTATAATATTAAGGTTATAGTATATTTGGAAGAGGTAGAAGAAGAAAGAAACATGAAATAACTCGGTTAAGACAATTACCTTTCCCTTTGATATCTACCTTTTGGTTGAGCTTAATGATATTGGAAGAGATGTTTATGATCACAAAATGGGATTGGGGGTGTTAAAACTAAAGTATATTGGGGATTTTGGATGAAATTTTAAAGACCAAATTAACTCATATTAGTCTTTGGAATGGTTATATTGAGTCCCTTTTTTTGGAAAAAAAATCAGTTTTCACAAATATTAATATTTTAATGGTCAAGAATAAAATTTTTAAAATAAAAATGGATCATAAATAGAATAGGTATGAAACTTTAGACCATTATATATCCCCTTGACTTGTGATAATATTTTTATGAATTTTAATTATGTTTTAAATTATTTTTTACTTTAAATTGCCTTTAATGTCATTTCTAGGCTTCTTTTTATAATTTGACTTCAAATATATCTAGATAAACATGGATATAGAATTTTAACATTAAAATTACTTATTAAATATAATTTTTATACCTAAAAGTTATGAAATGATCCAATTAATCTAAATATTAACACTTTCATATAATTCAAATCATTTACATTGACTTTTTACAACTTGTACAAGCATTGTATCAACACCACATAAGTGTTTCAGATAATTAAACAATAATTTAAAATTAAAATAAATGACTAAGATAAATATAATTTATTAATAATTAAAATTATCATTTAAAAACATTAATTTTTTTATTATTAACCTTTTCATAAAAATATTTTTAAGATAATATATGATAGGGGTGATGTTTTGTAAATATTAATTTTTAATTATAAATGAAATGTCATATTCAAAGAATATGGATTGAAACATAATACTGATTGACAATGGATATGGTATATATATATATATATATATATATACTCAATAAATTCATTTTAAATTGGGTTTTGTACTATTTTGTGACCTTATCCATTAATATAAACATCTATCCATATTTAACCCTTACAATGGTGAATAACTTTTAATATGGTAACTCATTTTTATGAAAAAAAATGAAATGGGAATTATTTCATAATTTGAAAATGTTAAATCCAAATTTTAAATACGTATTTTATGATTCAATTTCTAGAGGTAGTAAAAATTAATTTTATCTAAAGTACTCTTAAAATAATACAAATGGTTTTAAGAAAAAAGGCCTTTTAAAACTAAACAAAATTTACCCCAAAATTATGTATTTTATTAATTTATATAACATTTATTGTTTTATTATAAAATAATGAATATTTGTGTGAATTTATAAGTATTCCAAAACCAAATTTATTATTTTTAATATATAAATATACAAAAGGACCAAAATAGTTTTGTATTAGAATAAAATATCTCTTAATTTCCAAAATAAAAAACATAGGATTATAAATTCCACATATTATTTTGAAATTAATTATTTTTATCCTTAATATATTTTTTAAAAAATAATGTTTATATATTTTTAATTCTTTCATAAATTATAATGATGTCGTAAAAGTTAATGTTTTTTTGAAACTATATTTTTCACCATTCACCAAAAAATAAATGTTTTTAGACAAATCCAAAAAAAATAAACCTGAGCTAATTTTTTGATGCTAAATCCAAAAATTAATTTCATTTTATTAAATTAAAATTATGAAATTTATAATTTTAACTTTTATATAAACCCCCATTATACAAGTAAAATTATTTATTTAAAATAAAATCTATTTTTTTCAAATAAAAAACCATATCACAGTTTCATACCATGAAAAAGTTATATATCATAATAATACAATTATTAATCTATATAATTTAAATGATTATCCAAGTATAAAATATTTAATAAATAAATTTGTTTAATGGTTCAAAATACAAAATTAACTTAAGGAAATTTACTTACTCTTCAAATAAAACATCCCCTATGAGATGAGGTAAAGATAAAAATATTAATTTTATTTTGAGTATCTAATTAATTACATAATATATACAATGACATTATATAAATATATATTAGTGTCTAAATATTATAAATATTCATAATCATGATTATTAATAAGTCATAAAAATTATATCTTATTAAAAATACTTGGTTTGTCACAATAGATAGATAAACACATATCATTTAATTATTATAAGTTGGAGAGCACATCCCATGACCCTCATAAAAATATATAATCACATCACATGTACATTATCTAGGTATGGCTATATATTTCCTCATACTTTCTCAATCAATGGGACATAAGTCATACTCATCATATGTATTGAAAAAAAAACATCTTGGTAAATCATAAATAAATAAAATGATCAAACAATACCCAACCAAATATTACTCCCATGAATGATGATGATATTGAATTTTTATTCAATACATGTGATTTTTTAAAATCAATATGTGTGTGTAGGTTAAAATCAATATGTTTGATGAATTTTAAATCACTTAAAATGATTGATAACAAGTAAACACTTGTATATTAAATCATATTTAAGAGTTAGAATAAGATTTATAAATTACAGAGTTACTTGGAATTTTCTAGATCATGATTTTCTGAGAGGAATATCACTATATAAATTTTTGGATAAACAATAATTTATAAGGAATGGAAACATAGAGTATGAGGATAATATGGTCATTTTGGAGTTCATGGTGAAAGAATGAGGTGTTATCTAGAATGTATCGTCTATATATGACAATATTATATGGTGTTTAAAAGATATAAAATGACAAGGTGTGTGTTTTGATAGAGTAGTGAAATGGTCTATGGAATAAGGTATAAATAATTATAGAAATCATGAGGCTAATGGTTGAGGTTAAATGGGGAGTTAGTGCTCTTTAAACCAAAGGGAATGTAATTTTTTGTGAATTTCACAATACTAAATAGGTAATCGAAAAAAAGAAAAATTATTGAATCCATTTTGGTGCCCAATGTTAGAGACTAAAATGGGAAACTATAAAGATACCACACTAAAGGCCAAGTCATTTCGGTTATCAATATTTCTGGAGATAAATTGAAATGGGGATCTAATCATAGTGAAAGGAACTAAAAATGGTTTTTTCATATAGAACCAATATGTAATGGTAAGGGAGACATTGCATTATATTTGCTTGAGAGGTATTTTTTCCTAAACATTGAAATGAATATAAATCAAGAGAGACATAGAGAAGAAATTAAATAGAGTTTGGATAAGGATGTTAAAAATGATTCCATAATAGACATTTACAAATATATTATGTTGTAGTGAAACTAAAATGGAAATTTTTAATCCCATATATGTTATGGTGAGTTAAATTTATATAAAAATGAAAATTTCATTTTTTAAAAACATTTTGTTGAAGTGGTTCACATTTCTTGAACATGAAGTGACTTAGATGGGCATGTTTGGTCATATAAAACATTTGTAATTCCTAGAGTAATCTCAGATATTTAATAAATTAATTGGGATCCCAAATGTCGATCTAAAGTCTTAGCTTTTTGACATGGTATACATAGAAACCAAGTAGTAATTATTTATATAATACATAGGGAAATTGTGAGAATAAAAACTAAGATAGGTATTCATAAGATGATTAATTGGATACATAGGAAGAAGACTAGATCAAACTAGTTCATTATAGGTTTCTTATTTCCTTGGTGATTATTCATAAAGAATATCTTTCATTTTTATATCATTATAATTATTTAATTCTCAAAAAAAGGGTTAGTTATTTTAATGTTTCTGGTTCAAGGCCATTCCCATGACCTTGGTTTATTTTATATTAAACAATCAATCTCGTATGTGTTCTAAAAGTACCACCACACACCATGTATATAGTCACCCTCAATAGTGAGGAACCTTGTTAAAAATATATTGTGTTCATCATTGAATTTTTTTAATGAATATGATTGATGGATTATTTTATAAACGATATGAAAGAGACAATGTATGATGAAGTAAAGATGATGTTAACACTAATTCACCCTCTCTCTATATAGAGAGTTCATTCTAGTGATCTTAACACCATACCTTGATTTTCTCAACCATAAGGATATCGTAATAAAGGTGTCACAGAATAAAGGATCTCATGATAGGTATCTTTATAACCTCACATATGGGTATTTAATATGAAACATATGCTCCTAGAATACCAAAACAATAGTGTATGACTCTCTATATGGTATACTTGGAATTTTATCTCACATACAAAAGTATTTTTGTGTCACAAAATAATATTCCATATCTATTTACTAAATACTACCCATGAAAATATTAACATTTCACCATAGCCTATAACTCTCCCTAACAAACATCAATTAGGTATAACCAAAAGATATACTTTGGGATATTAATTATCATTATATTTCATGAAATATATGCATAAAACATAAAATAATGATGTCTAGATTGCCTTATTTATAAAATAATACATTTTATATTCTTAAAATACCATTAGAATACTAAAACCCCATTCAAAATAACTTTCTTAATCATATCACATATGATAGACCCTCAGACAGGACTTATGTTTTTAGATATTTAGGGATTTATTAAACTTATTACAAATTTATGTAATTCCTATCAAATATCTTGATACTTTCTCATAAATCCTTTTACCAAATTCCATTAGTGAGTAATATCTATGAAAAATCTTTTTTTGAATATGTGTGAGATTGAAGAATCATAATCATAATGTTCAACTCATTAAATAAAGTATTAAAGCTCCTTTACTTAAAAACATAAAATTTTATAATGATATTTACTTAGGTTTTTTTATATTAGGGATATTTCTTTGTTCCACATTTCATCATCAAATATTCCCTCTTAAAATCATCTTTTGTTATCATTTTGGTAAAAAATGTGAATCTTAACATTAATATCTTTACCAACACAACTTAAATTATTGTATTTCCAAAATTTAATTTCGCATTGGTTAAAAATTTTAAAATTTCTTATTTTCAAATAAAATTATCATATAAAAGTCCAAAAAACTCCTACTTACCTCTTAAAAACTATATTATCTCATTAATATTGTGTTAGGACACCCAAACACCAATATGTTAATAAAAATACCTCTTTAATATAGTGAGGATATTTAACAAGTAAACTATTAACTAGAATGTATTAAAATATTCCACCATAGGGTGGTTAGAAATGTTTCATTCATATTCTAACAATTTTCATGGATAAATTATTTTATCATGGATGAATCATTTTTTATCCTTAACAAAAAAATTACAATAAAACCTCTTATCATATAAGAGGAATATAAGATAAAAGTACATGATCTTTATTTTGATCAAACAGGTCATTAAATCAATCCAAATCCTTGATTTATATACCATTTTCTCCACTATTTTACTAAATTCTTTAATCTATAACCATCAACTATTCGTCAGTTTTGAACTCTTAAGCATATTTACAACATTTTAAATGAATATTTGTTGTTATATGCCATTAAAAATGAAACAATTGAATTATATAACAACAATTAATGATACAGGAATACATGGGGTTTCTTATATACTTTTCTGTATTTTTTAAAATTCCTCCTCTAATGCTCATATTTCCTACATAGAATTTATTTCCCTTCTTTAGAAGCCCCTTTATTTGATTAAGAAGGTGCGGAGGACTCTCTAAGACCTATTTTATACTCCCTATAGGAAAACATTATACCCTTTACTTTCTATACTATAACATCCTTTGTTTTTTCATATTCCTTATACCCATTTTTTGTCATAATTTATAAGCATTTTATGTGACAAATTAATAATTTTCAATTTTATTTTTACACAGACACATAAAATAGGGTCTATGGTAGGGTTAATGACTTATACCAATATATAGGAAGGTTTTGGGAGTTGTGTAAAGGTAACTATGAATTTTCATGGATTACATAAGAGTAAACTAGCATATACATAAGGTTAACCCCTTGTTTTCAAAGGATACATAAGGGTAAACCCTCACTAGGTAAGGGTACATTAGAGATGTGTAAAAGTAATTCCAAATTTTTAAAGGATTCATAAGGGTAATCCAGAACTATGGAATGGTATGTCTAACTACATAAACAACATAAGGGTAAAACTCCTTACCCTCACACAGCAGCTGGGATACATATTTGTGTAAAACCATATAACCCTTACATATCACCCATTTGGTGTAAGGGTAGTTTATAACCCTGTTTTAATTTTCCTCTTCCTAACTCAAACCTGAAACTCGTTTTGATGATTTTAAAATCCTCAAATCATGGGAAATCAATTCCTTTTAATTTTTTTAGATTGTAACTCCTAATTTAAAAGATTTTAAATTCTTCATATTCAATAATCAAGTGAAAGGAAAATTAAATGGTGATTTTAATTTAGGGTATCAATATTGGAAACCAGAATGCCATTTTACCTTTTTAAAAATACCAAAAAATTTAATAAGTTTTATTTTTGATATCTTCTTGAGTATGGGAAGTTTCAAAATTCATATTTACAATATATTTGAATTAATCTTTATGTTTCTATTTGAGTTTCCTGGCATGGTAGAATACTATATCCCTCTCCTCTATTTCTATGGTATAGTATTTTTTAAGAGATATTATCCTAGTAAAAATCTATTTTTATTATGTTTATGCTTATTGATAATATTATTAGATTCATCTATAAATGTTAATAACTTATAATTATGTAATGTCAATAAATAATTATCATGTTTATCTCAGAATTATTTTGGAGACAAAAAATATTATCACATGTGGAGTTTTATTTGTTGGGATATGTGATAATTGGAATCAGTTTTATGAATCCTTGGTGATCCATTTGAACTAATTAACACACGGATGTGATCTTTGTGACTACCTTCTTGGTAACCTTTATTTTTTACATTTATGATTTTGAGGTATGAAGTTCCTTACCATATGGCGCCTTGTATATGATGTTTCAATGGTTTCATCATTGATGCTCAAGACGCACAATTGATATACATTGCCTGAAGATTTGTGACCGTCCTGTGAAACCTATCCTTAAAATTTATTCTTATGATTTTTCTATAGTCTTTTTAACCCATTAATGGTTATGTTTGAAAGTAGATGTGTTTGCGTATCCTCTTTAGGACTGTTCATGATATTCCTTATTGTTCCTTGTTATGATATCTATTTATTATGGTATTTAATATCCTACAGAACGATGGTTAAAGTATCATGATGAATGGGTAGCTCAATATTAGTTAGACGAACCCTTAGAGGGAGTGTGATGATGTAAAAAAGGTTGTAGACTATGGATCATTTTATGGTATGAATCAGATCACAGACATGTTAGCTAACGTGGGAGTAGGTCATGCAAGGGAGTGAAGTATAATCCAACTACAAGATTATATGGGATATTTCCATGAATGTGCCTGGGGTAATTCACATCTAAATATATAAAACATGTTAGGTGTGACTTACCTTCATCTGAGGATTACGATCACCATCTGGGTGGGGATTACAGTTTTACTTTTAATGACCACAATCAAGGTGGGGAGTGCGGTGTTTCTTAAAGGTGGAACTCCGAGAGAGGATTGAAAGGTGTGGGGTTTCAACTAACATTAGGATTTTTGGAATGTCTTGTGGAATATGGTAATAGATATTTACATCATTACTGGCATCATGCCAAATCAGGTGTTCCCGGTGTTTGTGGCATCTCGGTTAGTGCATGATGACTCGAAACATGTGTGGACATATCTTTACTTGTGAATTTATTTATTATTATTTCATACACTCTTATTAACATGAAATCATGTTAAAGAAACATTATTGGTTTCCTTTTTTTATATACTCACACCCAGCATGGGAATCTTGATGCACATATAGACTTCCTGATCAGGGATATGGGACCAGGAAAAGCCATAGTGACATGTATCTTAGAGATGAAGCATGGTGCTAATAGGTGATATAGGTACAGAATCTAGAGTGATTTCATATTTTTTATTTTACATACCTATTTTCATGACCCTACCAAATGGGTCATGAGCCAAAACTATCCCAATACCACCTTCAATAGGCTAGGTTCTTGAGACCAGTGTCGAGTAGGCATATCACACACATGGGAGACCTTATCCTAATGTACCTATACACATGAAAACATCTCCAAACCAAAAAAATGTTAAAATTTAAAACAATACATAAACATTCGTGAAAATATCTAAAATCCCACCATCACAGTATGATAACAAGTTACTAGAAAGAAAGGGATAAATACAAGATCCCCTAAACAAATTGACTACAAGTACAACCAATAAAATAAGAAGTGGATGCAATCAGTGAAACTACCAGAACACAACTCAATTTGTTTGGATAGCTAAGATCCACCTCATCCTAGTCCCTCTATAACTCCATCAAAAGTCCGTACATCTATATAAGACATGGCACATGTGGGAAAATATTATGCAGGGGTGAGTATAAAAATACCTAGTCAGATACCCCAAAATCACTAAGCATATAACATCAAAAATAATAGTTCCCTCATCACAGGGATATTTCAAAAAATATATAAAATGATCCTCAAGATATACTAATAGTAGACACATAGTCTCAAGTAAGATCACAACCATGAAGCTAGCCTCATATTTTTTCTTAAAGTTTCCATATAACACTCACCCAGAAGAACACTTTCTACATGTAAAATATCATTGATAGGATCCATCCAAGATGTTGTTATTTTAAGGTATATCTATAATAAGTACACACTGGAAGTCTTAACAAACTGATACACAGATGGAGATCACACCCAAGGTAATGAGGTATACCAATAACCCAATTTGGATTAACCTACTAAGTAAAGAATTGATGCCTATGTAGTATTGGTCACAATAGTACCATGAACCCCACCTAGGGAAATGATGCTTATGATAGAGTATCTCACACTCAGCCTCATGGAAGGACTCCAACAAATTCTATCTGAGACTAAAGTTCATTATAGGGGTTCACCATCATATTCATAGGATGCACCTCTATTCTAAACCCAGATGGAATGGGTCAACGTAAAATACACTAATGAACCTTTTCCAAGCATAAGATAACAATGTCTCCAAAACTACTTGGAGAGGGTACACAGCATGTACTAAGAGTACATAGTGTGTCCCTTCAGTACTAGGTTTTACCCTTTTAACATAGCTCGTTCCCATGTCTATGTTTGAGTATATGGAATGTGGCCATCCACATGGCATGTGAAGACACACGGTCTCATGGGGGTTTATCACTTGTACATAATGAGCTTCCTTACAAGGTGTATATGACACATGGAATGTCCTACAAATCATGTAATTCCACCCATATTTCAAGTCATATACTCTATATACATGATAAGATAGTTGGAAATGGTCATAAAGAGTGTTACTGGAGTCACATGGTGGGTGATACTTATAATTGTGGAAAAACTGTCGTGCCACATAAAAAGGAACTACACTACATGAGTTCATAAGACTACACATTAGGTAGTTAGGTTTTTCATAGAACTCACAGTGTTATTAATGTGTATTACTCTATTCCTTAAGTCCCTCTGATTCCACTGTGAAATTTTTTGTTCATCGTAGATCTAAGGTTGACTGAACATCCTTTTCCATCATTGTACTAATTCTTTCCATATCCAATTCTCATGAACCACCAATAAATAACCACATTTTTTCTATACACCAAAACAACAGTTGTAGTCTCCTAATACATCTTTGTAGCTCAATATAATCACCAACATAAACCAAGATCTATGGTATCAATATTTTTCACCAAAAAATGTGTGTGTAATGATTTATTATCAGTTATTCATCAAACCATTATCCAAATGAATTACATGTGATAAAAAAATAATGGGGAAATAAATTCACCAAAAAAATGTGAGGAAGTGACCTGAGTCAATCTTTATGTTGGCCTCGATTTATTTCCATTATAATGATGATTGGATATATATATCCTAATCAGCAACAGAATATCCCAATCCTAGATAATCTAACTTCTACATGAAAAATTATTGATTTGAGAATCAATTTGTTAGCTAATTGATTCAGTTCATTATAGGAATATTTAAATAAGTATAAATAAAAAAACCTCCTACCTTGATATGGATTGAGAGATGATGAAGAGAGAATCCACATCATAGTCATTAGAGAGATCCTCAAATCCTATTGCACAGTGATTGATGATCCATGATCTGATCGGTCGTCATATCTCAAGATCTCCTCCAAAGCTCTCTCTCAATTTATAGGGTTATATGATTTACCATCCAAATTGGATAGATAAGTGCAAATAAAGTAAATTATTATTTGAGGGTTTCAATTAAAATAATTAAATAAATATAATTGAATTCATTTAATTATTCTCCCATGAACGTGAACAAGCCCATAACCTCACATACACATATACTGTTTAGTTCCTAGGATAAAACCCATGCTATAAACTAATGTATAGCCTCATATTTGTGAATTGAGTCTTTGTTCAAGTGTTATTCCACTTTTTCAGGAAACAATTACATGCATGATATTTAATATATTTTAAAAATCAATTTCGACTAGACTGGGCCTTGGAATCTCATATTGTCTCAACTCCTATCTCCAAAAATAATCCATATAATATTCTAATGTAATACATGAAAAATTTAGAGATGTTACATTCTCCCCATATTGGGGATTTACATCCCGTGAAGCTAAACAAAATACTACAAAAAAGATATGTGGGTTTTGAGCATGCATATGTGTCTCCCTCTCCTAGGTGCTCTCTTATAGATTCAGGTGCTACCTCTATATGTGCACAAAATGAATCAGTCAACCATGGATGATACTCTCTAACTGATACTCAATATCTACCTTGTAATCTATAAAAGTAGCTCCACCCTCGATGTCCGACTCTCCCTAATCGATAACATGTGGGGGTCGTGCACATAACTTCTCATTTGTGGAAAGTGGAAGACATTGTGTACTCAATCTTACTGTGGCTAAAGTGCTAAGCGGTAACCCACCTTTCCAAATCCATGTAGCATCTAGAAATGGCCAATGAATCTCAAAGATAGCTTACAACCATGGCCAAATCTTCATAACCCAAATCAAGGTGAGAGCCTCAGGAATACATGTTCTCCCTCATAAATCTCCAAAGGCATCCATCATCGGTCAGAATAAAACTTATGATATCTATATGTGTTTCTCATCCACTCATGTGTGATCTAAACCTTCTCAGTAGTGGTGTACACAAACTTTGAGCCCATAATTGATGACTCTATTGAGTCAGTCCAATATAGTGGTGTCTTGTAGGGTCTCCTGTACAAGGCCTAGAATGATTTCATACCAATGGGGTAATGGTAGCTTTTATTTGTAGAAAACTCCAGTAAGGTTAGGTGATCCTACCAACTATAGACAAAGTTTGACATGAAATCCCACAACATTTCCTCCAAGGCCTGAATTTTGTTTCTCTGTATAGTCATCATTCTGGGGATAAAAATCCATGCTAAAAAAATCAGTTCTAAAGTCTTCTAGCAATCCTATCCATAATCGTGATGTGAATAGAGCCTCATGGTATGAAATGATTATAAAGGGAACTCCAAGGATCTGGACTATATACTTCATTTAGAGGTATCTCAATCCCACGACATAACTATAATCTCGAATATCTAGGATGTGGGCTAACATTTTGAGTCGGTCTATGATCACGTAGATAGCATTGTTTCCACTATAATTCTATGGTATCCCCACCACACAATCCATTGAAATCTCATACCACTTCAACTCTAGAACCTAAAGAGTTTTATCCAAACTCATTTGAACTTGGTGCTCAGCCTTCACTTGTTGATAAGTAAGGCATCGAGAGAAAAACTCTTCACCACATCTCTTCACCCTGAAACACTAAAACTTTCACAAAATCTTGAGGTATATCTTTACCACATCTTTATGTAATACTAAGGGTGAAGTTTGAAGCTCCCTCATCACCTCCTCCCTCAATGAAACTTTGTCCATCATCCTTCCTCTAAAATAACAACATGATCCACACCTTTAGAAAATACATCAAGAGTATGTCCAATGGATATCTAAGTATATAGGGTCTCATAGTTGGTATCCCCAAGATTTTAATCCCAAATTCACTGTAAAAAAAGAGGGGTAACTAGATTTTATTAGTTATAATGTATTCTATCACCATCTACAAAGGATAACTATAATGTAAACAACTAATTTGATGCCTTACTTAGTAACTATAAATAAGATATCCTATTGATATCATCAGCTACCACATTCCCCTTTATAAGAGTATAGAAAATTTCATAGTCATAATCTTGATGTAACTCTATCCATAACATATGTCTCAAGTTAAGATCCTTATGATAGAAGATATAATTGTGACTCTTATCTTTATAATAGATGATAAATCACTCACCCATATGGTAGTGTCATTACATATTTAATAGAAATACTACTGATACAATCTCATGATCATGTTTCATGTTGTTATGATCATGTATACTCAACTTATGTGACCCAAGGGTAATCATTTCAAGCCTCTATGATGGAACTCATCCAATACCAGACTCTGATGCATTGAAAAACAAAACATACCTTACACCCTCCTCTAGAAATATCACATTGGGAGAACTCATAAATTACTACTTGAACTCGTGTAAATCATGTCGGTACCTCACTATTCATATGAAAGGATTCCCCTTTTGGTTAAAGATATCAAGGGAGATTATATCCTGGAGAAATAGGGTATAAATCACTAATAGTTTCCTTCCAACCTAAGGGAACTCCACCCCAATGTCATGCTCCTATGTGGATCCCAATCAAACATGGCATTAATTGATTTTGAGTCCACTACTAAACCATATACTTAGAAAACATGTCCCAGGATGTGGACCTCCTGAATCCAAAATTATAACTTCAAGAATTTCCCAAAACGTTAGTGCCCTCACAGTACATCCAGGACTATCCTCTATTATCTCATGTGCTCCTCCTCATATGACATGCACACTTGGATATCGTTAGTGATGACTACCACGAACAAATCTATTAAATACAGAAAGATATGGTTCAGGAGTCTCATAAAAAATTTTATTGAGTTCTTCACACATAATGGAATAACCCAATACTCATATTTAACATAAAAAATCAAAAATCCATCATCATTATATCCTTATCCCATACTCATAGCTTGTGATATTCTAATCCAAGTTCAATATCTAAGAACCAGTGTGCCACTCCCAACTGATTGAAGAGGTCATCAATCTGTAATAGTGGATACTTTTTCATTATGGTCACTTAGTTTTGGATATGATAATCCATAAAAAACTATAGATCCTACCTAACTTTTAGGTGAACAATATTGGGGATATATAGGGTGAAATATTGGGTTTGAAAAAGATCTACCTCTACTAGTCCTCCGACTACACCCTCAGCTTGCAATGTTCTTTGGGATCCATCAGATATGTTGGTTCAAATATCAATTCCATCAATAGGTGTATGTGAACACATAATTCTATCTCTAATATGGGTTGTAATCCTAGAATTTCCTCAAAAAAGACATCCTCATACTGTTCCACCACTACAAGAAATAACAAACTCATAGCATCCATTGCACCATGGGTCATGTTATCCAAATGGTGTGTAATCGGTTTCACCCTCCTACAAATGAGTATGTCCTCCTATTCACTGAATTCCTTCTCACCAATAAATTAACACCTCATCCCATCACTATAGATCAACTGTATACTTTTTTAGAAACAGTTTATCCGGGAATGAACTATCGATAAATATTCCATATTTAAGATGATTTTATAAGGTACCATCACTACTATAAAGAGATCCCAAAAGAAACTCTCACCTCTAAGATTCGGGTCACAACATTTGTATACTTGTGTGATCACTCTATCGCCTCTAGTATGAATCTTCAAGTGATAGGGTTGAGCCAAGGGATTGACCAGAATCACTAAGTATCTCACTAGATAAGTGGAAATAAATGAGTGGCTCACACCCATGTCTATCAATACTGAATCTAAAGTAGAGAGGACACAGATCATACCCTGTATCATCCCTAAATCATCTGGATCATAATCCTCAATGTCCTACAACTTATGTCACCCACATCCCCCATCTGCCTAAGCTTGGTGCAGACCACCTAGGGGCAGTGGTGGTAACAAGTTATAACGTCTTCCACCTCTAGGTTATCTACCACATCCTCTACCATTTTCTCCACATCGAGGACTTGACGACTCCTTATACTACCTTTAGCTAGGTGGCCCATCCAATTTCAATCTATTAGAATAACATCATGTCGGGAAATCTAGTGAAAGATGTCACTGACCTTCACAAGGGTAGAACTGCCACTCCCAAGGATGAAAAGATCTATCATGTGATCCATGAACTACAGAAAATCAATTCTAGTACCATCTCTTAAAATATCTCACATGTCCAAGTCCTTGTATCTACCATCAAACACTCGTCACTGAAGTCTCTCCTCTTATGTGACCACATCCGACACCATTTGTTCATGTCTACTCAGCCCGAAAACTATTGACCAACAAAGCACTCTCCACACCCAAGCATAGGTAGGAATGTATAGAGGTATCATGATCTCTCATATGTCTATTTTTAGACCTCACTCAAAGGCCTAATCCTAAAAAAACTGATCATATCCCATGTCCATGATGTACCAATAGAGGATGGTGAACGTCGATGAATACTCAACAACAGTTATACCACCCTTCTAAAGTTTTAGAATCTCATGAATACCCACAATACTCAACATAGATGGAGAAAAATTCTCTTTGAAAAGGTGATCGAACTCTGTCTATGAAAGATTCACCTCTTCATACAATTAGGTCATTAAGACCTACCATTTTCCTAGAGAGACATGTAGAAGGCTCACTGCTAGGACCACCATCTGAGCTACTGGTGTCTAGACAAGATGAAGGACTCACATCCCTACCACAGGACAATTCCCAGCCACCTGGGGGTCCATAATTCTGAATAACCTAATGGGTCTCGATCACTAAAACACATGAATATCACTCATCCTACACACCTCATCTGCTAGTAAAATCGATAGAATATGCTACTCAACAGGGAGTGGAAATACTAGAGCACCACCTAGAGGTAACACCTCATGAACAAGTAAATGTATCAAAGCCTCATCACTAATGGGGCCATCCTCATGGTCATCATTTTGAATCTTAGTTGGAAAAAATCCTTGATGCATCCTAAAATAAACTAGATATACCGTAGTCAATGAGTATATATTAAGAGTTGACTCAAGAAGGACATGGAAACCAAAACACGTTCCTATATGATGCATGTTCCCAAGTTTATTCCCCCTCACCAACCAGTACATATATGTACAGAGTTGACAAAAATAGATTCATTTTATTGGTGAATGGATACGTAGGGCTCCACACCAATACTGGAGTCCCCAACTAGAGAGTTGAACACAAAAAACATAACATGATTTTCATAAAACACAATCCAAACTCACAGACTATATTCATAAGGTAGAACCTACTACATATAATACCATTATGTCATGCCGCAACACAATAGGGCATGATCCGCAAATACCCCAATCCCACCTCCAATAGTCCAGGGGCGGGGGATCAGCCTTGAGTAGGCATATCACACACATGGGAGGGCTTAGCCCAATAGACTTGTACACAAGCACACATATCCAAACCCATACAATACTAAAATGTAAAACAATTGATGAAAATGAATGAATACATCTAAAATCCCTCCATAATAATATGAAAACATGGTACTGGAATGAAAGGGACAAATAAAAGCGCACTAAAAGAAACAGAAAACAAGGTCCACATGTGATGTAATAATGAAGTGCTATCAATAAAACCACTAGAATACAGCTCGTTATTTCTGGATCACTTAGATCTTCCCAATACTGGTCTCTCTAAGACTCTTTTAAAAGGTCATTCATATGCATATGAATAGTCACCTGTCAGAAAATCCCATGTAAGGGTGAGTATACAATACCCAGTAGGACACCCCAAATTCAATAAGCATGTTGAATCAAGAATAATAGTCATCCCATCACTGGGATATGTAAACAACATATATAACAAGATCATCCAACACTACTACAAACACGACCTTTATCAGCGCTAAAAATGGCCTTTATCAGCGCTAGAAAAGCGCTGATAAAGCCAGCGTAGATAAAGGGGGGGGGGTCCCCTTTATCAGTGCTCCGAAAAGCGCTGATATAGGGCCCCTTTATCAGTGCTAAAAAAAATGCTGATAAAAGTACCCCTTTATCAGCTCTGATAAATGGGTCCTATATCAACGCTTCCTTTATCAGTGCTTTCGTTTTAGCGCTGATAAAGGACCCTTTTATCAGTGCTTTTAAAAAAGTGCTACTAAAAGTTAAAAAAATTTAAAAAAATTTAAAAAAAATTAAAAAAAAATTAAAAAATACTGCCAATCGGGGGGGCTTTTATAGCGCTTGAACCCCCCCCCCCTTATAGCGCTTTTCGGCCCCTATACAACACCCCACGCACCCCACGCACCCCCCTCCACCCTTTAACATCACTTGCTACAATATTCCCCATGCGCGCGCACCCCTGCCTCCACCAGGATTTGAGCTCGAGACCTCCCCCGTGCGCGCCTAAGCCCTTACCACTACTCTATTTTGATTTGCTTTCCATTTCATGATATCTCTATATATATATATTTATATATTTAGTTATATTTATTCGTATAGTAATATATATTTATATTAATATATATATAGTTATATTATAATATATATATATATAGTTATATTATAATATATATAGTAAAATTAATATATATATAGTGGTATTAATATATATCTATATCTATATATATATTTAGTTATATTTATTCGTATAGTAATATATATTTATATTAATATATATATATATAGTTATATTAACATATATATAGTTATATTAACATATATATAGTTATATTAACATATATATAGTTATATTAACATATATATAGTTATATGAATATATATTTATATAGTTATATTAATATATATATAGTGATATTAATATATATATTTATGGTGATATTAATATATATATATATTTAGTAATACTAATATATATATATATGTAGTTATATTAATATATATATAGTTATTAGATTAATATATATATAGTTAGATTAATATATATATATAGTTAGATTAACATATAGGTATATAAATATTCATATATTGGTATTTTAAATAAAATGGATATTAGTTATTATTTAGATAAAGCTAATATATTTTATATGTAAATATGTTTAATTATTTATTTAAAAAATTTAATTTTTAGGTGCAAATATATATAAAATATGTACATATAGTTATGTATTTGATTATAAATAGCAGTTCATTATAAAAAAGGATGAAATTTCAAAGACATAATATCAATATGAATGTAATACCTTGGAATAAATTCAGTCCCCACCAAGAAAATCCAATAATACCCCCTTAAATGAGTTTGAAAATCCACAAAACGTTAAAAAATCTGGGTACCCCGACAAAAAACTCAGTTTTTCTGGCCTTCTGGGTCTCTTTTGGCCTCGAAAAACGATTGAATAGGGTCCCCCCGGGTCACAGCGACGTAGATCTCGGCGCAGGCTTCGATTTGATATGTGGTAGAGCTCAAACGGACACCCGGATCAAAAGTTATGGTCGTTTGAAGTTTGAGTTGCGTTTTCAACATATTTTGGATCTTTTTTTTAATTTTTTTTAATTTTTTTAGTCTTCAAATTGTTATTAAATGAATATTACTCCATAATTATTATCAAATTATTAATTAAAAATATTTTTTTAATTTTTTATGAAGTCATTTTCACTAAATATCTTATATATTAAGTATAATAAGTGTAAATGTACATTTATACTTATCTAAAATATATTTAAAAATTATATATTATATTTAAATAACAATATAACTATATTTATATATTAATATATTAATATATTTTTAATTTTTTTTTTGAAGCCGACCCTTTATCAGCGCTAAAAAAAGCCCTGATAAAGGGGGGGTCCCTTTACCAAGGCCAAAAAAAGCGCTGATAAAGGGGTGCCTTTATCAACGCTTTTTCGTTAGCGTTGATAAAGGGGGCGCTGCAAAAAACTGTTTTTGTGGTAGTGCAAACAAAATAATAGTATATACACATTATCAAGTTAGAACAAAACTATAAATTAATACTAGGATTCCTTATCAAAGGTTCCATGTAGCACTCATCTAGGAGAACACACTCAATGATTCAGATACCACAGATTGTGTCCATCCATGATTTTGTGCTCATTGGGTCTTTCCTTATGAAGTACAAGAGGGAAGTTGGAAGAGAATGATACACAGATGGGGATCACACACAAGTCCATGGGTTCTACCAACAACCCAATATTAATTAACCCATTAAGTAGGGGATCAATACTTTCATTTCATTAGTCTTGATGATACTATGAATTCCACCTAGTAAAATGACACTGATGATAGAGGATATCACTTCATTCCTTATGGATGGATTACAATAACTCTATCTAGGAATGGAGTTCCTCAAACAGGATAACCATACCATGCATAAAACATGACTCCATAATAAACCATCATGGAATGGATCAAGTAAAAATACCCTAACAAAACTTGTATATGATTAAGATGAAAAGGGATCTAAGATTTCATTGAGGGGGTACATGGCATGTACTATGAGTACATGACATGTCCCATCAGCACAGAGTTCTACCCATATAATAGAGTTCTAACCCATTTTATTGTCTGAGTATACAGACTATGGCCCGTGAGATGGTCTCTTGGGTGCATACCACCTATACACCCTGAGCTGTCTGGTATGGTGTGCACGACATGTGGCACGACCCACACGGTGTGTAATTCCAACCAGCTTCCTGGGCGAGTACACCTTGAACAAGCTGAGATGGCTGAAAAGGGTCACAAAACATATCTATCGACTCACATAGAATGTGATACTTATATTTTCACATAAAACCTAGCATCATATAAAAAGTAACTGTATGGTTTTGAGGTTGACCAAACCTCCTTTTCTATAATTGGCTATATTCTGACCATATATATTTCTTAAGAACCACTATGGTTGTCCCTCTTTAGTGTCGCACACACAAACCACTCCCATAGTCTCATAATACAGCATCATTTCTTGATCTCATCACTAATTTGAACCTAGATCTGTTATATCAATCCATTAACAAAGAAACATGTGTGAAATGATTCATTATCGGTTATTCATCGAATCACATTCCAATGAAGTTTCCTAATATGAATGAATAATGGGGTAAGAAATTCATAAAAAATTGAGGAACAAAGCTCGAATAATGTTCTTATTGGCCTTGATTCATTTCCATTAAAATTAAAAATGAATAGATATAGAATAATCAACAGTAAAAATACTATAATCTTGGATAATATTACTCATAACTGCAATATGCTCGATCATTGAATCAATTCATTAGATGATTGATTTTCTTTTGTAATAGGAATAGTCAAATGGGGATAAATCCACATAAAATCCTACCTCAATATGGATTGACCATTGAGGAAGAATTAATTTGTGTAATTATCATTCGTGAGATCCTCAAATCTCATTGCACACTAATCAATGACCCACAATCCAATTCGGCATCACTTGTCAAGATCTCTTCCTACTCTCCCTCTCAATTTGTAGGGTTTTGAATCTAATACAAGAAATTTTCCATAGTAGCATATTTATAAGAGATTCTTAGGTTTGGATTATAATTAAAATAAATAATAAATAATGTTGAAGTCATTTCATTATTCACCCCTAAAGGCACTCAATCTTAACACCTTATGCCCACATAGATTATATCATGCCTATAGTAAAACCCATTATTTGTACTCAAAAAAGGTATAGGATTTCAAATCCAAGCCACCATTGAATAGTTAATCCACTTTTTTCATAAAAACTATGCAAGTGTAAAATTTAATATATTTAATATATTTTAGAAATTAATTTTGGGCTCATATAGCCTCGAAATCCTATGTTGTATTAGAACTAATATCCAAAAATAATCCATAGAAAATTATAAAGTAATACATGTAAAAATAAGAGTTGTTACACCTACCTTTCTCACACGCTCCTTTAACCTTCTACTTTGGGGGTTGTTGGTTTATTATTTTTTATGACTAGTGAAACTTTTTGGATCATTTTTTTAGAATCACTTATTTATTACACATAGTTATTCTATGTTATGATTTATACTTCTTATTATTTATATTAAGGGTAGATTATCCCCATTGAAGGCACTCAATCCCTCGATACTAGTCAGTGACCTCTTTCGTATAGGGAGGCATGAATGACCCCTCATGACGCTCTTGACCTGACCCAGTGATTCGGAAAGATGTTTTATAAAATGGTATAAAAGGAGTTATTCCCTATTTATTTAATCCTGGATATGTTTTGGGGAAAGGTATAAAGGATCTTGGGTATGTGGGACTCTGGCAGTACAGTTTCATGTGTGACTGGATAGAGCATGTGTAAAATATCTCTGAGTTTCCTTTGTTGGGACTGCTAGTACAGTTATAGTTTTATATGTCCATGTAGATCCAAAGTATATTGTTTTTTTATAGTTTTATGGGATTTGGGTGTGTCCATGCATCATGATTACGCACATAGTATAACATTTCATATATATATATATATACACTAGTTGTGTGCTACATAGTTTATTTTTATTTTAATTCCTTGAATATGTTATATATTTTTGATAAGCTAGTATTCTCTGTTGAGTGATATATTTTCTTTCTTACGGTTTTAATATATATTTGAGGAATTAGTTAGTTCAACATGAGAATAGAATTATATATATATATATATATGATTGTAAATAACATGTAGGTAGATAGCACAAATCTTGAGCCTCCGGAAGAACTAGTAGGGTTATAACTTGTCTATGGTTATCTCCTATGATAGGCCTTCTGATAGAAACCCTTTATATGTAACTTATAAATAACTATGTTCTTTTCATAATAATTTATTTATTAGCATAGACTTACTTATTATGTTATCTTCTAAGTTTATCTCACTCGATTCACCTTTGGGGGAAAGGTAGAGCATCTCTAGATATTTCTTAAGTGTTCCTTGGTTTTCACTATCTATGAACACCTTTTTGACTTCATAATAATATACATGACAAGTTTAGATGAGACATTAAAAATGGAATGGTTGACCAGTTATCAAACTCGTATCAACTGTTATCAGTGACATGTGAATTTCACCACCCCTGGAGTAGAGAGGTATATATTGACCGGTTAGTAGGATCGATGAGTAAGTGGGATGGAACCGGACCTAATGAATGTTGTAGATATTAGGATTTTAGTAGATAGAATGTCTCTAGTGATGGTGACAGTAGTAGCCTCTTATTTTCCTCCATTCATGGAATTATATAGGTAGGTCTCCATGGATGTATTTTTAGGTCTCTCTCCCGGTAGGGGGATCGACCATGATATCAAACTCACACATAGTGCCCAACTTATATCAATTATCTCATATCATATGGATCTGAATGATTTGAAATAATTTAATGTACAAATCTATATTTTGGAGGTGAATGGATTTATCAGACCAAGCACATATCCCAGGGACTCTTTATTTTTGTTTTCTAATAAGGTAGATGGTAGACTATTGCTCATTTTGTATTGAATACACTTCAAAAGCATTAGTCATATGCCAAAATATAAAATTTTAATTTTTGGACATAAGATGTGTGGTTCCTTGATCATGTGATTTCTGAGGTAGGGATCTCAATGGACACAGAGAAGGTGGTGGTGGTGAATTATTGGGATCACCCTTAGAATGAATATGATATTAGGAGATTCCATGGTTTATCTAGGTACTAAAGATGGGTTATACAAGACATATCCTATTTTTTATTTCCAATAACTTGGCTCAAAATGAAAGTATTTAAGTTCAAGTTCATAGATCTTTATGAAGGGTCCTTTCTAGAGTTGAAGAGAAGCCTGATGAAATCCACATTTCTAACATTTACAGAGCCATGGATTGGATACATAATTTACTATGATTCCTCAAGTGGTTGTTTTGGATTTCTGCTGATATAGAGTGTCCAGATGGTATTTTTTGGGCTATATTAGCCAAAACCCCATGAGAAGAACTACCCAACACATGAATTGTATTTTTTAGTTGTTGTCTATGCTCTAAAGTGTTTACAACATTATCACATTAGTGACAGGTTATTTGTATACATGAAAAATAAGATCTGATGATATATTTTATCTCGGTAGGATCTAATGGTGAGGAAGAGGCATTAGTTATATTATCTATATACATTTTACTTTATTGTGGCCTATAGTCTAGGAAAAGTTAATGTCTTAATTTATTATTTTAACAAGAAAACACCAAAGATGTGGGATCTTGGAGAGTGTACTTTATAGTAAGAATGATGTATGAAGTGTTTGATGGCTGAGTGTTTATTGGATGTATTAGAGGGTTATAGTGTGCTTACATGTGAACATTTAGTGATTATTCATTCCTTGGTGGACTATGAAATAATAATCCAAGAGTAAGATCCTGAGTGTGTGGTGATGCAGAACTACTTTTTGGGAGTTGATCCCATACCAAGTTGGTCCTTCGATGATGATGAAGGATTTTATATCCATGGGAGGGTTGTACTTATTACTTCTATAAGGGACGAGATTGTGAGAGACTCACATACCTTGTATTGGATATTGAATCCTATGTCAATTAAGATATACTAAATTATCTAATGTTAGGTTTTGAATCCATATACAAAGTAAGATATCTACAGTTTTTTTCGTGATGTCTTACCTACTAGAGGGTAAAAGATGGGCATTAGTATCCTAGTGGTTAACTCTAACCACTTATAGTTCCCATATGGTATGGAAAGATGTAATGATGGATTTTCAATCAAGGTAACTGAGGACCTCAATGAGTCATGATGCATTATGGGTGATATTGTATTGAATGGCTCAGGTTTCCCATTTCATTCTAATTAAAGAGACTCGTTCTATGGAGGAGTTGGGAAAGATAAATGCCTATGAGATTTTACATCTTAATATGGTTCCCTTGAGAATTATATCAGAGAGAGATGTATATTTTACATTGGGATTCTAACAGGGATTACAGAAGGCTCAAGGGACTCAACTAATCCTGAATCTTGAGAATATTCTTTGATCATTCATTCTAGACTTTAGAGGATCATCAGATGAGAATATATCGTCGATGGAGTTTTCTTATAATAAAATTTTCAATGATTTTATCCATATGACACCTTATGAGTCTCTCTATAGATGACCTTCTCACTCAATATTATACATAAATTTTTTCAATGGGGAAATTATTATGGGACTAAAAATAGTGCAAGATACATTAGATAGATTTAAATTGATCTGGAAAGTGTTTCTTAATACCCATAGAAAACTAGGATCACATTCCCATCAATGGTGGAGACCAATAGAGTTTGAAATGGATGAATTGGTTTTCTTAAGGGGTACTCCTCAGTTTGGGCATAAAAATATTTAGAAGCAAGGTAATATATCAGTAATATTTGTTGGATGGTTGAGATCATTAATAATTTAGAGATACTATCTCACCATACAGGTCTTCCTCATAATTAAAGAGTAATATATGATGTGTTATAAGTATCTTAGATTCAGATGTATGTTTCTAATCTTATGCATGTTATAGTATATGAGGAAATAAATTTGGAGTCAGATGCATTTTATGAATAATTATTGCCTTATATAGTCACTATTAAAAAAATAGAAGTATAATCATTTAAAAAAAACATTAGTATAGATCTAAAAATTGTGGCTATATGTAAAATCCATAGTCCTACTAGTGGTGGATCTTATTTCCACATATATAGGGAAAAATTTATTACCACAAGTGAATCCCATCAAAATAGACCTATATATATGGTTCTAACTATGGAAATAATCCTATATCAATATATCTATTTTTAGAAATAATTCTATTTCCATGGGCCCCACCCATGGCTATAAGAAGTTGGTATGACCACTTGGTTAATATTTAAATCCATGACCATACCCTTGGAAATAGACCTATATCCATGGGAATGAATTGTGTCTATAGCTCCATTATTTAATTCAAGTAAAAAAGATGTTTCTCAACTATTACTATAGAAACAAAAAAACAATCCAATATATACAATAATAAAATTAAATATATCCCAAAATTTCAATCAATATCCAACAAAAAATACAAACAAAATTATCAGTATCACCAAAATAAAATGAAATCAAATAATAAAATTTAACTTATAAACCAAGAATAAAATTTATATAAGAAATGTAACTCAATATCAGTATCACCAAAAATCAACAAAACTATTATTAACATCTCTTATAGAAACATCATAGTCATCACTGCCTCCTCTCACACCACCAACATCATCATCACAGTAGGTATTGACATCTGAATCAACACTTAAATTAGTTCTAGGTAGATAAGAATACTCATAAATATAATTCATCATCATCAAACAAGTATAAATCACAACAAAACCCTCTTATGAAAGTGAAAAAGAAAGAGAATTTTTATCATTCATTATCTATTCATTTATCATTTTCTATACAGAGTGTCTTTTTTAGGTTTTAGAGTTGGTAGTTTGATTATTGCATTAATTTGAGATGTTATAACTTTACCAGAACTATTAATCAAGGAAACCATATCGAAAAACCAGTATCTAGATGGAACAATCTTCTTCCTAGGTTGAAAGTGCACCATACCATGATTTTACGCTCCTAATACCTAGTAAAGATGATATGTTGGGCCCAATTGTTCTGGTTATTTTTCTAACATAGTCTCAAAAGAAATATATTTGTTGATATATAACATAAATTAAAATGATAAAATAATGAAAATAATTAAATTTGATCACAATTAAATAAATTTAAATATATATAAATCATTTCTTAGGTGTCTTTATCTACCATGGTACCATGTCTCTTTTTTCCTATTTTGAAAAACATGGTAGAGTGAGGAACATGACCCTTAATATTCAAAACCCTTTTATGAAAATAAAGAATTAAAGAAACATTGGAGTCATGAAAAAAAATTAAAAATTGAATATAAATTATATCACATTTAATTAATGAATAAATAAAATGTTATTAATATGATAACATATCATAGAATATAGACTTTTTCAAGAATTATTTATTCTTCAAATGATTTAATATCAGATATAAATTGATGATGGATATGTAAGGATTAATTATCCTAATTTGAATGTATTTAATCCGTATAAAGAAAATATATACATTGGGAAAAAATTGTATTAATTAAAATAAAATATTGTTTGTCTAAAACTCTTATTATTTACTATTTATGAACTAACTTTTCTATAAAAATATGGATAAAGTTATATGTAGTGTGTTGTTGAATTAATTTTATTAGCTACATGTGTTTCATGAAAATTATTAATTTATATGTAAATAATTGATGCTATTAACAATAACCCATGTTTCCAATATTTTGTTCTAATTCAATGTGGTTAAATGTTTTTTAGAAGATCATTAACAATTATTAACTTTACTTGATTAAATTTTATGAGAAAAATGAACCTGTAATATGAATTTCCTTTTGAAGATTATATTTCAATGAAGGATGGATGAATGAAATACAGAGATTTCAATGATGATCAACATATTGATTGGAATAAAGTTTTGAAGTAAATATTTTGTTGGATAATATACTAACTTATTCTTTAATTCTTGGTGAAATTATAATATTTTGATTTCATTTTTAAAAAATTGTAAAAAAATGGAGAGATAATGCTATGTGTTTTAGGATCACTTTTTGGATGACCACACTAAGAGGGGGTGAATCTATGTTGGAAGACTTTTTAACTATTTTAAACATTTGTCCAATTGTCATACATCTATCAATTATTATATGAAATTTTATATTTTCTTTATCACTTGTAGTTAGAAATGATGAAAAAACTAATAAGTTAAAAAGAACACAAGGATTTTTACAAGATTGACCTTCAGTGTGGATTACTACATCCTCAGTGTATGATGGTTATTATCCTACACAGACACATATTATTTTTTATTATCAAGAGAATAATGTGAAAGTGAATGACCATGAACTTTTTCTCCTAACATTGACCAAGTAAAATTCATGATTAAACTTTAAAGCATGAGAAACATGATTTTGTCCTCCCCCTTCTAAAATTATTGAAAAATAAAGAACAATTCCACTTTAATAGACACTAATAAATGTAATCCAATTCCTATGAATTTTTAAATAATATGACTCCCTCTATTCCATAAGTATATGTGGGATGTATCAGATATAATCATATCTTGAAGGCTATCTCTCTTTCATTTTCCATCACAATGATACAAATATATCATAGGTTAATAAACTCAACATTCTCTTACCCTAATAATAATCAGAAAAGAATATATGAGTCACAATATCTTCTTCCAATTTTGGTATTTGACAAAAAATTCAAGATATTAAATTGTAGTTTTGATACTCAATAATAACTCATGCAATAATAGAATATTTCATGGATATTTTCAATCTTCTCAAATCACATGTAAGAGTAATATCACATGTATATCATGTGATGTTTTTCACTTTCTTCCCTTAATCTTTTTTATTCTTACTCTTAACACTTTTTGAGTATCTCAATGCATTCATATATTCCGCATGGGGTTAAAACGTTTTTGAATTATGAAATGTGTATTCAAGTCCATAAATAAACCTTGGTTATAGTCCTCTGTGAAACAATGTGTATGTGGGTTCTTCATGTAAACAATGAACATAGTTTTTAAACAATTCTTCTTTACACTAACAAATCATGGTAAAACCTTTTCAAAAGAAATAGATGATTCATGGAATAAAAATTCAATATTATCTTCATGTATTTAAATATAAATTATATATTTTCTTTTCACAACTTGTAAATTATCTATTGGAAAATAAAAAGTACACAAAACTACTTCACGCAATATGTGTGTGGTATGTTCCTTCCTTGTGATGCCTAGTGGTTCATGGGATCATTCTTCATTAACTAAATAGATTCTCATGGAAATTTCCTTTTCATGACTATGTCAAGAATGGAACATGTGTAGAGCCACTATTTTTAATGATATCTCAAGAACTTCAGCAGCTCAGATCGACCTAGGTACCTTACCATTTATAGAAGAGGTCCAAAATCTTCCCAAAAAAAATTGTTTCTTGTCCATTAAAATCACTATATAAAGATTCATTCAAATATCTAAAATAAATATTTGAATTCATGAGATTATAAAAGGTTTTAGTATTTTAAATCTCAAGAGGTTTTCATGTTGTCGAGAATGGCGGTGTCCATTCTTACATGAGTTCTTGTTTTATCCTCTCAGTGTGTGACTCACATGCACACAATGTTGGTCATGTGATAATTTAATCCATGCAGTTGGATATTTGTGTTACTCACTATATCCTCTTTTTATTCCTTAGACACTTTATATTTATTTAATAACGACATGTATGCATGAAGAAGATGCATTAATGTCATCATGATGTTTCCCATATCATCCTTCATGGCTCTGATCTGAGAAGATGTATATAGTGATTATTATTGAACAATAGGTATAAATGGAATTCCAAAAAAATTTAGGGGGGGGGGGTAAATAAAATGTGCTAGATTCATCATATGGTGGAGATGAATGTGATCGGATGGTTGATGGTATATGAAAAACTTTTTTAATATGGCAACAATAACTACTTAAAATTCATCCTATATTGACTTGTTCTTAGAACTACCACTCTATAATAAATAAAACTATTCCATTAACTTCTTGAGTCAACAACTAGGTTATAAACCTATAACATTGCACACACACTCTTCCCGCAAGGGCTGCAGCACCCCATTTCATAGTCTATAGGCACCTACACACACCTGGATCCCCCTTTCCTCACCCATGCCATGCCTACCTATCTAGGTACTCTTCATTTATACCATGGATGCCTATTCATGGGCTCGCTCTCACATGGTTGAGAATGCTCCTATATTTTTTTTATTTAGCTTAATTGAGTTGCTATGTTGGACCCAACTGTTTTTTAATAAGGTCCACTCAAATACTTATTAAATACTAAGTCTGAAATTTCCATCCCAACATAAATGTATTCTTAAAAATAGATCATTCTTCAAAAAATGTATTATTCTTCTTGTAAATGGCCTCCAATATTATTTATGCAAATAAATATTTTCATGGTCTTCCACAAATCATCAACACCATCTAAACTCATAAATAGGTGATTTATCATCACTTCTTATGATATTGTAAAATATGTGAAAAATATAAGCATGTGTTCTTGAATAAAAAAAGTCTAGTTCATCAATTTTCATATTTAGATGAATAATATTTCAAGAATAAAATATAATTCCCTAAAATGAAACCAAAAAAATATCCAATCATTCACCAATTTATAAAAAAAATATGGTATAATCTTCCATGTAAGGAACTCAATTGACAAGAAATATCATTGGGAACACCAATGAACTTACAAGGTCTTCTTCTTCTTCAAAATATATTGACATAATACTTGAAAAAAATAAAACACAAACAAAATGTAGGATAATCAATCTCCCCCTTTCTATTTGTTTTCAAAACTAATAACAATTTTCATATCAATATGTTCATAAAGTTTTCACATATGATTTTGTTCTTCTCTCCTCATTTTTTCTTAGCATTTTTTTTATTTTCATCCCTCCCCCATATTCACAAAAATTCCAAAGTACCTGAGAGAATAATATCATTTATTTCTTAATAAATGTTCATTAATTTAATCCACTCTATGTATACATGGGAATTCTTAGTGTAGAAAATAAGAGAGTCCAATTTAGACATCAGTATTATTATTTACCAATTCAGAATATGATACTAGATGAGATACCAAAACTTGTATCTTGATTCAGAGACTATTAAGAAGGTTCAAGGTTAATAGTAATTGATTGATACCAATTGTTATAATGTAAGAAAAAATTTAGAATACCACTTGTTGATAAAAATTTCTCAACAAAATTTCAACTTTAAATTTTTATACTCATCTCAACGCGTAGATTAAAAAAATAAGTATACCTAGAGGGTTATGTTCATGAAATCTTTTACAGAGCTTCTTAAATATTTTTTTGTTCATTCTATTGATTAGTTTCTATTATCCCCATTAAGATCATAATTATTTACAATTGTTTCTAATAGGTATGAGAGAATGAACACACATACCCTATCAATTACTTGATAAATAAGTACAATCAGAAGTTGTTATAGTTTTTATATTGTAAAAGACTTTGGGAACTTCTTTGTATTCTCCACCTCAAGGCATGATATCTAACTTCAATTTATCAAGATTTACATTTTTCATTTGTTATGTTTTTATTTAGAATGCCAATTGAGGTTAATAACAATTTATTTGATCACATCCATGACGATGACTCTGAATTTATTGATCAGCTACCATATCTTGATCATCTTGATCAAGGTTAATCTCTGATATTTTGCAACAAATAATCTTTAATATAATAATAAATAGATTAATATAATATTTTGACTTCCATAAATATTGGAATTAATATTCCAAATTTAAAATTTATAAATATTATTTCTTTAACTTATCCCTCCCTTGAGTGTGTACATCACCTTTAATTACCTTCATAATAAAAAAATACTATATATTTGGGAATAAGGTGGATCTCCTTTGTTTTTGGTAGGATCAACAAGGAAGAGAATTATTTCTCAAAAATTAAATGCCCTTATTTCCTACTTGATAAAATGCAATTTTATTGAATATTTTATTGATAATAAATGAAATAATTTCCTCACATTGTGCTAAATATGTTTATTTATAGAGTATTTGGAATTAGATCCTTCATTTGAAAATTCGATTTAAATTCTAGTTTTTCCCTTTTAAAATTCAATATAGTATTCCACGCATAAATATTTTTATGTAAATTATTT
Source organism: Viscum album (assembly GCA_963277665.1). Taxonomy (NCBI): domain Eukaryota; kingdom Viridiplantae; phylum Streptophyta; class Magnoliopsida; order Santalales; family Viscaceae; genus Viscum; species Viscum album. The sequence continues at coordinate 326,114,628 of OY728163.1, forward strand.
TTACTTACACCTTTTTAACTGTGTTCCTGAATTAATGGGCTATAAATTCTATCGAGGACATGGGAGATGGATCGTGCATTTGAGTGGAGTAAATGGGCCATGAAGAAAAAGTTGGACCAAACTATCCAGATTGAACATCACTTCACCATTTCAGCTGTATATTCTTCATCTATACTTGGATTGGTCCAAAATTTGGAGGTAAGCTCAGGGACATGATTTTGAACAAATAATCATAATATAAGGAAAGATAATTCTTGAGTTTTGGAGGTCACGTATGCGGTTCAAGTGGGATTAAACAATTTGGACGAATTTCCCTTTCACATTTCAAAATGTTTTTTAACCCTAGCCCTCCCCAACTTTATTTAAAGGTTCATTTAATTCTTTTCGAGGGTTCTTCGAGGATTGGGGAAGGATAGGACGAAATGTTTGCTCTTAGGAACCCCTCACATCTCTTGGAAGAAGTAAGGCCTTGTGAAAACATCTCTTCCAAGAATGCTCTCATCTCCCACCCCCTCTTTGTATTTATTTTCTTTTATTATTGTATCTTGAATTTTTCTTTAATTAATCATATTTGTTCTTCTCTTTCCATATTCTTATTTTTATTCTTGTTCTGGAATCTAAGAGTGGATATGATATTGGGTGTTCCCCAATCAACCTATTGCTTATGCAAAACGTCTCCACAGTGACAACTCTTCCCATGAAAGAGTGATTTATTTCATAGTTGATATAATCCCCACTCCCATAATTTTTTTATTTAGAATCCAAAAAAATACTATAATTATTAAATTGTTATCAATTAATTGAGTTCTAATCTCTTTGTTACTTGATCAACTGCACTTGATCGTGTTGTCTGGCTTGTGAAAACTGTGTGATTGAAACCTCAATTGAAAAATCTAATCAACATGGGATAGAATTATAGGGTTAAAGTATCATATCCAAGTTAATTAATTCCGAAATCTTGGGAGGATATACTTCCCTAATTGACCATTGACCATAAGTTGTCTTTTGGATCACAATCAATGTAGGGTGTTGTGATTGGAAGTCCCAAAGTTGACTGAAGGCTCATTTTTTCCAATATTTTTTGTCGTGTTAATTTTCATTGGGTTTGGGGGTTGAAAAGGTTAGGGTAATACAATTGAATTAATTATAATCATATGGGATAAAAATAAAAGAATGATTAAGTGTTCATATTCGATCGACAATGTCTTCTCATATAAGTATTTTTAATGAAATTGTGTCTTTGATTGTTCAATCAAATTCGCTTGTTTAGTGTATTGTCTGAAAGTCACAAAAACAACTTCCCTATTGTTTTTCATTTGTCTTCACTTATTTCCTTTTTTGTTCTTTTAAAGCATATTAAGGGTTGTTTAATTTACTTCCTCTTTGAGAGAACGACATAGGTCAGCCACTGTGCTGCACTTTGCTAAATCACAAATAAATATCTTTGAGAGCGTGTTTCAAAACTTTCATTACTAATCCATATTAGGTAAACTCTTAATGATAGTTTTTTTCATTATTATATGTTTTTAGAAGCATGGTATATTTACTTTGATTTGTGATAAATTTGTGTGGGACTTTAATTTTTCCACTGGCCATCAAGGCACATTCACCATCAGTTGATTTCTGATTTTTCATCTATATTTCTTTCTAGGAATGAAATATTGATTAACAATTATATGTGATATCTCCATACTTATTGCACCATCCACATATTAATTTATAGATTTTATGGTTATCAATTACGGAAAAACTCTCTTGAAATTCTATTTCACCATGAGGATTATTCTTCTTTCCTTTAGTATATATCATCATCTATGATTCTTCTAAATTACATTCTTTTTGACAGGGATATTTACCAGTACGTCATTTTTAATTTTCATAACTTTTTTGTTAGATCCACATGGATTCTCATATGTGATCTTCACTACTTCAGTACATTTATTTTTTTTCTTGCAATGGACTTGCCATTTGTTTCTTAAGCCCTCTTCCCCTCACTCTCACATCGATGTCCTTATTATAGTGATCTGCGGATTGTCCCTTTTTCTAAAAAAGAAGAAGATTATTATTTTTAGTATATCACTCCTTCTAAAATTCTTGGTTTTTATTACATTATTCTTATTATTATTTTCACCCATGATAGACTTATCTGAAAAATTTATTGACTTGATGGGAATAGTTTACATCTACTTATTTCTTAAGGATGACTTATATTTAGTCATAAAATTTGGTATTTTCATCTAAATTATTTTAGTGGTAGGTATGAATTATTTATATATCCATACCTCTTCATTGAAACAACTTCAATTGAAAATACCATAGGGGTTTTTCAAAATTTTAAATTTGTTTATAATAGTAATACTCTTCTCTACTTATTATTAACTTTGATTCTGCACTACTTTTCTCTCACTAGATGTTGGGATCATTTGATTTTTATATAATTATAGGTTCGTCTACCAATCAGATGCACTATGCCTGAATCTTTAATTTCCCCAAAAATATCCAAAATATATTGATCTATTATTTGAAACGACATTCTGGCTAGAATGATGTGATTTCTATTTCTATTTCTTTTCATTCTTCATATGAGATAATTTAGGGAAAAAAACTTTTACACTTATTTTATTTTATGAAAAATGTAGTGGTAACTACTAAATTTCCCTTCTTTATCCACTTTTGCATAGGTTTTGTTTTTGAACCTGCACTACGCATAGAGCCAAAATTAGCAAAGACTTTATAGATAGAGGTGGATGATACCTTTTTCTTAGATACTACATGATATTTAAAATTTCATGATTTTAATATCTTATTAAATAAAATTATAGGTCATTTATAATAATGATCCTCCTTAGATGTTTGTGTGGAAGGAACTCTTACAGTAACAAATATTCTTTCATGTTGTTGTGAAGACTCAGCTTGAACATTTTCAGTATTTCCTAGTTTGATTCCAAGTTTAATACAATCCTTATTTAGGATGAATTCATCATCCTCCACTATTCAATATATCTTCACATTATTTCATGGTCTTCATAACTTCATCATCATGAATTTTTTCTCTTCTCCAATATCATTATTTCAAGATCCTTGATCTTGTTTTCTTTGATTTCAAGTTGATAATTCTTGACATCAATGATGTTATTTTTCTTATATTCCAATCCATTGAACTTTTATTTAAATTCCATAGTGTCGTACTCTTTATTTTTAATTATATTTATCCACCGATATTCAAAATTGGAACATTTATCTACAAGTTCAACATTCACGACAACATTGGCTCCAATTTACTCTTAGAGATTAATATTGGATTACATTATTTCATCTAATAATTTCTCCTAGATATCCATGATTTATTTAATCTTATTTATATCTTCCTATATTCCTTTAAATAATCCATTGATAAAAGTGAATATTTATTTGGGAAAACATTGTAACATGCCATTCAAAGTTGAAACTGATTCAACATTGAATTCCTTAGATATATGATCACTACCACTAAACCTTGAATATTCATGGGGATGGTATTGGAAAGATAATTTTATTTACACCTCTTTATATTGAGATAAAACACTACATGAGATAGAACCCTTTTAAATTTAATTGGAAGTAAATTGAACAACTAGATCTTAAACTCCCATGCATGAATTTTCTTACGTAATAATAATGCTTTGAGAAACTCATTCATCATCTTATTTTCACAAAAGGATATTATTTATATTTATTAATTTGTTTCTTATTCTATTTTTCAATGTCTCGGTTGAGAAAGATTTTAGATCTAGAGTATATACTCCTCCTCAATGTTTTCAATCCATTCAAAATTGAGAATATATATATATAATATTTAATAAACTTCAAGAAGTAGAATCCAACTAGACTTGTGACAAAATTCACTAATACTAATTTTTAGAACCCCTTTTCGGATAACCACACTGAGAGGGGTTTGAATCAGTGTGTGGTGACATCTTACCTATTTTAAACTTTTATAATTTTTTCATACCTATAACACATATTCTTGTAACTGTTCACTTTTCTTCTTCACTTGTAGTTAGAAAGCATTCACATAAAATACTAAATTATGAAGAGAACCAGAATTTTTATACAGTTCACCTCCAGTGTGGATGACTATGTCCTTTGTGTATGGTGGTTATTATCCCACATTCACATAAATTCTCTTTTATAATAAAGAATATTATGACCAATGGTATAACCTTGAACTCATTCTCTTAGAATTAACCAGGATCAATGCAAGCTTAAAATTTGAACCTCAAGATACATGATACTTATCTTCTCCTACTAAAATTATCACAAAATATATAACAAGTCATATTCAATGGAAATTAATAATTTTGATCCACTTCCTATAATTGTAGCAATAAATTGGTTTTCCCAATTTCACAAAAACCAGTGGGATATCTCATATTTGTGGTTATCTAGTAGGCTACCACCTTTTATCTTTAGTCACAGTGATATTAATATATTGTAAACTAGTAAACTAAAGATTCTCTGACCCAAATATTAATTATCAATTATTATCTCAATCATACTTTCTTATTATTATTTTAAAAAATTAAAAACTATATAATATCTTAAATTGAAATTTTGATACACCATCAACTCTTATGAAATAACTAAGTATTAAACAGCTATTTTCAATCTACTTAAATCACATGTAGGAGAAATATGACATGTATATTGAAGCAAGTTTGTATATGAACCCTGGTTCTTATCCTATATGCAATATACTTAATGTGTGTTCTTCCTATGAACAATACACATGGTATTTCAAAAAAAATCTTCCCGAAAACCAATCATGATAAAATTTTCATGAATGAAATAGATTCTTTATTTAATCTTAATTTAATAATGCTTTCATGTATATACACATATATTATATATCTTGTTTACATAACCCTTGACTACTCTATTGAACAAGAAAAACTACACTACTCTTTTTCATAAAAGATCTATGAGGTATCTTTCTTATTAGTGAAGACATGTGGCTCAAGGAATATTTATTCATAAAATCAAAATAGTCACATAGAAGTATACTTTGAACGACCATGTCAAGCAAAAAACAAATGTAGAGCCTCTATTTTCATAGATCTCCTGAAAATTCCAACAGCTCGGTCGGGCCTCAGTACCTCTCAATTTATAGACATGGTCCCATATCTGCAAATATAAAAAACATGTTGTGTTTATTAAAATCTTCATTTTGATAATCATTCAAATACCACCATATAATATATTCAGTCATTATATTACCAAATATTTCAAAATTTTATTCTTCACATGGTTTTTGTGACACCAAGAATGGTGGTGTCCCTTATTACATGAGTTCTCAGTTTTCCCTATCAGGGAGTGAATCACATGCACACAATGATGATAATGTTCTTCTTTAATATATGAATTCAGAAATAAGTATTCCTTTTCGTATCTTTGTATTCATGCCTCGACCAAATTATATTCTTCCAATAGTGGCATGCATGCAAGATGGAATTTCATGCAAGGATTTAGGATGTTATACGTGTCTTGAATAATGATTTTGATCATAGTAGATAGCCAGAGTGATGATCATCTAAGGATAGATATGAATGATATGGGAAACCTTTATCTAGAGGTTAAATATGATTTGCTTGATTTATCAAAAGGATTAGATGTGCATGATCATATGAATGATGATATATGCATATCTTTTTTTAACATGGAAACTATAACCACTTAATATCTATCCCAAATCAACCCATGATTCTATCACTACTAGAAAACAGGTATTTGCGACGGGCCATTTGCGACGGGATCCCGTCGCAAATAGCCCGTTGCTGAAAACACCGTCGCAACTACACTTATTTGCGACGAGCCCGTCGCTAAAGACTTTTTTTGCGACGGGCATTCTCTCCGTCGCAAATAGTATTCCGTATTTTTGTAAAAAACTTTTAAAACAGTTTTTGCGACGAGACCCGTCGCAAATACCTTTTGCGACGGGACCCGTCGCAAATGGATTTTGCGACGGTTCCGTCGCAAAAACTCTTTTTTAAAAAAATAAAAAAAATTTAATAATACTAGTATTTGTGACGGGAGTCGGGACCCGTCGCAAATACTTTTTTAAAAAAAAAACTATTAATAATACTAGTATTTGCGACGGGCATAGTATCCCGTCGCAAATACTATAAAAAAAATAAAAAAAATAAATTATTAATAAATTATTTTAATTAATATAATAATAGAATTATAATTTACAAATGAAAATAATAAATTATTTTAATTACTATAATAATAGTAGAATTATAATTCAAAAATAAAAATAATAGAATATTAATAAATAATTTAATTAATATAATAATATTACAATTATAATTCATAAATAAAAAAAATATTAATAAGTTATTTTAATTAATATAAAAATAATAGAATTATTTTACATTCAAATATTAAAATAATTCAAGTATTACAAAAAAAATAATTAAATTATAATATTATAAAATTTTAATATATATATAAAATTTTAATATATATATATAATTTTAATATATATATAAAATTTAATATTATAAAATATAAATAATATTATTATTCATATTAATATTGTTATTTAAAAATATAATATTATTAATATTTTATAATGAGACAGAAACTACGAATAGAAAAAAAAATATTTTGATTTCACAAATTTTATAACAGAAATACAAACTCTAATCTGAAGGAGGGGGGGAGGGGGGGAGGTGGGGGATCTGCAGATGGTGGTGGAGGAAACTCCATCCCTAAAGCATGAGTGAGTCGGCGCATGTACTTCATCTGCTCCTGATGCTGCTGCTGCCACCGACTCGTCTGCTCCTCGTACAGCTGCTGCTGGCGTCGACGCTCCTCCTCATGCTGTTGACGCATCTGCTCCTGCTCCTGTCGGAGACTCTCTATCTGTGCAGTCTGAGATCGCAACTGATCCTCATAGTGTGTAGAAGAAGATGCACGAGCTCCTCTCGAGCTGGACGCTGACATCGCAGCACTGCCATAATAATCTCCGGGAGTCAGTCGAGAGCCGATACCAACTACCCGGCCCTTCTCGAAGGCATACTGGGTGGCCTGCATCCATGCCGCCTCATCAAACTGACGGGCAGTGGTCTGATCTGATGACTCGGCCTGACTCTCAGGTCGGGCCTGTGCCGCTACGGCCTCATATGACTCCTATAGTTGCAATTTAAAATTAAAATTGTGAATATATTATATGCAGTTAATTTTTAAACTTGAAAACAAATAATACTGACCACGATGTGATGCTGACGATCACCTCTGAGCTCCACAGTAGCAGGATCACTGTACATCCTCCGATATACGTCGTACTCTGTAATATCGGGGTGCTCGACAGCCTATAAGAATAAAAAATAAACTGTTAATATTTATAGTTATATAAAATATTTATAAATAATGTACGTACCAGATGCTGTCTATGAGTACTGAAAGAACGACTCCCAGCTCGATGAGTCACCTCCTGTCTCCCCCGATTCTGCCTCCCCACCGATGATCTCCTCTGAAAGGCACCACTCAACCAGTGCACACATAATCCATCCCATACATGGGATGAAATATACTCTGGTCGGTGTGCTCTACATGACTCCTCAAAATCTGACACTCCTGCTTTCTTCATCGCAGCTTTTCTTAAATTGTGCAAAAACTGACGAAGACAATCACGCATGGCCACCTCCCATGCCTCGTGGATGGCGTCACGCATGGTATCCTCGATCGGATACCATAAACCCTACAAATAAATCAAAATATCAAGTTAGAAATGAAATAATTTTCAAAATAAAAATTATTTATTTACGTACGTACCAACCAATGGCCGAACATGGCCTGCTGCACATCAATGGGAATCTGCTCCCATGTGGTCCACGGCTGAGAGAAATAGTTGTGCAAAATAGCGCTGCCCTGTCCGACTGCTATATGCGGAAAACTGAAAAAATAATAAACATTTATTATGTGAATAGATTAATGAAATCTTAGTCAAATCCACAGGTTATCACACAGGTTATCACACCTCCGGGTGCGCGGATCAAACCCAAGACGTGGACGTCGCTCGGGGAGGGGGTCAGGAATCATCAATCGTGCAAGACCGCGCCCCCTCCGCGTACTCCCTGGAGCGCCTGCAGGCTGAGTATCATCTGCCAGCAACTCATCCGCATCGAAAGGCGGGTCAGCCTCCGCCAACTCACGAAATGTGGCCTCGTCCATCTGAAACAGAAAATGTTAATGTTAGAAAATAATTGATAATTACTATTATATATACATATATACATATTATGATTGTATATAAATACCATGGAATTCTATAAGTGTTCATCTTCATCATCATCTTCATATATGTCAATGTCATCTTCATATTCCTCCTCAACATCATCGATATCCATTCGTGTTGCAGTTGCTTCATCTCTTACCATTTCAAATTCATGTGTGACGTCATTAACATCATCGTCATCACCGACTCCTAAATGTGGGGTGTCGTCATCGATACTCATGTCTCTTTGTAAAAAAGATTGATTTTGAGTACTCTCTTGAAAAACTTCAATTCTTTGCACATCAGTGAAAGCACTTTCACTTTGACTAAACTGATTGTCTCGAATTTTGATTTTTATTACACTCCACCAATCATTCAAGTCTCTTGATGTTGCACAGTACTTTGCATAATAAACTTGATATGCCTGTTGAGCCAATAAGAATGGTTCATTTACTGCGAGAACACTTTTACATTTAATATCGATGATTCCATGAGTCGGATGAACACGCACGCCTCTCTCTGTATCCAACCACTGACATTTGAACATGGTTATGTAATGTTGTCCAAGATAACAGAGTTCAATGATTTCATCAAGTATGCCATAAAAGTCAACTTCATTTTCTCGATGATGATATCCTCTCAAGCTAACTCCACTGTTCATTGTTTTTTTCGATTCCCCATATGCATGTGTGTGGAATCGAAATCCATTCACCACATATGCATTATAAGTTTTAACAAGTTTGGAAGGTGGGTTACTCAATACACACAGCCGTTTGTCAATTTTATCAGCATGTCGAGACACCTGAAGATTTGTGAAATAATTATCAATATAGTAAAGTATACATTGAATGAGTTGCTAAAAGATAAAGAATTTATGTTACCAGTTTTTGAAACCACTGAGAGAAATTTTTCAGTCGACGTTCTTCGAGAGCAGCTGCTGTAATTTGTGGAATTTGTTTCTTGATATGATTATCATACAACCTATAAAAACCAAAGTTATTTACTGTAACATAAATGATAGAATAAGTGATATAAACACTTACAGTACAACTGATGTCATCTCTTCACAGTTGAGCAGAACATACGTATGAGCTCTATGATGTTCATCATCTGAAAGCCAGCGTTCAGAAACTCCACCAAAACCAAGCTCTGACTGGTTGAAAACAGATAATTGATTGTCGATTTCATCAATATTCCTCTCATTCCGTCCCATTCGGTTGTGTTTTGAAGGATACTCAGATTCAAAATAATGGGAGCAGAAAAAAGATATTTCCTCTTGCAAATAAGCTTCTGCAATAGATCCTTCAACAGATGCTTTGTTGCGTACTTTTCTTTTCAATTTTTGCATGCATCTTTCAAATGGGTACATCTATCGAAACTGTACCGGACCTCCACATTTGGCTTCATATGGCAAATGTAACATCAAATGTTCCATTGAGTCGAAGAAAGACGGCGGAAATATTTTTTCAAGTTTACATATAATTACAACAACATCTTTTTCAAGTTTGCCTAGAGCATCATAATCTGCCGTAGCCGCACAAATTTCCCGAAAAAAATGAGACATGTCTGTTATGGAATCCCAAATCACAGAATTCAACAGACCTCTTAATCCAATGGGTAGAAGTCTCTCCATTATAACATGACAATCATGACTTTTTAATCCAGTAATATGACCATTCTTTACACATCTACCCAAATTGGAAGCACGGCCATCTGGAAGTCTCAAATCTGCAATCCACTGACAAAATAATAAACGGTTTTATTTAGACAGTGTATAAGCTGCTTTTGGTTTCAGTAACCTTTCTGTTCTGACATTCTCAAATAGTTCCAATTCTGGACGCCTGCAAATTTGGGCAAGATCTAAACGTGCATTTACATTGTCTTTGCTCTTTCCTGGCGTATCCAAAACTGTATGAAACAAATTATCAAAACAGTTCTTCTAAATATGCATGACATCTAACATGTGTCGGACCAACAAATCAGACCAATATGGCAAATCCCAAAATATGCTACGTTTAATCCAATTGTGTTCTTTCCCAAAACCAGAAATTTTCTGTTGGTTTATTGTGGGACCAAAAGTGATGGGAGGTAATGAAAATACAACCGATTTTAACTCCGAACCTGATAGCATTTTTGGAGGTCCGTCCCTTTCAGCTGTTCCTTTTCTGAAATGAGATCTGTTTCTGCGAAAAGGATGATCAGCTGGAAGAAATCTGCGATGACAGTCAAAATAACACGGTTTCTTTCCATGAATGAGCATAAATGATTTGTTCTCTCCCATACAGTAAGGACATGATTTCTGACCATGTGTACTCCAGCCAGATAACATCCCATAAGCCGGGAAGTCACTTATTGTCCACATCAATTCTGCTCTCAGTATGAAATTCTGTTTCGTTGCAACATCATATGTACTGACACCAGTACTCCACAATAAATTTAATTCATCAATCAATGGCTTCAAATAAACATCAATATTTTTCTTCGGATGTCCTGGAATTAGTAAAGTCAAAAAGATATATGGCTCCTTCATCAACATCCATGGAGGTAAATTATACGGAGTTAAAAAAACAGGCCAACATGAATATTGACTACCATAAGATCCAAACGGGCAGAAACCATCAGTGGAAAGGCCCAGTCGAACATTTCTAGCTTCTAAAGCAAATGATGGATGTACTCTATCAAAATGTTTCCATGAATCACCATCGGCTGGATGATTCAAGCTTTTATCGGTTGAACTATTCTCTTTATGCCATGACATCATTGTCGCTGTATTCTTAGACATGAATAAACGCTGAAGTCTGGATGTAAGCGGAAAATATCTCAACTGTTTTACAGGAATCAAACCAGACTTCCCGTGTTGTCCTTCTTTATATCTCAGTTGCCCACATGTGGGACAACTATCCAACGACTCATTTTCTCCTGAATATAAAATGCAGTCATTTGAACATGCATGAATCTTCTGACAAGTAAGTCCCAAATTTCGAACCAACCTCTTACTTTCATAGTAATTTGCAGGTAAAACATTTCCTTCGGGTAACAGTGTTTTCAGCAAAGAAAATATCTGGTCAAAACAGGTGTTTGACATTCCGTTATCTGATTTGATAGCCATAAATTTTGCAACTTCTTCTAATTTGCTCATCTTGCAGCCAGGATATAATGCATCCTCAGCAGACTTCAACAACTCATAAAATTCAGACGGTCCCAACTCAGGATTTGAAGCTATATCAGCCGGAGTTTCTGTATGTTGAACAGATGAACCTGCAACATCATGTACTAAATCTTGAAACTGGGATGGATCCGGAATCAAGTTGGTATCACCTGCTCTGGAACTGCGTTCACCGTGTTGATACCAAAATACATAATCTGCTTGAAAACCAAAACGCAAGAGATGTTCCCCCACTTTGTCAAACGTGTCAAACGTTCTCAATGCACATTTTCTGCAAGGGCATTTTATTTTTCCTTCTGAAACAAATTCTGAATTTGATTCCGTAAATGATAAAAAAAGTCTCCACACCCTCAACATATACTGGATTTAAACCAGAACCGTTTGGATTTCTACGTTGATTTATCCATATGCGGTCACCTAATAATGATTGTTGATGACCTCGTTGTTCCATATTTCTCTATAAAATATAAAAGCATTACTGGTTTTGAATAATTTGTTAGAAAAAACACTCAAGTAAAGATTGAATATATTGAGAATAAAGTAAAACATGTTACAAATATTGATAATTTTAATATTATATTGATTTTTTATTATTTTAATAATACTAATATAATTTTTTCATAAAGATTAATTATATAATAATAACATTATTACATTATTAGTATATTTTATTATTAATATTAAAATAACATAATTTTTTATATTATATACAATTCTCTTTTCATCTGTGTGTTTAACATTCTGTCTCCACATGTAATATTCGCATTCACTTTCACCTCTCCATTGGCGAGTAGGTTGATAATTTTGAAAAAGAATGCGAATATTACATGTGGAGACAGAAAACACACAGATGGAAAGAGAATTGTATATAATATAGAAAATTATATTATTTTAATACTAATAATAAAATATACAAATAATGTAATAAGGTAATTATTCCAAATTATTGGTAAGTATTTCAAATTATTGGTAAGTATTTCAAATTATTGGTAATTATTCCAAATTATTGGTAATTATTCCAAATTATTGGTAATTATTCCAAATTATTGGTAATTATTCCAAATTATTGGTAGTTATTCTTAATTTTTGGTAGTTATTCCTAATTATTGGTAAATATTGGTAATTATTGGTAAATATTGGTAATTATTAGCAAATATTGGTAATTATTGGTAATTATTGGAAAATATTGGAAAATATTGGTCATTATTGGTAATTATTGGTGATTATTGGTAATTATTGGTGATTATTGGTAATTATTGGTGATTATTGGTAATCATTGGTGATTATTGGTAATTATTAGTGATTATTGGTAATTAATGCTGATTATTGGTAATTAATACTAATTATTGGTAATTAATACTAATTATTGGTAATTAATACTAATTATTGGTAATTAATAATCATTATTACTAATTATTGGTAATTATTACTAATTATTCCTAATTAATACAAATTATTCATAATTATTCCTAATTATTACTAATTATTGTTAATTATTACTAATTATTACTAATTATTACTAATTATTACTAATTATTTCTAATTATTACTAATTATTTCTAATTATTACTAATTATTGCTAATTATTAGTAATTATTGCTAATTATTACTAATTATTGCTAATTATTATTAATTATTGATAATTATTAATAATTATTGATAATTATTGGTAATTATTACTAATTATAGTTAATTATTGGCAATTATTGTTAATTATTACTAAATATTGGTAATTATTACTAAATATTGTTAATTAATACTAATTATTGGTAATTAATACTAATTATTGGTAATTAATACTAATTATTGGTAATTAATACTCATTATTACTAATTATTGGTAATTATAATAATTATTGCTAATTATTAGTAATTATTGATAATTATTGGTAATTATTACTAATTATTGCTAATTATTGGCAATTATTGCTAATTATTGGTAATTATTGTTAATTAATACTAAATATTGGTAATTATTACTAATTATTGGTAATTAATACTAAATATTGGTAATTAATACTAATTATTGATAATTAATACTAATTATTGGTAATTAATACTAATTATTGGTAATTAATACTAATTATTGGTAATTAATAATCATTATTACTAATTATTGGTAATTATTACTAATTATTCCTAATTAATACTAATTATTCCTAATTAATACTAATTATTCCTAATTATTCCTAATTATTACTAATTATTGCTAATTATTACTAATTATTGCTAATTATTACTAATTATTGCTAATTATTACTAATTATTGCTAATTATTACTAATTATTTCTAATTATTACTAATTATTTCTAATTATTACTAATTATTGGTAATTATTACTAATTATTCCTAATTAATACTAATTATTCCTAATTAATACTAATTATTCCGAATTATTCCTAATTATTACTAATTATTGCTAATTATTACTAATTATTGCTAATTATTACTAATTATTTCTAATTATTACCAATTATTTCTAATTATTACTAATTATTTCTAATTATTACTAATTATTGCTAATTATTAGTAATTATTGCTAATTATTAGTAATTATTGCTAATTATTATTAATTGTTGCTAATTATTATTAATTATTGCTAATTATTATTAATTATTGCTAATTATTATTAATTATTGATAATTATTAGTAATTATTGATAATTATTGGTAATTATAACTAATTATTGTTAATTATTACTAATTATTGTTAATTATTACTAATTATTGTTAATTATTGGCAATTATTGTTAATTATTACTAAACATTGGTAATTAATACTAATTATTGGTAATTAATACTAAATATTGGTAATTAATACTAATTATTGGTAATTAATACTAATTATTGGTAATTAATACTAATTATTGGTAATTAATACTAATTATTGGTAATTAATAATCATTATTACTAATTATTGGTAATTATTACTAATTATTCCTAATTAATACTAATTATTCCTAATTAATCCTAATTATTCCTAATTAATTCTAATTATTCCTAATTATTCCTAATTATTACTAATTATTGTTAATTATTACTAATTATTGTTAATTATTACTAATTATTGTTAATTATTACTAATTATTGTTAATTATTACTAATTATTTCTAATTATTACTAATTATTGGTAATTATTACTAATTATTGTTAATTATTACTAATTATTTCTAATTATTACTAATTATTTCTAATTATTACTAATTATTACTAATTATTGCTAATTATTACTAATTATTGCTAATTATTACTAATTATTGCTAATTATTACTAATTATTAATAATTATTACTAATTATTACTAATTATTGCTAATTATTATTAATTATTGATAATTATTAGTAATTATTAATAATTATTGATAATTATTACTAATTATTGGTAATTATTGGCAATTATTGTTAATTATTACTAAATAGTGATAATTATTGGTAATTATTAATAATTAATACTAATTATTGGTAATTAATACTAATTATTGGTAATTAATACTAATTACTGGTAATTAATACTAATTATTGGTAATTAATACTAATTATTGGTAATTAATACTAATTATTGGTAATTAATACTAATTATTGGTAATTAATACTAATTATTGGTAATTATTACTAATTATTGGTAATTATTACTAATTATTCCTAATTAATACTAATTATTCCTAATTATTACTAATTATTACTAATTATTGTTAATTAATACTAATTATTGGTAATTAATACTAATTATAGGTAATTATTACTAATTATTGTTAATTATTGTTAATTATTACTAATTATTGTTAATTATTCCTAATTATTACTAATTATTGGTAATTAATACTAATTATTGGGAATTAATACTAATTATAGGTAATTAATACTAATTATTGGTAATTATTACTAATTATTACTAATTATTCTTAATTATTGATAATTATTGATAATTGTTCCTAATTATTAGTAATTAAATGAATAATTATCAATAATTAGAAATAATTACCAATAATTACAAATAATAACATTATTAATATATTTTATTATTAATATTAAAATAATATAATTTTCTAATTTATATACAATTCTTTTTTGATCTGTGCGTTTTCTATCTCCACATACAAATAATACATGTGAAGACAGCAAACACACGGATCAAAAAAGAATTGTATATATATAAAAAATTATATTATTTTAATATTAATAATAAAATAAACTAATAATGTAATAATGTTCTTATTCCTAATTGTTGGTATTTATTACTAATTATTAATATTTATTCTTAATTATTAAAAATTATTACTAATTATTCCTAATTACCATTAACTATAAACAATACTAATAATTTAAATTTATTAAGTAATAAAACAATGTAAACATAATTAAATTACAACTAATTAATAATAATTGAAACTAATAAAAAATTGATAATAAATAAAAAATAAAAAATAAATAAAAAATTAAAATGAAGATAAATACCATGAAAATTGATCTGTTCTGATCGTTCTTCAAAACTTTAATATCAGCTCCGGAGAAAAAAATTAAACTGGAGAAAAACTCAACTCTAGAAATATAATTTTGAGAGAAGGAGAAGATAAGGAATGAGAATGAAATGAAAAAAACGGATGGGGGTATTTATAGGTTAGATTATTTGCGACGGGATTCCCGTCGCAAATAACTTAGCCAACATTTATTACGGTCAACCGGTAAATAGTTATTTGCGACGGGTCCCGTCGCAAATAACCCCTGCCGACATAGTATTTGCGACGGGGGAATATTCCCGTCGCAAATACCTTTTACCGCCGCCGATTATTTGCGACGGGAATATTCCCCCGTCGCAAATAAGTTTCCCGCGATTTGGCGCGCATCGCGGGAAAACTATTTGCGACGGGGAAAGAAATCCCGTCGCAAAAGCCTCCTTATTTGCGACGGGGAAATACCCCCGTCGCAAATAAGTTTTTCACATGACTATTTGCGACGGGATTTATTCCCGTCGCAAATAACCCGTCGCAATTGCTCATTTTTCCCGTAGTGTATCTACTACTTCTTAACAAATTAATTTGTTTCATCAAATTTTCAAAATAGAATCATAGTTTGGAACCAGTAACACTTCACACACACTCCATCTGTAACACCTAAAGATCTCAAATTACATTAATTCTTCAAAGTAACTCAATCACTTGCGCTACATGCAACACCGAGTTCAAGCACACCACGAATTACCAAAATAGTTGTTCAAAAGCGGTTATGAATAGAATTAATTTAATTTTTAATTTTAGACATTCTTAATAATTTTAACATCTATATTATATGTTTTTAGACATTATATAACAACAAATCCAATTTTTCAGCTAAAAGAAGTATTTTTTAAAAAAAATTGAAATTTTACCACCTTTTAATGGAGAACCCTTTTGAATCTAATATTTTAAACTTTTAAATAATCATTTTGATAATATAAAATTCTTATTTCGAATCGAGACATTAAAATTTACTTTGAATAAAATTTTGGTATTTTTCTAATAATGTTCATTTTTTTAAAGAATAGTGAAAAATATTGTATTTTAATCCAAAACTACCTTTTAATATAATTTATTTATATGATTAGATTATCTTTTTAATTGGTTTTTAAGTTTAATTAGATTATATTTTTACCATTTAATCCATTTTTTTAATTGGAAGTAATTTTACTTTGAAATTGAACATAAACAAGTGTCAATCTTTTGAAAGTTATTACTTCTTAAAAACACTTTTTTTATTTTGATAAAGGGAATTAATTTTATATTAATAAATGAAACTTCTCTATTTTTTATTTGGTAAAATGGACTTAATTTTTGAATTCATAATATCAAAATCATCTTAGGGTAAAGTTTTGGTATTTTTCTGAAAACTTTCAATTTTTGATGAATAGTGAAAAATCTGAGACACACTATTGAAATCAATAAGTAAAATTAGGTTCAATAAGATGAAAATAATATTTGGTTAATAGTAACTTTTGACTTTTATTTACTGCGGTTAAAAGTAAATAGGGAAATTAAGGGTAAAAATGATATTATAATAACCCTAACACATGCCCTAATTCAATTGGATAAGTGTAATTCTACCAAAACCAACCTTAGAAATAAAATATTATCCTTTTTGGTCTACTTGGATTAGATTAGGACATTTGTTGTTATTTTATTTAAAGAAGAGTTAAAAGTGTTAAATTCAAAGTTTAATATCTAAACCATTTTTAATATAGGATTACACACAATATAAATTCAACTATGAATATTCATTATAAAGATAAAATTATTTCCTATATAATGGTATTTTATTTATAATCTTTAGACATTAAATAATGTAATTTATTTATGAAAAAATGATGATGTAGTAATTACCATATTAATGAAATATTAAAATAATTGATATTATATAAATCCAAATAAATGTAAATTGAGACTTCTGATGAATTCCACTAATTTTTAAGGTTAATATGATATGTTACGGTTGATTAGATATTTTTTTTTGAAGTGATAAGGTTGTTATGACTTTCACAAAAAAAACAAAAAACAAAATAATGTCAAAATCGACATAAATTAATTTTTAAAACATATACTATATTATTTGTTGATATAATATTCCAAAAAACATAAGGTTCGGACAAAGGGCTTAAATAATATTATATATGTCATTAATGAATCACTTTAGGTTATCATAGAAGTTTACACTAAGTTTAATAACCATATAGTGTAAGAATACAAGAAGACATGGTAAACGTTAAACTATTTAACTAAGAGTTAAATCTAAAAGATAAGGTTAAAATGGTAACCTATACTTGTCTAATACCAATTGTTTGAAATTATTTCGACCCATAACTACCTAAGTCTATAAATAAATTCATTTGGATCCATTATAAACTGAAAATGTTTGTATAATAAATTAATATTTTAATCTTTTCTTATGTGACCCTCACCCCTCTTATAAAAGGGGACTTCCCCTTCTCCCAAAATCACACCTCAAAATCCATTTTTCTAGACCAACCCATGCCCATATATCCTCCAAATTTCCCTCACTTAAAACTATAGGCCTTAGTTTGATCATAAATCCAACCTAATGATCCCTTTTGATCAAATCAAAAGGAAGAACCTGAAGAAGAAGTAAATATTTCATCACCTCTTTCAAGTTCTTTTTCTTCTTCCACTACCTATTTCTTTGTTGTTTCCATTATAAAATAATAAATCCAGTATCTTCTATATACTCTGATGTTATTATAAAAATTTTACAACCATATTCATTATTCTATCCATCATATGAATGAAAAAGTCACCATACGTGCGTACGTACGACTTACCGTCTCCACGCCGTGGTGTAGTTTGTTATTCAAACACTTCATTATTTGGATGGGTATAATAATGAGTATAACTGATGTAAATAATAAATATAACATGTTAATGATTCTGTATATATGATATACCATCCAATTACATATGATTTCACCATCAATATAATGATATTGTTTCTCGTTCATACGTATGGATTACCGTCGCCACAACGCAATGAGATTCATTATCACGTTCACCATTCAACGATGACTATAAAAATATATATTATTAATAAGTATGTAAGATATGACATAATAATTCTACTAGAAATATATATATATATATATATATGTACATACATATATCTTATTCACTTACTTCCATTCAAAAGTATATGAAAACGGAAACATCGTTTATGCGTACGTACGGCCTATCATCTCTATAAACGCTGCCTTCCATTTCATATATCAATATATTATTGATATTTATATTATAAATATATATGATTTATATATATATCAATGTTTATATTTTGTAAGTATTTAAATCAAGATCTAAATGATAAGATCAAGAATAACAAATTAAAACACGTACGATAAAGAAAGCGATTATTACCCAAAATGTTAATTTAACATGGAAATCATTATTTAATGGGTAGTATAAAGTCATAAATGAATCAAGTATGATATAATAAATAAGAATGTTGTTATGTTATAATTTAATAACATACTATGTTCATTATACAGGAGGTTAAACTTACCCTCAACCAAAAAAAGGAAAGGTAATGGTTAATTCCTCACTCTCATAATTATTCGAGATTGTTTATAGGTAAGTTTTTACTGGGACATATTTATTATCAATGTCCATATTTCAAAAAATAGTTTTCAAAGGGATTATTTTTAAGGGACTCTTTTACTAAAACATAATTTTAAATGTTTTAAATATTTATTATTCTAAATAACTCTCATTAATGTCCATGTTATTAAAATGGTTTTTAAGGATTTATTTATATGTACATGAATGTTTTTATAATTTTAATTCCATTCAAAAGTTTCAAAGTGGTATGGTACACTTTGAATAGAAATTTTCTTTAAATGTATTCCTTTCTAAATTGCTAGACTTCTAAATTTTTTCATGAAAAACTGATATTTCTATCAATGAGTTTTACAAATAATTTTCATCCATGTCAACATCCTTTGATGGATTTTAAACTTGTTTGAAGTTGATTTATTATTATACAAATCTTCCATATTGTATTGAATGTTTTGTGATATTTTTTACTATGGATGTGTTATTTTTGTACCATTATTGGTTTATGGATAATGTATTGACATTTCTTATTCTATAGTTTTAATACAAATGTTTATGTTATGTTTCAACCTTTTCAAATTAGGAATGTATTAGACGTGGAATTGTTTGAGGCCTTTCTTAATTTGATATATGGTTTTGGTCTAGGCCTTAATTATTTTTAGACATCTTGGCAGAGGCCTTGAAAAAATGTTTCAGAATATCTGGCATTATACATTCCATCATTCTAAAAATAATATTGATGGTTCATGTGGTTTTTCGACAGGTAGAATACCCATGACTATGTTTTTATGGAATTATTTACTCAACTCATATTTCTATCATAAAGTGTTCATGTTTATTATTTTTAAAGGTATTTATTTTCAATAATTCACCATACCTATGGTTTATGTTATCTTCCGCTAAATTGTTTACCCTTATTGAGCATCTGAGCTCAGTCCTTTCTTATGTTTTATTTTCCCAGGATTTCCAAGAAGTGTATTATGATTGATATGCAGGGTTAAGATGAAAGGGAATAATGATGTTATCAAAGAACTATTTATGTTGTATTTTATGTTTGAAATTCTAATGTGAAGTTGATGTATGTAATCTATTTACAAGACTACTAAACTGATCATTCTTTCAGGACATGATTTCCTTGTATCATTCCAATGAATTAAAATAATGCACTGACTCTTGGTAACTGGGGATGGGGTGTTACAGTTGGTATCAGAGGAAGTTTAGCAACAACCTCGGAAATATATTTAGATAAACTATGATTAGAGAATATTACCCTAAGATAGAATTTGAGGATTGATATAGAAGAACTTCTGAGAATTGAGGTAAAGTAGAGATTTTGTGTAATTTCCAAGAAATACATCCATTTCTGGATATGAGAAGGTAGAGGCATCTCTGGCACCGATGTACCTAGGAGTGAAAAAACTGACTAGGAGTTTCGAGCTTGACCTAGGGTATCATGGTACATCACAATGGGCTTTGCTGCACTCTTGGTTACGACACTCCCGGGGGACATGCTTAGGAAAATTCACTTTTTCATTACAGGTCATTATGAAGGATTTAGGAATAAATACTTCCTCAAAGAAAACATTTTATGATTATATATTATATGAATACTATTTTCAATTTATGTTAGGTATTTTAGAAGTTTGGAATTATGCATTGCAATTCATAAACTAAACTATCGTATGTCATTGTTTAGAAATGGTGCCTAGTAGAAGGAATGAAAATTCTAGGAATACACATGATCGAAATATTAAGAAGGATCATATTTTTCATGTTATTATACCCATATTTAAAAGGCAAATAGTTTCTCACATATTATAATCATATGAAGAAATAGTATCATGTGTTAATAAGATAAGTAAATAATTATCTAAGTATTATGGATTTGAAGGGAAGAAAGATAAGAAAAGGATGGAAGAGATAAATATGGATAAGGGGAAGAGGGGAAAGAAGTATTTTCCCATACGTGATTACTTTAGAAAGAATCACCTTGGAAAATGCTTGAATGGAATCTGAATTTGTTATAATTTTGGAGAAATAAGACATCAAGTATGTGATTGGAAGGGTATGAAAAAGTTTTCAAATGTACAATGCTTCATCTGCAAGGAGTTGGGACACTACGCAAATCAATGTCCAAATCATCAGAGTATATCGCAAATGATTCTATTGGATAATAATCAAGTTATGATACAATCAAAGATGAATAGTAATGATTAGAGTTCTTATATTGTCATTAAAGTGTTATGTTATTTGAGTATTGTACTAATGATGTACATGTTATAATAATTATAGAGTATATAAGGATTGTACTATAGTATTATTTCATTAAGGACTTGAGATTGTGTGGAACCAAGAAAAGTGACTCAATAGTAGGTTAAATGTTTTTGGAAAATATATGGTTGTGAGAAAGATAAACCATAATTTGGTTCCAATACTGAGGTAGTGATTTTGGAATAATATATGATCGACTTGGATAAATTATATTAGAGATTCTTGAATACCTTGAAACTGATTAATGATTTGTATATTCCATCATTGTTGGAGTAAACAACATTTTTTGATAGAAGGAGTATATCTAGTATTCTATAAGGAATAAGGTATAATGAATGTAATCAATAAGGTTTTATGGTAATTCACGGTGTTATAGTGTTTTAAAAGAATACATGATGAAGGTTTTTCCATGTTATTATGAGGAAAAAAATATCTTCATCGTGTTTACCTTCCTAACAAATTTTGTACTGTGAGTTTGGATAGAATTATTTTGGATAATTCTAAAGGATGGAATTTATTAGGTTTGACATTGGATGCTATTGTTGAGGTTAAGTCAATTCTTGATATTATTTTTGGATTGTCATAAAAAGGACAACCCGGAGGTCGGGCGACAACATGTCGCGTCCGACAAGGCGACGAGACATGAACCCACAACTGAAGGGAGACAAGGGTGTGTCACCTACCACTGGTCCACGTGATGTCTTGGATGGTATAATGTAGTTTTTTAAAGGTATGATATACGAATTATAAATTTATTTTTTGGACCCTATACTAATAGGATAAGTAGAATATTTTTAAATTCTATTATCTTTTAGAGTGAAGGATGAGTTTGTGGTAGAAATTAGTTAAAGGATGGAACTCTACTTGTCCAGTATATTTTTCTCTCCTATTCTTTGAGGAAATTAATTCTTAAACATTAGGTAATGGATCATAAAACCAAAAATGTGTTATCCTAATACCTTATTTTTTGTTGAACTGATGATATTTTAAATCATCTTAGATTGATGGCTTTAAGGACCTTAATTTTACATTTGTTTATAATTGATGTCCTCAATCAATCCCTATAAATATTTATGTTTTTCCTCTAATTATGTGTCTCTAACTTCAACACATTTTGTTCTAATTGAGATCATAATTTGTGGTGAATTTTTCATTTCTATTTCCCTCTTATTTAGACTAAATTTTATTAACCTAATTTCTGATGTGGGTTTTCCACAAAGGTATTTTTCTATTTTTAACCTTTTATTTTCGAAGAAAATTTTCATATTGCGAGAACTCAATTTAATTAAGGAGGGGAGAATGTTAACCCCCAAGATTTCATAGTACATTATTTCTTCAAAATAACTCAATAACTTGCACTACAGGCCACAACGAGTTCAACAGCACTACAACTTACCAAACTCACCGTTCAAAAGCTGTTATGAATAGTATTAACTAAAATTTGAATTTTATGTATTCTATAAAATTTTAGAATCCATATTATGTGTATCTTAGACATAATATAAGAACAAATTCAATTTTTCAGGTAAAAGAAGTATTTTTCAAAAAAAAAATCAATTTTACCACCTTTTAATTGAGAACCCTTTTTAAATAAAATATTTGACACTTTTATATATTCAATTTTACAAAATAAAATTCTTCTTTAGAATCGGGAAATCAAAATTTACTTTGAAAGAAATTTTGCTATTTTTCTGATAATGTTCATTTTTTAATGAATAGTGAGAAATACTGTATTTTAATCCAAAACTACCGTTTAATCTAATTTATATATATGGTTAGATTATCTTTTTAATAGAATTTGAAATG
Source organism: Viscum album (assembly GCA_963277665.1). Classification (NCBI taxonomy): domain Eukaryota; kingdom Viridiplantae; phylum Streptophyta; class Magnoliopsida; order Santalales; family Viscaceae; genus Viscum; species Viscum album. Next base: position 326,138,214 of record OY728163.1, read on the forward strand.
TAATTAGATTATATTTTTATCATTTATTCCAATTTTGGTCATTGGAAGTAATTTCACTTTGAAATTGAACTTAAACAAGTGTCAATCTTTTGATAGTTATTATTTCTTAAAAAGATGCTTTTTGTTTTGACAACGAGAATTAATTTTAAATTAATAAATAAAAATTCTATGTTTTTAATTTGGTAAAATGGACTTAATTTTTGAATTCTAAATATCAAAATTATATTAGGGTAATGTTTTGGTATTTTTCTGAAAACTTTCAATTTTTGATGAATAATTAAAAACACAGCGTTATTATTTAAAACCAACTTTTTATTTAAATAATTATTTATTTTATTTCAATTTATTTTAAGTTAAAATATATATATAATACTTATATATGTTCAATTTAATTCATTGGAGTCATATCATAATAAAATTAGATGTATAAAAGTTTATTAAAATTTTCAACGTTTTTACCCACCTTTTAGGAGCATTTGCAAATTTGCATAAAACTTAATTTTACCGCTTCTATGAGTTGAATTTCAAAAATCCGAGACACACAGTTGAAATAATTAAGTAAAATTTGCTTAAATAAAATGAAAATAATTTTGGGTGAATAGTAACTTATGACTTTTATTTACCACGGTTAAAAGTAAATAGGGTAATTAAGAGTAAAATGATATTATAATTACCATAACATGTGTTTTAATTCTATTGGATAAGTTTAATTCAACCAAAAACAACCTTAGGAATAAAATATTATCCTCTTTTGTCCACTTGGTTTAGATTAGGACATTTATTATTATTTTATTTAAAGAAGAGTTAAAAGGGTTAAATTCAAAGATTAATAACTAAACCATTTTTTTATATAGGGTTACACATAATATAAATATCGACTATAAATATTAATTAGATATATAATAGGATTTCCTACATAATGGTATTTTATTTATATTTTTTATACATTAAATAAGTTAATTTATTTATGACATAATGATGATGTAGTAATTACCTTATTAATGAAATATTAAAATAATTGATATTATAAATATCCAAATAAGTGTAAATTGAGATTTATGATGAATTACAATAATTTTCTAGGTTAATATGATATTTTAGGGTTGATTGGAAATTTTTTTTTGAAGGGATAATGTTGTTATGACTTTCACAAAAAAAATACCAAATAGAGTCAAAATTGATATAAATTAATTGGTAAAACATATAATACATTATTGGATGATATAATATTCCCAAAAATATAAGGTTCATCCAAAGGGACTAAATAAGATTATATATGTCATTTATGAGCCACTTTAGGTTCTCATGGAAGTTTAGAGTATGTTTATTAACCATATTGTGTAAGAATTCAAGAAGACATGGTAAAAGTGAAACAATTTAACAAAGAGTTAAATCTAAAAGATAAGGTTAAAATGGTAACTTGAACTTCTCTAAAACCAATTGGTTGAACGTATTTGGACCCATAACCACCTAAACTTCAAAATAAATTCATTTTTTTCCATTATAAACCAAAAATGATGGTATAATAAACTAATATTTTAATCTTTTCAAAAGTGACCCTCACCCCCCCTTATAAAAGGGGACTTCCCCTTAAATCAAAATCATAAATCCAAAGCCATTTGGCTCAGACAAACCCATACCAAATATCCTCCCAATTTCCCTCACTTCAACCTAGAGACCTTATTTTGATTTGAAAGACAACTTATGGAGCCCTTTTGATCAAATTAAAAGGGAGAACCTAAAGAAGAGGTAAATATTTCATCACCTCTTTCAAGTTCTTTTTCTTCTTCCACTTCCTCTTTCTTTTTTTTCCATTCTAAAATAATAAATCAAGTATCTTATATATAATGTGATGTAATTATAAAACTTTTACAACCATATTCATTATTCTATCCATCATATGAATGGAAAAGTCACCATATGTGCGTATGTACGGCTTACCGTCTCCACGTTGTGGTGTAGTTTTTTATTCAAACACTTCATTATTTGGATGGGTATAATAATGAGTATAACTGATGTAAATAATAAATATAACATGTTAATGATTCTATATATATGATATACCTTCCAATTACATATGATTTCACTATCAATATAATTATATTGTCGCTCGTGCGTACGTACGGATTACCGTCTCCACAATGCGATGAGATTTATTCCCACGTTCACCATTCAACGATGTTTATAAAAATATTTATTATTAATAAGTCTGAAATATAAGACATAATAATGATACTGGAAATATATGTATGTATGTATGTATGTATGTATGTTTTTACTTACATATATCTTATTCACTTACTTCAGTTCAATACAATATGAAAACGGAAACAGCGTTTATGCGTACGTACAGCCTACAGTCTCCATAAACGGTGCCTTCCATTTCATATATCTATATATTATAAATATTTATGTTATAAATATATATTATATATAAATCATGGTTTATATTCTGGAAGTATTTACATCATGATCTTAATGATACGATCAAGAATGACAAGTTAAAACGCGTACGATAAAGAAAGCGATTATTACCCAAAATGTTAATTTAACATGGAAATCATTATTAAATGGGTAGTATAAAGTCATAAATTAATCATGTCTGATATAATAAATATTAATATGGTTCTGGTATAATTTAATAACATACTATTTTCATTATACAGGAGGTTAAACGTACGCTCGACCCAAGGAAACTGAAAGGTAAGGGTAAATTCCTCAATCTCATTATTATTCGAGATTGTTTATGGGTAAGTTTTTACTGGGACATATTTATTATCCATGTCAATGGTTCATAAAATATTTTTCAAAGGGATTATTTTTAAAGGAATTTTTAATTAAAACATAATTTTAAATGTTTTAAATATTTATTCTTCTAAATCATTCTCATTAAAGTCCATGTTTTCAAAATGGTTTTTAAGGATATATTTATATGGACATGAATTTTTTTAAAATTTTAATTCCAATAAAAATTTTGAAAGTGGAATGGGACACTTTAATACAAAAATGTATTTAAATGTCTTTCGATTTAAATTTTGTGAATTTTAAATGTTTTCATGAAAAAGGGATATTTCTCTCAAAGAGTTTTACAAATCATTTTCATCTATGTCAACATCATTTGATGGATTTTAAACTTGTTTGAAGTTGATTTATTATGGAAAAGATCTTCCATATTGTATTGATGGTTTTGTGATATGTTTGAATATGGATGTGTTATTTTTATACCATTAATGGTTTATAGATAAAGTATTGAAATTTCATACGCTAGTTTTAATACGAATGTTTATGTTATGTTTCAACCTTTTCATATGAGGAATGTGTTGGACATAGTAAGTGATGGGTGGAGCCCCCTATATCTCATCGATGCATCTGTAGGTCTCATGGGACAATTAGACGTGGAATTGGTCGAGGCCTTTCCCAATTAGATATATTGTTTTGGCTGAGGCCTTAATCATTTTTAGATGTCTTGGTTGAGACCTTGACAAAATGTTTCAGAATGTCTGGCATTATACATTCCCTCATTATAAAAATAAAATTGATGGCTCATGTGGTTATTCGACCAGTAGAATACCCATGATTATGTTTTATTATTGGTTTATATACTCAGCTCATGTTTCTTTCATAAAGTTTTCATGTTTATTATTTGCAAAGGCATGTGTTTTCTATTATTCAACATGCCTATTATTTATTTTATCTTAGGTTAAATTGTTTACCCTTACTGAGCATCTGAGCTCACCCATTTCTTAGGTTTAACTTTCCCATGATCTCCATGAATTATATATTATTAATATATAGGGTTAAGCTAAAAGGTAATAATGGAATTCTCATAGAACTATCTATATAGAATTTTATGTTTGAAATTGTAAAGTGAAGTGGATATATGTAATCTATCTCAAAGACTGCTAAACAGATCGGTCTTTTGGGACATTATTTCCTTGTATCATTCCAATGTGTTAAAATAATGCACCCAATCTGGGTAACTAGGGTCGGGGCGTTACAGTTGGTATCAAAGAAGTTTATCAGCAATCTTGTAAATATATTTAGATAAACACTGATTATAGAACATTATTATAAGATATAATTTGAGGATTATTATAGAAGAACTTACTAGAATTGTGGTAATGTAGAAATTTTTTGTATTTTCCAAGAAATACATCCCTGTTTGGATACGAGTAGGTAGTGGCAGCTCTAACACAGATTTACCTAGGAGTGAAAATTATGACAAGGTGTTTCTAGCTTGACTCGGGGTATCCAGGTACAAGAAAACGGGCCTTGCGGCACTCTTGGTTATGACACTCCTGGGGGATATGCTTAGAATAATTTACATTTTCATTACAAGAAATAATGTTGGATTTAAGAGTAAATACTTCCTCCAAGAAAACATTTTATGACTACAGATTATATGCATAATATTTTCAATTTACATTAGGTATTTTACAAGTTTGGAATTGTGCATTGTGATTCATAAACTAACCTAGTGGATGCCATTGTTTAGAAATGGCTCCTAGTAGAGGGAATGAAAATTCCAAGAATATGCATGATCAAAAGATTAAGAATGATCATATCTTTCATGGTATTAACCCAAAATTTAAAATGGAAATAGTCTCCCATGTATTCTCATCATATTCAGAAATAGTATCATGTGTTGATAAGATAAGTAAATAATTATCTAATTCCTATGACTTTGAAGGGAAGCAAGAGATGAAAAGTATGGAAGAGAGAAAAGTGGATAAAGGGAATAGGGGGAAAAGTATTTTCCCATATGTGATAACTTTATAAAGAATCACCTTGGTAAATGCTTGAAGGGAATGGGAGTTTTTTATAAGTTTGGAGAAAAGAGACACCAAGTACATTATTTTAAGGTAATGAAAAATGTTTCAAATGTACAATGCTTCATCTGCAAGAAGTTGGGACACTACGCGAATCAAGGTTCAAATCATCATAGTATACCCCAAATGTGGATATTGGATAATAATCAAGTTATGATACTACCAAAGATGAAGATGAATTATTAGAGTTCTTATATTGTTATTAAAGTATTATTTCATTTGAGTATTGTATTAACAATGTATATGTTATAATAATTATAGAGTATATAAAGATTTTATTACAGTACTATTTCATTAAGGACTTGAGATTGTGTGGAACCAAGAAAAGTGACTCAATAAGAGGTTAATTTTTTTTGGAAAATATATGGTTGAGAGAAAGATAAACCATAATATGGTTCTGATACTGAGTTAGTGATTTTGAAATAATATATGATTGATTTTTATAAATTGTATTGGATATTCTTGACTACCTTGAAACTGATTAACGAATTATATATTCCATCATTGTTGGAGTTTACAACATTTTTGGATAGAAGGAGTATATCCAGTATTATATAAGGATTAAGGAGGGATGAATGTAATCAATAAGGTTTTATGTTAATTCAGGTTGTTACAGTGTTTTAAAATAATACATGATGATGGATTTCACATGTTATTACTTGGAAAAAAGGATCTTAATTTTGTTCACCTTCCTTATAAATTTTGGACTGTGAGTTTGGACAAAACTATTTTTGATAATTCTAAAGGTTGGAATTGATTAATTTTGACATTGGATACTATTGTTAAGGTTAATTCATTTCTTGGGATTATTTTTGGATAGTCATAAAAAGGAAAACCTGAAGGTCGGGCGACAACTCTTCACGTCTGGAAAGGTCACGAGACATGAACCTGCAACAGAAGGGAGATAAGGGTGCATCACCTACCACTGGCCCAGGTGATGTCCCATATTGTATAATTTAGTTTTTTTTAAAGGTCTGATATTATAATTTTAAATTCATTTTTTAGAACCCTATACGATTAGGATAAATAGAATATTTTAAGTTCTATTATCTTTTAGAGTGAAAGATGATTTTGTGGTAAAAAAAATTAGTTAAAGGATGGAACTGTACTTGTAAATTATATTTTTCTCTCTTATTCTATGGGAAAATAAATTCTTAAACTTTAGTTAAGGGATCTAAAAACCAAAAACGTTTTATCATAATACCTTATGTTTTGTTGAACTGATGATATTTTAAATCATCTTAGATTCATAGCTTTGAGACCCTCATTTTTATACTTTTTTGTGATTGATGACTTCAATCACTCTCGATAAATATTTATGTTTTTTCTCTAATTATGTGTCTCCAATTGCCACCAATGTTCTTTTAATCGAGGTCATAATTTGGGGGTGTCTTTTTCATTTCTATTTCCCTCTTATTAAGACTAAATTTTATTAACCCAAATTTCGATGTGGGTTTTCCACAAAGGTATTTTTCTACTTTTAACAATTTATTATTAAAGAAAACTTTAATATTGAGAGGAAACAATTTGCTGAATGAGGCTTGAAGGTAATACCCCAAGATTTCATAGTACATTATTTTTCAAAATAACTCAATAACATGCGCTACACGCAACACCAAGTTCAAGTGCACCACGCCTTACCAAACTAGTCGTTCAAAAGCAGTTATGAGTATTACTAATTGAATTTTTAATTTTATATATTCTATATAATTTTAACATCCATATTATTTGTTTATTAGACATAATATAAGAACAAATTCAATTTTTCAGATAAAAGAAGTATTTTTAAAAAAATGAAATTTTACGACCTTTTAATGGTGAACCCTTTATAAATCCAATATTTTACACTTTTATATATTAAATTTTAAAAAATAAAATTCTTCTTTATAATCGGGACATCAAAATTTACTTTGGATAAAATTTTGGTATTTTTCTGATAATGTTCATTTTTTAATTAATAGTTAGAAATACTGTATTTTAATCCAAAAATACGTTTTAATCTAATTTATTTATATGGTTAGATTATCTTTTTAATTAGTTTTGAAGTGTAATCATATTATAGTTTTACCATTTAATCCAATTTTGGTCATTGGAAGTAATTTCACTTTTAAATTGAACATAAACAAGTGTCAATTTTTGGATAGTTATTATTTCTTAAAAACACGCATTTTGTTTTGAAAATGGGAATTAATTTTAAATTAATAAATGAAAATTATATGATTTTAATTTGGTAAAATTTACTTCATTTTTGAATTCGGAATATCAAAATTATCTTAGGGTAAATTTTTGGTATTTTTCTGAAAACATTCAATTTTTGATGAATAGTGAAAAACACTATGTTATTATTTAAAACCGACTTTTTATTTAAATACTTATTTATTTTATTTAAATTTACATTCAGTTAAAATATATATATATAAGACATATATAATTTTTATGTAATTCATTGGAGTCATTTTATAATAAAATTAGATGTATAAAAGCTTATTGAACTTTTTAGCGTTTTTTACCCACCTTCTAGGAGAATTTGCAAATTTGCATAAAACTTAATTTTACAACTTCTCTGAGTTGAATTTACAAATCCAAGACACACAATTGAAATCAATAAGTAAAATGTGGTTCAATAAGATGAAAATAATTTTTGGTGAATATTAACGTTTGACTTATTTAACATGGTTAAAAGTAAATAGGGTAATTAAGGGTAAAAATGATATTATAATTACCCTAATGCATGTCCTAATTCTATTGGATAAGTTTAATTAAAGAAAATAAAACCTTAGGAATAAAATATTATCCTCTTTGGTCCACTTGGATTAGATTAGGACATTTTTTATTATTTTATTTAATGAAGAGTTAAAAGTGTTAAATTCAATGTTTAATAACTAAACCATTTTTTATATAGGGTTAAACAAAATATAAATTAGACAATAAATATTAATTTTAAAGATAAAAAATTTCCTAAATAATGGTATTTTATTTATAATTTTTATAAATTAAATTATTTAATTTATTTATGACACAATGATGATGCAGTAATTACCTTATTAATGAAATATTAAAATAATTGATATTATAAATATCCAAATAAATGTAAATTGACACTTCTGATGAATTCCAATAATTTTATAGGTTAATATGATATGTTAGGGTTGATGTGATAAGGTTGTTCTAACTATCACAAAAATAAAAAATACTAAATAGTGTCAAAATACACATAAATTAATTTTTAAAACATGTACTACATTATTGGTTGATATAATATTCTCACAAATATAAGGTTCTGAATAAGGTCTTCTATAATATTATATATGTCATTAATGAACCACTTTAGGTTCTCATGGAAGTTAATAGTATTTTTATTAATCATATAGTGTAAGAATACATGAAGACCAAGTAAACGTTAAACTATTTAACTAAGAGTTAAATCTAAAATATAAGGTTAAAATGGTAACTTATTCTTGTCTAAAACCTATTAGATGAAATTATTTTGACCCATAACCACATAAACCTATAAATAAATTCATATGGATCCATTATAAACCAAAAATGATTGTATAATAAATTAATATTTTAATCTTTTCCTAAAGTGACCCTCACCCCTCTTATAAAAGGGGACTTACCCTCCTCTCAAAATCACACATCCATGGCTATTTGGCTCAGCCAACCCCTACCCAAATAACATCCCAATTTTCCTCAAATCAACCTAGAAACCTTATTGTGATCAGAAATCCAAACTAAAAAGACATTTTGATCAAATCAAAAGGAAGAACCTGAAGAAGAGGTAAATATTTCATCACCTCTTTCAAGTTCTTTTTCTTCTTCCACTTCCTCTTTCTTTGTTGTTTCCATTCTAAAATAATAACACCAGTATATTATATATACTATTATATTATTATAAAAATGGTACAACCATATTCATTATTCTATCTATCATATTAATTACAAAGTCACCATACGTGCATACGTACGGCTTACCGTCTCCACGTCGTGGTGTAGTTCGTTATTCAAACACTTCATTATTTGGATTGGTATAATAATGAGTATAATAGATGTAAATAATAAATATAAAATGTTAATTATTATGTATATATGATATACCATCCAATTACATATGATTTCACCATCAATATAATGATATTGTCGCTCGTGCGTACGTACGGATTATCATATCCACAATGCGATAAGATTCATTCCAACATTCACCATTTGACGATGATTATAAAAATATATATTATTAATAAGTGTGTAATATATGACATAATAATTCTACTAGATATATATATATATATATATATATATATATATTTTTGTGTGTGTGTGTGTGTCTGTATGTAGTTATGTATATCTTATTAACTTACTTCTGTCTAATATGATATGAAAACAGAAACAACGTTTATGCGTAAGTACTCCCTACCGTCTCTGTAAATTATGCCTTCCATTTCATATATCTATCTATTATAAATATTTATATTCTAAATATATATGATATATAAATCAAGTTATATATTCTAGATGTATTTTAATCATGATGTAAATGATATGATTAAGAATAACAAGTTAAAACACGTACGATAAAGAAAGCAATTATTACCCAAAATGTTAATTTAACATGGAAATAATTTTTAAATGGGTAGTATAAAATCATAAATGAATCATATATGATATAATAAATATGAACATGGTTCTTTTATAATTTAATAATATACTATGGTCATTATACATGAGGTTAGACGTACCCTCGACCAAAGGAAAGTGCAAGGTGAGGGTTAATTCCTCAATCTCGTTATTATTCGAGATTGTTTATGGGTAAGTTTTTATTGGGACATATTTATTATCCATGTCCATGTTTCATAAAAGAGTTTTCAAAAGGATAAATTTTAAGGGAATATTTTATTAAAACATCATTTTAAAAGTTTTACATATTTATTCTTCTAAATCATTCTCAATAATGTCCATGTTTTCAAAATGGTTTTTTAGGATTTATTTATATGGAAATGAATATTTTTAAAATGTTAATTCCATTAAAAAATTTCAAAGTGGTATGGAACACTTTGATTCAAAAATTTCTTTAAATTTCTTCCTTTCTAAATTATGTGACTTTGAAATGTTTTCATGAAAAAAGGATATTTCTCTCAGAGAGTTTTAGAAATAATTTGCATCTATGTCAACATACATTGATGGATTCTAAACTTGTTTGAAGTTGATTTATTATGATACAAATCATCCATATTTTATTTATGGTTTTGTGATATGTTTGACTATGGATGTGTTATTTTTATACCATTCATGTTTTATGGATAAAGTATTGACATTTCATATGCTAGTTTTAATACAAATGATTATGTTATGTTTCAACCTTTTTATATGAGGAACGTCTTGGAAATTGTAAGTGATAGGTAGAGCCAGCTATAGCTCCTCGATGCATTGGTAGGTCTCCTGAGACAATTAGACGTGGAATTGGCCGAGGCCTTTCCCAATTTTTTATATGGTTTTGGCCGAGGCCCTAATTATTTTTAGACATCTTGGTCAAGGCCTTGCCAAAATGATTCAGAATTTCTAGCATAATACATTCCCTCTTTATGAAAATAATATTGATGGTTCATGTGGTTATTTGACTTGTAGAATACCCATGACTATGTTTTGTTATGTAATTATTTACTCATCTCATATTTCTTCCATAAAGTGTTCATTGTTGTTATTTGTAAATGCATGTGTTTTCAATTATTCACCATACCTATTGTATATTATATCTTCTACTAAATTGTTTACCCTTATTGAGCATCTGAGCTCACCCCTTTCTTATGTTTTATTTTCCCAGTATTTCCAAGAAGTGTATTATGATTGATATCTAGGGTTAAGCTAAATGGAAATAATGGAATTCTCAAAGAACTATCTATGAAGTATTTTATGTTTGAAATTTTAATGTGAAGTTGATGTATGTAATCTATTTCCAAGATTGCTAAACAGATCGGTCTTTTAGGAAATTATTTCCTTGTATCATTCCAATGTATTAAAACTAATTCACTAACTCTTGGTAACTGGGGTTTGGGTGTTACACCACCCACATGGTTTGCACCACCCCGTTGACTAATCCATGGGCACTTGTGCGTGATTTATGCACTCTATATTCCCTCATGTACTTCTTGTATATCCTAACCCTCTTAATTGCTGACATGGGTGCCTATGCATGGGAAATCTCCCTCACCATTGATCATTTCTCCCATATATGGTTGAACCATCTTAAATTAGTCGTTGTGGTTTACCACTATTTTCTTAATAATTCCCACTCAAACTCATGGTAAATACTAAGTATGAAATTAGTATCCCAACTTAAAATCCTTCTTCCAAATAGATGATACTTTTTTTAATCAATGAAGACCAGCTCACTAATCGTTAGGTTTACGTGGATAAATATTCAAGAATTAAATCCAATTCCATTAAATGAATCCATAAAAATTCTCTAAGAATCAAAAATTTATCCAAAATATGATACAATATTCCCTAAATAGAACTCAATCATCCATAAAAATTACTGGTAACACCAATGATATTCTATGTTGTTCTTCTTCATCAAGACTTATTAACAAACTCATTGACAATAAATATATCACAAACACTAAGTAGGATCTTCAAAGTTATGCCATCATGTGTGAAGAACCTTTTTATTTTTTTGGAAAATGGTGAGAAGAAAGATGAACTATAAAATATATCTCTGGATTTTATAAGATGGTTTAAAATTTTCCCTATGAGAGAATGTTTCCACCATAAGAATGTATTTTTGATTTTTTTTACAAAATATATTAAATCAGTTGATTAAATATAATATTAGTTACATAAAAGGGTTTAAAGGATGAATTAGTTTTTTCAAAATATTTGTCAAATTGGTCAAAATATATATCCTAAGTAGTATAAACATGTTTAAAAGTGCATAAATAATTTAATGGTTTCCATATATAGGGGATCTTCCTTCAACTATTTTGATGAATGAAACCTAAACATAAAAGGTTAAAGATATTATTAAGATATTATTTGGTTTACAAAATATTAGTAGTTCAGATGTTATAGTTTAATAAAATTATAAAAAAAGGTATGAAAAGGTATTCTAGTTTTAAAAGAAGAACATATTTTTAATTTAGTGGAATTCCAGTTATTGAAACATGACATGCCAATTTGGCTATGTAAGAGTGTATAAAAAATAACCATTTCCTATTCAAGAAATCGGATTATGGTCGACACTTGGTAAAAAAAGCTATAGGTTTGGCCTAGCATGAATTGGTAGACAATAATAACTAGTTTGATTAGGTTCTAGGAAAATTAGAGTATAGAATTGGTATTTTAGTGTAGTTCTACCTGTAATAGTGGCTATAATGTATGGGGAAACCACGGGATATGTTATTCCTTTTTAAATGATAACTATATAAAAGAAACCTTAATATGAGATTCATTTAATGTGGTTCACTATTCAAAATGTGACATATTTCAAAAATCACAGTGATATTATCATTTGCATCATATTCCTTATCACGGGATCTCAACCATTAGTTACTAAAACATAGATGTCTTCTTATAACTAAAATTTTCCACAAATACATGACTATGTCATAGAGGAAGACCATTGTTATTGATATTATACCATGTTGAGAGAATTATATTGCAATATAAAGGATATATATATAAATTTCATAGATTTTGGAAGATTAATGATTCCCATTCAATAAAAGATAACTTCAATGTTAAAAATTAGTTTCCTTTTGAGGCCTTGTCTAAGGTAAAGCATTTTAGAAAATTAAAACGAATTATATATCATATATTTGAATAGAATATTATATGGTTTACTAAAATTATCATACGGATGATAAGTAATTATTTTATAGTTAAACATTCGTACGGTTCCCCAATGAAACATTATAAGGCTCACTACCTTTGGGAATATTGGTTTCTACCATGATTCAATACACTATAGGTATAATGGATGATAAGTTTTGGAAATATCATTTCATGATATTTAGATATTTAAATGGTGATATTGTACCATATCATATGGATTTATTCATTGACCTACATCATGTCATAGTGAAATATTTCACTCATGATAAACCAAATTATTAATGAAATTAAGGAAACATTCATTTATTTAATCTTAATGTTTTAGAGTAATAACTATATATATTATTATAATTAAAAAGGAATATTTTACTATACGAAAATTTTAGGGGAAAACATGAATGAACATTTAGTATAGAATAACAAGGTGTGATGCACAACTTTAATGAAAATTCATGGAATAATACATATTTGAAAATATTTATTATAGAAATTTTTGGTCGAGAAGATCTAAAATTAAAATATCAAATTTGAAAAAAAAGAGTTAGGATAGAGAGGAGGATAAGGATATTAATATATTTTATAATTATATAATAATAAATATAATATCTAAGAGAATAACTTATTAACAGATATAGTTCAAAGCATGGGAATTCTCTTGAGTAAAAGGGTTATGAGTGTTATTGATGCACCTTTTTTTTGGTTGGAGTGTACATAATGATAATTCTTGTTTGGTAATTATAATATTCTATAGTGGACTTGTTTATGTGATTAAAAGGAAACATGGACACATCAATCACTATTTTGGGTTTGATTCCACCCAAATCTTGGAAGGGGAAATATAAAATCATAAAAAACCAACGACTCATCTACTTGGGTTTTCCTTAAATATTTTCCTTCTCTATTGATAAAATTTGGAAATGTTGTCTAATCATTTCCAATTACCTATGTGGAAAACATTTTTAAGGATATGTTATGATCCTAATTTTATAAATTACAAATATTAATTTGGAAATATACATGATATTGAAGGAATATTATAAGAACAATGGTTGTGTCAAAAAATTTAAAACTATAAAAAACAATCCAATTTTATGAAACAATAAACATTTAAAGGTAATATATCTAAATATTAAGAAGATGAAGTTGAATATTGTAAATTTTAAATTAAAAGTGATTTATAATGATATGGGAGAGAAGTTTGTACATGAGTGTGAATATATTTCACTACACTATTATTTATTTTATTATGTTATATTACTCTTATAAAAAATTATATAATTGCATTAATATCAATAAAATTTTTAATATAAAATTTTTAAAAAATAAAATAAATAAATGATCATATATATAAATTTAACTAATAACTTAAATTATGGACTCTTCAAATTCCTAATCATCTCTTTGTACTATGATATTGGGAAATTAGGATTTATTGGTATTTCTTCAGGATTAGTATATGTTCTCTCTTTACAAATGACCTAAAAGTCATATTTTTAAATTTTCTACATTTCACCCATCTCCATTACCCTTATGTCCCATTAATGTTTTACTTTAGGGAAATTATATCAATGATTCATTGAATTGAATATTTATTTACAAAATATTATGAATTAATATATAAAATAGTTAATTAACATTACTTACCCAAATATCTTCTATGATTTTTCCATTATTTGGTATTTCATATCACTCAAAATTATTTCTTGAAATAGAATAATATTTTTACACTTAAAAAGTATAACCGTAATAATTTTACATTCCATTTCATTTTATCAATGATGAAACCATCCTAATTATACTGAACGATAATATGTGTGATTCAATTCCCAATCTCTCATATTTTTTGAAGCGTAATCATTTGGTAGAGAATGAATATAATCATGAAAAATATATAATTAGTAAAAGAAAATAATTTATACAAATTTATCATTATTCACTATAAATAATTTTTAAACACATACCAGAAGATGGGAAATTTGTTTTCCCTTATAGTGTTACATATAAATGATAAGGGGTATACTTTGTAGGAGGTGGGATATAAATAAAAGGAATACTCGATATAGCCAATGAAGATAAATTTACTCATGATGGGAAAAACTTTATGGATTACCCTGTATATATGAAGGTGTATATAGATATGGTGGTTGGATATATGGAGGTGCAATGCCCTATATAATGGATGGTGGGAATGGGTGATAAATAAGGATGAGAGTTTGAGAACTATCATCCTATGTGGTTATAGGAAGAAATGGAAATAGAAAAGGTGGTTATATAAAATAAATAGATGTAATAATAATAAGATGACCTCCTAGTGATAGAAGTGGCCTGAAGGGAGACTAAAGTAGATTACCCCTTGGTGAATTTAGCTATGTGGTTATAGGCCAAATGATAAAATCTGTCATATCGATACCTCCCGGCATACTGTCAACCTCTATAGTATAATAAAATAATCTCTTCACTAATGTTACCCTAAATAACATGTATTAATAAATAAATAAAACAATTAAAAGTTTTAAAAAAATATGAAAGAACATAATATCTAAGCATAATATGTATTTAGAGTGGTGATCGTAGGTGTTAGGACTAATTCGCTAATTTGATGTTCATTTGTATATAGTTTTCTCATTTTAACTTCTTCATAGTCAATTATACTAACATAGAAATATATAATAGTATTCTAAAATAAATATAAATAATTAGAATGTTAAATAATAGAACTCATTCACTTCAAAAAAACAATTAAAAAGATATAAAATTAAATTTAATGAAAATATTAATCAACTTGAAAATAATGATATCACTACATTTTTAAATCCAACTACCATAAGTAAAACTCATTTGAAATTTTCTGAATGTAACTAATATAATAATTTTGATACAATTTATAATGGTTTTAAGAAAAACATAAAATATCATAATAATATCAAGTAAATACTTAAAAATGTGTTAATTCTATGTCTTATCTATCATTATTTAGGATTCACAATCTTTTCTAAAAATTGAATCATTTTTTTTCATAAAATGGAAAATTCAAATAAATATCAATAGGTTCATCCAAAGAATTAGTATCATCCATTCCATAATAAAAAATTATTTCTTTGAATGAAATCAATAATAACTCCATATTATTATTTTAACAAGTCAGTTACATAAAACACTTAAGTTTCATTAATATGAAGCTAACATTTCAGATAAATCACACTAAAAACATAATTATTCATATGCATTAAATTTCATGTTATTAAATCACACCAATTGTTTTTATCATTATTACAAGACCATGTGTGAGGTAATCGAATAAAATGGGTCTCTCAATAACCCCAAAATAAGCTAAATTTTCTAAATTTTTTTATTTTCTAATACAATCAATTAAAAATCTATTATGGTGAATATTGTGACACTTCTTACTATGTTTCCTTTTTTATAGATATTTATAACCATTTTATATATATTGAAAAAAATTCCATACAATGATCAACCAAATAGTTTAGAAAAATGAAAACATCCTTATTTTATCTGGTACACCATTCATTGGTAAATATTGAACCAAAAAGACACCTACATTAAATAATAAATAGAAATGTATGATTTAGTTATGTTAAAAAAATAAATATGTTGCCATTGAATTTATCCAAGTAGTAACTCCTTTGGTGTGAAATTTTTCTTTCCTCTTAATAGATATATAATGATGTTTCTTTTTTATAATTTCTAAATGTTATCTATAAATATGAAATATTTATAATTTCAAAATCTATTAAAAACATTCACAATGAAAAAATTTATATTTATTAGTTTATATACTTTAAGTAGTCATCATGAACACCAAAATTTAAAAACATTGTATGATAATCCATTTTCCACTATTCTATTCTTGAAATATGTAATGAGAATGATCCAAATATTCCCCCTTTTTGGGAAAATGATGAACATATAGTCCCTGTTGGATCATATTTTCAATATTAAATTCTCATGATTCGATTATACCTCGTAGTGACGTTAGCCACATATGATAAACAAGAATCCAAAAATTATAGTTCAAAATAGACTTTCACAAAAGATCCTTCATGATGATATTTATTTCTCACATAGGATTTCAATGTAGACTTCACTATTAATGAAAATAAATCTAGAAACTTGAAAAAAGACAGCCAAAAATAAAATATATTGGAATATGCATGGTCATATAAAACATACATGTAAAAATGTTGAAGGAAAATTCCCTCTAAGTCAAAAAGAATAATTGGTGAATCTCTATTCAATTTATAAACAAAATTTCTGCTCAGTATTTTTCTTCAATAGTCCTAGTAAAAATGACATAACCTAACCACATAAACTTTAAAATTATGTGAAACACAGATTTGAATGGAAATAAAAATCAATTGATGTAACAAGATATTATAGTCATGGATTTTAAGATATTTAGTTTCACATCCTCTATACACTCCATTTTCAAAAGGTTACTTACATAACCATCTAGAACCTTCAAACATTCAATTACCTTAAGGGACTGTTTTTTCAGTACATTCTCAAATGAAATATAAAAAAATAGATTTTCCACAAATTCTGGACAATTAAATCATGATGAAGTCTTGGTATTATACCCTAATCAATCTTTTCATGTCATGAAAATAAATCATATTTTTCATGATATTTAAAAAGTGGAAAGTAACATTTAAAAAACATTTCTCGATTTGCATTATGTCCAATAAATGACACAATAAATTTTATGACCTATATCAAAACTCAAAAAATATACTTTTATTTCTCTAATTTCTATTGTAGTTTGAATTAATATTCCATCAATTTTTGGAATTTAATTCATTATTGCCAAATACATAATCAAACCATCCATTGTTTGAATGATATCATTATATGACATTCATTGTAGTGTTTCATCTAACTATATGAAATTATCAAACTATATCATATTTTTCCTATATGGATGATCCATTACTAGAAATCATTGATGCACTATGA
Source organism: Viscum album (assembly GCA_963277665.1). NCBI lineage: Eukaryota > Viridiplantae > Streptophyta > Magnoliopsida > Santalales > Viscaceae > Viscum > Viscum album. The sequence continues at coordinate 326,155,847 of OY728163.1, forward strand.
AGCTAAAATTTTATCAAAACCTTATTATATAAGAAAGTTTATTTTTTATACAAATAAAAAAGATAATTTTCCCTTTTTAATAGAAGCAAACATCATTCTATATGATTGGAAAACATTTATCATCCATAATAAAACAACATGAAACATAAATTACTCCTTCCTCAATACATAATACTCGTGAATTAAAATTATCTAAAGCTCATTTATCTCATCTATTAATGGATGATAGTTTATTTCAATATCAATTCTAGGATAATTGGTTCTAGATATCAAAATACTCATGATAATAAAGGGATTCTTAATACAAATACATGATAGAAAGATATAAATGTGAATAAAAATAGGCTGAGAAATGTATATAGTATTAATATGGTGAAATAGGTTTATGTCATGAACATATAATATCAACCTAACATTTCATGTGTTAGCTAAAAACTCATGATGTCTCCTATCAAATTTTCTCCTAGATAATTCATATATAGGATGCACAATTTTCACAATTATCCTTTTTTCTTTATTATTCATTCCATCCCATATTTTTTCAATTTTTTTATATACAAATTTTTAATTCCTTTGAATTAATGGAAAGTTAAAAATAACATTATCTATCATGTGAGATTGAGTTTTATCATTATTAGTATTCCAACTTGTTGTACCAAATTATTTTCACATACTTAACTATACCTTTTTATCCAAAACAAATAATAATTTTCCAGTAAGTATGGATCTTATAAGATTAAAATCCAAATATGTCGACCAACTTTGATGACGTATATTATTTTTCTAGAATACATGAATCATCTAGTATTAAATCATTAAGATATGTAATGATATATTCAACTATAGTATTACTAAAACAATTCATTGTATTCCCATGATATAATCACATTAAAAACTGAAGATTACTAATTTTCTCATTATACTCAATATAAAGGGGTATTCACATATCCCATAAGATTTATAAAATACTCAACATTATCATTCTGATAAACAAATGAAAACTATGTTCTTGTATTAATTTCCTCTTACACGGGTCTACATGAGGATTTAGGTTAAAAACAAATGGAAACTGATCAAAAACAAAAAAATTAAGACCAATCCTTTTAAATGAATCACTTTTATTATCCACTTGATATTTTTATCTATGTGATATGACTCGGGATAATTTTTTAAGAAACTATTATTATTTATATGAAACTCAATTAATCATGAGTTATCCATGGCCTTCTGAAGAAATAAAAAATGTACCTTAAATCAATTAACAATCTAAATCATTGTGTAATATAATGTCCAAAAAATATAATAACTCTTTCTGAAACTCATCAGTGATCCTATCAATGATTTTTATATAATTTCTATCCATTTTTAAGAAAATAAACAAACATTAAAAAAATAATCAATAAACTGTCATAATGTAAAAGGTATTGTATAGTGAGATAAAAAACTAATCATTAACATGTTTATAAAAAATGATAAAAAAATATCCAAAATGAAAAGTAAAATAATATATTATATGTTGTTAAATTTTAATTTAAATTCAAATTTCTATTCATAATCTATATTTATTAATTCATAATTTTCAAATATGTCATAGTACATCATAATAAATAAAACATTTGTTAAAAGTATTTATAAATATATATATAGTTGTTTTAATGTATACATTATAAGTACATATTGTTGGAATATACTACCAGGTTATTATAATCAACCTTATATATACACATTCCTAGGATATATAATATGTTGTTAACTTTAATATTTTTTTTTAAATACTGAGACCTCAGTATCCCGAAGCCAATGCCTTATATTAATACATTGGCATGGTTACAGTAAATTAATATCCTGATAGAATGAATAGTTTAGTATTTTTGGAAAACCATAGAAAAAACATAAGTTCAACATTACAACTTGAAATGAAATACGTAATAGGAAATCCATATGAATCCTAGATTATACCTGCAGGTCATTCAAAATATTTATCTTCTCAACCTGGGGAAAATAAAACATAATAAATGGATGAAATTAAATTCTCAGTAAGGGTAAGTAATATAATGTATGTTACATTAAAAATAAACATTAGGCATGGTGAACCACTAAAAATACATTCCTTCAAAAATATACTTGAGCATAATATGGTAGGAATAAAAGATGATTAAATATGGATATATAAATGATCAAAAGATATTAAAACATAACCAATGATATTATACTATTCAAATAATCACATGGTTTATCAATTATTAATACTATAATGAGGGAATACATAATTTCGGACATTTGAAACATATTTTCAAAGCCTTGAATAAGATGTCTACAAATACTAGGGTAAGGCCTCGTCCAAAACCCAATTATATTTTATCTCATTAGACTTAAAGATGCATCGAGGTTCTAGAAAGTTCCCCACCCATCACTTGATAAGTCCAATTAATTTTTCATATGAAATTGGTTGAACATAAACAATATGAACATTTGGATTAACTTTCCCCAATCGATACACCTAAACACAAACCATTCTGAGTAGTATGGTGAATTCTATCAAGGTAACACATCCATGGTCAAACTGGTTATAAACCAATTAATAAAATATGTTAGAGGATATACCTAAGAAATTAACTTCAATAAGACATAAAATTAAATAGAGGTGTTGAAATATAAAAAATACTTTAATAAAATCATTGATAAATTTTTGAGAGAAATACACGTTTACTTTTAATAGAAGAGTTCTTTTGTAAAAATCATTCCATAAAACCTGAAATGAACTAATGTGTTTTTTCCATGATTAAATGAGTGATTTTAGAAAAATAATTGGTGATTAAAACATATTATAGAGTGCACTTGAAAATAATTAAGAATTTGATAAGTTCCCTTGAATCGGGCATGTTTATCTAGAAGAATAGAGAATGATCTTTATAAAACATTTAACTCACCATAAAATAAGGAAGGATTCTGATTAGTACACATATACAGAACATTCACACAGAATTTATTAGGAGTATATAATAATAATTAATAATTTAATTGGGATTAAAAGAGACAAATAGTACCTCGAAAGAAAATGGAGGTTCGGGAAGAAAACCCTTACATTATGTCTGAATGTATTCTTCACATGACCTTAATGTTCTAGATAATAAAATTAAATCCATTAATTAAATTATTAATATCCATATATACATGTATTTTATTTAGAATAATTTTATTATGTTCATTTATGGCCTTTAGGTAGAGTTATATGATTGAAATTTGTCATTTCAGAGTGTTTGTTTCCTTATTTGGTGATAGGTTTTCTTGATTGCAATTAATGGAGTCAGTTAAAAATTGGTATAATTCTCTAAAATTGTAATTGAATGTTGTTATTGAGAATACATAAGTAAAAATGGTTATATATTTCATTTGGTTTCATATTATGAGGATGAATCATTATATAATACATTTAAGGAAAATCATCTAGATTATTACTACGGTTATTGATCACAACAAACTCATTTTATTTTATCATTTTTTACTATGTAAATATGTTTATTCTAGAACATAAAAATGGTTATATTATAAATTTTAAAATATTTCATGACCATTAAAATCTTTTTGTGAATATATTTGAAGAATAATTTTTAGAACGAAACTCCATCGTCCACGATGGTTGAAAATCGGCAACTCTCAGACGTTAATTTCATATATAAAATAAAAGAGGGAGAGTATGGAAATTTTCACACCCTGACCTCATATGCCTATTTATTTATTTATTTATTACTATTAACTAGGTCTTGCGTCATTTTGACGAGGTTTAGTTGGGTCTTGGTTTGAAATTTTCAAAGTTAGATATTTTTTGTGGGTCTTGGTCAAGTGTACGGTCACCGTATCGTAAGAGGCAACCATGAATTTGGTCCTAGTGAATGCACGGTGGCACGACACTTCCAATAAATAATAAATTAAATAAATAAATTATTTTAATTGAAATAGGAATCTATATTAAATTTTATATCGATAAAACAAGGTTAATGTTTAAATTATAATAATGAGAATATGATTGCATAAATGTTAATATTATTATTATTTAATTTGGTAATAATACTATTATTATTAAATTGCTATAAATATAATTATTATTTAAAATTAAATGTAATAAAATCTATCATTTTAATGATCATTAAGTTTGATATTAATTTCTTTTTTTATTATTAATATTATTATTATCATTTTTCTATTAATATTATTAATATTATTATTATTGTAACATTGATATTATTATTATTACCTAAAATAAAATCAATAAGAAATAATTATTATTATTTATTTTATTAATATTTATTGGTTTTATTATTATTATTATATTTTATTATTGTTTTTTAACCCCTAAGTTTACCCATTCCCATCACCCCCCTTCCCCTTCGTTGTTTCATGTTGCAAGCCCCCTACCCAGGCCCTTGCCACCCGGCTCCCCCTCCTAGTCTGGCATGCCCCCCCTCCTAGTCCGATGCGACCTCCCCCTCCTGGTATGGCGTGACCACCCCCATCCTGCAAGACCTCCCCCATCCGACGTGACCTCCCCCATCCAGCCGGCTTCTGACTTCCAACCACCCCTCATTGTTCCATGCTTCGGCTAGCCTCCTCCAACCTCCCACTTGAACGATCAGGACTAAACCCCTCCTTTTTAGACAACAATCTATTTCGGTATATTTTTCTCTCTCTATTTTTAGTGATTTTCTCAAATCAATTAAGACTCTAATGTTGCAAGTCATATTTGCATGTTTTGCTCGGTATCTAGGATACTTTTTTAGTCCATGGAGAGATATTCTTCCTTCTATCAATGTTATTTTGCATTCACATGGGTTGAGGTAGGTGTTCCATGCCCTTCTTTTCAATTTCAATTCATTTTATGCATGATTTTTTATTAATTAATATTTAAAATATGTTTTTCACCAGTATTATGAGTATGGTTCATTCTTGGAAGCATTTTTCTTGTTGGTAGATTTGATTAATAATATGTTTTAAATTGTTTCTTTGTTTATGTCAATAAATATTTTTATGTAACATGGTTGGAATTAGTTTCCTTACCTTTGAATGGTTGTGTTGGATGTTTTTAGTGATGTTTCCTTGTCTAAATATTTTATAGAGATTATTTTCTTTGAACATGTTGGTTTATGGAACTTGAGGTTTTAGTGAAATGGTTTGATTTCTTTTCTCTATTTGAAAAGTTGTTCCATGGTTTACTATGTGACATTGGGTGGTTTCAAATAGTGTGAAAGGTTTTATAATTTGATTGGTACACATTTTATTTTGATATGTTGCTGGTGTGTGTTTATTCATAAACAAGGGTTCTGGATGGGTTTTGTGTGTGTAAAGACATGGATTCCTCTTTAAAATTGTTTTATAAAATTTTTAAAAAGGGTTTTTAACTAATGAAAGTGGTGCGAATATTGTTTTGAAAATCTTTAGAGGTGCGTGAAATTTTAAAGGTGAATTTATAATATGTTGTGAATTTTTGTTAAGTTGTTGACACCAAGATTCTTCTCTAAATAAACATATTGGATATTTTAAATAACTGGTGATTTATCATGACATGATTTAGATTTTATAAACATGTTTACGAATTTTAAAGTGGTGTTTTAAATCATTAAATGGGTTTTTAACATTAGCTGACTAATGGTGTATGCCCCCTTTGGTTGTTGCAAGTGTGTTCCTAATTTAAACAGTGTTTGAGATTGATGAAATGAGTTTTGAAGTGTATGTTTGGTTGTGAAGGTGGTTGTGTGTCGTTATTTTTTAAATGAACTATTTTTTTGAAAAGGTTGTAAGGCCTGTTTGGCTAAATTAGTGAAAAGATGATGTTTGGTACTCTTTTTGGAAAATGGTTTCTAAGTGTTTCTAGAAAATGGTTAAATACTGTGAAGTTAAGGACCCGTTTGGAACTTTTAAATGACTATTTTGAAAACCCCCCTTTGGTTGAGTCTCCTGCCAAGTTGGTTGATCATGATTTAGGAGGGTCCTCGGTATGAAACGTCCTATGAGAAATTATTATTTAAGGTAGGGTATAACCTTGAGGTGGTTGGGGTGGTGTTGGTTCATGTGATGTGTTTGGTTATTTGTGTGGGGCATATTGTTTTGATGTGGGGCACACCCCCTTGAAAACTATACATGGGAACCTGACATAGCAAATAGGCTTACTAAGAATGATTTATTCACTAGTTTAGATTATGCACTAGCTAGTAGCCCATAGTAGAGGGACATTTTATTATTATTGTTATGGGATTGTGCCCCACGACTAGGCTAGGTAGGGCAACGGTCGAGCATTAGGGAATTATGATGTCATCGAGAGTTGGCATGCCTTTAGGATGAGTCACATGTATAGTTTGTTCTGGTCTTCCTATGAGTTCCTAGAATTTCCCATGTTTCCCCATTATGAGTACGACTAGTTTCTTTTCCCTCTCCATTTAGAATACCTTTTATTTGTACCTAGTTTTTGTTTTTATATAAAAAACTATGAAAGTTTTGTTGGTTTTAATAGTTTTTTCTAAGTGGAGGTTTGACAAAGAAAGAACAATTCCCCATTTTCCTTTTTTACCTTATTTTAAAATATGGGGGAAATGGACCATGTTATTTGTTTGTATTTAAAATGAAAGGTAGATATTTAAATCTATTTTTTATAAATTCATTTCAAACTGGTATCAATGGAAATGTTTTTGGAAAGAATGGTGTGAACTTTGTTGTGTTTCCTATTTAGAATTTTGGTGCTAACCCCTACTTTATCTTTCCAGCTGCAGGTTAATTTTCTCATGTAGGTTCCTGGTTCAGCTGCTCAATGTTAGAGCAGGCTTGTTTCAGAGTTGGATAGTGACCTAGGAGGTCCCAAGGAGGTAGGATCTATTCTTTTTCGTTTCGCTACTAGTTTTATTTGTCAATCGTTAGTTTCTGTTTATCTATTTATCTTCTGTTCATGGGCCAAATCATTCCCAATGGTTAAGTGTCGATTCCCGAAACTAGTTTCCAGCCCATGTGGATCAGGAACGCCCTTTAGAATATGACTTGGACCCTCTCGGGTGACCAGTTCAGAGTCGACCCGGGTTGGTTCATGACAGAAATTGATAATGGTTATTAAACTAACATAATATAATTCTAATATATAGATGATACTATAGTTATCATGATCCATTGGATAGATGATGTTAGGACAGAATAATAAAAGAATATAAATTAAAACGAAATTATATGAAAGAGGAAGAGGATTTTCCTCTTGAAATAACCTCCTTGAGAACCTCTTTAAGGGAAAGGGTTTTGTTCTTTTGGTATGAAAAAGGGATCTTGAACATGGGTAGGGACTATGGAAGATTATTTGGTCATAACATTGAGAATATTCAAGGATAAGAGGAACGAAGAAAAGGGATAGTTAGGGGTGGCTTTTATAGTGGAGGAGGAGTGATTTTTGAATATCTTATTCGTTATTTAATTATTATTATCAAGGGAAGAAATAGTGTTGATTAATGTGATAAAAAAAAGTAATAAGTGAAAGTGAGTTTGAAGCAATGGTAATTTACATCATTCATGACTCAAGCATGATGCAGAAATTAATTTATTTATCATATTTCCTAAATTATTGAATTTTACTATTCTCTAAAAATTCAAGTATTTCATAGAAAATCTAAAAAATTAACCCTAACCAATTTTCAATGTGTAGAATTCCAAAATGAATACCATTTTATCAAAATAATTTTCTAAATAATAGAAATTTGATTTTTATATAAAATCATTATCTACTTTAAAATTATAGATTTTAAATTTAAAAATGATTTTATAAAATTTTAAAAAATTAAGTGAGGCCTCATAAAATTATCCTAAAATCATAGGAAAAAAATATGTTTTTAGGAATAAATTTTATGAAAATTAGTTTTATTATTTTTTTAATTTAAAATTATAATTAAATATTTATTACTCACAAAAATACCAACAATTAATTATAAATTTTTAAAATATTCACTCTCATTAATATGGTGACTATGTTTATTTATACTCACATGGGTGAGGTTACTATTCTTAATGGTATGATGCTATTCATAATGGTAAGATACTATTCATAAGGGTATGTTTTTATTCCCCAAAAAATGTTAGTTGATCCTATCAAACTCTAAATATCTTACTGATCAAAACTATGTATGTCGGATTTTGGAAATTCAAATCTCAGAAGCGGAAAAATTATATTTAATGGCTAGGTTATAATAAAAAGATTTTGTTTCACAATGTATCAAAGTTGTATGTTATACATTCTATATTAAATTTATTTGTAAAACATTGGAATGTTACATTCTTCCCCGTAACAAAAATTTAATCCTCAAAATATCCTAAATTTTACCTCATAAAAATATTTGGTTAGGTCTTCATCATATGTTCCTCACGCTTCTACATTTCCTCTTAAATTTTATGATTTTTTCAAGGTACGTTTACCAGCCCAGTCATCTGACTCCTCAACACCTATTCTTTAGTGTTTATAATCTAGATTGTCTCTCTATAGTAAGATAATTCATGTTTCAGTTCTATAACTTCATAAGTGAGTACATGTCTTGGGTCTGGCATGTACTTTCTCAAAAATGATACATGGAACACATTTTGTACCTTAGAAAGGCTGGGAAGAATTTCCAAATGATAATCTGCTACTCTAATTCTCCCTATAATTGAAAATGGTCCAATGTACCTAGGGATCATTTTCCCTTTCTTCGTAAATCTTATAACACTCTTCCATGGAGATAATTTCAAGAAAATGTGATCCCCCACTTGAAATTCCAAACCCTTACTTCTATTATCAGCATCCCTTTTTTGTCTTTGAGATTCTTTGATATGGTTTTGAATAGTACTTACCTTCACTATTGTTTACTCCACAAGCTCAAGGCCTACAAGCTTCCTATCACCAAATTCATCACAACATGTTGGTGTGCGTAACATATTTCTATATAATTCTTTATATGGTTCCATTTTAATACAATAATGGAAACTATTGTTGTAGGAAAACTCCACTAAAGTTAAATACTGATCCCACCTTCCTTTAAAATCAAGTGATCGTGATCTTAACATGTATTCTAATGTTTGGATCTTCTTTTCTGACTGTCCTTTAGTTTGATAAAGATAAAAAGTACTCTAATTAATCTCAGTATCCAAATATATATGTATACTTTTCCAGAATTTTGATGTAAATCATAGATCACAATTAGTCACAATTGATAGAGGTTCTCCCTGAAGTCTCATAACTTTATTTATATAGAGTCATGTAAGATGATCCAGGGAAAAATATTTCCTTATAGCAATGAAATGTGTATATTTGGTAAGCATAACCATGATTAACTATATTTCATCATTCATTTTTGATGTTTTTAGTGATCTAGTGACAAATTCCATGGGGATGTCATCTCATTTCCATGTAAAAATAGGTATAGGTTTCGCGACACCTCTAGGATGTTTTCTTGCATGCTTCCCTTATTGAGAGACTAAACATATTGATACATAATCAGCAATTTCAAACTTCATGTTATCCCACCAGAAATGTTTTTTCAAATATCTATATATCTAAGTGCTACCAAGGTGTATAGAGAAATTAAAACTATGGGAATAATCCAATAAATCTATTTTTATCTCGGGTATAGATGGAATACATTGCCTTCTCCAAAATTTGAGAATTTCGTCCTCACACACGAAGTCATCCAACTTCCCATCATTCACACCTTTAATTTTCATTTTAATATTATCGTCATTAGAATGAGAAGTTTTAATGCTTTCTAATACAGTGTCTCTGTTAGAGATTTTGTATGATGTTGTTTGTTTTTGAATTTTGAATTTGGATTTTTGATGTGTTTTCTGGATTTCGGATGGCTCAATGTCTGTAATTGGGTACCATAAACCCAAAAACCAGCTATTTGAAAATGAAAAAAATGATTTTCAGTAGTTAATCCTTTCTAATAAATATGGTTGGGAAAACAATTGAAAAAATAAAGAAGTTTCACCTTCTTTGATAATTATCGTATCCATATTTACTAGATCCATGTACATAGGATCCTTCTCAATTATCATTTTGTTTAGAACTCAATGATCTTTAATTCTCAATGAAACATCTACCATATTTTCCTTTCTTGGATGGTAGTTCATGGAAAAATCATTATCATTGAGTAGCTCGAGCCATCGCCTTCGCCTCATGTTGAGTTCTTTCTAGGAGAAGATATACTTTAAGATATTTTGATCCATATATATATCACATTTTTCTCCATGGATATAATGTCTCAATATCTTGAAAGAAAAAATTTTTTTTGCTATCTCTAAAATAATATTTAGATAGTTTTATTCATGAATTGTTAACTGCCTTGATGCATAGCCAATAACTCTATTATTCTGCATAAAGAGATAGCTAAGTCCTTTCTTTGATGCATCAGTCTAAATCACAAATCCACCATTTCTAGATGGTATAGTCAAGATTAAATCATTCACTAAACTCTTCTTCAATTCTTCAAACATTCTTCACATTATTTTGTATATACGAACCTAACCCCCTTACAAGTAAGCTTGGTTAATGGGTTATCTAATCAAGTTATGTTCTAAACTAAACACCCATAATAACTTAAAAAACCAATAAAATTGCATACCTCAGTTATGTTCATTTCTATATTCCATTCTTAAAAAAAATTATTCATAGGATCTACTAAAATTCCATACTTATAGAAAATATGGCCATGAAAATAAATTGTTTGAACCCAGAATTCACACATGAAAAACTTCCCATATAACTCATTTATTCTAAGATTGTTCAGAATAATGTTCAAGTGATTATCATGAGCTTTGTTGATTTGGGATTATACAAAGATATCATCAGTAAATAATTCAATGAATTCATAAAGATATTCCTTGAAAGATATATTAATTAGATCCATGAAAATAGAGGGTGTATTTGTCAGCCCAAAAGGCATTACTGTAAACATGTGATGCCCATACCTGGTTTGAAATAATGTCTTTGGAATATTATTCTTCCTCATACAAAACTGATGATATCCAGATCGAAGTTCAATCTTTGAAAAATATTAGGCACTGTGAGGTTGATAAAATAAATCATCAATGCGTGGAAGCGGATAATTTTTCTTTATGGTAATAGTATTGATCTCTCTATAGTCAATTCACATCCTCATAGATCCATATTTCTTATTAGATAAAATAACATGAGCTCCCCAAGGAGAAACACTAGGAAGTATAAATCCTTTATTAATCAATTACTATAGTTTTTTATTCAGTTATACTAATTACATTATGGCCATTATATAAGGGGTATTTGATATAGGTCATGAACCAAGAAGTAAATCAATGTAGAACTCAACTTCCTTCTCTGGTGGATGTGTAGGTAAATCCTCTGGAAATACATCAACATATTCTTTCATAATAGATACATCCTCAATTTAAATATTTCTTCCTTAACCAATATATATTTCATTCTATTCCTCCCCAATAATTGAATTCGGTAGATCTACAAGGGGTGGATCAAGATAAGAATCATATGGTGATGTTTTTTCTCTAAAGATAATGTATTCTACACCTTCCTCACAAATCATAATTTCCTTCTTCTTACAATATATTTTCACATCATATTTAAAAAACCATTCCATTCCAAGGATTATTTCAAAGTCAACCATAGGTATGATGATAAAATTTGTAGATAAATCACATTTATAGGCCATAATGGGGACTAACTAACACATCTTGGTTGCAATGAGACTTCCCTTAGGGGTTTTGACTGACAACTCCATTGTTAGGGAAAATTAGAAATATCTGATTCTTAAAGAAAACTAGGAATATATAAAGGAATGTGATGATCCATAATCAAATAAACCATTGACCAAGTTTGAGGAAATGATTATAATACCTTCCACTATATCACTAGAAATTTGAAATTCATCAGTTGTGATTTTATAAGCTTGGCCTTTCTCTCTTGGGATTCTCTGTGGAATGTTTCCCTAACACTAAGGATAATCATTGGAATAATGTCCCATATCTTTACAACTGAAGAATTGAACATTGGTAGCTTCTTTCTTTCCATTATAATATCAATATTGGTGCCACTTTCTTCACATTTTTAACAGACTCCTTTCCCTTTTAAGTAGGCTCCAAGGTGTTTCTTTCCATAAATATCACATTTTGGAAAACTCCACTTTTTATTCTTTCCTTTATCCATTCATTACTATCCCACCCTCTTCATCTATTGCTTTCATTTAAAGTAATAAGACATAGAGAATTATTTCCCTATCTTGATTTCACATGATACTATATCATCATGTGGTGATAATGTTTCAGAAACCAGTTCCCTTTGGAGGAATGGTTGAAACCATCAAATAATATATCAATATTTCTATAGGGATTGTGTATGTAGTATGTGCAATGTCTTTCTAGCCTTGTTAAATTATATTCATACTTTGCATCATTTTCATTCAATTTTTGTTTCAAACTCAAGAATTTTCTATCCATATCAACTCACTTTTCTCGAGGAAAATATATTTCTAATAATATTTCCGTAAATTCTCTCCATTCCATTTCTTCTATTTTATCCACCTCATTTATGTTTTGAATTCACAAACACCACTGATCCACATATATGGATAGATGATAAACTTCCATGACAAACTTCTCCCTTTAAGTACATCCCAAAGTGAAAAATATCTTCTCTAAGTAACTTATCCACTACTCTTCCATGAATGGGTTTACAGTTACATTGAATGATGAAGGTTTTTGTCACATAAAGTGGTCTAAAATTTCTTCCCCACTTTGTGGATCAGGATTCTCCATACGGGTAATGTTATTGTTCATAACCTAATTCAACTATCCTAGTATAGTTATAAGTTTCTCAGCACCAGTCGCAACTCCAAAACCAACGTCATTATCTTTTATGGGTGTCCAATACCTATATAGGATATGTGTGTTCATTCAGTTTCCATTACTTCCACAAGTAACCCCTTCTAAATGATATAATATACTGGATTAGGTTATAAATCATATTTCATAATCTCTATAAGGAGAGTATTTATCATAAATTGAAATCCAATGCATAGCTAATCCCATAATCATAAAGATAGTTTCTTTGATGAAAAAATTACTTTTAAATCCTTAATAATGGATTGTAAAGAAGATGTGAATTATCCTAAGCAGATACCCTATGATTTTCAAACAAGGTATGAAGTAAGGCCCATTTTCATGTACCTTATTACCCAAGGTCAAGCCCAAAACACCTTTTCAAAGTTGTTCCTCCTAGGTACATCAGTGCCAGAACCACACCCACTTTTATTATCCAAAAAGATATTTATTTTCTACGAATATCCACATAATCTATTCCTTACCAAAATTATAGTATGTTCCTACATGTTTATCCTCAAATTGTATCTTATGTATTTGTTCCTTAATTTATGTTTCTTATATCTAGTCTCCATGTTTTCTAATAAACTTCTTCTAATACCAACTGTAAATACCCAGACACTAGTTTCCCATAGTTGATACCTTATATTAATAAATTAGAATGATTACAAGAAATTCATATCCTAAAGGAATGAATATTTTAGTAGTTTTGGAAAACATTATTCAAATATAAGTTCAGCATTACAACTTGAAATGAAATACATAATATAAAATTCATATGACTCCCAAATTATCCTTGAAATTCATTCATAATGTTCATCTTCACAACCTCAAGAAAATAAAACATAAGAAATGGGTGATCTCAGATACTCATTAAGGGTAATTAATAAAGTGGAAGTCACCATAAAAACACTAGGCATGGTTAATAACTAAAAACACTTGCCCTTAAAAAATTGCTTGAGCATAATATTCTAGGAATGAAAGATGATTAAACAGGGCCATATAAATTATCATAAAAGATCATAACATAAAAATTGATATTATACTACTTAAATAATCACATGGATTATCAATTACAAATATCATAATGAGGGAATTAAAAATATAGGACACCTGAAATATATTATCAGGGCCTTAGCTAAGAGGTCTGAAAATACTAGGGTAAGGCCTCAACCAAAACCCAATTTTTTTGTCTCATGAGACCCATCGATTCATAGAGAGGCTATAACCGTCACTACCCATAATTTCCTAAGTCTAATTCATTCCTCATATAAAGGGTATAAACATAAACAATATGAACATATGGATTAATTTTTCTTAATCTGTACACATAAACACTAATAATTCAGAGTAGTTTAGTGAATGGTATCAAGATAGCACATTCATAGTCAAACTGATCATAAACCATTTAATACAATATGGTAGATTATAAACATAGGATATTAACCTAAATAATATATAAAATTAAATAGAGGTGTTGAAATATAAAAAACACTCTAATAAAATCATCGAGGCATTTTTTATAGAAATTCACTATTACTTTAAAAAGACGAGTTATTTTGGAAAAATATTTGCATAAAATCCAAAATTAACTAAGTTATTTTTTCCATGATTAAATGATTTATTTTATAAAAATAATTTTGGATTATAAAAGATTATAGGGTTCACTTTAAAATATGTTACAATTTGAGAATTTCCCTTGAATCAGTCCTATTTATCTGGAAGATTTGAGAAAGATCTTTATAAAAAATTTAAATCACCATAAAATAAAGATGGATTATGATAGGTAAATATATATAGAACATTCACATAAAATTTTTTAGGGGTATATAAGAATAATTAAGTATTTAATTAGTTTCAAAAGAGATAGAGAGTAACCTGAAAGAAAATGGAGGTTCATGTAGAAAACCCTTACCTTATGTTTGAATGTATTCTACACATGACCTAAATGTCTGGATAATCAAATTATATAAATTTATTAACTAAATATGAACCTTATGAACATTTATTTTATTTATTATAATTTTATTAAGTTTATTTATTTTATTTTGGGTGAGTTTTATGATTAAATTCCATTGTTCCAGAGTGTTTGCTTCCTTGATTTCATGATCAGTTTTCTTGATTATAAGTAATGTAGTTCATTCATAATTGGATTAATTCTATAGAACTAAAATTTAATGTTGTTAATGAGAATAAATAATTTTAAATGGTTATATATATCATTTGGTAACATATTATGAGGATAAATCATTAGATAATACATTTAATGATAATCATTTAGATTATTATGGCGGTTATTGATCATAACAAAGTTATTTTATTTTATCGTCTAGTATTATGTAAATATGTTACATCCAGAACATAAAAAGGTTTATATTATAAATTTGATAATATTTCTCAAACATTAAAATGGTTTCATGAATATATTTGAAAAATAATTTGAAGAAAGAAACGTCATCATCCACAAAGGTTGTAAATTGGCACCTCCTGGAAAATGATTTCATTTATAAAATAATAGAGGGAGAGTAAGTACATTGATAATGGTTATTATATTAACAAGATATAATTCTAGAAAATTTATTGTAATAGATTTATCATGATCAATTGGATATATAAGGTTAGTAGAGAATAAGAAAAGAATATAAATTAAAATGAGATTAAATGAAAAAGGTAAAAGATATACCTCTTGAAATAACCTCCATGAGAACCTCCTTAAATGAAAGAGTTTTGGTATTTTGGAAATAACAAGGGCTCATGGACAAAGTAGGGACTGTGGAAGAGTATTTGGGAACAAATTTGATAATCTTTGAGTCTTATAGGATTGAAGGGAAGAGGGATGGAGGGGTGGATTTTATAGTCGAGGAGAGGAGCGATTTTTGACTATCTTATTCCTTATTTTATTATTTTTCCCAAGATAAAAAATAGTGTTGATTATTGTGAAAAAAAATTAATAAGTGCATGTGATTTTGAACTGATTTCCATTTACATTATCCATGACTCAATCGTGATACAGAAATTTATTTATTTACCATATTTCATAAATAATCGAATTTCACTATTCACCAAAAAAAGTATATATGAAAAAATCCAAAAAAATCACCCTAATAATTTTCTGACATGTATAATTATGAAAATTAATCCATTTTATTGTTATAATGTTTTAAATAATAGAAATTTAATTTATAAATAAAATCATTATTTACATGGAAAATACATATTCTAAATTTAAAAGTGATTTTATAATACTTTTAAAAATTAACTATGGCCTCATAAAATTATCCTAAAATCATAGGAAAACAAATTATTATTTTTGTAATACATTTATGAAAATGAATTTTATTAATTTATTAATTTAAAATAATAATTAAATATTTGTTACTCACAAAAATACCAACACTTAATTATTTATTTTTAAAATATTCACTCTCATTTATATGGTGCCTAAATTTTATTTATACCTACATGGGTGAGGTTACTGTTCTTAATGTTTTGCTACTATTTATAACGGAAAGTTACTAATCATACGGGTAAGTTAATATTCACTAAAAATGTAAGTCGGTCCTTTCTGGCTTTAATTGTCTTACTGATCGCAACCGTGTATGTTGGTTTTTTGAAATTCAAATATTAGAAGTAGAAAAATTTTGTTTAATGGCTAGGTTATAATAAAAAAGTGTTGTTTCATAGATACTATGTGTTGCAAGAATTACATTCTATATTAAATTTGTTTTCAAAACATTGCGGTGTTAAATTTTTTTCATATGCATTACATAATTTATATACTTCACTAAGGAAATAGTTATTGTTCTTGAATTATGGGATTCCTACAGGGGAGATTTTCTTTGAAATCAAAATATTTTTGTGATTATTCTAGGTATAGGTGGATTAAACAAATTTTTAGCTGGTATTTATCATTAAATAAATTTGTATGTTTATTGAAATATAATCTAAAAAATCTTGTGAAAAGCCATGGTTTTTGTCACCTGTCAGTACCATTCCATAGAACATTCATGAGGTTAGTGGAATCAAGGTATGGGGATATATAATTATCTAGTATTGTTTATTGAAAATATTTATAAAAAATTAATTATTTGGATATTATATAATTTAAACCCCCCTCAAAATTATTTTAGTTATTCAAACCATCAATTAAATACTTGATTAGATTATTAATAAGTGATTAGTTTGAATTGGTAAACACTAAATTCTAAGTGATTTTATTATCCTTAATTCAATACGTGAAAAAATATTCAGGTAATGTTTTAAGGTGAACTATGAGACTGATCAGAAATGATTATTATAGTTCTGTGTGGTATAATTAGTTCAAATATAGGTGATACTATGGAAAATATTAATATGTTTAAGTAAATGAATGTACTCATTTGATTATCTATTTTTTAAATGTTAGTTTCTTTTATGAATTCAATACTACTCAAAATTATTCAATGTAGAATTGTATGTTTTCTCATTTTTTTTATTCAATTGTTTATCCCAATATATAGGAATTGATGTTAATTACTAGTGTAGATATAAAACAAATCATATTACATAGTGAATGATTTAAATTTTATTATTAAATCATTAACATGGAATTAATTTTTCTAGCAATATGAATTGGAATATATATATATATATATATATATAACTATCTAAATGTGTATGAATTGATAATGATATATTTAGTGGAAGAGAAAAAAATTTCTAAAAATGGTTGATCTGTCAATATGATTTTATCTTATGATTCCTAGAACAAATCATTTAATGTGATATGTTTTATTGTTTGTACTTATTTTTTTCATGGAAAACACGAATTTTTAAAAACAATAATAGAATATACTTAATCCCTATATCATAACCTATCACATGATATAAATTATAAAATGAACTATCACATAGGTATCGTTCATTGTTCATCTCATGACTATTTAAAAGTTTTCTTATAAAGATGGTTTCATTGTTTACACCATGATTGTGACTAAACCCATCTTCCCACCCACCTGGGGCACTTAATCCACCCATTAGAAATATTATTTTCCAAAAACAAATTAACTCAGAATACTATCATTTCTTCTGCACACCTTATATATTGTTTTTAAGAATATCCCATCACTCCATTTAACAACCAATTTTTTTCTATTTATAGTCGAAAATTATTTATCCATAAATTTTATTCATCCTTCAAG
Organism: Viscum album; assembly: GCA_963277665.1. Taxonomy (NCBI): domain Eukaryota; kingdom Viridiplantae; phylum Streptophyta; class Magnoliopsida; order Santalales; family Viscaceae; genus Viscum; species Viscum album. The sequence continues at coordinate 326,173,888 of OY728163.1, forward strand.
ATTATTCATCATCTCATACTGTCATGATTATGTCCCCATTTTTTTCTGAATCCCTTTATTTTATATTATATACTCTCTCTTATATCATGACATCCCCCCCTATTCTCTTCAAGATTATACTGTGATCATGATCATAAAATATACTTTTGGAGATACCCTTAAGATTAACCTCTATTTTTAACCCTTATTAGATTCTCATTAATTTTTAGATTTTTAAACATGATACTTAATATTTAACATGTTACCCATTCTTAAATTTTTTATTACATTTCTGAAGCCTCTCTTATGAAACAATTTTACTAAATTATGGGATTCATTATTTGAACTCATCTAAATCATGCTATGATCCAACATTATCCATATCTGTCAAATTAAATTATTTTTCTAATCCATTTATAGAATTATTCAAATATCATATAATAACATAATTCCTTCTCGACAATAATAAACCATGTTAAAATTCACTAAAGAATAAATAACATGAAAAAATATGAATAAATATAAATTTTGATTAATTTGATAAAATGTATAATCAAATGAATAAAAAATCATATAATCTATTGACACTAGTAAGGTAATTTCATTACATGCATGTGGATGAAGGAAGAATACCTAGTGTGAGGAGTGAGAGGAGTAAGGTTCATAGAAAGAGTAGGGGTCGACTCTGGTGGGTCCCACTCATGGTATTTTTATCTTCGATTGTAACACTCTTTTGTGGTACACTCACAATAGGAAAAGGGTTTGGTCGATGCACACAATGGAAGAGGAACATATAATGAAGGGGATGGAGGATGGGAGGAACACATGATGAATGGGATGGGAAGGATCACGCGAGGGATAGTGTAACTGAAAGAAGAAGTTTGGTAAGGATCGCCTGAGGGAGAAGGATTCAGTCAAGGGAGGATCGGGAGACAGATAAGGGATTGTGTAGAAGGGGTCATACGTGCATAGGTAGGAGAGAAAATCCACTCAGGGTTAATTTTTTTAGTAACCAATTTTCATGGGTTGTTTTTTCCATGGCTATGGAATATAGATAGTCATAATATTTAAATGCATATGGCTATATCTCAATGTAATAACAAAAACATTCATTAATGAAAATTCCACTTGATCTAATTAAATGTCTTATTATGGTTATATGAAATGAGAACTTCTTAGGTTTTATGTCTCTGGATTTTAAAATAACATTACGAATTATGAAAATTGCTAATATAGTCGTTGAACAGTGATCACATGATTAGTATAAATATAGGGATTTAACAAATCCAATTTAATCAGACAAAGGAAGGGTTGGACTCATCCAGTATGCTTGCCCCATACAAAGCCCATTTGTCAGAGCTCAGAAGGGAGGTGGTGTCAATGGGTTTCTCTCTTGACCAAGCCCAATCCAAGATTTAATATGTTTAGCTTGAGTGGAACCGACTACGGGAGAAGTGCAAGTTAATAGGGACTATCCCCAGAGTGAGGTTATCCGAGCCACCCCAAGAGATTGTCACGATCACACACCTTACCCTTTGGTCTTATGCGGTTTTTATAAGGGGTTACGTAACAAGACCCTAGAACTATAACTATGTACATTATTTTTGTATAAATAATGTGCATTCATTTTATTATTGTTACTTTGTAAATAGTTTTTAAAGCAAAAATTGGATTTTAGTTAATATTCAACTAAGAAATCCATTTTGATGAATTAATGAATTTTTTAATTAAATAATATTTTAATAAAATATTATTACTAAATTAATTTTTATTAAATATAAATGATCATATAATTTTATGAATGCAATTGTAATTTTTAATAAGGTTTGACAATTGTTTTGGTCAAAACCCATGAATTTTCAGTAAATGTCGTTTTTTATTTTAAAAGTAAAAAATTAACATATTTATAAAATTATTTAGATAAAATGAATATTATTTTTCGAATCAGAACATCGAAATTATCCAACAGTGAGTTTTTCATAATTTTCTGACAGTCAAATGTTTGGGTAAAAATTAAATACCGTTTAAATATATAATATGTTCTATGACATCATAATGACCCAATAGTGTTGTAATAAAATACTACAAACATTATTTTCGGCCAATACATGTTTTATAATTAAAATAATGTGATTTTAGATTTGTTTACTTTATTTTACAAAACATTGGTGGACCCTGCAAGACTTATAAAACATTTTGTCTTTTTAAATTGTTTTCCTTAAGAGTGTGACTCACCTCAACATAAGAAACCGTATTATTTTATGAAGTTCAGTCATTGGCCTTATAAAATATTATTTTACACTCCCCTTTGGGTAAAACCATGGGAAAAAACCATGGGCTGGTTTGTGGTATTGATTAGTTTAATGTGAGGTTCCCCAAACCTAAATAATAAAGAATTCCCTCTCCTTTCCTATATAAACCATCCCATGCTCCCAATTATTCATCACTCAAAGACTTTGGAGTTCGAAAAACCCCTGATCTCCTCTCTTTAGAATCCTCCCAAGGTGCCCCAAGCTCCCATGAAGCCTCTCTCAAGACTCTCCCAAGCCTTTGGGATCAAACTTCCAAGTAAGGGATTTCTTCCATTCTCATTTTTGTTTAATTTTCTTTAAGTTTTTATTCCATGTTTTCAATTAAAAATGTTGGGTTATAATTTATCACCTCCCCCATACTATCATATTTATTTTGGGTTGATTTGAGACCCCTTTGCCTCTCCTTAATTCCTCCCATGTACACCTGTTACTCTGCCCAATTTTTTTGAGGGATTTATCTCTCCTCTTTTGCATCCAAGTAATTATTTTGTATTATGCATCTAAATTATATTACGTTTGTTGGGACATGTATCTATATGACCAACTTAATTTCCATTTCATTTATATATGATGAGACACCCTTTTCTCTCTCATCAACCATTTTCATGAATCCTTATGCCACGTTGTTATGCTGCCGAAATCGCACCGTGTTTTTCCAAGCCAAGATCATTTTATAGTGAATACCATACCCATGTCTCTATCAAGGGTATTCACCTTTATAAACATATACATATTGAATGGAACATTAATATATTTATACCAAATTACTTAATCTTGGAATAACTTATGATGTTGATTGATTCCATGGTCCATGTGGCACACTTATGCATGAAATGAAATGTTTAAGAAAGGTGCACCCAGATAGCGCTCCAATGCATTGGGTAAGTATAGTATCATGATACGTACTGCGCAATGGGTGTTGACTCATGATAATTCAAGTGCAACAAGGTTTTACTCATGATTCATGTGCAATGAGGTTTTACTCATGCTTTACGTGCAATGAGCCTGGGCACATTCTAATTCCATGTTAAGTGTTGTTGCCACATTTCCATGTTTTGATTATCATGCTTTATCATGACATTATATTCATGTTTCTCTTGTGATCCATTGATATGCCTATTATCAAACATGTATTTTATTCCTCATGTTATTCCATGTTTATTCCCTTACTTGGATTTATACATCACCCTTTTCTTATGCATGTCCTCAGGTTATCCCATGCAATACTAAGTACGAGGGAATTTAGTGGCAATGTAAAGGAAGTTTTCAATAAATATGTTGTGTGTTTTATGTTCTAAAGTTTTATGTAATGTTCCTAATACCCAAAGACACTATTCTTCTAGATCTTATATTTTGTATAAAGTGAAGATTTTATGTAATAAATTAGGTTTAAGTGTGCAATAAAAAGTAGGGTTGTTATAGTTGGTATCAGAGGATAGGTTTATTTATATTTGGGATTTTGATTAGAAAACCCTAGTGAAGACGTAGAGACAAGAATAAGTATAGTAAAAACATCCCTAAGTATTGGTGAGTATTTATTAAGTGGTTTACCAATCAAATACATCCCTTTCTAGATACGAGCAGGTAGAGGTGGCTCTGGCACAGATGTAATCTAGGGGTAAAACCCGAAAACACCGCTTTGAGCTAGACTCGAACAGGAACTAGTGCACAACAACATGCATTTCTGTAATCTTAGTTACGAAAATCTTGGGGGACATGCTTTGGTAAATCTAGAATCTTAGTATGTACCCTTATTGAGGGAATTAAAAAAATTCCCCTAAGAATATATGTTAGAAAGTAGATCAAGGATAGCTTAGATTGAAGCCTATGGATTCAAAAGTTAAGGAAATAAAAGTTATTTATAAGTAATCAGTTTTGTACTTGGATTACCCTTTATGTTTTACCCCCAACATTCCTTTATTTTCCATCTAATGGCCGGTAATATGAGGACTCAGGCTAACAACCGATGTGAAGATCAATGTGATGACTGTGCAAATGAGATGCCCAGTCCGATAAGAGAAAGAATTGCAAATTTTGTCACGCTTCTCTCTCAGTTAACTCAATATTTGAATAGAAACATGGGTCATGAGAAATGTTCAACCCACCCCCACCCAAGAAACAAAAATTCATTATCGAAAACTTCAGGAGACAAAGGCCTATTACTTTTAATGGGGCGTCTAATCTCTCAATCGTCGAACGATGGATCAACTCCATTGAAAGGATCTTACCCATCCTTCAATGTTCTGAATAAGAGAAGGTTCTTTTGGATGCTTATCATATAGAAGGTGAATTCGATCAGTGGTGGACGTTGATCAAAAATACGAAGCCTGAGGAAGAGATCGAGGTGTTTGAATGGAAGGATTTCCGGAAGATGTTTCTTGATAAATATTTTCTGTGCACCCACCGACTTAAGATGGAAAGGGACTTCCTTGCCCTCAAGAAAAAAATGACGAATATGTCAGAGCATATGAGGAAAACTTCACAATGGTTTCATGATATTCCTCATGCTTTGACGTTACACTCGAATTCAAGGTTGACCACTTCTTTGTTAGGCTAAAACCTAGCCTACAGAGAGAGTTGGTGATCTGTGATTTTGACAGCAATGAGGAAATTGTCTGATGTGCCCACAAGGTTGAAATGGAGATCGGTGAACCTCAGGGGTGTCAAAGGGATAATAAGCGTAAGGTGTACATCAATTCTAGTGGTCTGATGGATAAATCCAACGATTCTAAGAAAATCCAGTACCCATATTCCTAAGGTGTGGAAAGAAGCACCCCAAAAATTGGCTAAAGGGGACGAGGAAATGCTTTAGGTGTGGAAGAGAAGGTAACCTAGCAATTAACTATCAGTAAGAAAAACTTGTGGTTGTGACAGAGGAGAGGAACACTCCCCTCAACCCTCAACTTGTTTTTCATTTCTTCAACTACAGATAACCAGGGCGTCTTTCAAATTAGTGCCCTAAGACAAGGGTTTCGGAGGAAACCAACAACCTCCAAGGCAGCAAGGGCCATATTTTTCCATCACTACTGCCGAAGTGAACCCCAACAACAAAGGGGTGATAGGTACGCTAGTTATTCATTCAGGAATAGAGAACTTACTTTTTTATTCTAGTTCTATGCATTCTTTTATATCCCAAAAGTTTAGTAGAACAATCCCAACACCACCACAAATCATGTAAGTGAAGATGTCGGTGAGTATGGAAAATGGGGAAATCATTGCATCCCATGAATATAACTCCTCCCCTATCATAATCTTTGGATTGAATTTCCTAGAAAACCTCATACCATCTAGTGGAATTTGATGAAATTCTTAGCATGGATTGTCTTTCCATATATAAAGCCAACATAAATTTCCGTGATAAGGAAATTACTCTCTATGTGGAGAATTGACCCCCGGTTCTATACAATTTCAAGGTGGAAAGTGAATCTTATTTAGCTTTATCATCTCAATTGTGGATATTACTGCCCTATGATCACACATATCTGGATCAGATGATTGATTTTAAGGAGGCAACTATCCTTGAATACATGCCAATTGTGAGGGAATTTGCTGAAGTGTTTCATGAGGAATTTCATAATCTTCCTCCTAGAAGAGATGTTGAATTCTCAATTGATCTTATACGTGGGGCATTGAAAATATCAAAAATCCATATAGAATGGCTATTGTGGTGCTTGAGGAGTTAAATAAACAACTACAAGAGAATCTAAATAAAGGGTTTATACACCCAAGTGCTTCACCATGGGGTGCACCAGTCTTCTTTGTCAAGAAAAAGGATGGGTCAATGAGCCTTTTCATCGATTATCGTGAGATTAAAAAAATCCCAATAAATAAAAAGTATCCTCTACCAAAAATTGATGACTTTTTCAATCAGTTGTGTGGAACACAATAATTTTCCAAGGTAGATTTGTGGTCAGGATATTATCAAGTAAGGGTTAAGAAGGAAGATATTCCCAAGACTGCTTTTCGTAAAAGATACGGGAACTATGAATTCATAATAATGCCTTTCAGACTCACTAATTATCTAGAAATATTCATGGACTTGATGAATAGGGTCTTTAGGGATTACCTCAAAAATTTTGAGGTAGTCTTTATAGATGATATTTTGATATACTCTAAAACCATGGAGGATCAAGAGGAGAATCTAAGAACTATACTAGAGACCTTGTGGAAGGAGAATTTCTATGAAAAGTAAAGCAAGTGTGAGTTCTGGTTGAAGGAGGTATCATTATTAGGCCATATCATCACAAGCAATGAGATATATATAGATCCCTCCAAAACAGTTGCAATTTAGGGATGGTTGAGTCCAACATCAGTAACAGATATCCGTAGCTTCTTGGGATTAGCTAGATATTATCGACGATTTGTGAGAAATTTCTCACGATTGCCCAACCCTCTTACCAAGCTAACTCATAAGGGAGTAAAGTTTTCTTAGAGTGATGAATGCGAAGAAAGATTAAAGGAGTTTAAAAGGAGGCTTATCACTGTGCCCATGATCACTTTAACCACAAGTAGATAAATTTTTGTGGTATTCAGTGATTATTTGAAGAAGGGCATGGGATTTTTGTTGATGAAAAATGACAAATCCATTGCCTACGCTTCAAGGAAATTAAAAGTTCATGAGCAGAATTATCCAACACATGATTTGTAGTTGGTTGCGGTGATCTTAGATTTAAAAATTTGGCGGCATTATCTCTTCGGGGAGAAGTGTAAAATATTTACTGACCAAAAAATCCTCAAGTATATATTCACACAAAATGAGTTGACCATGCACCAATGAATATGGTTAGATATTTTAAAACACTATGACTGCTCAATCCATTGCCACCCTGGGAAAGAAAACAAGGAGGTGGACGCCCAAAGTAGAAATGATCTAGTGATTCTATCATTGATGGGAATTTAAAATGATCCAATCTTCTTATATTTGATAAATATAGACATGGGAATCATAAAGAAGGGAACATCATCAATCCTTTAACAAATGATTCCTCAACCGTCTCTTTTGGAAATGTTAAAGGATGCTTAAAAGGATGATGTGGGAATTCAGAAGAAAGTATAATCTATCAGAAAATGGAAATCCTTGGAGTTTAATGTTAATGAACATGGAATTGTGATATTTGGGAAAAGACTATTTGTTCCATAAAGTCTAGATCTGAAGAAGGAAATTTTGGATGATTTGCATAGTTGAAATTTCTCTATTTACCCCGGAAACAGAAAGATGTATCGAGATCTCTGATATAATTATTGGTGGGATAATATGAAGAAGGAGATAGCTGAGTATACATCAAAGTTCTTGGTGGTTTAACAAGTGAAGGCAGAGAGGCGGAAGTCTAAGGGGATGATGCAACCATTTCCCATACCAGCATGGAAATTGGAGAACATCACCATTAACTTTGTCACTGAACTTCCGAAGACATCCAAAGGCAACAATGCAATTTGGGTAGTTGTGGATCATCTTACAAAGTCTGCACACTTCATTGCAATTAGAGAATATTTCTCATTGGATCAGCTGGAACGGATATATATTAGGGAAGTGGTAAGGCTTCCTGGTGTACCACTATCTATTATATTAGATCGAGATTAGATATTCCCCTCTATGTTTTGGAAGAGTCTTCAACATGCTCTAGAAACTGAGCTGAACTTCAGTACGTCTTATCATCCTCAAACTGATGTCCAATCTGAGCGGACAATCCAAACACATGAGGACATGTTAAGATAGTGTTCTATGGACTTAAAAGGAGGGTGGGACCAACATCTTCCACTGGTTTAATTCTCCAACAATAATAATTTTCACTTAATCATTTGAATGGCATATTATGAATCCCTGTATTGGAAGAGGTGCAGAACACCAGAATGTTGGGATGAAGTCGGTGAGTGTAAGCTTCTAGGACCGGAAATGGTCGAAGAAATGGTGGAGAAGGGGAAAACCATTTAGTAGCATATCAAGGCAGCCTAGAGTCGACAGAAGAGTTATGCAGATAACCATCCACAAGACCTTGAGTTTAAAGTCGGATACATGATATTTCTATGTATATCTCCATGGAAGAAGGTCAAGAGGTTTGGAAAGAAAGGGAAGTTAAGTCCTAGGTACATCGTCCCCTACATGATTCTTGATCGTTTTGGGGTTGTGGCCTATAAACTAGCATTTCCACCTACCGTGGCTAAAGTACATGATGTCTTTCATGTATCCCTCTTAAAGAAGTACATACCAGACCCTTCACATGTACTCTCTTCAGAGGTAGTACAACTAGAGGATGATCTTTCTTATGAGGATCAACCAGTGAAGATTTTAGATCATAGAGAAAAAGTTATACGAAATAAGACAATTCCCCTCATCGAGGTGTTGTGGAGAAACCACAAGTTTGAAGAAGTGACATGGGAATCTGAGGAAGTGATGAAGCAAAGTTACCCACATCTGTTTTAGTGTGGAAAAATGAAATTTTGAGGGTGAAATTTCTTAAAGGGGGGAAGATTGTAACAACCCAAACATTCATTAATGAAAATTCCACTTGATCTAATTAAATGTCTTATTATGGGTATATGAAATGTGAATTTACTTGGTTTTATGTTTCTAGATTTTAAAATATAGTTATGAATTGTGATTGTTGCTAATATAGTCATTGAATAGTGATCACATGATTAGTATAAATATAGGGATTTAACAAATCCAATTTACTCAAACAAAGAAAGTGATGGCCTCATCCAGTAGACTTGCCCTGTACGAAGCCCATTTTTCAGAACTCGGAAAGGAGATTGCATCATTGGGATCGCTCTTGACCAAACCAAAGCTGATCTTGAACACGTTAATCTTGAGCGAAACCGACTGTAGGAGAAGTGGAAGTTAATAGAGATTACCACCCGAGCGATGTTATCTGAGCCACCCCAAGAGTTCGTCACCATCGCACACCTTACCCTTCAATATTATGTGGGTGTTATAAGGGGTTTTGTAAGAAGAACCTAGAAAAATGACTATGTAAATTTCTTTTGTATAAAGAATGTGCATTAATTTTATTATTTTTACTTTGTAAATAGTTTTTAAAGCACAAATAATATTTTTAGTTAATATTCAACTAAGAAATATCTTTTGATGAATTAATGGATTTTTAATTAAATAATATTTTAATAAAATATTATCATTAAATAATATTTTATTAAATATAAATGATCATATAATTTTTTGAAAGTAATTTTAATTTTTATTATGGTTTGAAAATTGTTTTTTTCAAAACCCATGAATTTTCGGTAAATGTCGGTTTTTATTTTAAAAGTAAAAAAATTAACATATTTATAAAATTATTTAGATAAAATGAATATTATTTTTGGAATCAGGATATTGAAATTATCCAACGGTGAATGTTTCATAATTTTTTAAGACAGCCTAATTTTGGGTAAATATTAAATACTGTTTAAATATATAATTTGTTTTATGACATCATAATGACCCAATAGTGATGTAATAAAATACTATAAACATTATGTTCAGACAATATATGTTTTATCTTTAAAATAATGTGATTTTAAATTTGTTTGATTAATTTTGGAAAGCTTTTGTGGACCCTCCAAGACTTATAAAACATTTTGTCTTTTTAAATTGTTTTTTTTGAGAGTGTGACTCACCTCGACATAAGCAACCCTATTATTTTAAAAAGTTAATCCATTGGACATATAAAATATTTTTTCCAATCCCATTTGGAAAAAACCATGGTCAAAAACCATGGTATGTTTTGTGGGATTGATTAGTTTGATGTGATGTGTCCCAAACCTAAATAATAAATAATTCTCTCTCATTTCCTATATAAACACACCCAAGCTCCCACTTCCTCTTCACTCAAAGCCTTTAAAGTTTGACCAACCCCAGCCCTAATATCTCAATAATAATACCAAGGTTCCCCAAGCTCCCAAGAATCCTCTCTCAATCCTCTCCCAAGCCTTTGGGATCACACTTCCAAGTAAGGGATTTCTTCCTTTCTCATTTTTGTCTAATTTTCTTTAAGTTATTAGGCCCTTTTGTTTCCAATTAAAATGTTGAGGTATGATTTCTCCCCTCCCCTATACTTCCCTCTTTATTTTTTGATTATGAGAGACCCCTTTCTCTCTTATTAATGCCTCCCATTTACACCTGTTACCATGCTGAAATTTCTTGAGAGATTTCTGTCTCCTATTTTACATCCAAGTAATTATTTTGTATTATGCATCTAAATTCCATTAATTTTTTTCAGACATGTATCTATATGAACCCCTTACTATCCATTTCATGTATATATGATGATACACCCTTTTCTCTCTCATCAACCATTTTCATGAATCCTTATGTCACGCTATTATGCTGCCAAAATTGCACCGTGTTTTTTCAAGCCAAGATCGTTGTACAGTGAGTACCATACTCATGTCTCTATTAAGTTTATTCACCTTTATACAAATATAATAATTTAATGGTACTTTAATGTATTTATTCCACATTAATTTCCTGAATGGCCCGAAGGCCTTCATTTTTATTGATTTTTGATAACCCCCCTTTCAATGGATAAGGGGGAACCCTTACAAGGCCTGTAGGCTCAAAGGTTACATGGCCCATAGGATGAGGAGATTACATGACCTGAAGGTATTAGGGAATTCAACTAGAATATCTACAAGTAAATTCCCCTCCCCAGCATCTTGCATCATGATAGTCGCTCTCCACCTTCGCATGACCGTCTGGCTAGGTTTCTCGTGCAAGCATAGGCTGGTCCCAATGGCATATCCATACCCTCTCATTCTGAAAAATCCATTTGGCTCTGCTTTGGTGAGTGCACCTGCTCTGAATCATAGAATAACTTATGATGTTGATTTATTCCATAATCAATGTGGCACACTTATGCATGAAATGAAATGTTTAAGAAGGGTGCGCCCTGAGAGCGCTAAAATGCATTGGGTAAAGTATAGTATCACGATACATCATGTTCAATGGGTGTTGACTCATGCTAATTCAAGTGAAATGAGGTTTTACTCATCCTTCAGGTGAAATAATATTTTACTCATGCTTTATGTGCAATGATCCTTCGCTCTTTCTAATTCCATGTTAAGTGTTGTTTCTACATTTCCATGTTAGGATTGTAATGCTTTATCATGCATTTATGTTCATGTTTCTCTTGTGCCCCATTGATATGCCTATTGTCTAACAAGTATTTTATTCCTCATGTTATTCCATATTTCTTCCCTTACTGTACTTTAGAGCTCACCCTTTTCTTATGCATTACCTCAGGTTATCCCATGCAATATTAAGTACAAGGGAATGTAGTGGTCATGTAAAAGAAGTTTTCAATAAAGATGTTGTGTGTTTTATGTTCTAAGGTGTTATGTAATGTTCCTAATCCCCAAAGACACTAGACCTCTAAATCCTCTATGTCGTATCAAGTTAATATTTTATGTAATAAATCATGTTTAAGTGTGTAACAAAAAGACGAGTTGTTATACTCAAGCTATATCCATGAACCTGTTAAAAATGGTTATAGGTCTATGTATATAGGTTATTTTTATAGTAGTTAGTCAACTGGGGTGAGAATGTTTTATGGTGGAATTTGGTGCCACTTGTTCGGATCATATGGAGGCATTAATGAGTCTTGGGGGAGACTTGGCAGTAGAAGTCTGATTTTTGGGTGTAATGGCCTGAGTTATTCGAGCTCAATATTTGAGATATTTCCCAATGAAGATAAGTTGTTAAAGGGATGTAATTATAATAGTATTATTTTTTAAATGTCCTCAGAACCCTTTTTGGTTACAATATTAGTCTTTTATGTGAAAATTTTATCAATTTTCAATTTTATCTTTACCCTTATATAGATCATAGGGTCTATTTAAGGGTAAATTCATTTTACCTATACGCATATTGGTTTTTGGGACCTATGTAAAGGTAAATATGAATTTTCAAGCGTTACCCAAGTGTAAACCAGGAACTATATAAGGGTAACCCCTTATTATCCAAGGATACATATGGGTAAACCCCACTGTATAAGGGTGGTTTTAATTTATGTAAAGGTAAATTATAATTTATAAAGGATAAATAAGGGTAATGTGGAGTGGTGTAATGATAAGTTTGAGTGCATGACCTGCATAAGGGTAAAATTGCTTACCCTCACACGATATATATGAATTACATAAGGGTAAAACGATTTTACAATTATGTAGTTCCCTTTTTGGTGTAAGTTAATTTTTTAACCCTATATTCATTTTCCCTATCCATGCTTGAACCCGAAATGCATTCTGATGATTTTAAAAAACAAAAATCATGGGAAAAAATCATTTATCTAAGTTTACTTTATAACTCTGGTTTTAAAATACTTTAAATGCTCTTTATTCATGAATCACATCAATAGAAAATTAATTGGTGATTTTATTTTGGGGTTTGAATTTTGAAAACTAGACTGCCATATTTTCTTTCTAAAAAATACCCAAAATTTTACTACCTTCAACTTTTGAGATCCTCTTATAGCCTGGTTTTCCAAATATCCTTTTTTAATTGTCTATGAAGTATTATTTGTTAAATATGAGTTTATATTATGGTTTCTTGACTTGTAATAATATTTTATCTCTCTCTATCTCTTCTATTTCTTAGTTATAGTGTTATTGAAGAGATATTTTATAGGTAAAAATATATTTTTTGTAAGTTTGTTCTTCCTAGTTAAAGTATTGGATTCATAATTAAATTATAATAACATTGAATTATTGGAAGGTGGTATATATTTATCATGCCTATCTCAAGATTATTTAGAAAATGTAACTTATTATCACATGTGGAGTTTTATTTCCTTGTAAATAATATAATGAAAATCAGGTCTAGGAATCTTTGAAAAGTGGTTTGAACCAATTAATATGAAAACATGATTTAAGTGACTACATTCTCAGCAAAATTTGATGTTTATATCTATGTTGTTGAGTTTAAAAGTTCCTTTATATACATGGTGTTATATATGGTTTGATCCTGAATTGGTCATTTATTCTTGAAATACATGCTTGATATTGGTTTCATGTGAGCATGCGGGTGTCCCTTGAGACCCATTATTTATATGATTTCTTAATATTTTTTTATAGACTATATAACCCATAATCATTTATGTTTTCATGTGTTTGAATATGTATAGCATCATGAGGATTGTTCCTGATATGTCTTATTGTTCATTTCTTTGATATTTATTGCTTGTGCTATTCCATAGCCTGTAGAGCCTTACTTTAGGTGTCATGATTAATATGTATCTTATTATTGGTTAGATGACCCCTTGGAGGGGAGCTTTATGATGTGTAAAATTATATAGATTATAGATTGTTTTATGGAATGATTTAGATCACAAATATGTTAATTGATGTTAGAGTAGACCATGATGTAATGTTGAGTACCCTTCAATTATATGATGATATAAGATATTTCCATGTGGGTGTATCATTTAGATCCAAATATGATAAACATGTTTTTTGTGACTTTCCAACATATTAGTATTTTGACTACCATCATAGTGGGTCATGAGGTGTTCTTGTAAATGACCACCATCTGGGTTGGGTATGTGGAATTCCTTAAAGACAAAACCTGGGTACATCTCTAATAGGTGTAGGGTGAAAAATTACATTTGGACATTTTTTAGAAAACCTAACCCCAGTAGCCCATATTCAGTCTCTACATTATTATTTTGTCATGATATATAGGGTATAGAATCCCAAAATACTAAATAGTTTAGTATTTTTGATAAACTAGATACATACTTGAAACTCAAATTAAATTTTAAAACAAAATTATACAATGAATTTTTCTAGAGAATTCCATTATTCCCCTTAGTGTATCCCTACATATCAACCACAAACACATCCTTTTATCTTGAGGAAAATAAAACCTAATAAAGGGGTGAGCTCATAATCATTTTAAGGGTACGTTTACAATGGAATCTCTGAACAAATAAAGAATAATATATATTCCTGTGTAAATAACTGGAAAAAATACATTTAATCAATAACTTGAGCATAGAATAGAATAAATAAATGATGATCAAAAAATTCAATACAAATAATCAAATTATCTTTAAACTTAACCATGGATATTATAACTAATATAATAATAATATGGGATATAAATAACAGAATTCGCAATGATAGGGTTAATAATGTTGGTTATCTAAAACATACCATCAAGGCCTTGTTCTAAAATATATAATACAATCAAGGAATGGTGATAATACATCTAATACCATCGAGGAAATATTCCAATACATCTATATAAATGGGTAATAACTCTACTAAAACCTAGACTAGTTGGTCTCATGACACCTACTGATGCATCGAGGGGCTATAGTGGACACCACATGTCACTTAATTTGTCCAATACATCCCTAATATGAAATGGTTGAAACATAATGCACATAAATATTCATATTTAAATTATCATATGATATTTAAATACATTCCCAAACCAATAAACATATTCATAAATGATATAGAGTAAAAAAATGGTATCTATTTAATATATCCTAAGAGGAATGATAATAAAAACAAAGGGTTACTATTTAAGAATAGAAATACCATAAAAATATCTATAAAACATTCTTGAGGAAAATATACTCTTCCTTTTGAAAATAAAAATTTAAAACTAAAAGTTCAAAAAACATTTTTAGAATAATTTTATTTCAAATTAACTTATGAAACATATAAAGGAAGTTTTAAAATATTGAGTGGTGATTATGGTAAGAAATTATGTATATTTTGTGTGTGTTAAAAAATATTCCTTTCAATTTTTTAGTAACATCCAAAGGGTAATTGTTTTGAAATAAAACATGAATATTCCTTTAAAAACATTTTTTATTGGGTAAAAATTTCTTCAATAGATCATTTTGAAATGGTTACAAGAAATTTTAAAAAAAAATTTAGAAAACATGGGTTTTGATGGAAAATGATTTTTGAACGATGAGAGAAATAAAGTATAATTTCTTAAAAACATTTTCTCAATCATTTTAAGAACAAAATAGAGGGAAAATGGTACTATTATAGTGACCCTAATCTTTCTGAAATTTTTATTACATCATTATAAAGATAGACAACATAATAGTTATACATTCAAGGATCAAACGGTTTTGTATATTTGAAAAATTAAAATCATAAATCACTTTTACAAAATAAAACTTAATAATTTATTTAAATACTTCTTATTTTTCATTCTAAAATATCACATTATCCTTAGTACATGTAGTCACCAAAGGATATACATCAAAGGGGTGAGATAAAATCCTAGTAAGAGGAATAATAAGGGTCGTGAATAAATATAATATGGGTGATACTAATCATCATAGTCATATAATAATCATAGGATTATCATGAATATCATCAAGGATAATTTTGATAAAGGAATGGAATGTGTGAAATCATAAAAATGAATCTTCATTTCATAGTGTTCAAATACAACATATAGTTTTGAGCAAAGTTAGAATCATGTTCACACATAACATATGTGTGAAATAATAACATCATCATTGTGAATAAATATAGAATCTTGTTCCTAAATAATACATGTAATATCATGATATAAATCAAATTACATAGTGTATATAAGGGCTATATAATTCAGGGACCACCTATCACATCATTATATTTACATAATCATGAATGCCACATAGAACCTATGACAATAATAGTCATAAAATAAACCATGGAAAAGAATGGGTTTCATAAGGATTTAATAAGTAATATATTCATGAATAAAATTGGGGTCTTTCATAGTAATATGGGAAAACATATTTTTTCATAAGCATAATTATTATTTAGTGAATAGGAAATAACTGAAGAGGAGTATAAGATGTGTTTTGGAAATAAAATCCTTTTTGGGAAATCTTTGTATTTAGATTATAAATCATTGTGGTAACATGTTTATCCTAGATATAAAAGTAAAAATAGTGAAAGGATATTTAAAAAACATTATAATAATATATGTACCAAAGCTTTTATGAAAGAGGAACAACCTAAAGAAAAGGACTTGGGTTCCAGAACCCCATTATCTTAATTCTCACTTTATTTCGTCATTTTTCCACCACCTGAATAATAAAAATAGGATTATTAAAACATAGTTAAATAAGTGAATTATGTTCAATTATTCCAATATTTGTCCATTTTAATTATTGGATTCTATTGTATAAAACACTTTGTTAAGCGTTAGTTGTTTTAATATCATGCTTTCATTAAATTTTACTGTTTTGTTTTAATGTCGCAAATTTTGTTCAAAGTCATTATACATGAGTTGTATTAATTTCAAACGTTTATAATACATATTATGAAATGTTTACATATTATATATAATTCATAATATCCATCCATTATGATTATTATAAGTGTTGACATTGCAATGTCTCCATTGGTGGTTAACCGACCTTTAATGGGACATTGTCAAGTGAGCAGGAAAGGGAAGTTTGAAATTTATATATTTCACCAATATATAATATACAGTATGTTAACATCATTAATATAATATTAAATTACTTATTAATTAATATTTTAAGGTTTTTTGAAAGGGGCTGTGAAAAAAAGAAAGATATGAGGAACAAAAGAGGAGATTTGATCAAAACTTACTTAATATTCGGTGTAGCCTCTCTTGTACGACACTAAAAATACCTTGATTCTTGGACTTAATCTAGAAAATATCTGGGTATTATAAGAGTATTGAGAATGAGTATTTTGTATGAACATTATATTTATAAAGTGAGGGAGTAGTGGTTTTCCAAGGGGAGGGTGTAGGGTTATTTATACTTGAGGAGAGTGGTATTTTGGAATAAAACATTCAATAAAAAAATATCAAAATGTAGAACCTATAATATTGATTTCTTGAAAATATAAATAAAATATTACCATAATATAATATTTTATAATACTTTATACTTATATATAATTATAATTCATTAGTTTATTAAAAAGGAAAATATAAAGAAAGAAAATTTGTTATTTTAAGGGATAACTTTTGAATTTAGGTTTTGGAAAATTATTTTTTAGGTTAGGAATTTAATTTAATTTAATTTTAATGAATAATTTATGGAATAAAATAATTTTTTTATAAATATAATTTTATTTAAATTATTAGGTCATTATTACATCATGAATTATGTAATTTATGATACAGCAGTTATGAGAAAATAAGTATTTTTACTATTCACTATAAAATTGAAGTATTTCATAAAATTATAAAAAAATAACACATGGAAAATTTCAATATGATAATTTCAAAAATAATATTCATTTTATCAAAAAAAACTTTTTACATAAGTATTTTTAATTCTTAATATATAAATTTTGGTTTTTATGAAATACTTTAAAATATTGTGTTTTTAAAATGTGTGTATGTTTTCTTTGAGTTTATTACTCATGATATTTATTTGGTTGAATTATAATATTTATATTTACTTAAATTAACCGTGATAAATATTTTTCATATACATTTTTTTTTATTTTGTGGTAAAATTACCATTCTAACAGTCATTCTATTATTCCTAACAGTCAGGTTACTATTCCTAATGGCCAAGTTACTATTCCAATAGTCACATTACTATTCCAATGGTCGCATTAACTCCTAAAAATCCCAATTAATTATTTGACTCAATATTCACAACAAGTCCTCCCATGGTTATATATTTTAATTTTCTAAGATTTTGATTAGTTTAATAATATTGTTTTTCCTTTTCTATAGTGTTGGAAGTGGGGTGATGATTTTAGAAGAGTGGGGAAATCCATATTTTCCCATTTTAGATTTTTTATTTTATATTTTTGTCCAATTGTAATGCTTATCATTTTCATTGGTTTTGTTTCTGATTAATGTAACAGTATTTATTAATGACATAAATTTTTGTCGATTTATTTATGTATATAGTACTATATAATATATTACAACACACATTTGTTTCAAGAGAAAACTATTATTTATAAACTATGGGTTATTATATTATTACCTCATTTAAAATTTTCATCCCTAAAAATTCAACTCATATTCGTTCTTTGAAATATGTGTGGGTACTTTTGTTCCATTATTTCCTCTTGTTCCCATGTCACCTCTTCATTCTTATAGTTCCTTCATAACACTTAGACAAGTTGAGTTGTATTTTTGTGTAGAAATTTTCCTTTATGGTCTAACATCTTTACTAAATACACCTCACAAGAGAGTTAATTTTCTATTTGTACCACATCCAGATTTAGTACATATTAGGGGTTAGGTATGTACATCCTCCGGAAAGGTACATGGAACACATCATGAACTTCATCCATATTTGGTGGAAGTGAAAGTCGATAGGTCACTGCTCATATCCGATCAAGTATCCCAAACAATACAATGTACCTAGGGTTAAGATTCTACTTCATTCCAAACCACATGACTCTCTTACATGGTGATAAGGAAAATATTTTCTCCAACTTCAAAATTTATGTCACTTTGATAGTTGTCAGTATAACTCTTTTGCCAACTCTGAGAAAATTTTATATGTTTTTGGATTGATTGAACATAATCTATCATATATTTAAAAATATTAGGTCCAATTAGCTATCATTCAGCAAAAAAATTACAACACATTGGAGTTCTATAGTGTTTCCCATACACAACCTCATATGGATCCATTTTAATACTTGAGTGGAAGATTTTTCTATATAAGATCTCAACTAATGGGAGATGTTGACCCAAACCTCCTTTAAATTCCATCTAGAAATCTCTCAGTATATCTTCATGTGTTTGAATAGTCCTCTTAGATTTTTCCTCAATTTGGTGGTGATGGGACATACTTGAATTCAATTCAGTATTCAAAGCGGGTGTAAGGCTTCTCCTGAATTTATATATGATCCTTGGATCATGATCAGAGATGGTTGAAAGTGGTACCCCATAGATCGTCGCCACTTCCTTCAAATTTATCTTGGAAAGTTGTTCAATAGAAAATATTATTGGGTAGTAATTGAGTGGTCAGTCTTATTGAGTCATTCCATCATGACACATATCACATTTTCTCCTTTATATTTCTTTGAGAGACTTGTGAAAAAGTTGATGATGTACTCCCATTTCCACGTGGGTATAGATAATGGTTTTATCATATAATCAGACTTATATTTCCCTATATTAACTTTATGATATACCAACTATATTGAGATATACTACCCAATATCCTTCATCATGTTGTCACACTCGTAGTTTTCTCGAAGATCATGATACGTCTTTGCACTTCAAGGATGGATGGAGAAACATGAGCTATGTGAGTTACTCATTACCCCATTACTTATCTTAGGTGATTTATGCACAAAAAGTCTACTTCCAAATCAAATGACATTATACCCATCGATGTGGAACTCATGTAGCTTACCTACATTTTCTTCTTTCCCTTCCTTTTAAAGATCCATATCTTCCCTTTCTGCCTTACTAATCTTCCCTTGGATATATGGTTGGGAAATCATTTGAGAAAATTTATATGTTGATATATGTATTCCATTCATGTATATTTTGGTGTTTTAAAATATTGATTTTCTAAATTTAAATGATTATTCTTTCTAATTTGTGAATATTTTAAATCATTTAATGTTCTATGGTAAGATAAAACTAATAATTGAAAAATGATCAAAAAGACATGTTATGCCATAATTAAATAAAAGAAAAAAGGAATTGGATTTTTAGGAATATAATGGAAGGTACATAACTAAATAACAAAGAAAGAACAAGTCTTTGAGAGTATAAAAAAAATATTACACATCATGTAATAATTAGACATCATGAAATGGTGCATGTTGTGAAATTTAGACACATCATGAAGTGGAGTAAAGAATCCAAAAGTGATATCGACATGTGTCATCGAATGAAACATATCTTTCATGCCACAAAATATTTAAAGATGACCCAGAGAGATACATGTCATGATTTCGATACATTTAGTGCAAGAGTTACAAATCCTTTAATCACAACACGAGATGTAAAAAGTCAAGATGATATTAAAAAGTCTAGATTTTACAAATCTTAACTTTTTGAAAATCTCTAACACCTAAGAGCCAGTTGTTACCAATTTTTGAGAAATCCTTTATATCATTAATTAATAACCAAGACCATATAGAGCTTATAAATTGAAGAATATCCTGCTTCTATTTGGGCGATTCTAGAGACCAAATCATGGAATAAGAAGCTGCACTATGCTGGTTTCTTCCCAGTTTCATCTCTAATTTCATTATGATTTATTTTTATTTCTCCATTTCCTATTATTATATCATTATTAGGATGAGGAATTAAACCTAAGTTATGATAGATTTATGTAATAGATTGGGGAAGTTTCAATTGTATTGATTTATTTTTCTTTATTCATGTATTTTTTTTGTTAAAATTCTTAAATCTATTTCCAATCCCTTTATTTTACTTTTATCATGACCATCGGAATTTTAATCTAAAAAGAACCTTAATATTGTGAAACTAGAAACCCTAATGGAGGCATGACCACTGTCAAATTTATGGTAATCAAGTTTAATCATGGTATCGAGGAAAACTTTATTGAATGAAACCTTAAATTACTGAACCAAGGGAAATAAGGGATTGTCACATCAAGGATGGGATACCATGGCCATGGTATCTCCCTCATCTTGAATCTAACACCAATAATGTATTAATATTCTTATTTTATAAACTCCAATTTAAACTCAAATATAAAATTACAAAAACCTGGAATTCTTTTTAAATTTGTTTTCAAATAAATCAATCAATCATCTTCATCTTCATCTTCATTATTCTTTCTTAAAATTAATGAACCCAACATTTTCTTTACTTATTTATTAAATTTAATTAAATAAAATATTTTGAAAACCTAAAAATATCACTATCTCTAGGGGTTAGACCTTGATCCTTCCTTCTACTAAATTTAATTAATTGGGTAGCATAGTTTGAGTTTTATAAATTTTTTATTTGGATTTGAACCATGGGGAAATAATGATTCCACACATGTGTAATAAATGTATTACTTTCTATTAGATTTCAATATCCATCATTTTCATATCCATGAATATATGGTCTTTCTCAATCTTCATCATGGATGTAGTAGTAGGATCTTTTTTTCTAATAGCATTAGAAACCTTGTTCACCTTTCCTAAATGATAGTTAATAAAGAAATCATAGTCAATGATTATCTCTAACCATCTTATTTTGACTATTATATAGATCCTTTTGTGTGAATATATACTTTATACTCTTATGATAGAAATATATTTCACACTTCTCACAATAGAGGTAGTGCCTCCAAATATTTAGAGTGAAGATCACAGTTTCTAACTCCAGATCATGTGTCAGATAGTTTTTCTCATGGATATTCAACTATAATAAGGCATATGCTATCACCTTATCATTATTTTTGAGTGAACAACCCAAGCCTTTAATTAAATATTCATTTTATATCACATAAAGTTTTACACTTTTTAGTAGTGAGAGTACATATGTAGTAATTATACTCTTCTTGATATCCTTAAACCATTCATCCTCCTATCCTGATATAATTTACCCCTTTCAATTTTAAATTAGTTATTAGTCTACAAAATCATGAAAAATTTCTCAGAAAACATCATTAGTACCCTATTAAGCTAAGAAAATTATGAATTTATATTACACTTGTGGGTTTGTGTCATTCCTTAATTACTTTTTTATTTGAAGGGTTCATAGAAATTTCTACACTTGTGATCATGTTCCCCAAGAATGCGACTTTTTATATCCAAAATCCACACTTTTGAAAATAGTGTATGTTTTCTACTTCCTTAAAGATTCCATAACAATATTAGCTACTCTTCATTTTCCTCTTTTCTCTCATAGTAAATGAAAATCTCATCGATAAACCCCACCATACACTGTAGACATAGTCTCTAAAGAATATATTCATCATATCCATCAACATTGAAGGGGAATTATTATTTCCAAAGGGTATCGTGATGAACTCGTAGTGCCCACCGCATATATGGGTGTTTGTCTTCAAAATATCTTCCTTATTCAACTTCAACTGATAATTTCCAAAATGAAGATCAACCTTTGAGAAGTTTTTACCTCCTTATAGTTTATTGAAAAATTCATCAATCCTAGATAGGGGATACTTTTTCTTTATAGTGATATTAGTGTGCTCCTGGTAATCGATAAACATCCACATTAATCCATCATTTTTCTTTACGATGAGAACTATCACCTGCCATGGTGATGATCAAGGGCATGTGAACCCTTTGTCAAAATTCTCTTGTAGATACTTCTTTAAATCATCTAATTCAATATGGGTTATCATGTAGGTTCATTTAGACATAGGAGTTACTCTAGGTATAAGTTTTATTGATAATAGTACCTCACAATCTAAAGTAAGTCCAATAAACTCTTTGGGAAATACATTTGTGTATTCCCTAATAGTGGTAATTTCCTCAAGGTTGATACCTTATTTTAACTCACCCATTTGGGAATGGTGTGCTTCTTTATAGGGTATCAACACCTACACTGCTGAGGGATTTTAAAAAAGAGATTCATGGTATTCCTTTTATTTGTAGAGTATCATGGGATGGTTTAGAATATGAAAATTGATGTCCATTTCCCAATAGTTTATGTTTTCTCTATATAACTAGATCTAATCCATTCCTAGTATAGAATTGAATGATACAAAGGGAAGGATTATGAGATTCACTTGAATAATCTTCCCACATACACAAACAGAAAAAAAAATTCCAACACTTGGGTTGAAATTATCACACCACAATGTGTTTTTATAGATATCATTTCTTTAAGATATAGTTTCTTCAATTAAACAGCTCTAGAAAACATGTAGGACCTAAAGGAATGAGTAGAACCAAAATCAAAAAAATATTTTTCTATTCTTGAGTGAATAGAAAGATTATCTTATATGAATTTATTTTCATGCTCCACATTAGTAGTAGGGATGGATTTAGATTCCCTGCCTCTTTTGTATTTAGTGTTTTTTGCCACTGATTTCCCTCAAGGACCCAATTTTTAGTGAACTGGCTTGTATAGTGACCTTTCTCCCTACATTTTAAGCATTGAACCATGGGTGGTTCACTAGGAGGTCCTATATTGTACTTCATCATGTTGGTTAACTTTTTCATGTCCCTTAAACATTCATGAGATTTGTGTCCTTCTCATCTACACTTGATGCATTTCAACATTCCTTTGAGGAAATCCCCGTGATGTTTCTTCCCACATTTTTTTCATGTGGGTCGTTGGATCCTCTTTCCAACTTTTTCATTTGACCCACTAGCTTGAAATTACATTTTTATATTCTTATCTGTATAACCACAGTACCATTCTCTGAACTCCATCTCTACTTTGAGATCACATATAACAAATTATTTATAATTCCCAAAGTCTCGGATACTGAGATTTTTTTATGATTTGGTTTTTAGCTTCTAAATAATAAATCTATTTTACTATCATTTTTAATAAAATACCTAGAGGTTTATCCTATAAGCCTTATGAAGTTTTCCTCATAATCCATGATAGAATCACCTTCCTTTTACATAATCTCTATGAATTCTCTCTCCATATTTTTTTGAAGATTTTAATGGAAATACTTATTAATAAATAATTTATTAGATTATTCCCAATCCAAATCTTTCATTTATTCTTTCATCTTGGTTTTATTTATCAATGCTTTTAGCAACTTAGATTTTATAATTATTATTTTTGGATATTTTGTGGATTATATTTTAGACCAATCACTGAGAATATGTGTGATTTCAAGTCCTTGTGTTACCAGATTAAATGTTTGAAAAATATTAAGTATATTAAATAGCACACACATGATGTTTTCATGATAAAGTGGAATAACATCTAAACAGGGGACCATATCAAAAATATGAGGACACCATTTTGTTCAAAACATGGGTTTTACATTAGGTGCAATATAAGATTTGTCACTATGTGGAGTTTGTGAAAAAATCATCATGGGTGTAAAATGAATAAAATAATTATATGCATTATTTTATTTTGTTCGTTGACACAGTGACCTACCTTCTCATTTAAATAAAATTTTATATCCAAATTTATGTTTTTTCCATATAACCCTACAATTTTGAGAGAGTGTTGGAGATCTGTTGAAGAGGGTTTAATTACTGAATGACACCCAGATTGAAGATCGACAACTAATGGGGAAAAAATCAAGGGATCTCACCAAGGACAATGACCCATCTACATTATTCATCTGTAGTCAATATGAATCAAGTTAGGATGTTGTTTTTTCTATTTATTCCATGATATTAATTCCTTTGATGAACGTGAATCAATCGACCTACAGATTGATTCTTATATCGGTCATATTGTGTGATGGGTTTATTTATGCAGATTTATTGGGATGTTTGTTTATGATATTACTGTTCTTCATTCATCATTACAATGAAAATGGATTGAGGACAACCAAATATGGCCATGTTTCAATTCTCTTTTGTGTGTTTCTTGGTTTTCTCCCACTATTCGAAGCACGTTCATCATCAGTGATTCCTTTAATCGGTGGTTCGAACCAATTGCAATGAAATTGAACATTGCACACCCATTTCTAAGTGAAATTATTTGATATCATAGACAGAAACTTGTTATTTCATTGGGATCATGTGATGAATGTAGTGATGAGTGAATAGAACCGTATTGGAGACCTCTATGTTTGTGCGGTGTGTGTGGTACCTTCGTACAAGGGTACCACATGTTGTGTCCCTTCGTAACACAAGTTATAATAAATATGTTATTAATATCATAATTATTTCATTTATATCACATATAATTATAAAATATATCCTTACAACCTTCCACATAAGTAATTAGTTAAATATATATTACATCACTTCGCTAGGGGGTAGTCTGTCGTACACATGAGTGCGTTATCATATTCCCAATGGAATGTAATTTAAAAAAGATAAAAATGATATAATTAATACATAGGTATTATTATTTTATTAATATAAATATATTCTTTATATCAATCATCACAACCAACCTTAATAAGTTTTAATGGAAAACAATAATGACATGGATTCATGAGGTGGTAGTCCATCGTACTCAAGAATGATGATTTTGTAACCCATTTGATGAAAGTTGGTATGGTTTTAGTTGATTAAAATAAAGTAAAAATATCTAAGTATATGTAAGATAATCATTTTATTATATCATTATGTTTTAATAATAATTTAATGAGCTCGAGGAAGAATTAAAACAAAAATTCCATAGTTTGGAATTTTACCTCTTCTCGGAACACCTCTTTACCTAAAGTATTCTTATAAGGGATTTATGACTAATATAAGGCTAATATGATGATGAGTGGAATCTTGAAATTGATTTTGATAGGTATTGTATGAACCAAAAGGTTTTGATAGTGTGAATAATAAAGAAGATTGGGTGGACTTTTATAAGTGTGGTGAGTGGTGCGGTTTTAATTTTTCAAAAGAAAAAGGTGTACCTGTATTTTGTCAAATGAAAAAGGGTCCAAAATAGAGTATGATATAGAAATAGACATCATAATCTTTAAATATAGTAATAAAATATATTTTTTACATTTTTACGTCAATTTTATGCTTATCATTTTAGCATAACCCCCCTAATATGAGTTTTTACCTTAACCGTGGTAAATAATTTTTCTTTTTGTACTATTCATTATGGTAAAAAATTATGTTTCCATTATTATTTAATATAAATTATTATGAATAAAAATATGGAATCCATTTTTCAAAATTACACTCACATAAATGGAAATTTTAGATTTAAAATTAATCTCTCATATTTGAGGAAAAAGAGGGGTTTTAAAGAGAAATGGCCAAAAGTTAATAAAGGTTTTATATCAAAATTAAATATTAAAATTATTAAAATGAAATAAATTGGATTAATATTTATATAATTTATCTAATTTTACTTTAAACCCAATTTAAAATATAATTTATCTTTATAAATAATTTGTATCAAAAGGTAGTTTTAAATTATAATTTGGAATTTTTAAGTATTCATTGAAAATTAAAGATTTCATGAAATTTCCAAAAAATTACCAAAATATAATTTTGAAGTGAATATTTCAAAAATTTAGTTCTTTTTTTCAAATAAATTTTCTAAAGCAGGAAAATTTTATTTATAAATTATGTGTGCAAAGTGCGACTAAACCGCCTTTTAAAAAAATGCAGTTTATTAGCAAACATTTTTTCTTTTCAAATAAGTATAGTTATATCTCTAATAAATAGATATCAATATTTTTATTTTATAAATATTTTAACCATATTATTTTCAAATTTTAGTTAGTACTATTTACATTCATGAATTTAATATCCATGTTATAATGGTAATGTTTAAATATTAATATTTTAAAATAGTACCATATTTAATTCAAACCTAGTGTTGTGTGCATTGAAATATATCAAAGAGATTATATTTATTTAAATATATATATATATATATATATTATAAATTATCAGGAAGTTATATTCCCTTATAATCTTGTTGTTTTATTTTATAAACTCTATCAAATATGATGTTCATATTTCAAAATATCAAGGTATTTCATTCTACCCCCTTAAATAAATTGTGTCCTCATAATTTAACCTTGATCTCAAAAATCAAGGGTTTTTCATTTAAAAATACCCTTATTGAAATATCACATCATGGTAAGGGTCAATGAAACATCCCCTTGATAAGAGATAGTGGAAATATAAAGGTCATTTAGAATAATGGATAACTAGGTTTTTAAGTAGGAGAACATTGGTGGAAAGTGAAGATACAGACATGGACGAAAAGTGTAAATAATTATAGAGAGTGGTAGAGTGAATTGATCAAAATAAAGTTAATGATCAATGTAGTTTTAAGGACCTCCAAATGATAAATCTAATATTATTTAAAAGATAATATGATTCATTGGAAGTAAAGGTAATAGGAT
Organism: Viscum album; assembly: GCA_963277665.1. Taxonomy (NCBI): domain Eukaryota; kingdom Viridiplantae; phylum Streptophyta; class Magnoliopsida; order Santalales; family Viscaceae; genus Viscum; species Viscum album. The sequence continues at coordinate 326,201,051 of OY728163.1, forward strand.
AACATTTTTTTTCAAGGGCCTTTTTGTAAATTTGAGGAATTCCTTTACTGTATAAAAACAAATAGAAATATTCTTACTTGATATGTTTCTATTTCATAGGTACAATATCATATTTTGGTTTTACTTCAATCATTTTCCACTTCATTTATTACTATACTAAATGAATATCTAAGTTGAATCTTTTATGACTGAAGCACAAAAATTCACTTTAAATGAATCGTAGGATCCATATAGAATGATAAGTCATTCCTTCGATCCAAGTTATTATTATAACAAATTTTTTAGTATATATTATCCAATATTCATAAATATTCATCTCATTAATTAATATATTAATATCTAAAACCTAATCCAAAGTGAAACTTAAACCATTTTATAAATGGGTTACCTTTTGACCCTACGGAAATTTTAGGATCCAATACTTTAGAAATAAGGTCACTATATTTCAAAATTGAACATGTCATTAATCCCCCAAAAAACATGAAGTAGCTCTTAATAATCACATACCAAACGTGGGAATGCCTTTATACTATATTCTCTTGAAACAAGGTAATAAGGTAAATTATCACAAAATCTTATTGAAAACATGCATACTTCCTTATTCTTTAAATCCAAAAAATATTGTTAACTCTATCAATAATAATATAAAACATTTTTCATCGAATCATTACTTAGTTATAAGGTATTCAATACTATCAAATTTAATTTATCCATATCAATAATTTATTTATCACAACATCTTTTTCTCAACATCAAGAAAACATTAAAGGTTATCTTTACCTCAATCATGTGTTTTCTAAGAAATTTAACTTAACATTGAATCACATTTTCTGGTCGTTAATACCATTCAACTTATGATCTAAAATATTTAATGAAATATTATTGTGGTGCAATACTTATACATTGAATAATGATTATAACCATAAATTAATTGATTAAATACTCAAATTAAATAATTCTAAAATCTAAACAAAAGTACATTAATAATTCCACTTTATTCATGATAATATCAAAAGTTTTACCATCCTCTATTAGCTAATTTTGAGGTATATTCCATTAATTATTGGGGAATTCATTTTTGAAGTGCCCCATCTCCTTAATTTGAAACGTTAAAAATTATAATCCTTTTTTATTTCCCTTTCAATCATTAAAATTATGTCATTTTCCCCACATTTTAAGTAAACTCCTTTTCCTTTTAAGAGTGTACATGGGTGTTTCTTTCCAGAATTATCACTTGTGTGAAAATACTTCTTTACCTTATTCAATTTATATATCTTTTTCTCTACCGTATTATTATTCTATTTATTCCATTAGAAGTCATAATACATGGATAATTCCTCCTCTATCTTGATAGAATATGATATTGCATCTTCATAGGATGTCATTGTTTAGGAGACTAGTTCCCTTCAGAATATTTGATTAATCTTATAAAAATAAATTAATATTCTTACTCATTAGATTATGATTATTGATGTATTTTCAATTCCTTATACTAGTATACATTTCTAAAAGATTTAAAATGTTATATCAGATCATAAAATTATGAAATGTAATGTATAATACCATAACCCGTGAAATATAAATTAAAAATTGAAAAATATATGCATAGCTAATCTCATAATCATAAACATGGTTTCTTTGGGGACATATTTATTTTAAACTCTTTAATAATGGTTTTTAAATAAAATTTTATTTATCCCAAGTATATCCCCTGGGAGTGAAAACCAAGTTCACAGTAACACTAATTTTCACCATCCACATATACTTAAATTATCCATAAAAGGATGTATTTCTCATAAAACCGTATAATATCTTCCTTACCAAAACTATAGGATGTGTTTCTATACTTATCTTAAATATATATCTTATTTTTATGTTCCCTAATCTATGAATTTTTAAATCTAGTTCCCAAGTTTTCTATTAATCTTCCTTTGATACGAACTATAGCTACCCTGACCCTAGTAGCCCAAAGTTGGTGTCTACTTTATTAAATTGGTAAAATAGACCAGAAATTGAAACCCAATGACCGGATAGTTTAGTATTATTGCTAAACTATATACATACTTGATATTCAAAATACATTCTAAAACATAAAATAAAAAAATAATTTTCTTTGATAATTACATTATTACCCCTATTATTTTCATTCATATAAATCAAAAGATGCATCCTTGTATCCAAAGAAAAATAAAACATAAGAAAGGGGTGATATTAGATTCCCAGTTAGGGTAATCATACAACAGAAGCTTTGAATAAAAAAGGAATAATATATATATATTGGTAAAAAATAGAAACACAACCCATTTAATCAATAAATTTAGCATAATATGGATAGAATAAATGATGATAAAATAATTCAATATATATAATCAATTGATATTGAAACATAACCATAGATATTATAACTAATAGAATAATCACATGGGATATTAGTAACAGAATTCATAATCACGGAATGTATACTGATGGACATCCAAAACATACTATCAAAGCGTTGTTCTAAGACAAATAATTTCATCAAGGCCTTGTGCCAAGACATCTAATACCATTGAGTCCTTGTGAAAAGACATCTCTACAAATATGTAAGTCCTTGACCAAGACACAATTTAGTTTGTCTCATGAGACCTACTAATGCATCGAGGGGCTATAGCAGGTCTATCCCATTACTTATTAAGCCTGATGAATTCCTCATATGAAATGGGTGAAACATAATTCACATAAACATTCATATTTAAACTAGAATATCAAATGTAAATACTTTTTTCCAAACAATAAACAAAAAAATAAACCATCCATAGTAAATTGGATGGTATCAATACCTCATATACCAAGAGATGTATATGTAAAATAAAGTTTCGTTATAGTTAATGAATAGATATAAGTTAAAGACAACTTAAAACCCCTATTGAATAAATTATCTTTTTTATTTTGAAAATAACCTTTTAAAACAAAATGTTAACAAAAAATTAAAAGAAATTTATTTTAACATAACCTTTGAATATTTTAATTTATTTTTTAAAACATGGATTGGTCATGACATTAAGAAATTATATATTTGTTGAGTATATTAAAACCGAGATTCCATTTAGTTTTATGATAAAATCCAAATGAGTATTTTTTTTAAATGGGCTAAAGATTAATTTAAAAAAACTAATGAGTAAAAATTTATTTAATAAATTATATTTAAAATGATAAAAGTTTTTTTAAATAATTTTATAAAACAAGGTTTTTGATAAAAAAAAGGATTTTTGACTGAAGAGATAACTAAAGTAAGATTTTTTAATAAGGTTTTTTAAATCATTTTAAGTACCATAGAGTGGAAAATTGGTAATATTGCTTTAAAATATTCATTAATAACCATAGGTAAAGAAAATGGATTTATTTTAAGATAAAAATATCAAATAATTTCCCCAAGGGAGATGTAAACATAAATAATCCTAAATAATGATGAGAATTCAAAATAAACACTTACCCATTTAGTAAATTCTGAATCAAAAGCACCGTGAAAAAAATAAAATTAATTAAACTTTAAATACCATGAAGATAAATAAATTCATTATATAAAATATAAAAATTTAAGTATATACACCATACGAAGTGGTAAATATGGCAAATGTCTCATTGATGTAAAAGTGAGATGAGAAACCTTTACCTTGGCTCGGACTCATAACGCACATTATTTATATTCCTAAACAATAAAAATATGTTAATTATTAACTTACATAATAAATTTTTTGAAGTTTATTATTACTTTTACTTAACATATTACCATGTTATATATGATTACATAATCAATTAATTTTACGTCAAATGTTTCAATGATATTTGGATTAAGTGTTAAAAATAACATTGGAAGGTTGACCATGGTCACAGATATAATTATATAAACATATATAGAATATTATTCATGATATCATTATCATGTTTAAAAATAAATTATACTTTTAAAACTAATCATGAAATATGGTTATTAAAAATTAAATACATTACAATCATGGAGATGATTGGTCATACGTACGCATGAGTAATGTTCCTATTTTTCAATGATCATTATGGATAGAAGTTAAGTAATATTTTATATTTACATATTTATCATAATATTATAAATAGAATATTATTTCTTTAATTCTACTTATATATATCATCTATGTGGGATGGTGATGAAAAGGGTGTCTCATCACTTTGTGGAGGTGATAGTCCACACGTACATGACCAATGTTATCATATTTAAGTGAGTGACAAAGTAAGAAATAAAGAGGTATATTATCATTTTATAATTATTAATATGTCATTAATATTTTAATTTTTACATTAATATAAAATATATTCATTAAATTTATCCTTATCACCTTCTATGAAAAACGTTAGTGAAAGATGAATCACATCTCTTCATGAGGCGGTAGTCCGCCATACACACAATCGAGGTTATCATATTACCTATAGAATGAAAATAAAAATATTATATATGATATAATGAATTAAAAGGTGTATTATTTGATTAATATCTTATATATACTTTATATCCATCATCGTACCCATTTTTAAGAGGTGTTAATGGAAAAACGAATGACATCATTTCGTGAGATGGTTGTCTATCGTGCACACGAATGGTGATTACATAACCCATCTGATGGAAATTGGGAAGTTTATAGTGAATGAAACTAGCATAAAAAACATTTTAATTTAAGATTCATATTTTATTATCTCATCATGGTTTAATAATTTTTTAATAATGTGGAGGATGAAATAAAACAAGATGTATAGTTAGGAATTTTACCTCTTCTTGGACCACCTCTTTTTGATTACACCGCAAGTATTTCTAAAAGGAATATATAGAAAACAAATAATTATAGGGTAATTTTAAGGAATTTGGGAAGTTAATGGATGGGTATTTTCTAAACCAAAATGTTTTTAAGGTGTGAAAAATATAAGAGATGGGGTGGACATTTATAAGTGAGGTTAATGGCACACTTCTAATTTTGGAAAAGAAAAAGGTGTACACATGTTTTTCAAATTCTACAAGGATCCAAAATGTATTATTATCAATAATTAGACCTTATAAGTTCTAATTATGTCCATAAAATATATATTAGACATATGTTTTTTCATTTTAACCCTAATAATTATATTTTATGCCCCTGGAAATTTAGTTTTTACCATAACTGTGGTACATAATTTTTACTCTTTTTAATATGATTTATGGTCAAAAATATAGTTTAACCTATAAGGTAATATAAATTTTTATTATTAAAAATATGGATACCATTTTTCTAAATTCCATTTTCATATGTGAAATTTTTAATTTTTAATTAATCCCACATATGCAATGAAAAATAAAGTTTTTAAAGAGAAAATGTTCAAAAGTTTACAATGTTTTTACATCAAAATTCAATATGAAAATGTTTCAAACTAACTAAATTTTATTTATAGATATATAATTTAACTAATATTACTTTAAATACAATAAAAAAATATAATTTAACTTTGAAATTTTTTTTTCCAAAAAGGTAGTTTTCAATTAAAATTAATTAATTTTCACTATTCATTGAAAAATGAACATTTTCATAAAACTAAAAAAACATAACCCTAAAATAATTTTATATTATGATTTGAAAAATCAATTTTATTTATTAAAGTAAATTTTATTAAATTAGTAAAAATTAATTATTAAATATGTGTGCAAATTGCGGCTAAATCACCTTTTAAAAAATACTATTTTTTAGAAAACATTTATTTTTATTTAGAATGGTTTTAATTTTATCTCTAATAAATGGGTATCTATTTTATATATTTTATACAGTTTTAAACCATAAAATATTTTCAATTCAATTATTATTATTCATATATCCAAATCTAATGTCTAGGTTATAAGGGTAATGTTAAAATAATAATATTTTAATAGTGCATCGTGTTTCATTCAAAACTAGTGTTGTATGAATTGAAAGCTATCAAAGAGATTGAATTTACTTAAAAATAAATATATCATAAAGTCTTTGTACCTTATATTCCCTTCTAAACTTGGTCTTGTGTTTCATAAATGTTATTTAATAAGTTTTCCGTATTTTAAAATCTCTAGGTTTTACACTTATGGCTTGTCTTGTGATGTGTGGTGATAGATATTAAAATCCTTATCTGCATCCTAAAAAAGTGGGTGGGGTTTGGGTTTAGGGAATCTTGGTTCGTACATGATTACACGATACGTGTGTGGATTTATGTTTACTTGTTCATTTTTTTATAATTTCATACACTCTTATGGATGTGAACTCATGTTTAGAATATATTGGTGGTTCCTTGTGGATGTATAATCAAACCCCATACAGGCATATGGATGCATAAGAAAACTTCATGATCAGGTTTACAAGTTACGGTAAGGATTAAATGTTAGGGAGCTAGAAGACAAAGCTTGGTGATCTCAGGCGGCACTGAGACGGACTCTATAGTGATGTCACTGTGTTTTATTTACTTATCTATCTTTATCACACTCTTGTTTGACCTTACACTTTTGGGATCCTTGTGTTATTATTATATAGAAATTTAGATACATTCCATGTCATTTGTTATAGAATTGATCATTTATATTATATGTTATTATAGGTTATAATTTATAATTTTACTTATTGATAATGAGGGTATAGTGTCCTAACTGATGGTACATAGACCGTTGTTTCTAGTCAGAAACATGTTCCATATTAGAGGTACACTTGAGGATATGTGACGCTTTATCTTAGACAAGGTGATTTGAGATGGGGGTTGTATATACCATCATCATGGAACTTGATCTTGGACCTCCCATGTCTTAATGAATAATCTTTATTATATATAGAAGATTAGGTAGACTTTCTTTGAATTCATTCTTGTTGTAATTCATAATGAACTATTAGAAAGTTTTCAGTAGTGATTGCAGAATGAAGTTCATAGTGATATAATGTTTAAGTGGGGAACTAAGTATCTCAATTTCATTTATGTAACCAGCCATATTTATTATATGGTTTGAGATATAATTACCCTCTTCCATATTACATTGAAATAATGATTTTGAATCTTAATATCTTCTATGACTAGCTTGTTTTTTATAAATCCTTTTTTGGTTGTTTTTTCCAAAAACATGTATATTATCATGATCCTTTATTTTATTGGAGTCAAATTAAATAATAATTAATATATATTTTTTAAATTAATCTTTATAATTATTACTTAAGCATCATTAACTTCTTCAATTGCTTCATTAGAATTATTTTTCAAGGGATGTTCTTTGTCAAGTATATAAAACATTGCTTATTTCTTGATAATTATTTTCATGTTCTTTACCATTCTATGAATTTAATTATATTAAGATTATATTTTCTATGGTATTGATCAATAATTATTTTTCAATGATCATAAAGTCACTTTTCTATAAAAAAAATATTTTATCACATGAGTATCATTTTTTACATTGATTTAATAAGTACCTTTAATAAAATTACTCCCAATAAAATGGTGACCCTTTTAAAAGTTTCATCATATTTATTAGTGGTACAAGATCTATATTTTTCTAATATTGTTTTCGAAATTTCTGTTCCTCAAAAAAATTATCAATTTTCATAGGATATCATGATAATCATATCATATATTACTCTTAGATAATTTAGTAAACAATTATTTTCTCAATCCTTCATATAAAATATAAAAACACTACTCTTATGGTATCCTATCTCATAGGGTTTCTAGATAACTATAACATAATGTTTATTCCAAATATGTGCACCTAATCCCTTTAGGTCCCAAAATAAATTACTTACCTTATAAAAGATAATCCATGGGAACCATACAATTGAATAATCTTCCTGGTTGAATTATATAGTTCTTAACATGTGTTTATTTGGAAGGAATGTAGAGATATGTATTTAAAAGTGATTTAAATATCTCTACATTATCTCATTCCCTTTACATGTATGTGCTCTTTCAAAAAAATGTTTGTAATCACTATTCTATCTAATAAATTAATATGTCCAAACCATATTTATGTGTAACTCATTACATGATTCTTAATGTGTGTTACTAACCCAGATTAAAAATATATTATATTTATACATTTCCAAATCCATCAAATTAATAAGCTAAATTAAAAAATTTCTTATAAATCCTTAGGATCAAATGAAATAAAAAACCCCAAATAGTAAGTATGGAATACTAGGTAACCATCCACCCTTTTCTAGATAAATACTAATATCCCAAACTCATGATTAGTCTAACCCAAAATACTTTTAAACATTTTCATTTACTCAAGTTTTCCCTCAATTATATCACAATATTAATATCAAATATATATAAACTGTAACTAAATACTTAATTAAAACTCATAACTCAAAAACAAGACAAGTTAAATTTAGTAACAAAATTACATCAATTATCATAAATGGAATTTAACTCTTTAAATGCATGTATGATAATTTGAAGAATCAGTTTAATCACATTTAAAATAAGGCATACAGTTCAATTCATAATAAAACACATATATTCTTGAATTGTAAAACATAGAATAAACTAAATAAATAAACATTTCAAAATTTTATACCTGAGAGAAACAATTTATAAACCATTAATAAAATAAACAATTGTAAAAAATAATTGAACATGATTTGTGGTTGTGATAAAAAAACATCATGAATATTTCATAATTACTTTAATATGAATTATTTCACATTCAAAATTTTCATTAAATTTAATATGGACCCCTTCATATTTCAAAAATATGTAATGTTTATGAAAAAAATTAAAAAAATTAAAAAAATTATTTTATGATAACACTTTACATACACCAAATATCCCAAATTTTACAAATAATTTCCTTTAATATAAACATTTTATATAATCATTATTAAAAATTCATAAATAAATATAAATAATATTATGTTTCACCTTATTTTATAATTATTAACTATTTATAAATTATTCGTCGTGTAAATGCACTCTAAAAATAAATCTCATCATGAAAAACATTTTTAGTATTGTGTAAAGTGTCCCCTTGGATTGAGCACTAACCCAGAGTGTTTGCACAAGTGATGGTTTTTGGAAATTTAAAAAAATAATAATTTTCTTCAAATACTTCTATCACCATGACCATTTTGGTACTCTTTATATCATATAAAATATATTTTAAAAAATAATTTTTTTCCAATGGTCACATAATGAACAAATACTATTTTTACAGAAGTCTTACTTCTAACATCATGTCGATTTTCCCTCAAAAACATGACATTATTCATCATCAATTACAACTTAACTATTATCGCTTTCTATAAGTTATATCATTTCATTCTATAGTAAAACTACAAATAGATAATTTTATATATATTGCATGAATTATATATCCCCATGGTGAAAATAAACAATGACATAGTGGTCAGTTAACCTAAACACAATAATATAAAAACCAATTCTCTATTTTGGAGTAACAATTCTATAGTCATTTCTCTTGAAATATGATGTGGTATTTTAACTTTCATAATACCATGAACATTTTCATAGCTATTAATGTTTTGTTTTAACTAAAATCATAAAACATACGCATTTTAAACTTGGATATGTCATGATTATGGAATTATCATTTTTTTCAGTTTCTTCATTCATTTAATGTATGTTTTTCGAATAAACATAATATTATAACTAAAACCAATAAACATTGTACAATATTGTATTCATACAGGACTGAATAAATAAATGAATAAAAACATAAATATTCCCTATTTATCATAATTATATGAAATCTTATTCACACAATCTTGATAGTAATCATCGAGAAAGATTCAATGGGCTCTTTACTTAGAGTGTATCTATATGCTAAATGAATCTTCAAATTATTTGGAAGGATCCTCCCTTAATTATAATTTTATAGATACTTAAAGTTAAATAGAATTATAGAGATAGATAAAGATATAAATACCTTTATTCTAAGAGTTTCTGTGATGAAATAAATTATTTAGAGTATAACTCTTGATATTGGCCACCATTTATTGGCATCAAATACACTCATAAAGACACCCAAGCATTTAATATGTGTTTGATAATTAATGTTAGAATAAAAATAGTTTGTAACTTTATATCCATTAATGAAAAAAATAGTTGAATCTTAAATGTTTAACATTACCCTCAAAGCCCCATTGAGTAGAATTTAATTATAAACATAACCTATAGTTCTCAGATCATTGAGGGTACTAGTGATGGGGGTGAGTCAGTAGTACTATGTTTACATTTAACAAATTATTTAACTTGAAATTAATTCTTGTGACTAAATAAATTCAGTATTAACTCTTTAGGACCTCCTCAATACTTTTATTCAAGAGTATGAATGTTATGTACCACATAAGAACTTTTTACAAGGTTTATCTTCAGTTTGAGAGCATTCCGTTTATCATCTCCAGCCTCTTTTCATTCTATGAATTTTATAATAACTATAAATTTATTATAATCACAAATATATTACATTTCATAAAAAAATATTTTAATAATTATTATAAATTTCTCAAAATGGGTAGTTATCTTACACTTCTAAAATTATATGTTTCTATTCAGAATAAACCAACCAATACATCAAGATTCCTCTTTTCCTCTAGTTGAATCAGATATTCAAATAATCATTGGATGCATTAGCATAAATTAATAGATCTTTTAATAGAGATACATTTAATAACATAATAATATTATTTATTTTTTAGTTGATTTGTCTTCCTCTCATAGTTTTTTATAATGATCTTATTATGCATGATGACATGTATGAATGAACTAGACTCCTTTATCCTTGGCAGAAATATCATAGATCAATGGAAATATAATCTCATATCTTAACCTCTTTATAATTTTTATATAGGGTATAGTTTGTGTTCATAAATTTTATCACTTCTGAAAACAACATATCTCCACCAAAATAGAGTATAAAATACTTCTATTAATTATAAAACTCCTTCATTATCTGTAGATTCTAGGAATAGAAGAAACATTCCTTTATGACATGACCGACTGAAATTCTGTTCTAAATTTAAATGTAAGCATTTACACACATGATCAAGTTTCTGGGTCCAATTAAAACCATATATTACTTGAGAATATTAAAATTACATAACCTGAAGTGGATTATCTTCACATATAATTTATAATTAATTTATGAGAAAATACAGAATCAACACAACTTGTAATTTTATCTTCATTGACGATCTGGTCAAAATTATCTCATCATAACATCTTTTTTTTATGGGATTTAAGAGTATAATCCCTCTACCAGTGATCCACACATTCACCACAATCTCTAAATGTCATCATAGAATTATCAGGTGCTAGAGTAGCCAATACTGATCTCTTTCATTCACCATGGTTGATTACAGTAATATTCTTCTAAAATGATAAATAACTCTTGATGTTCTAATAATGAATTGAGATATGAGGAAGAAAGAGTGTTCATTAGATCTCTATATCTCTCCTTAGATATTGAGAGAGTCTCTCTATATCCATTGTGCTCACCAAAAGTGAGTTATGGAAAGTGATATAATTAGATATTTATTATGGAAGGTTTAAGGATGACAAATTGAACACAATCCCCTCTCTAACCTTGTAATTCTTAGTTGAACCCATGTCCAAAAATAATATCATTATTATTAGTTGTCTGGAATGTGCAACAAATTAAGGATAAAAATAACTATCTTCTCTACTATTTCTATTTGGACCATTAGGAATAGTCCATATTTCCTCATTGATGTTTAATGATCCCATAATAATGAAAATTTATTAAATAAATGAATACCACTATATTATTCATAGATAAATATAATAAATATTATATTCAATAAACTAAAAAATAAATATATATTATTATTTAATTCACTTATTCTTTTGAATAACTTCTGATTATATTATAGTGACAACCAAACTTAAATAAATATTATTTATTCTAGCCTATAAAATTCATCACTTCAATTTAACTGAGATTGTGGATAAATATAGTGAGGGACCCTCTAGGCCTCTTTCTTAGTGACATTAGTCATAGCCACCTATGATCCAAGGTTAGTGTCTAACAACATGCTAGGGCTCCCATAGAGAAATATGTTAATGTTGCAATGACATCCAAACTCTTATGAACATTTACCATGTAATATAATCCTTTATCGTGTTATCTCAAATCATGTGGGTTGCATACTGTTTCCATCAACCTATAGGCTCGAGGTCTCTTTTTATGAATTTTAATAAATGAACACACCCAATGAACACCATGGACATGGATTAATTTAATCATTTCTATTCTCATAAAAGGGACTCAAATATCAACTTTCATCTAAGGACATAAGGTATAAATCCATTCGCACATTATCCATTAATGTAATATCACTCGTGACGCACCCACTGTATCCTACTTCATCATGAACAATTTTCATCACAATTTTCATAAATACATCAATGTAAATGATTCATGATATCCAATATTTATAATCTTAAAGTCTAAGGATCAATACACATGTCCTCATATAAGAATTTCCAATTACACATGAAATGTAGATTTCCTATTAACAAGCTTGTTCTCAAAACCTCTTATCTTAGAGATTGCTAAGGGGGAACACCATGAGAAGGTGTCTCAATTTATTATATGACTACTACTCTTAAAATCATTTATTTTATATGTCCTTTAAAACAATATTATCCATCCATATAATATATATATTCAATAATCATGTTATGGAACTTATAAGTTCTCAACATAATGAGGAACTGGAATAAACATTTAGTGTAACAAACATTCTTATGACGTTATAAAAAACACGAGTCATTAAAAGGAATAATCATGTTGCAATAGGAAACATCATTAACAATTATAAAATGTAATCAAGTACTAATAAAATCCATTATAGGTCACCAACATCAATAGACTACTTCTTACACTAAATTAAATTGACAACAACTTTTAGTGAACTAGCACTCACATGATAATCATGAATATGTTTAGATAAAGCATTGGTTAATTGGTTCTCTATGTTTTCATCCATGTTTAATCTCCTCACTATAAACTTCACCTCATTGAGAAAAATACTTTAAGAGATGAAACTTTTGATGTACGTGATTTACCCATTGGTGTGCCATTGGATCCTTGAATGGATCCAATATTGTAGTGTTATCATAGTAAACAATGATAGGACATTAACTACTAGGTCTCATATCAAGCTCTTGGAAAAAAAAAGTCAAATAAAAAATACTTACTTTTATACTTCATAAGATGTAATATACATGAAATTTGTGGTATAATTGATGAAAACCAATTACTTATAACTATTCCTTCTCACATCTCCTCTGTTGAGATAAAAAATATATCATTACCATAACTTTAGATCATTTTTATTTTTCTATAATCATGAATCAATATAACACTTGATGAATAACTCTTAATCTCCTATATACACTAGGAACATATCATTATATCATATTAGATACTTAAGGATATCCTTAATATTTGTGTTATCCCAACTAGGTTAATAACCCTAAGAGGGGGTGAATCAGGGTATGAAAGATTCAAACTACTGCCCCTTTGGATCTTGTTTCATCGTCAAAAAAATGTTCTCCTATATCTTTACTGTAGAAATATATGAGTATAAATCAAATCATACATAATACACATCAATTTTTACATGGTTCAACCTCAATAGGCTACATCTAATGAGCATACAATGATAATGTGCTGATTGTAACAAAATCACTAAGGATCATTACCAAGAATGGCGGTTCGGGATAGATCTTGTCTGTCCTTGGGCTCACTGCATATACAAGGTTTAAGTTGATCTCACTACTTTCCCAATGGTCTCTCCCTATGTCTATTTCTCTAGATCACAGTTAGTGGAAAGGATCACTATTTTCCTCTTCCTTTTCTCACAGCCATTGGAAGGGATCTACTCACAGTTTATGGACTTGTATGTTACTTTATTTAGATGAATGCATGCATCCTCAATTGTACATGGATGCTCTGTTGAAGTATTGTTTTCACCCATATATGAAATCCACTTTTTCACATTAAATTAGTTTACATAAATTGATTTAGCGAACTATTTTAGTATCTTTTAAAACTTTTTTGACTCATCTGTGGACCGCCCTGCTTCCGCCACGAACTGCACTGCACCGCATGGAATGAGTTATTCACAGAACACATCTACTCTGTGGACCGCCTCTTCTCTATGGACCACTTCTCCTCCATGTATTATCCCTTCTTGGTTGATGGATTCTTCCTCTATGTACTGATTAAACTTTTGTGGACCCTTTCTCCTCTACAGACCACCTCCGCTTCTGTGAACCTTTTCACCTTCGCAGAATGTTAACACAAACTACTTCACCCTTCGATGAATCCTCCCTCATAAAATCCTTTTAAACTAAGATGAATCATTGCCCGAGAAGTGATAGTTTCTAATTAAAATCACTCTACCTAATACTAGGATTAGAAGCCCTTATATAGGAAAATAGATCTATAATATCCACTAATTAGTTTTACCCAAACATTCAATGTGGTACAACCTTCACCACAGGCTACTTATCCCATGAACCATTTTTCCCTTCATTTCCTCCATACCGCCTCTCTTCCTTCACAGTGGTTAATCTCTTCCATGAATGAAACCCTTCGCAACTAATCAAATCATTGCCTCTTTTTCATAAACGACAATCCATTCCACGTACTGTAAGCCTTCCATGAACTAATTTCCTCTGAAAAACTATAAACCTTCCCACGAACCTTTTTTTCTTTGTGGTCTGCATACCAAAATTTGTGTTCCGCGTACCGCGCTTTGTGGTCTGCATAGCACTACTATATGGAATCCTTCCTTTGCTGTTTTTCAAAAAACACAATCACACCCAAAAACACCGAGAGGATGCCTTGAAGGATTGTTTCCCAACAATTAGTTCAATGCCTTTCACCCATATCTGCTTTATATCTCCATACCATGCTCAATACAAAGGAACCATCAAGGTCGTACATAACATGGAATACTTGATAGATCATATCATAGATTCATATGGTGTATTATTAATTTTTCCACTTTACTCTTACATCTGAGGACATGTTTTCTTAGAAAGATGTATACTATGTGGCAGTAGAACCAATACCCTCTTGGAATGTTCCTTACTATCATTATTTTCTCAATGTATGTACTTGGAATTTATAATGACCCAAAATTATTTTTCCTACATTTCTATTAAATTTTATTTAAAATAAAAAACATAATAGTTATATAATCAAAGATCCAAAGGTTTTGTATCCTAGGAAAATTAGTCTCATAATACAATTATACATAATAAAAATTTAATATTATTTAATTTCTTCTTCTCTATATTTGTAAATATATTGTGATATCCTTAGTAAAAGTAACCACATAAGGATATACATCAAACAAAGTGGTGAGTTAAAATCCCAATAAGAGGAGGAATAAGGGATAAGAATCAATAGTATATAGGTGAGCGTAATCAACATATTCATATCATAATTATAGTATAATCATCATCATAATGAGGAAAAAAAATAATAAACACATTTAATTTCCAATGTTCATAAAAATCAAACATCATAACATAGTGGTCAAATACTACACATAGTTCTGAACAAATATAGCATAATGTTCATGCATAATATTTGTGTATAAATCATAACATCATAATTGTGAACAAAGAAAGAATAATGTCCACATGTAATAAAAATTATTTCATGAGATATATCACATTACCCAATTCATTGGAGAACTATTTAATTACTGGCCCACCGGTCACTTAATAAATGCCAATCAATCATGCATACTATAAAAAATGTAAAACATGCATAGTCATAAAATAAACTCATTTAAAGGAATGGGTTTCAAAAAGTATTTCACATATAATAAATCATGGAATAACCTTTGGGATATAAATATGAAAAAGGGAGATCATAATTTGGGGAAAATATCATTTTTCATTGAAGAATAAATACCTTTTGAGGATTCGAATATTACTTTTCTCTAAAATTAAATTCTTTTGATAATCTAGTAAATTTCACTTAGAAATCATTTTAGATGGGTATGAAATAAGTATACAGCTAAAAGTAAAGTTAAATAATATCAAAAGGTAACTTATAGGATATTAGAGGAATATCTATAATGAAAATAGTGTTAAAGGTAAGGTACCCCAAAAAAGGAGTTGGGTTTGAGAATTCCCCTCACCTTGAATCAGGATTTATTTATTTATTTATTATCTCCTAGATATTAATCATAGGTTTTTTAAAATATTGAACTAGAGGTGAATTATATTAATCAATTTTACTATTTATCAATTTTATTCATCATTTTCATTTCTTAATTCCCATTGTTAAAATGGAAATATTTTGATATCATGTTTTTCTAAAACATTTCCTATTTTGAATCAATTTTTCTATTTTTTCCCAAGTAATTTATACATAAATAGGATTAATTCTAAAATATTAAGATAAATTTATTTATATATTTATATATCATCAATTATTTATTACAACCATCCATAATGTTGGTGAAAAGGAATAAATTGGAAACATCCCCATTGGCGGTCAACCAGCTGTTAATGGGATATTTTATGAAGAGGGGACATGAGATGTATAATATATGATAATATTAAAAATTAAATTTTTATAGTCTGATAGTATTATCTAGATCATGTGAAAAAATTTTATTAATTGGTTTAATAATGTTTTAATTAGGCAAGAGATGGAGGATACTGAATTAGAAAATAGAAATTATAACACCCTAATATTTCCTAATACGTTATCTCTTTAAAGAAATTCAATAACTTGCACTACACGCAAAACCGAGTTCGAGTGCACCATGACTTACCAAACTAGTCGTTCAAAAAGAATTTATGAATATTATTAACTGAATTTGGAATTTTATATATTCCATATAATTTCTGAATCCATATTATGTGTTTCATAGATATAATATAAGAACAAATTCATTTTTTTTAGATAAAAGAAGTATTTTTTTTAAATGCAATTTTAACGCCATTTAATAGAGAACAGTTTTTAAAACCAAAAATTGACTCTTTTATATATAAATTTTAATTAAATTAAATTATTATTTAGAATCAGGTCTTAAAAATATATTTTGGATAAATTTGTGGTACTTTTTTGATAACTTTTATATTTTGATGAATAGTGAAAAATACTAAATTTTAATTAAAAACAACTTCTTTAATCGAAATAATTTATAATGTTAAATTATAAATTTGAGTGATTTAAAAGTATCATTAGATTATATTTTCTTCATTCAATGTAATTTAGGTTATCAGATGTAATTTCACATTTAAACTGGACGTAAACAAGTGTTAATCTTTTGATAGTTATTATTTATTAAAAATACGCTTTTTGTTTTGACAACAGGAATTAATTTTAAATTAATTTCTGTCACTTATATGTTTTTAATTTGAGAGAATATATTCAATAATTAGAATCATGAGGTCCAGATTTTCTAAATAGGTAACTTTTACTTTTATACATTATGAATATTTACTTCGATAAATATTTTATTTACCATGGTTAAAGGGTAAATCTGGTAAATAAGTGTAAACAAATATTAGTATAATAAATTTAAATTACAGTAACATGTGTCCTATTCATATTGGTTGATACATGTCAGACCATGGTCATCCTTGGGTAGATTTTGGGACCACTTGGAGCCACTTGAGAGTGATAATGACACTTTATATTAATTAATTTAAAGTAAAGACAAAAATGACAAAAAACATATATCTTTCAGTAAAATTATTTTTTCAAGGTGTTATATAAATTATATTTTCTTACTATAAATATTAATTAGAAAGATAAAATTATTTTCTACATAATGTTATTTTATTTATAATTTTTAGACATTAAATAATTGAATTTATTTATGACACAATTATGATGCAGTAATTTCCGTATTAATGAAAGAATCAAATAAATGGTATTATAAATATTAAAATAAATATAATTTCAGTGTTTTTATGAAATAGAAGAACTTTCTAGGTGAATATGACATGTTAGTATTTATTCACTGTATTTTTTTTGAAGTAATCAAGTTTTGATGATTTTCACAAAAACCAAATACTAAATAGTGTCAAAATTGACATAATTGAGGTTTTATAACAAATACGATATTATAAATTGATATAATATTCCTAAAAATATAAGGATCATAAAAAGTACTTATATAAGGTTATATATATTAACAATAAACCACTTGGGGTTCTCACTACTTGTTATAGTAAGTTTATTAACCATATAATATAAAAATACAAAGAGACATGGTAAATGTCAAACTATTTAACTAAGAGTTAAATCTAAAATATAAGGTTAATATGGTGACCTAAACCTATCTAAAACCTATTGGTTGAGATTTTTCAACCCATAACCACCTTAAACTCTAAATAAATCATTTTGGAGCTATTATAAATCGAAAATGATTTTATTAGAAAATAATATTTTAAACTTTTCCTAAAGTGACCCTCACCTCTCTTATAAAAGGGTACTTCCCCTTCTCTTAATTTCACACCTCCAAAGCCATTTGGATCAGGAAACCCCTGCCCATATTTTCTCCCAAATTCCCTCCCTTCATCCTAGAGGACTTCTTCTGGTCATAAATCCAACCTACGGAGCCCTTTTGATCAAATCAAAAGGAAGAACCCAAAGAAGAGGTAAATATTTCATCAACAGTTCCAAGTTCTTTTCTTCTTCCACTTCCTATTTCTTTGTGGTTTACATTATAAAATAATAACTCCAGTATATTATATATAATTTTATTTAATTATAAAAATGGTACAACCATATTCATTATTCTATCCATTATATGACTAACAAAGTCACCATACGTGCGTACGTACGACTTGCCATCTCCACGTTGTGGTGTAATTTGTTATTCAAACACTTCATTATTTTAATGGGTATAATAATGAGTATAAGTGATGTAAATAATAAATATATCATGTTAATGATTATTTATATATGATATACCATCTGATTATATACGATTTCACCATCAATATAATGATATTTTCTCTCATGGGTACGTACGGATTACCGTCTCCACAAACGTGGTGAGATTCATTCCCCATCGTAATAATTAAAGAATAATTTTCATTTTATGATTAAAAATAAGGCTTATGAACATAATATACTTCTGTATATTAATCAAATACATCCTATCCATAACAAACATGTCTTACATAACCAAGCATATAAAGAAAAATGAATCAGTTAACACCTGAAACGATGATACTACTGAAATATTATTAATAAAGAAATATTAGAGGATCATATATGATATAATATTTAGGTATATAGTTCTTGTATAATTTAATGACAATGTTATAACTATTATATATAAGGTTAAAATACCATCAACTAAGTTAAAGTACAAGGTAGGGATTATTTCCTTAATCTCATTATTATCCGAGATTGTTTATGTGTAAGTATTTACTGGAAAATTTTTATCATTGATTACCATATTTCATAAAAATGTTTTCAAAAGGAATATTTTAAGGTTTTATGGCTGGGTATATTTAACTAGATCATCATTTTAAATGTTTTAGAGATTTTTCTTTCTAAATCATTTTATTTAATTTCCATGTTTTCAAAAGGATTTTAAGGATTAATTTATATGGACATGAATGTTTTGAAATGATAATTATTTTCAAAAGTTTCAAAGTGGTATGGGACACTTTGATTTAAAAATATCTTTAAATTAATTTATTTATAAATGGGTTACTTTTAAATTTTTTCATGAAAAGGGTTCTTTCTCTCAATGATTTTTAGAAATAATTTTTATCTATGTCAACATCCGTTGATTGATTTTAAACTTGTTTGAAGTTGATTTATTATGATACAAATATTCCAAATTGTATTGAAATTTTTGTGATATATTTGACTGTGGATGTGTTATTTTTATACCATTCATGGTTTATGGTTAAAGTATTTCCATTTTGTATGCTAGTTTTAATACGAATGTTTATGTTATGTTTCAAAATTTTCATATGTGGAATGTATTGGACTTATTAAGTGACGGATAGAGCATGCAATAGCTCCTTGGTGGAATGGTAGGTCTCATGAGATAATTATATGTGGAATTTGTAGTGGCCTTTCCCAAATTTTATATATGGTTTTGGTGGAGGGCTTAATCATTTTTAGACATCTTGGTTGAGGCCTTGACAAAATGTTTTAGAATGTCCGGAATTATATGTTCCCTCATTATGAAAATATTATTGATGGTTCATGTGGTTATTCGTCTAGTAGAATACACATGGTTATGTTTTGTTATGTCATTATTTACTCATCTCATATTCCTTCCATAAAGTGTTCGTATTTATTATTTGTAAAGGCATGTGTTCTAAACAATTCACCATGGCTAATGTTTATGTTATCTTTCGTTGTATTTCTTACCCATACTGAGCATTTGAGCTCACCCATTTCTTTTGTTTTATTTTCCCAGGATTCCAAGAAGTGTATTATGATTGATATACATGGTTAATCTAGAGGATTAATGGCATTCTCAATGAATCATTTATACAGTGTTTTATTTTCTAATGTGTAATGTAATGTTCATGTATGTAATCTATTTTACAAGACTGTTAAACTATCGGTATTTTGGGACTTGATTCCTAGTAATGATACCAATGTATTAAAATAACGCACCGACTCTAGGATTCTGGGTTCAGGGAATTAGAGAAAAAAATAAAATGATAAATGGACATTGTTTCTTTCTTGAAGTGGTTCTTTTATACAACCCCTAACTTTTTGTAATATGGATTTTGATTACTCCATAAAATCCTTAATTATTCTAATAATCATAACAGAAGTTATTTGGGTAGATATTTGTCTTTGTTATATCAGGGAGCAGTGGTTTTACAAGGGGAGGGAGAGCGGATATTTATACTTGAGGATAGGGGTATTTTTAGAATAAAATATTGAATAAAATAATATATCCAAGGTAAAACTTCTAATGGTGAATTTTTTACAATATAAAAAATATATCAGGAAAATAAAATGGTTTTATTACATTAAACATCTTTATAAACCAAATTCTATAATTTATCAAAAAGGAAAGTGGAATAAATGAGAAATTGTTAATTTAAGAGAACACTTTCGTTATTAGGATTCGGAAAATAATTTTTAGGTTTAGAAATTATGTTTATTATTTTTAAATGATCATGTTATATTATTAAATTTTTTTGGGGACTAAATAATCAATTTAGTATCTATTAATTCATTATTGAATCAACATTAAGTTACAAAATATATGGTATTTGAAAAACATTATTTTTACAATTTACGTAAAAAATGAAATATTTTAGAATATTAACAAAAAAATAACACTTATAAAATTTTAATGTACTTATTTTAAAAATGAAATAAATTTTATCAACATAATTTTATAACATAGGTTATTTTAATTTTAAATATAAAAATTATAATTTTTTTTAAATACCATGAAATGTAATTTATTAGAAATGTACTTATATTTTCTTTGAGTTTTTAATCATGATATTTATTTTATGGAATTAAATTTCACATGATAAATGTTATTAATACAAAATTTTATTATTTTGAGGTCAGATTTATATTACAACTATCAGGTTACTATTCCCAACATCCAGGTTATTATTCTAAATAGTTAATTTTTATTCCCAATGGTTAGGTTACTATTACAATGGTCATATTGGCTCTAATAATTAATAATTTATTCCTTAATTAAAGATTCAATACAATTCCCTCCAATGTTCTACATTTTTATTTTCTAATATATCACTTTTTTTACAAATATTTTGTTTCACTTCTATATTTTTTCTCCTAGGGTGACTTTTCTATTAAATTTAAAGGATCTGAAAATTCATATTCTACTATTCTTTATTTATATTTTTTCCGATTGTAATGTTTGTAATTTTGATGTGTTTAGTTTCTTATTAATGTAACGATATCCATTTATGAAATAAATTATTGTGAGTTTATTTTTTTTATTGTATAATACCATATAATATAATATAAAACCTTTCTAATTTGAGAAATAAATAAAATTGATAAACTCTACGTTGTAACATTCTTCCCCACTTTAGAAATTGTTTCCCTAAAATTTATATTCATATTTTCTATTGATAATAGGTTATGGTACTTTTCTTTCATTATTTCCTCTAGTTCCCATATCACCACATCATATTTATGGTTCTTTTATAGATTTTTTACAAGGTGATTTGTCTTGTTGCATAGAAATTTGAATCTCTAGTCCATGATCTTCAATGGATTCTCCTCATATGATGATTAATTCTCCATTTGTGCCACATCGGGGTTCAGTATGGGTGTGGGATTGGGTATGTACTTTTTCAAGAGATATATATGGAACACATCATGAACTTGAACCAAAGTTTATGGAAGTGCAAGTCGATAGTTGCTTATTATATGAAATTAGTTGTGTCAAAGGGGATAATGTTCCTAGGGATAAGCTTCCCTCTCATTCTGAACCACATGACTATCTTACACTATGATATTATAAGGAAACAATTTATCTCTAAATTCAAACTAAAATCCCCTTTGACAGTTGTTATCATAACTCTTCTGCTGACTCTGAGAAGATTTGATATGTTATTGGATGGATTGATCCTTCTCTGTCCTCCCTTACACATGATCAGGTCCAAGTATCTTTTATTAAACAACTAAATCCTAAAAAGTAGGATTTATACATTTCTTACCACACAATGCTTTATATATATCCATTTGAATACTTGATTGGAAGCTGTTGTTGTATGAGAACTCAACTAATATGAGATATTGATCCCATATACCTTTGAATTCCATGAATTAGGATCTAAAAATTTACTAGATATTATGTATAGTGCTTTTATATTGGACATCATTTTTGGAGAGACAGGACAAACAAAAATTCGATTTAGTATTCCAATCAGGTTGAAGAATTATCTAGAATTTAGAAGTGAGCCGTAGATCAGGATCATATATGAACAAAATTATATCCCCATGAAACCTCAGTACTTCCTTTACATATATCTTGTAAATTTTTACAGTGAGAAATATTATTGAATAGTGATGAAGTGGGATGTCTAGGTGAGTGGATCACCACAACCCATGTCAAATTATTTCCTTTACATGTCTTTAGGAGACCAGTGAAAAAGTACATGGTGATTGTTTCCCATTTCCATGTGGGTATAAGTAATGGTTTCATCATCCACTTGGACTTATATCACTAGTCTATAACAAGTATTCATACAAAGAACTTTAAGGTGTACTCGTTGATGTCCTTCTTCATGTTGTCCCACCAAAATTGCTCTCAAAGATCATTGTATATCTTGTTGCTTATAGGATGGATATAGAAGGATGATTTATGTGAATTTTTCTATAGCTCCTTCATCATCTAAGGTGATTAAGGAACATTGAGTATAGTTACAAATAAAATTATCACATCTTTATCAATGTGGAACTCATAAAGATTCCCTTAATTTACTGCTTCCACCTTATTTTGAAGCTTTAAATAATCCCTTAATTCCTACTATATCTTCACTTGAATGGAAAGTTGGAAAATAATTTTGTCGAGGTAGGGGGACTTCCCTAAAATTATGATTTCTAGATATACTCTTTTTATATCTATAAATATAGGGTATTTTTCAATCCACATCATGTATAGAGTAGAAGGTTATTTTCTACTAAGAGCATCATCTACCTTGTTCACCTTTCCTAGATGGTAGAGAGTAAAAAAATCCCAGTCCTCAACCATCTCTAACCATATTTTTTATTGAATATTGAGCTTCCTTTATTTGAATACATACCTTTGACTCTTGTGACCAGTATATATGACAAAATTCTAACTGTAGAGGTAGTTCCTCTAAAGAATCAAAGTAAAAGATCAAATTTTCTAACTATATATCTAGAAATGGGTAGTTATAGTTATGGGTATTCAGTTGTAATGAGGCATAGGCTATCAATTTATTGTTCTAAATGAGTAAAAAACCTAATCCTTTATTTATAGAATCAATATAAATCAAAAAATCTTCTTTACATGATGGTAGTGTGATTAAAGGGGCAGTGATTATCGTATTCTAGAGCTCCTTAAATTTATCCTCACACTCTGCCCTATAATATTTTTACCCATTTCTATGTAAATTAGTTACTGGGATAGAAATTCATTATAAATTTCTCACAAAAAACTGGTAGTACCCTCCTAATCAAATGAAAAATTGATTTCTATGAATCTAAAGGGTCTGGTCCATTCCTTAATTTCCTTTGTCTTTGAAGGGTCCATATAAATTCCATCACTTGTGATCATGTTCCCCAAGAATGTGACTCGTTTCATCTAAAAGTTACAAAAACTAAAATTATCATACATTATTTACTTCCTTAATGCAATAAGTACAATCCATAGATACTATTCGTGATCCTCATTTCTCTTAGATTAAATGAGAATATCATCAATAAAGAATACAAAAAATATGTTGAGGTAGAATCAAAAGAATTTATTCATAAAATCCATGAATATCATGGGTGAATTTAGTATGTCCAAAGGGAATCCCTATGAACTCACAGTTTTCATACATTTAACAGAAGGTTGTATTATGAAAATATTTTTTCTTTTCCTTTATTTTATTATATCTAGAACAATGATCCAATTTTGAGAAGTACTAAGCTCCTCTTAGATAAAAAAAGAAGTCATTAATCCTTAGTAATGGATACTTGATCTTTATAGTGATCTTGTTGGTCTCCTGATAATCAATACATAGCTTTATTGATCCATACATTTTCTTAAGAAAGTGCACCGGTTCACCCTAAGGTGATGCACTAGGGACTATGAACCCTATTTCCAAATGCTCTTGTTGTTTCTTCTTTAACTCCTTGATCTCGATCATGGCCATCCTATAATCTAATTTAGAGATTGAAGTGGCCATTGGTATAAGATATATATAGAACTCTACCTCATGATCTGGGGGAAGTCTAGGTAACTTTTTCACAAATACATCAGTTTATTCCATAACAATGGGTATTTCCTAAAGTTTTATTTTTTCCATCGACTCGACCATTGAGAAAGGTTATAACTTCAAATATATTTTCAACCATACCATTGAGGGATTATCTAAAAGATATTCATGATATTCCTTAGATATTTATAGGATCATGGGATGGTTAGAATATTAAAAGAGATTTCCTTTAATAGACAGTCAATGTGTGACCTATATAAAAAGAGAAAATACATGCCTAGTATAGTAACAAATACCACAAAGGGAAGTATTACAAGATTCACTAGAAGAATCCTCCCACATATGATAATTAGAGAAGAGTACAACACCTGGGTGGAATTTATTGAACCACTATGATTATATACATATATACCTACTTCAAGGTATCGAGGTTTTTATTCTATGGTTCAAGAAAACATATATAAAATAATGGAATATATAGAACAAGAATCTAATAAAACTTATTTAATCCTTATAAAGACCTAGAATTAAACATCAAATAATCTACTAACATTAGACTAGAATTTAGTTTTCATTCCCAAAGATCTTTTAGGTTTATAGTTTTATATAATTAGATTATAACTCTTACATAACAAATCCATATTTTACATAGTGGAAATTACTCTTCAATATCAATTTTTCACATTTAAAAACTTTTCAAATAAAACAGGATTTGTTTTTAGGAAAAAATTTCACAACATGTAACTTGAATTCATCTTTTCACCTTAACTTCCATAAACCCTATGATTTTTTTTTAAAGTCATATGAGAACAAAAAAGCTCAGTAAGGGACATAAAAAAAGAAATATATTAGTCTAGTGAAAAAACATGATATCCATGATATGTTTACTTTTATATAATTATTCTTCAAGTGAATGTAATAAATCAATTATAAATGAAAAAACACACACATTTTGATTAAAGAAAAAATTTAAAACCCACATCCATTAAGTAAACAGACTTTAAATCCATATAGATCATCATATTCCTAAACCATGTCAGAAATAACTGGATCCTAGTTAAATCCATAGGAGAAACCCTCTTGTAACTCCCTCTTCTTACCTATAAAGAAAATAAATATATCAAATAAAATGGAGTGATATTTGGGACTAAATTTTTTAAAATATATTTTAGGATAACTTGGTGTGATTTGGGTGCACCCAACATATAAGCTATATCGGGCTCACTCGGTGCTACCTTGATGCACCCACCACATAAGCTATATCGGAATCACTTGATGGAATCTCAGTGCATCCATCAAATAAGATACATTTGGATTACCTATTTCACATTATAATTCTCAAGTACAATATCATGAATAAAAAAATTATTCTTTCAGCTCTTCATCATAGAACCATTAAAAGGCTCTTTTGAAATCATATGCAAAACACTTTTGAATAAGAAAATATCCTTTTCTTTTAAAAACTCATTTTCAATACCAAAATATCCATGAAAAGGGAAATAGAGTTTTATTACAAGAAAAAATGAAATATTTTAATTTAATCCAAACATTAAATAATGGTTATGGTGGTGGTAAAAGTATTTATCGTCGTATACCCTAAAACAGATTATTCATTTTTTTTCATTTTTAAAAGAAGTTAGAAAATTACATAAAAAAATTCCTTTTGAAAACCATTGAAAAAACATAAAAAGTGACATAAAATTACCTTTAAAATTTTTATATTTCCATATAATAAAAACCCTAGAATAAGTTTTCTAAAAATATAGCGATGGAATAAAAAGTTAATTTTATAGGAAAATTTAAAATATGGTTTTTAAAAGATTTTTCTTTACCTTGAGTCTGACTCTTCATGTTTGTTATTTATATTCAGGAATAAGAATATTATGTTAATGATTTACTTTCTTAATAATAAATTTCTAGTTAATTATTCCTTTTATTTTATTTTATTCAATGTTATATACAATTACTTAATCATTTAACTTCACATCGTAAGTTTTGATGACACTCACTTCATGAGTCCAAAAAGAATTTGGTTGGTTGACTTTGGTCAAAGAGGTCATTATTTAATCATATAATTAATAATAATCATTTCATAATTATATTTTTTATACATAAATTATAATTTAAAATCCAATCATGAAATATGGTTATTAAAAATAAACCATTTTACGATCAAGGAGATGATAGGGCGTACGTACGCTTGAGTAACATTTCAATTCTTCAAAGATCATTATGGAAAGAAAAAAATCTTATTTCAACTTTAAATATTTATAATAATATAATAAATACCATATTATTTATTTAAATAAACTTAATTATAACATACACTTGATATAGTGATAAAACGAATCACATCCCTCCCTAGATGTAGTATTGCACACGTACGCACGAATGATATTATCATTTTTTTGTGAATGGAAAGGTAATAAATTAAGTGATATAATATAATTTAAGAATTATAAAATTTTGATTAATATAATATATAATTATCAATTGCATCAATATAAAAATCATTGATGGGTGGTGATGGAAAAAAAATTACATCGGTTCATTAGGCGGTAGTCTGCCGTACACACAAACGATTCCTTTCCCATTTGATGGATTTTGGAGGTGGATATTGTAACGACCCAAAGTTTTATTAATGAAACTACATTCTTATAATTATGCCACATATTATAATAATGTGAAATCACAACAAAATGAACTACTAAGTACTATGTTACCTATAAACATAATATTGTAATTTCTGTGATTCGGATTTCCAAAATATGACATACACCATTGTGATCAGTAAGATGTTTATAGTCTGATAAGAAAAACATAATTTTTGGTGAATGGTAAATGACCCTTCTGAATAGTAATGTTACCCTTATGAATAGTAATGTTACACATATGAATAGTAATACAACCCTTATGAATAAAAAATATTCTAATTGAATAAGTAACCTTACCAATGAAAGTATAAATAAAATTTATCGATCTTATAAATGACAATATGATATAATTATATCTTAGTGTTGGTATTTTTTCAAGTCATGCATATTTAATTAAAATTTTATGATTATGTTAATATTTTAATATATAATTTATTTTTATAGAATTTATTCATAAATAATTATTTTTATGCCTTATAATTATATGATAATTTTATGAGACCTTAATTAATTTTTTAAAGTATAAAAAAGCGGTTTTAATTTTAAAATTTTTATTTTTCACGTAAATCATGGTTTTAATAAGAAATTAAATTTCACATATTTAGAAAATTATCTCAATAAAATGAAGTTAATTTTTTCATTATACATGTTGAAAAATTATTGTGGTGAATTTTTGGGATTTTTCGGAAATACTTGGCTTTTTGGTGAATAATAAAATACAAAAAATTTGTTGTATATATACATTATATGTTGAATACATTATTAATTGAGTCATGGATGATGTAATAACCTTGGGTTCAAACTCACAAGCACATTTTACTATTTTCTTACCAAGAATCAATATTATTTCTTGTCTTGAGAAAAATAATAAAATAATGAATAAAATATTGAGAAACCCTCCCTCTCCTCCACTATAAAAACCACCCTCACCCCCTATTCTCGTCACTCCTTTCTTGCCCTTTACTAGTCCAAATTCTTCTCAAATATGTCCTTAATCATCTATCCCATGTCCAAAATCCCTTGGTCTCATCAAAATACCAAATCTTATCCCCTAAAAAGGTTCTCGAGGAAGATATATTCAAGAGATAAAAATGGTTCTTATTTAAAATGATTTCTTAGAAATGTTTCAACGAATTTTATATAAATGAGGATGTTAAATTGTATTTTAATGTTATATCATAGAATCCTAATTTTTGGGTGGCATCCTAGTGGTATTTTTTTCACAACATACATACACATTTAAATGTATGTAGAATTTGTTTTTCTGTGACTTGAGTAAAGTCAAGGTGTATTGTGTGGGTGGACCCATGTTTCTAGACTTCCTATCTTACATGTTTGGTGGTACTGTCTTGAGGGTGACATACCTCACATTATAAGGAGGTCCTTGGGTTATGTTTCCATTTTTACTTTCTGTTTTTATATCTTGGGTTTTGGTTAAAGTTGTAAATGTTGAATCTGAATTTTTCACTGCCTTATCTGGTTATGATTATTCATCCTTCTGATGTTTATTTTTGTGATTTTTTCATGATTATAATATTAGGTAAAACCATTCTCTAGAAATTATTTTGATACTCAGGCAATAATTTCCTACCTATGGGGATTGGGAACACCCCTCAAGCCATGACACGGACTGGGTCAGGTGTTGGGTTAAATGGAACTCTATCTTGGTTTGTGAAAAAATGGAATCAGAGTAGGCCATTCTCTTTTTGGGTCCTATTATTTGTGGAAGATTCTAGGCAGACCAGAGATAGTATTTTTGGGACCTGATTTTCTAGTTACAAGTTGGGTGTCTGGCCATCACACCTCATGATAGGACTCGAGATTCCATGAGAAGTCTGGTTTCTTTTCGTTTCTTTGGTTCTTTCGGGTTATTTTTTGTTTAAAAATGAAAAGAGAGTTGGTTTAATGGTCTCTAAGAGCTCATAGGTCCTATAAATCCATGTGGATCTGAGTACATGGTCTTAGAATACTCCCCTTGATGGTAATGTGATTGTTGTATAGCCACTAACCATATGGCCAAGTCACCTACCAACACAAGTTTCCTATTTTAAATTGTTCTGTGTCTTATTGGGTTATGAAAATTGTTTCAAAATCAGATTTTTAGAATCATGAAAAAATATATTTTTAAGTGGTAATGGTTTGGTTTTGAAAAGGTGGAAATGGATTTTTAGAATCATTTTGGGGGAATATTTAATAAAGTAGATTTTTATAAAATGATTTTTGAATGAACGGGGGATGATTTCATTGAGAATTGGATTTTCATAATTAAAACTTGTGGATTATCAAAATTTATTTCTCAGAAAACATGAACTATTTTAATTAGGTTATTGGAAATATATTTTAAATGGGATTTTATTTGTATGGAATCCATGTAATTTTAATTTGAGAAAATATGAAATGTTTTTTATTGATGAGTGGAAATTGAAATTGTTTTTGATTTTGTGGTTATTAAGATTCTAAAATGTTTTATGATTTTTTTGAAAGTTGAAAGTGTGGGTTGAATGTTTTACTTTCGAAAGTGGAAAATTTTTGTTTTGGCATTTCGTATTTCCATTAATGACCCCATTCAAAGGATATGTGTTGAAAGGTGGATGAGTGACTTAGTTGGAATGAGAACATTCATGTGTGAGACCCTATGGAATAACATTGGCGAGTATGCAACCCTCCAATCCTATTTTATTCTTAAAAATGATTTAAAAATAAAATTTGATGTTTTGATAACCAGTAGTTTCCTAGTGTTTGATATTGAAGAACCTTCTAGTTTTAATGGTGTTTAAAGTTTGAGTTCTTGTTGATGATTTGGTTTAGAAAATAATTGTTAGCGGGCTCTTTTGAGAAATGTTCTAGGAATCCTTTAAGTTGGTTCCTTTTGTTTGTTTGAGGTTTGTTTGTAGGGATTTTTGGCTGATCAACAAGTTTGAGTGGGTACTTTATTTCCCATGATTCCTAGTAAACCCCCCCCCCCCCCCACACACACACACAAACACACAAAGTTTCGATGGACATTGTGGTACAACTATGGGTGGGTTACCATTACCAGACCCTCCAGTTGATTAACCTATTTAATTTCTTCTCTAGTTTTGGAATTTTAACCCTCTTGTGTATTTTTAAATCATGAAAATCCACACAAAGAGGATGGGTGGATGTGAAAAGTTGAAATATACTTTAGTCTCCTTGAGTTTTCTAAGTCATTAAAGTTAAGGTTTTCACACCTTTATGCTTGAAGGGTTGTCCTAGAAGTGGTGAAGGGAAATTATAGTAATGGAAAGTGGACCAAGGCTGTCAGTGCTGGATATGGTCTTAAAATTCCTTTGGACCTTTCATTTATTTATTCTAATCAAGTGAGCATTGTCGTTCCCTCAGTGTGAAAAATCCAAATATAAGAAGTTGTTTAGTCCGTCTGGAGAATTAGTGGGGTCTTGAGGCTCAGGTTAAAGTCAATTTCTTAATAGTGGTTGTTTATTAGTAATGGAAATGTTTGGTGGAATTTCATGGTGTCATGTTTTCTTTAAAATTAAAATGTGGATGTGCTGAAGTCTTCTGAGAACTTCTACTTTAATGGAAGTAGGTTTTCCTTTCACAAATTCTGAATTCCTCTATTTCAAATGGAAGTGTATTTTGTGTTTTCTTATTTATGTTGTTTCTCATTCAAGGTGAAGAGGGAAAATGAATATGAATAATCTAAGTCCCCATCTTGGTTGAAGATCCATGTTGAGGCAATGTAAATTATATGGCGTATTGTGCTCCTTTGATTCTTCTTAAAGAGCTCTGTGGCGGCTCGTGAAACCAAAGAAAGTGTTCCAACCATAGATCTTTAATGTATGACTACGTGGTAGGAGATAATTGAAACATTAGTGCTCTAGCCATAGGCCCCAGAGTGAAGCTTGTGCGCATTCAATAATCACATTGGGTGTGAGGGAATTTGGTTAATCTTGGTCTTTAATGTTGGATGAGGACAGTTCAAGCTTCTCTATTGTAACTCGTTTTTTTTAAGTTCCCATTTTGTGGGAGGTGGCATGAAATCCTCATTCTTCATTATGTATCATGTGGGTAGAAGAGTTACTTCTTGGTTATGTGGAGGTCTGGTAGTCTAATTTTATTAAACTCCAGTGGTTATACCTTTGTGGGGGTGAGTATTCATGTGGTTTCCCTTTTGTTCCCATCCTTGTGAATCTGTTTCGGTTTTGGCTATGCCCATATAAATATGGTTGGGTCCCATGGGGGATGGTGAACCATGAAGTGGTTTCTATCTGCTCTGTATTTTCTTTCATTGGGACCTTATGATGTGGATTTGGTGTGTGCAGGGAGTTCCTAAGTTGGCCCATTTTTTGTTCCCATATTCATTTTTTCTAGTTGGTTAAGTTAGTTAGTTCTTATGGTGGGGAGTCCATTCATGCCTACCCATGTTGATAATATGGTTTCATTTCTAGTGTTGTCTTGTTAGTGGGAAGTCTCACTTAGAGATATCTAATTCTGAGTTCCTACCTTAAGTAAATTTATGGGGTTCTAGTGCACCTATTGGTTTGTTGAAGTAAGGTTGTAGAAGTGTTTCTCGAGAAGTTGTTTGGGTTATCTTATTTATTACAGGTAAATAGTGTGATTTTTTTTTGGAAATTTCTAAATTTCTATTATATTGAAAGGTTGGATTATGTGGTGGTAATAATTCCTCTTCTTTTGATCGATCAACTGGAGGTGTTTCAACTTTTGGGGGCAAAAGGCATATGGTAGGGAGACCATTTGGCCTCACAAATTCAAGATTTTAGACCTCTTTTTTTGTTTTCGGTGTTATTGTTTTCTTCTCACGTGATGTTCATTAGTAATATCCTTGAGTTGTGGAGGAGTATCAGGGTTTTTTTATCAATAATTTTTATTGCCTTCTGGGGCGGATAACATTATGGTGGAGAGAATTATCACACCCAGGTTTTTATTTTTATTTTTGATCAGGTTCATTTATTTGTTTATATTTTTCTCTCGGGGAACATGTGTGACATGTTTGAATTTTTTAGGCAATATTTTCATTTATTCTTGTTCTAGATTTTCCCCCATTTTTTTCTTTGAGTTTTTAGAGAAAAATATGAAATTTGGTTTATACAGCATGAGGTCCACGGTTGGATCATTATTATGTGAAACCACATTTCATAGCCTAGGTAATCACATGGTATGTTAGAGTTTTCAGAAAGAAGCTATCACATGGATAGTCAGGCCATGCGGGATAACCGTGCAGTATGTGTCTCTTAGATGGAGAGTAGTGCATTGTTGATGCACAGTTTGAAATATTTTGTAGGTTAACTATGTGTGATGTTCTAGTCATTAAAAATCTTAAAATAAATAATGATCCCTCTCGGGATTTAACCATAATTCCACCCCCATTCTCCCTACTTATGATTTTCTTCCATGGGACCCTCCTACAAGCTCTTCTAGGATCCTTGGTCGCCATATCATGGGTGTATTTGTCATAGATACTCTATGTAATCTTTAAGTAAGTGGTTCTTTTCCGTGATCCTCTTATTTTATTGGGTTTCAATCATTCCTCTTTTGGGTTTCTTATATATAGTAGGTTGGGTGGTCTCTTCAGGGTTGAATCATGTTCTTTAGTGTTCAATCTTGATGTTTAGTGTTCAATATTTCCTTTTTAAGGTCTCATGGTGGTGTGGTTGTTGTTTTGTACCAATTTCTGGATGATACCTTTCTTGAGGTAGTTGGTTTCATGAATTACCATTATTAGATGTTTTTAACTTTCTTTTTTTCTTTTATGAAAATGCTCGCTAGCATAATTGGGTGATGTGAAAGATATTTTGAAATGATTTGGGTATGCATATATAATGAAACTAAATTTTATAAAAGAAAATGGTCTTGTTTTGTGTATTTTGCATTGTAATATTTCTTGAAAGGGTTTTATTCCTTGCATGGAAGGTACGAAATGTTTTTTCAAAAGGACTTAAAGATGAAAATTAGTTTTATAAATGAAATGGATTTTTATGGAAAGATAGCTTACCTTTTCTGTTATTTTAATTTGAATTGTGAATTTTTTTTATGTTAGGAAGAATGTTTAAAGTGAAATAACTTTAAATCAATATTTGAAATTGGGATTAGTCTATGAAAATGGTTAATTTGATTATATGTTTTTATTGGAATTTTACCAAATGGGTTTCATAGATTATACCAGTAGTGTGAAATGTTTTATTAAAAAGTTTTAATGTTTGTAAAATAGAAACTAATTTCTTTGTGGAAAATGGTGATTTTTTTTGTGTATTTATAATTCTTGGAATGGGTTAGTAAATAGGTTGTTTTATGTGATATGTTAAATGGGATTGAGAATAAGAGAATCCTGGGTATCTAGGTGGGGTGACTAGTTCTTGTATGCTTGTGATTCGAAAGTGTATTGTATAGGTTTCACTTATCCAAATTGGCGATTACAACACTAACTAAACTATGGGGATGATTTTGAGACTAATAGTCCATTAGTGTGTTCCCTCGTAATGGATCGTTCGTGAAAAAGATGTTAATCGTGGTTACTATACCACATTTCACCATGGTACATGGTTCTAGTGTCTCACTTGATCAAGATTACCCCTAAGGATTTACCTATGGTGCTCTATTCAGACTTATAAAATGTGGTACCATCCATCGGCATATAGTGGACCTTGACTACATTTTATCTTAAAGAAAGTTTATTTTAATAAATTTTTCCTTTGAAATGTTACATTTAAAAGTGTTTTCCTTAAAGGTGTTGTGCTAAAAATGGTTTTTCGTTAAAATGATTTCTTGGAAAAGTTTCAAAGTATTTTTCATAAGTGAGCATGTTAAATTTTATTTTCATATTATAGAAAGGAATCATTATATTTGGGTGGAATCCTTCTAGGATTAAGCTCACACCCTACATACACCTTTTGGGTGTGTGTAGACTTTGTTTATATAACTCATGTAAATGTAAGGAGTGTTGTGTGGGTGGACCCAGGTTGCTAGAGTTCATCTCATTAAGGTTTAGTGGTGGTGGCAAGAGGTTGGTATCCCTCTTGTCATGTAGAGGTATTTGGGTTATTTTTATGTTTTTCCTTTCCATTGTTATATCTTGGGTTTTGGTTAAAGTTTTAAATGTTGAATATAAATTTTGTAATTCCTTGTTTGGGTATGATTATTCATCCTTTTTCATGTTTATTTTTTTAGTTGTTCATGATTATAAGATTATGGTAAAAACATTCTCAAGGAATGTTTTTGATTCTTGGTCACTAGTGTCTTGCTCATGTTGATCAAGAACACACCTCAGGCCATTCTATGGATCGGGTTAGGCATTGGGTTAAATGGAAATCTAGCTTGGTTGATTAAATCCCCTTTTGGAAATTACATCCTTGAAATATTATTCACTAATCCAACAAGTGGGGATATCTTTCTCACATAGCATTTTTAGATTCCCATGTTTCATCTTCAACCATATAGTTTTTCCATTAAAATATTACTTAGTGAATTACCTTATTTCACAACACTTGATCTCTTTGGTCATGAATCTGAACTGATTGATCCTTATAGGAATGGTTTTCTTCGAACAGAAGTACCACAAGGATGGAAACATAATATAATCTACACATACTTTCTTAACATCAAAACATGAAATATTTAGTGTACCTAGGATAAACTCATAGGAAAGGATACTATATACGAAACTAATCTAAATTTACCTAGGATTCATATGGTGTAATAACTATAGACTTAGATTCCCCTTTTTAACAAAGCACGTCACATTTTTTCAGGGAGATACTTTATGAAAAACATGGTCACCGAATTCAAAATAAATATATTTCCTCTAATTATACATATAAATTTTTTTCATAATTTGATCCATCCTCATATACTGTTGAATAATATTCACCTCATCAACCTTTTCTTTGAACAACTATGTTTCCATGAACTTCCTTTCTCCTACTTCATCCCAACAAGATGTAGACTGACACCAATTTTCATATAAATATTAAAAATATGGCATGTTTATACTGTGATGAAAATTTTTATTATAATAAACCTCAATCTATGAAATATTTTGATCTAAAATTACCTTATAATCCATTGAATAATAATGAATCATGAATTCCAAGGTCTGAATTGTTTTCTTAGATTTTCCATCTGATTGAGGAAGAAAAGCATGACATAAATTTAATTCAGTACCCAACGACTTCTGAAGCCCTTTTAAAAATTTTAAACTAAAACTGGGATCATGGTCAGATATAATGGAGAGAAGAACATCATGTAACCTAACTATACCCTTGAGTTATAGTCGATAAATCTGATCTAAATACATTTTATATTGAATAGGAAATAAATGCCTAGATTTAGTAAATTGATCAACAATAACCCAAATCACATTATTTCCTTGAGATGTATTTGCAAAATCCCACAAGGATAAATTTTCCCATTTCCACTCTGGTATTGGAAAAGGATAATTCATACCTTTCGGTAATTACTATTATTCTTTAATCTATTAACGGGTAAAATATTTTAGAGAAAATTAAGAAATACCTATTTTTATTTCATCTCTCCAGTAATACTCCCAAAGGTATTTGTACATATTAGTACTTCCATAATGAATGGAAATAGGGAAGTATGAGTTTCAATCAATAATTGTATCTTATTTTAGGAATCACATGGTACACATAATCTCTTTCGAAATCTTGAAACGTATTTTTTCTCAACCTTAAATTTACGAATCATACCCTTCCTAACCAATACATTCTTTCTTGTAACTCATGGTATTCCTCTTAATATTTTTTATTATTTTTTATAGAGACTATTGTACTGACACCTAAAACAAAATAGGGGAAGTTCCTATATTCAAAACTTCTTGGCCAAAATTCAAAAAATCATTAACCAAAGGGTAATGTTTCAAACATGACCTTATTAATGTGGTATTATTTTTCCGACCCAAAGAATTGGATACTTTTTATAGGATGAAAACTAATCATGAAATCATAATCCTTGATCAACTCTAGCCATATTCTATACCTCATGCTCAACACTTTCTGAGTAAATATATACATCAGACTTTTTTAATTAGTATATATTTCTTATTTTACATCATATAAATAATTCCACCAAATTTTTAAAGAAAAAACCAAAATATCTAATTTTAGATCATGTATAGGATAATTTAACTCATTTGGTTTTGGTTTCCATGATGCATAAGCAATTACCTGATTATTATGGATCAAAACGCAACAAAGTACCATCAAATATGAATAATTATAGATGAAAAAATCAAAATCTATAGAGAGAAATATTATAACTAGACCATTCACCAATTAGTTCCTAAAAAACAGTCATCATATTCTTTCATCTAAATGAATTTAACTCCATTTCTTATTAACTTAGTCTATGGGATAAACCCCTGAGAATTCTTTTCAAAAAACTACTAGTAGTAACCTACTAAACCAAGAAAACAATAAATCTATGTGACGTTTTATGGTCATGGATACTCTTCAAAAACTATTTTTATCATATTAAATAATGATTCCATCTTTAGAAATAATATGATCATGGAAAGAAAGGTGGTACAACCAAAATTCACATATACTATATTTTCCATATAGTTTCCTTTATTTTATAGTTTAAAAAACACTCTCATGTGTTTTTCATGTTCTACATGATTATTAAAATATATCAATATATCATAATTAAACACAACAATAAAATTATCTAAATAATCATTGAAAAAAATTCATAAGATCTATAAATATAAATGGTTCTTTAGAAAACCCAATGGGCATAAATATAAACTCATAATTCCCATATATAGTCTAAGACACAGTCTTCAGAATTTTTACCTTTTTAACTGATGCTTCCTTGACCTGAGATCAATCTTTGTAAAGTATTTCACTCCCTAGATCTGATCAATCAAATTTTCGATATCTGGTAATGGATAATTATTATTAATATTGATGTTATTTAAATCTATATAATAAATTCAAAGTCTCATTAAACCATATTTATTTTTAACAAATAATACAACATATCCCCATAATGAATTTTTAAGATGAATAAACCTTTATCTAGAGACTCCTACAATTGATTTGTTAATTCTAAAATTTCAACTTCTTAAATTCAGTAAGGGTATTTCAAAATTATATTAACATATATTGACAATTAAATATTAAATTAAACTTCCCAAAGATCTTCATAAACATGGTTTAAATCAAGAGTAAAATTTATTAATTTTACTATCAATTTCCTGAATAAAATTTGGTACATGGTGGTTTAATTTTGTAAAATTCTCTTCATATGTAGATATAAAATCATTACTCTTTTTCCTTATTTATAATATTTTTTTACATCATATGTCGGAAAACCATAGAAAAATATTTCTCAAGGAAAAGTTTCTTAAATATGTCTCATTTCATGGAATCAATCTCATCTATTTCTCTGGTATTCTTAACCAAATACTACCATCGATTGGATTCATATTCAAAATGATAAATGTAAAGAGTTAACTTTTGAAATTTTGAACAACCCACGACTTCAAATATCATTTCTAGTGCATTGGTCCATCCTTTAGCTACTATTGGGTCTAAAGATCTACTAACTTTTGAAGGATGTTGTCTCATAAAATGGTCCACTATCGTTATGTTCCTTTACAGTATATTTGGATACTCTATAGTATAGATACCACCACAATTTATAACATGTTTCAACTAAAACATTACTTTAAAAAATTGTTCATTCCCAAATCCAACTGTTCTGGGACACTGATTTGGAATGATATTTTCCTCCAAGTGTCTTACAACTATAGGTTTCATGTTTCCTCTGTGGAAAACCATTTTGAAAAAACATAGTTTAGAAAAATAAATATGGTAAAATTCAAATACTATATCATTTCCACATAACCACAATGGAGAATCTCTAAAAGGTGTGCAATTAATTTTATCCAAAGCACTACAGTTATCTAAACCTTGATCTAATACCAATTATAAGGACTTGGTCTTAAACATCACATAATCCAGTGTATTTAGACTAGAATTCACATTCTTTCACTCCCAACAATATTTTCAGTTTATAGTTATAGATAATTATGTCATAACTCTTACATAACAAAATTATATTTTTCAAATTTGACACTACTAATCATTATCAATCTTTTTTATAGTATAAAATGTTTAAAATAAAACATGATTTTTTTTCATGATAAATCTTCACAACTTTCATAATGAATTCTTTTATTCCCTTACACATCCTTAAACCTATTTAAAAACATGATTTGATAAAAAAAATTAATAAGGGAAACAAAAATAAATAAATCCTTTATTTTTGAGAAATATACTAAAACACGTGAAATTCTTACTTTTATATAAATATTCTTTGAGAGAGTGAAATAAATTATTTCCATATGAAAAACATACACACATTTTTCTCATAAAAAATCATTAAAACCCATATAAAGAAAATAAAAAACTTTTCAGGAAACCTATAGAATCATATTCATAAATCATATTAGAAATATCTAGATCCTCGTTAAATACATAGGTGAACACCCTCTGGTAACTCCATCCTTCTTGAAAATCAATAAAAAGAACATTACCAATTGCATTGGAGCACTATCTGGATGCACCCATCATATAATATTTATTGGTATCACCCAAAAAATATATAGGTAACACCATTGTATAATTTATATCATGTTCACCAAGATCTATCTTGTTTCACCCATAGTATAAGTTATATCAGGTCACCCAATGTTGTCTGGGCGCAGCCATCATATAAACTATATGAGGCTCGACTGATTTTATCTGGGGGCACCCATTGTATAAGTTATATCAAGATCACCCATTTAAATTATATAATCATCATGTCCCATATTGTTAATAATACTTTTATCCTTTCACCTCTTCATCATAAAACCTTTGAAAAACGCTTTTTAACCTATATGCAAAAAAATTGGATTATAAAATATCATTTTCTTTTAAAACCCACATTTTCAATACCAAAATACCCTAAATAGGAATGAGTGTTTTTATTTGAAGAAAAACTAAAATATTATAAAGGAATCCAAAATTCAAATAATGGTTAAGAGGGTGGGAAATTTTATTTTCATCTTATATATTAAAATAGAATATTCATTTTTTCTCTTGTAAATAATGTCAAAATATTCCTTAAAAAGATTTCTTTTGAATATATTTTAAAAAAAATCAAAAGAGACATAAAATTTACTTCAAAACAATCTTATATACATATAATTACATCAATTAAATTATTTTTAAAAATATATAAATGGACGAAAAATATAGTTTTAAGGAAAACATTAAAATATGATTTTTAAAATAAAGTCCCGTATCTTAAGCCTGACTCGTCACATGTGTCTTTTATCATCTTAAAGAAAAAAAATTATTGTTAATTATTTAATTTCTTAATAAAATTCTTTAATTTCATGATTCCTGTTATTTTATCTAATACCATGTTATATATAATTACTTAATCATATAAGTTCACATTATAATTTTTGACAATACTCAGTTCATGAGTCCAAAATGACATTGGTATGTTGAATTTGGTCAAAGAGGTTATTATTCAATAATATCTATAATAATAATCATTATATAATTATATTTTTTTATACATAAATTATAATTTTAAAAATAATCATGAAATATGATAATGAAAAATGAACTATGTTACGATCATGGAGATGGTAGGTCATAAATACACATGAGTAACATTTCCATTTTTAATGATCATTATGAAAATAATGTAAGTTTTGTTTTTTATATATAGAATGATAATAATATCATAAATACAATTTTATTTATTTAAATATACTTAAATATATCATCTATGTTATGTGTTAATAAAAATAAATCACATCGCTTCGTGGAGGTGGCAGTCCACACATACACACGAACGACAATATCATTTTTTAGTGAATATAAAGGTTTGAAAGTAAGTGATATATTATATTTTAATAATGATAAATATGTCATGAATATCTTATATAAACATTAATTCCATCATTTTAACCACCATTGATAGGTGGTGATGGTAAAAAAAATTCATGATTTTGTGAGGCAACAGTCCTTCGTACACACGAACAATGGATTCATTTCCCATTTGATGGAGTTTGGAGATGGAAATAGGTTATTACATTGAAATAATAACATCATAGTATATGGGAGATAATTTTGTTTTTATATCATCATGTCTAAATAATATTTGAAGGATTTGGAAGAAGAAACAAAACGAAAACATGCGGTCTAAAAACTCCATCTTTGCTGAATCTCCTTTTCTTAAAACTATAATCCCTCTAAGGATAGAATTATGCACAGAAAAAAGAACTCTAGGATGTAAATTTTTTTGTAATTAATATATTTGGCAATGTTTTTTCTTAATAAAAATGTTTTTGGAGGGTGAGAAATGAGAATAATGTGTTTCCTTTTATAAGAGATGAGAGGGGCATTCTTGGAATTTCATATATTATTAAATTAATATAAATTAATTTTTATGTAACAATGGGTAAAAAAGAATAATATTAGAGTAAAACATGAGGATGATTCAAAAATATCTCATCCAATAAAATTTGGAAAATTTTGGATCACATTTTTACCCTTATCTTTTTGTATTAACCCTTTTGACAATTACGGTGATATCAATGTTTTTTACAGTTAAAAGATTATTATGGCTTCTATAAAATTATTATACTTTCTAAAAAAGGATAAATGACTCATAAATAGACCATAGTTAGTTTAATTAACCTTATCTAAATATATTGGATGAATATAATATTTTTGGGAACATTAAATCATTTAATAAAATATTATTTATTATAAAATAATATTAATGTAAATTTAGGAACTATTCAATTAATTTGACTTCTATAATATCAATAAAACAAATTAAATTCAAATAAAATATTTTAATACATATATAAAATTTAATTTTTATCTCTAAATTCATGGGTCACATTAATTATTTCACACAATACTACTTTTAATATTTTTATGTCATTTATTATTTTTTTCTACTAATTAAATAATTTTGCTACGAGTGTTGTGTAAGAAGTTAAGGTAATTAATTCTTCCCTAAAAGCTAAAAATAAATTACCCTGTTGAATATAAAAAATTTATCTTTAAAATTAATATAAATAACTGAACATTTTATTTGTTTATCTACAAGGTAAAAATATTGTAGTTATTAAAAACAAGAGTGTGGCATTTTTTTCTTCAATTTACATAAAATATTATAAAGGTCAACATCATTAAAAAATATAGAAAATGACATATAATTTATTATTTAATTATTATGTATGAAATCAAATTATCCAATAAAATTAAGAAACTTTTTAGAGTCATTTTTGAGTCCTTAGCATTTTATTTTTAACCTTAATTACCTGACTTATCATTCGCCGTGATAATAAAAATTAGTAATGCTATTATTGATAATATCAAAAATTAAAATTAAAATATTTAAAAAATATGGAACAATTGATTCCAAATATGGAATAAATTTTTAAAGATTTAAAATATAAATTTTTCAAAATATAATTTAAAATTTAACTGAAAAACACGAAGAGAAGAAATTTTTTCCGAAAAATTCCCTTTTAAAATTACTTTTTTTATACAAAATTAAAGTATAATATTAATTTTAAAAACCATAATTTTATTATTTGAAATAAAATGGAACTAATTAAATTTTAAAATGAATCAAAAATATAATTTTACTTTGTAAATAATCGAAAACAAAAAATACAATTTTTAAACAAATTAGTATTTTTCACTATCCATTAAAAAATTTACATTATCATAAAATTCAGAAAACATTATCCTAAGATAATTTTGACATCATGAATTCAAAAATGAAGTTGATTTTATAAAATTAAAATTCTATAATTTAGAAATCACAATTTTAAATGAAAACATATGATGTATAAAACCCAATTTTGTTAGAAATAAAGATTCTACCTATTGACCAAAAAGTTGTATAATATTTTTACAATGAATATAAGTCAATAAAATATAACTAATGAATACAACTATCAAATTCATTAATGATAATTAATAATTAAATTATTTAATCTAAAATTACTTGGGTTGTTACAATTCTTGAGTGAATATGAATTGTACCATGTATGACTTTATTTTCATGTTCCACCTCTCCTTTAGTGGTGACATAGGATTTCCATTTCCCCTTAATTTTTTGTGGTTTCTCATGTGAATTATCCTCTACTAACTATGTTTTAGAGAAATATATTTCATATTTACCTTTCTCCCTATATTATAATCATTAAACCAGGGGTGATGTCTTCGTTTCCTCCATCATGTTGGTCAATGTTTTCATGTCACCTGAATATTCGAAGCTCAGTGGCCTTCTCTTCCTAACTTGAACATTTCTCTATCACCTTTATTCAATTCCCATGACAATTATTCCCACATTTTTTACATGTGGTTGGTTGGATATCCTTTAATCTTTTTCATTTGATATGACATAATGAAAATATATCTTTCATTTATTATTTCAATCACTATGAGACCATTCACCAAACTTCATCTCAACTTTGAGAGCACATTTAACTACTTCTTTATAACTCCAAAAATTATTATATATCTAAAGCGTTTTATAGTTTTTTTTGAACCACTAAATAATATATTTATTTTTATATAATTAATTATTATATAAACTGAAGAATATCTTGTAAGACTTGTAAATTTTTCCTCAAAATACATTATCGATTCACCCTCCTTTTTCTTAAGCTCTAGGAATTCCCTCTTCATATTTATTCAAATATTTTAAGGGAAGTTATTTTTAAGAAATATTTTTATTAAATTATTTCTATTCTATCTCCTATATTTCATCTTTGAGATTTTTATTATTTATTAACACCCTCCATTGATCAGCCTCTCCATCTAAATGATAGACAGCCAAAGTCACATTCTCTTTCCTATAACAGTGGAACACAAAAAATCTCTTCTCTATTGATCTAAACCATTTTTAAATGACAATTGTATTAGAAGACACATTGATTATCATTGGTCTTTTTATATAAAATACTTGATATCTAGTTTCTACTTGGGTAATAGTAGATGTTTCATATGGTTCAGTTTTTATTCATATCCTGAGAAAACTGTGTAAATATCCCCATAATGTTTTAAACTCCACCTCTTATGGAATTGGGGATGTCATTCATAAAATCATTTCATTTTCCCTCATACAGGTTTTTATTATGGTGTCTCCAAGTTCCCAACATTTTTTAAAATAGAAAAGTTTTGAACAAATCATAATCCAATAAACCTTGAATAAATAATTTATTCTTATACTCACATTAACTCTAAAGGCATATATTAAAATAAAGTTATGTTCATCCTTTTTCTAAAATGATTATTCTTGTATTTTTACATATTTATAGACTTATATTTATGGATATCAATAACATTTTTTAATCCAAATTCACAAATTAAATAAACCATACTTCAATACTAAATATTGGGACCCAACATTTTTCTTACATGGAAACTATAT
Organism: Viscum album; assembly: GCA_963277665.1. NCBI lineage: Eukaryota > Viridiplantae > Streptophyta > Magnoliopsida > Santalales > Viscaceae > Viscum > Viscum album. The sequence goes on from OY728163.1 coordinate 326,245,129, forward strand.
TATTTTTAAAATAAAAATCATAATAGTTTCACAATCCATGATCCAAAGGATTGGAATATTGGGATAATTATGATCATACAAGACTTGTAAAGAATAAAACATAATATTATTTAATTTATTTTTCTTCATCCTTCTAAATCTCTCTCAATCTCTATATTACATATAATCACCTGAGGATATACATAAAATAAATGGGTAATCTAAAATCCTAGTAGGTAGAGTAATAAGGGACATGAATCAATAGGATAAGGTTGACCACAATCATCATCATCATGTCCTAAGAATAGGATCATCAACATAATAATGAGAAAAAAATTGATAAAGTCATGTCATGTGGCATATGAATAATAATTAAACATTATAACATAGTGGTCAAATAACACACATGGTTGTGAATAAAGAGAGCATCATGTTTACACATAACATTTGTGCATTAATCATAAAAACATAAATGTGAAAAAATATAGAATAATTTTTATGCATAATACAAAGTATATCATGAGATATATCACTTTTAACAATACATTTGAGGGATATATAATTATGGGCACTTATGTCACTTTATAAATTATAATAAATCATGAACACCACATAGAACATATAGTAATCATAGTCATAAAATAAAATCATTAAAAGGAATGGGTTTCATAAAGGATTTCACATATCATACATCATGTAATAACCATTGGGATTACAAAATAAGAGTTAGAGATCATACTTTGTCATAAAATATCATTTATATTTGAATAAGAAACAACTCATTGGGATTCAAAGTTTTGTTTCCGTTAAAAATAAATTCTTTTCGATAATCCTTTGACTTTGGCTTGGAAATAATTTTGGAAAGGTAAGAAAATTTTATATCCCTAAAAAAATGGAAATAATATCACATTTTCATTTATAATATATTAGACGAATATCCAAATTGAAAATCGTGTGATAGGGAAGAAAACCCAGAAAAGGAGTTAGGTTTGAGAATTCCCGTTACCTTATATCCATCATTATTTCATCACTTTTATGAGTCCTTAATAATAAAATTATTTTTACCAAAAAAATTAACAAAAATTTAATTATGTTAATTTATGTCACTATTTATTAATTACTATAATTATCTTCTATTTCTTAATTCCCATTATTAAAGGGGAAACTTTTTTATATCATATTTTCTTTAAAAATTCCATGTTTTGCTTTGATTTCACTATTTTATTCAAGTTTATTTATGAATATGTAGAATTAAATACATAATATTAAAATAAATATTCTTATACATTTATATATCATAAATACTTTATTATAACCATCCATAAGGTTAGTGATAAGGAATGAATTGGCAACATTCTCATTAGAGGTTAACTGATAGTTTAGAGGACATTGTCTGAAAAGGGGAATCAGTTGAATAACATTTTTATAGTATATTATCATTTGCAATATCATATTAACATAATTTATAATTTATTCAAAATGGTTTAAATTTTAAAATAGAATGAGGATATGAAATTAAAAAAAAGGAAATTAAATAAAATGATAAAAGAACATTACCTCTTCCTCGAAATGGTTCCTTTTCTAGGGAACTTAACTTTTTTAATATTGGAGTTTTATTACTCTAAAAATATATATAAGGACTCCAAGAGGATTAATATTGGGAAGTCAGGGTAGATATTGGGATTTTTGAGTAGTGGAGGAGTGATTTTCCGATGGTATAGAGATAGGTCATTTATACTTAAAGAGATGGGTGTTTATAGAATATAATATTGAATAAAATAATATAACAAAGGTAAACTTATAATAGTGTATTTGTTACACTATGGATAATATATCAAAAAAATAAAATGGTTTTAGGAATTTGAACACCTTTAAAAACTAAATTCAAAAAATTATTAAAATCAAAAATGGAATAAATGAAAAATTGTTATTTACTTTTGACTTTAGACTTTGGAAAATGTTTTTAAGTTTTAAAATTACGTTTATTATTTTTAAATGAACCATTTACCTTATTAAATTATTTTGGGCCTAAATAGACAATTTATTATTTGTTATTTCATTAATTCATCATCATTATGTTTTAAAACATGTTATATTTAAAAAAATGGATTTTTACTATTCAAGTAAAAAAGTTGAATTATTTTATAAAATTTCAAAAAAATAAACATTAGAAAATTTGAAAAATCTAATTTCAAAAATAAAATTAATTTTATCTATATAATTTTTTATCATAGTTAATTTTAATTTTCAATATAAAAATTATGATTTTTTATGAAATACATTAAAATAAAGTTTATTAAAAATGAGTTTATATTTTCTTTGAGTTTTTAATCATGATATTTATTTTATAGAATTATATATTTATATATACTTAAATTACACATCATAAAAATTATTAATGTTAAATTTTTTTATTTTGAGGTTATATTACAATTCCAATAGTCCAGATACTATTCCCAGTGGTCAAGTAACTATTCCCAATAGATGGATTAATATTCTCAATGGTTAGGTTACTATTCCAATGGTCATATTGCCTCCTATAAATAGTAATTAATTTGTGTAACACCCCGAGATTTTATGAAAAATATTCTTTTAATTTCATTAATGTCTTGTGTTGTATTCTACACCAAGATTACCTTGCGCTATACGCAACACCGTATTAGCTTGCAGTATACGCAACACTATTCTTGGATCGTGTTACACACAAATTTGATAATAGTTATTCTATGCAACATTGAGTATATATATATATATATTCAGTGTATAAAATAAATATGGTTAGATTCTGTTATATGAAACAACGAAGGATTCTTTCACAACACGCAACCCTGACTTGGCTTGCATTACACGCAATCGCGACCTTCCTCTATAGCGTGTGTTGTACGTAATACAGGGTTTTAATAAACAACGATATATTATTATAATATTGTCATGAACTAGCCGATATGACTAGTATTAACTAAATTTTGAATTTTATAACATTATTATTCATCTTACACATTTTCTAGAACATGGTATAAGAACAAAATAAATTTTTCGGGTAAAATAAGTATTTTTCAAAAAATGCAGTTTTGCCGCCTTTTGATGGCGCACCCACATTAAATATTGTTTTTGACATGTTTATATGTTCAATTTTACAAAATAAAATGCTTCTTTTGAATCAGGATATAAAAATTTACATTAGATAAAGTTTTGATATTTTTCCGATAACTTTCATATTTTAATGAATAGTAAAAACACGCTATATTTTAATTAAAAACAACTTTTTTCATCGTAATATCTTATGTGATTAAATTATAATATTGAGTGGTTTTAAAGTATAAATAGAATATATTTTTACCATTTAATATAATTTATGTCATTATCATTGATTTTACCTTGAATTCGTTGGTTAAATCAATTCAATCTTTTGCAATGTTTTAAAGAAAAATCCGTTTTCTTTCGACAACGAGATTAATTTTAATTTAATTTCTACATATTTTGTGTATTGAATTTGGAAAAATAGATTCCATATTTGGAATCAGTGGGTCCAAATTATGTTAATAAGCTACTTTTTATTTGTGGGCATTGTGAATAGTAACTACGGTAAATTTTATTTACTATAGTTTAAGGTAAATCGGGTAATTAAGGGTAAATATAAGATTATAAAATTACCCTAACACTTGTAAAAATCCTATTGTATGGCTAAAAGTATACCAATATAACCTAAGGGTCGGATTAGATTCATTTTATGTACTTTTTTCCAGGAAAATAATTTAATTATTATTAAAACCAAAGAATGTGACAACATGTCACTTTCTTAAATCTTATAAGTATAATAATTTTAATCTACTGATAAACTTAATGAAACTTCGAAAATGAATAGTCTCCAGAAATCTAATACAATTAAATACATCATAGAAATTTATTTAGAATTTTTAGGGATTAAATAATTATTATTTATTATGACACAAAAATGATGCAGTAATTGTCTTATTAATGAAATATTGACATAATTGATGTTATAAATGCCCAAATAAATGTAATTTGAGACTTTTTATGACTTAAATTAATTTTATAGGTTAATATGACATGTTATTGTTGATATACGTAACTTGGTTTGAACTTATCGTTCTGTTATGAATTTCATAAAAATCATGTACCAAATAGTGTCAAAATTGACATAAATTAGTTTTTAAAACAAATATTATATTATTAATTGTTATTTAATTCATAAAAATATAAGGTTCGGCCAAATGACTTATCTAAGAATAAATATATTAATAATAAACAACTTGGGGTTCGTTTGGCTTGTTATGGTAAGTTTATTAACCATATAGTGTAAGAAAACAAAAAAACACGGTAAAAGTTAAATTATTTAACTTAGAGTTAAATCTAATTGATGAGGTTAAAATAATAACCTAAACTTGTCTAAATCCTATTTTATGAGAGGATTTAGACGCATCCCCACTTTAGCTACGAAATAATACCCTTTGTAACCATTATAAACCGAATTTGACCTTAATATAAAATAATATTTTGAGATTTTCCTAAGGTGCCCCTCTCCTCCCTTATAAAAGGGCACCTCCTCCCCCTCTTCCTCACACCACTTTGAGCCTTCAAGCTCGGCCAACCCCTAAAAAAATCTCTTCTCCACTTCCCTAGTATCATCCTAGAGGTTCCAGTCTTCTTCAAAGACCATCCTTAGTTCTTTAAGTGGAGGTTAAGAAAAGGCGCGTCAAAAAGAGGTAATATCCATTACTGATCTTTTTCAATTTCTTTCTTCTTCAACTTCTTCTTCTTTAGTTGTTTCACGATAAAGTAATAACATAAGTTTTTCTTATATAATTATATGTTATTATAAATATGAAACAACTCTAATTAACCTTCTATCCATCCTACGGAAAAAGGAAATCACCGCGCGTGCGTACGTACGGAATACCGGCTCAACGCCGTGGTGTAATCTATTTTCCGCCACCACCTTAATTAGATGGGTATAATGGTGTAATGAGTAACTATATATGATTATTATACAGTGATATTGATACTGAAATAGTATACATACACATCAACACAAGTTCACGATCATGAGAACAATATCATCACTCGTGCGTACGTACGGACTACCGTCTCCACGACGCGATGAGATTCATTCTCCACTTTAACCATTAATTAATGATTATAAAGTGTGTATATAATAAGTAATCATGAAATATATGATATAATAATTATACTGGATTTATTTTTATATATGTGTATTCCATATACTTAATTCCATTCAACTCAATAAGGAAATGAAAACAGCGTTCATGCGTACGTACGGCCTACCATCTCCATGAACGGTGTATTTCTTTCCATTTTCTGATTTATTATATAGATGTATATTATGAATATATATTAGATATAAATCATGTTTTATATTCTGGAATTAAGTAATCATGATCTAAGTAATCATATAAATAATTACAAGTCAAAACACGGACGACAAATGAAACAATTTTACCCAAAATTCTCTTTAACATGGAATTTATAAAAGAATGGGTAAAATAAAGTCATAAGTGAACCATATATGATATCATAACAATGATTATGATTTTTGAATAAGTCAATGACATTATTTAAATCATTATACAGGAGGTTCGGACACTTACGAAGCAAATCGGACCAAAGGTAAGGGAAATATCACAATCTCATTTTTATCCGAGATTGTTTATACTTTGAAATTTACTGGGGTGTATTTTATCATCCACATCCAGGTTTCCTCAATATGTAATATTATTTCCATCCACCTACAATTTTTTAAATCCAATTTTACCCTTCGGTGAGTTTTTAGTAAAAGATATGAAAGGAATCTTTTGTCATTTTTCGTACGAGGTACTTTTTGACTTTTCCGACAAAAGTACAAGAAGAATGTTTTTTTAACTTATACGGCATGAATGGATTTTTAAAACATTATTTCCAAGAAGCTTCCTTTACATGTTTTCAAGTTTATTTCTAATCAACTTCTTTTAGTTTAAAATTATATGACATGTTAAAGAAAGGAATGTGTTTTTGAAGTAGAAAGGATATTTTCCTCAAAAATGGAGTTCAAGTGTTTTATCAAAATTATTTTCCATCTAAGATAATAAAGGGTTCTGATTCTATCCCTATTATTACATTTATTTGATTATGTTGTGATGGAATTATTTTTATTAATTCCTTTATCTTATATGAATTGTTTTATGATTTCATTATGTTTAAGAATCCCATTTTTATTACATGGGTTATGCTATGAAGTATGGTTTATGATTTTGTGGCACACATAATAATGGTATAATTATGAGATGGGTGGGACCTATATCTCCCTCCAATGAATTGGGTAAAGATTTTATATCTCATGAGATAGACATGGCTGGAACGGTAGGTTATACCGGTTTAGTGAAACAGGATTGAAACGAGGAATGAACTCGGTTCAGAAATGGACTTTGTCCACTAAGATAGTCTTGGAAATGAGTCTTGACTAATAAGATATGATTCTATATGATTATGTGTGTATGCCACAAAGTTTCATGTTTTAAGTTATGATTGTTGGGATTACATTTCACTACTATGATTTATCCCATGTTATGAAATTATGATCTCTTTTGCAGGTTAAGATTTCCAAAAGATATGATCTTATGAATATGATGTGATTGATATTTCTTTTGTTTACCCTTACTGATCATTTGAGCTCACCCTTTTATGTTTTCTTTTCCCCAGGATATCAAGAAAGGATTTAGGTTTTAAAAAAAAAGAAGATCTTTATGGGAGGTGTTGAAAATCTTTCACCGCGATTAGAAGATTATATTCCGAGTTTCCAAAGACACTAAACTAATACGGTCCTTGTGTGTGTGTTTTTGTTATTTACTAAGTATTCCGAAAAAGTAATGTAATGTCTATGTACGTCAAGCTTCGGGTCTCTACAGTTGGTATCAGAGGAAAGGTTTAGTCAACCTTTGGAAACTAGAATGTGAGAACGTTAGTGAGATCCCTAGAGATATTTCTAAGGTATGTCTAGGGATGTCCCTAAGGATAAGTATACATATAGGATATAGTCCTAGAACTATGAAAACGATCTTAGAATTTAACCTAACATGTTAGATATTGAAGTTACTCCCCCTTTATTATGATTTTTGCCTCTAACACTATTATTTTTGGGTTTTAGAAAATTGCTGGAAACAAGTGATTCACGATATTAGAGGATATTATGGAAAATGGAATGATATTCTTCATGAGAAACCAAATGAAATGGGATTTGGAAGTCCAACCATCATTATTATGCTGAATCAGCAATCTCATAATATGATCAACAAACTCAAATTTGGTAAGTTTCCTGACTCGGCTAATAAGAGAAAGATGGAGTTTCATGATGATCATAGAGGAAAGAAAGTTCAATTTCCCCTATGTAAATCATGTGGGAAGAGGCATCAAGGAGAATGTTTCAAAGGAACTGGAAGATGCTTTGGGAGTGGAAAAGAAGGACACAAATCCAGTAAGTGCAAAGGAAAAGGTTCAGTTAACACCAGGGATGAGGATAATGGAATTTCTATGACATCAACAATGGTTAAATGTTTTAATTGTGGAATGTACGGGCTTTATGCAAACCAATTCCCTAAGGGAAAGTCTCATGAAGAGAATCAGTATGGTCATATGGGTAGTATTTATGTTGATGATGATGAAGAGACTACAGATGATATGTGAGATGAAAGAATTGTTGAAGTTTAGTCAATGGTTTAAGAATTTAGTGGAATGATTACATGTTTATCATGTGTAATGTTTTATAAGTAATCTCATGGTACTATGGAATAAAGAGACATCTAAGGATTGTTACACTGTTGCCTTTCCTTGAGTTTTGAAAGTGTATGATTAAGGGTACCAGTATCCATGAAAGGTTATTCAGATATTTTTGGAATGTAGATGATATGCGCATAATGAAGGGATAAAGATAAAATTAAATGTTTGATAGTATTCATGAGCTCATGACTGATATAAGGAAATAGTTATATCATGGTTTGAGTATATAGAATTTTGAGGATTTTGGTATGTGGAAAGTGTTAACTTTTAACTGCATTCATGTTTTCACTAAGGTTCAATGGGTATTCACGAGAATACATGATTAAGGCCTTTGAATGTTTGGAATGTGACCAACAAGACATATCTTATGATATATGGGGATCAACGATGGTATTAAATCTCTGGTAATCATTTCCACTATATTATGAGAGTGGACTGCAGTATTATGGATAAGCCTAAAGATTGGAATGGATTATGTTGGAGATAAGTTAGTATTGTTTAAGGATAAAAGTTTTTTCGATATTATTGATGGGATGTTATAATAATGTAGTTTTAGAAAAAGGACAACCTGCAGGTTGTGCGACAACCCATCGCGTCGGCCAAGGCTGTGGGAATCGAACCCACAACTAAAGTGTGACGGGCCTTTATCGCATACCACTGGCCTACAGAAAGTCCCTGGTTATTAGAAACTAGTTTTATTTTATTAATCTGTATGATATATGTAGTATAAGTTCATTTTTGGAATCGTATATGATTAACCTCACCAAAGACGGACTTATGTATATTTGATAACTATTGCTAAACTTTTGTGTGAAACAGATGGAATGACCCATCATTCTATCACATGATCTGTTAACACTTCACGAATAAAAAATTCAACTTCATTTCTTTAAGAGATGAAGTGGAAATTGTTCAAAGCACGAACAACAGTGAGATTGTACCACAATCAAGTAAGTATTTCTTCTAATTCAAAATTTTCTACTTTAGGGAAATGATATTGAAAACCAAAAATGTTGTCCTAGTGATATTATATCTGATTAATCATATGGTACCCTAGATCATCACAAATTTATGGCTTTGCGATTGTTGGCTTTTTTATAGCCATGTTCTCTACCACTCTCCATCAGAACTTGATGGTTAGATTTTTCTTCCATATCCATATTTTCACCTATGTTCTCCTACGTGGAAACCCAGTGATGAGTTAATTTGGGTAACCATTACATTTCATACTTTAGTTTTTAAATCCATGTTTTGGTATTCCTTTTTACGATGTGGGTTTCTATTAAACAAACTTTCGAGTAGTAAACCATTTATAACCCCGACGAATTTCGAGGGAGAAATTCATTTTAAGGGGGGTAGAATGTAACACCCCGAGATTTTATGAAAAATATTCTTTTAATTTCATTAATGTCTTTTGTTTTATTCTACACCAAGATTACCTTGCGCTATACGCAACACCATATTAGCTTGCAGTATACGCAACACTATTCTTGGATCGTGTTCCACACAATTTTGATAATAGTTATTCTACGCAACATTGAGTATATATATATATATACAATGTATAAATGAAATATGGTTGGATTCTGTTATATGAAACAACGAAGGATTCTTTCACAACACGCAACCCTGACTTGGATTGCATTACATGCAATCGCGACCTTCCTCGATAGCGTGTGTTGTACGCAGTACCGGGTTTTAATAAACAACGATATATTATTATAATATTGTCATGAACTAGCCGATATGAATAGTATTAACTAAATTTTGAATTTTATAACATTATTATTCATCTTACACATTTTCTAGAACATGGTATAAGGACAAAATAAATTTTTCGGGTAAAATAAGTATTTTTCCAAAAATGCAGTTTTGTCGCCTTTTGATGGCCCAACCACTTTAAATCTAGTTTTTGACATGTTTATATGTTCAATTTGACAAAATAAAATGCTTCTTTTGAATCAGGATATAAAAATTTACATTAAATAATGTTTTGATATTTTTCTGATAACTTTCATATTTTAATGAATAGTAAAAACACGCTATATTTTAATTAAAAACAACTTTTTTCATCGTAATATCTTATGTGGTTAAATTATAATATTGAGTGGTTTTAAAGTATAAATAGAATATATTTTTACCATTTAATATAATTTATGTCATTAACATTGATTTTACCTTGAATTCGTAGGTTAAATCAATTCAATCTTTTGCAATGTTTTAAAGAAAAACCTGCTTTCTTTCGACAACGGGATTAATTTTAATTTAATTTCTGCATCTTTTGTGTATTGAATTTGGAAAAATGGATTCCATATTTGGAATCAGTGGGTCCAAATTATGTTAATAAGATACTTTTTATTTTTGGGCATTGTGAATAGTAACTACGGTAAATTTTATTTACTATAGTTAAAGGTAAATCGGGTTATTAAGGGTAAATATAAGATTATAAAATTACCATAACACTTAGAAAAATCCTATTTTATGGCTAAAAGTAGACCCATATAACCTAAGGGTCGGATTAGATTCATTTTATGGACTTTTGTCCATGAAAATAATTTAATTATTATTAAAACCAAAGAATGTGACAACATGTCACTTTCTTAAATCTTATAAGTATAATAATTTTAATTTAGTGATAAACTTCATGAAACTTCGAACATGAATAGTCTATAGAAAGATAATACAATTATCTACATCATAGGAATTTATTTAGAATTTTTAGGGATTAAATAATTATCATTTATTATGACACAAAGATGATGCAGTAATTGTCTTATTAATGAAATATTGACATAATTGATGTTATAAATGCCAAAATAAATGTAATTTGAGACTTTCTATGACTTACATTAATTTTATAGGTTAATATGACATGTTATTGTTGATATAAGTAAATTGTTTCGAACTTATAATTTTGTTATGAATTTCATAAAAATCATGTACCAAATAGTGTCAAAATTGACATAAATTAGTTTTTAAAACAAATATTATATTATTAATTGTTATTTAATTCCTAAAAATCTAAGGTTCCACAAAATGACTTAGATAAGGATCGATATATTAATAATAAACAACTTGGGGGGTTTTTTGCTTGTTTTGATAAGTTTATTAACCATATAGTGTAAGAAAACAAAAAAACACGGTAAAAGTTAAATCTAATTGATAAGGTTAAAATAATAACCTAAACTTGTCTAAATCCTATTGGATGAGCTTATTTCGACCCATCCCCACTTTATATTCGAAATAAGACCCTTTTGAACCATTATAAACTGAATTTGACCTTAATATAAAATAATATTTTGAGATTTTTCTAAGGTGCCCCTCTCCTCCCTTATAAAAGGGCACCTCCTCCCCCTCTTCCTCACACCACTTTGAGCCTTCAATCTCGGACAACCCCTGAAAAAATCTCTTCTCCACTTCCCTAGTATCATCCTAGAGGTACTGGTCTTCTTCAAAGACCATCCTTAGTTCTTTAATTGGAGGTTAAGAAAAGCCGCGTCAAAAAGAGGTAATATTCATTACCGATCTTTTTCAATTTTTTTCTTCTTCAACTTCTTCTTCTTTAGTTGTTTCACAATAAAGTAATAACATCAGTATTTCTTATATACTGATATGTTATTATAAATATGAAACAACTCTAATTAAACTTCTATCCATCCTACGGAAAAAGGAAATCACCGCGCGTGCGTACGTACCGAATACCGTCTCCACGCCGTGGTGTAATCTATTTTCCGCCACCACCTTAATTGGATGGGTATAATGGTGTAATGAGTAACTATATTTGATTATTATAAAGTTATATTTATACTGAAATAGTATACATACACTTCAACACAATTTCACGATCATGAGAACGATATCATCGCTCGTGCGTACGTACGGACTACCGTCTCCACGACACGATGAGATTCATTCTCCACTTTAACCATTCATGAATGATAATAATGTGTATATAATAATTAATCATGAAATATATGACATAGTAATGATACTGGATTTATTTTTATATATGTGTATGCCATCTACTTAATTCCATTCAACTCAATAAGCAAAGGAAAACAGCGTTCATGCGTACGTACGGCCTACCGTCTCCATGAACAGTGTATTTCTTTACATTTACTGACTTATTATATATATGTATATTCTGAATATATATTAGATATAAATCATGTTTTATATTCTGGAATTAAGTAATCATGGTCTAAGTAATCATATGAATAATTACAAGTCAAAACACGGACGACAAATGAAACAATTTTACCCAAAACGCTCTTTAACATGGAATTTACAAAAGAACGGGTAAAATAAAGTCATAAGTGAACAATATATGATATCATAACAATTATTATGATTCTGGAATAAGTAAATGACATTATTTAAATAATTATTCAGGAGTTTCAGACACTTACGAAGCAAATCGGAACTAAGGTAAGGGAAATATCACAATCTCATTTTTATCTGAGTGTTTATACTTTGAAATTTACTAGGGTGTATTTTATCATCCACATCCATGTTTCCTCAATATGTAATATTATTTCCATCCTCCTACAATTGTTTAAATCTAATTTTACCCTTCGGTGAGTTTTTAGTAAAAGATATGAAAGGAATCTTTTGTCGTTTTTCGTACGAGGTACTTTTTGACTTTTCCGACAAAAGTACGAGAAGAATGTTTTTTTTAACTTATACGGCATGAATGGATTTTTAAAAAATTATTTCCAAGAAGATTCCTTTACAAGTTTTAATGTTTATTTATAATCGACTTCTTTTATTTTAAAATTATATGACATGTTAAAGAAAGGAAAGTGTTTATGAAGTAGAAAGGATATTTTCCTCAAGAATGGAGTTTAAGTGTTTTATCAAAATTATTTTCCATCTAAGATAATAAAGGGTTCTGATTTTATCCCTATTATTACATTGATTTGATTATGTTGTGATGGAATTATTTATATTAATTCCTTTATCTTATATGAATTGTTTTATGATTTCATTATGTTTAAGAATCCCATTTTTATTACATGCGTTATGCTATGAAGTATGGTTTATGATTTTGTGGCACACATAAGAATGGTATCATTATGAGATGGGTGGGACCTATATCTCCCCCCAATGAATTGGTTAAAGATTTTATATCTCATGAGATATACATGGCTGGAACGGTAGGTTATACCGGTTTAGTGAAACAGGACTGAAATGAGGAATGAACTCGGTTCAGAAATGGACTTTGTCCACTAAGATTATTTTGGCAATGAGTCTTGACTAATAAGATATGATTCTCTATGATTATGTGTGTATGACACAATTTTTCATGTTTTAAGTTATGATTATTGGGATTACATTTCACTACTATGATTTATCCCATGTTATGAAATTATGATCTCTTTTGCAGGTTAAGATTTCTAAAAGATATGATCTTATGAATATGATGTGATTGATATTTCCTTTGTTTACCCTTACTGAGCATTTGAGCTCACCCTTTTATGTTTTCTTTTCCCCAGGATATAAAGAAAGAATTTAGGTTTAAAAAAAAGAAGAATAACTTTATGGGAGGTGTGGAAGATCTTTCACCGCGATTAGAAGATTATATTCCGAGTTTCCAAAGACACTAAACTATTACGGTCCTTGTGTGTATGTTTTTTTTATGTACTAAGTATTCTGCAAAAGTAATGTAATGTGTATGTACGTCAAGCTTCGGGTCTCTACAATTTGACCATTCAATATTCACTATAATTCCTCACAAGGTTCTATATTTTAATTTTGTAAGAGGCCTATTAGTTTACTAATGTTTTATTTTGTTTTTAGAGTGTTGGTCATGGGGGTGGCGATTCTAGAAAATTTGTATGATCAGAATTTCCCCATTATACTTTTATTAATTTATATTATTGTCTCATTTTAATGTTTTGAATTTTCATTAGTTCAGTTTCCAATTAATATGATGATATACATTAATGAAATAAATTTTAATTGATTTATTTATGTGTTGTATGTGTATAATACCATATAATATAACAGAATAAAAAATTATTTAAAGAAAAAATACCATTTATAAACACTAGTTTGTTGAAAATTTATTCCAAGCAACCTCCTAGATATAACATGCATTATATTGATCCCTAAAATGAAGGTGGACTCAACTAATTCCCTCATGGAGAAGTACTTGTTAAACCATGCCTTAATCTCTTAAAAGGATGATATATCATTTCCAATTAATAATTTTTCATCAAAATATACTACTATGAAAATAACTATGATCATACTAAAAAACTTATAAACACATGGTTCACATTCATTCTTAATGAAACAAAATTCCTTTATGGCTTCATTAAACCAAATATTCCATGATCAGGATGATTGATTTAATCTATAAATGGATATCTGCAACTGCAGAGCCTTATCCCAATTTTGTAGGACTCATCAAGTGCATCCAAGAGTCCAGAGATCAAATCTGGGAAGAGACATATTTATGAGCACTGTAGCAAGCAATGTAGTAGGTACTAGAGTAGGTAATGTTCAGTACTGTAGCATCTATAACTTTTCATCCATTTTGGGTTTCTGGTCATAGGTATCTTCTTCGAGTCCTTCAAGGCCTTAGGGAAACCCAAGGCCGTTTTCCATTAAGGCTTTCGAGTCACGTAAGGGCATTCGGGTCAGTTTAAGAACTTAGAGCTACCTCAAGACCTTTGGGCCACCACACGGCCTTCCGGGCACCTCAAGGCCTTCAGGCCACCTCGAAGGCCTTAAGGCCACATGAAAGTTTTCTTAAATGTCCAAGAAGACTCTATAAGTAGAAATATCTAAATGAGGATTCAGATAAAGTGCATTCACCAGAGCATACCAATCGAATTTGGAAGAATGAAAGGGTACAGAAATTTACATTGGGAGCAGCATGTGCATGCACGTGAAGCCTATCCGAACATCCATGTGAAGGTAGAGAGATGACATAATGATGTACATGCTGGGGAGGGGAATTTATATGTAGTTATAATCTATATAAATTCCTCTAAAACCTATGGGTCATGTAATTTCATGAAGCCTACAGGCCATGTAAGGGTTCCCCTTCAACCCCTAAAAGAGGTATTATCAAAAATGAATTAAAATAAAAGTTCTTTGGGTCATTAGAGGATATATAAAACTTGCATACCTTATTAGAATTATATAGAGTAAAAAAACACTTCTTTAGTCATATAACATTTCTTTTTAAGGTTACTATTCTTAAAATAGGTTTTGACATCAATTTTTAAAATATCATATTCATAGTAAACTATAGTGGAAAATAAACCTCGAATAGAATTTAATAGGGAAACTAGATAAAATGGTTTATCATAGTCCATGCCTTGATTTTTTTCTAAACCCTCTATCCACTATCCATACTTTATAGGTATTTAAATTACCTACAACATTTAATTTTTTACTAAATGCCCATTTACACTCAATTGGTTTTACATCAAATGGCAGATCAATCAAAACCCAAACTTTGTTTTTATAAATGGAATCCATATCATAATTCATGGATTCTTTCCATCTTGTAGCTTATAATCTCTTTAATACCTCCTTGTAGGATAGAGGATCATTATTTTAAATCAATATTAAGTCCCTATCATCAAGAAATAGAAAACCATATCTCTTTTTTTCTCTTAACTCTCTAGTGATCCTACATTACATTTGTATTTCAAGAACAAATTATTCCATGGAGACCTATAGAATATGTTCTTGTACCAACACTTGTGTATCTTGAGCATCAACTTTGTAAGATTAAATATTTCTCCCACTATCTTCCTTGAGGATGTTCTCACTCTGAATAAATATGGTCAATGATGCAATATTTACTTTCTATTGTAAAGGTAATTAGAAATATTATCTATTTGATTCCTTGTCATACCATTTAAAGATACACATTATGTCTCTGAGTTATAGTTTGTTACTTGATCTAGCCTTTAAAAATTCCTTGAAACCCCATGCATGAACATGTGAAAAAATGGGTTTCTTTCTAATATATGAATAAAAGGGAATACTATTTTCTAAATTATTTGGTGCTTGATTTGGTAAGTTTCATGTCGTCTGTAATGAATATCTCTAAAAGGATAATGAAAGGATTTTGTGACTCATCATTGACCTTACTATGTCCAACAATGAATGGTTTCACATTTTACAAATACCATTCCACTATAGTTTATATAGTGTAGGGAGTTGATATAAAATATCATAATCATATTGAATGTTGATAAGAACTTGGATAATATATTCTCCACCTTGATCTGGTTGAATATTCATTATCATATTTCCAATATGGTTCTAAAATTCATTCTTAAAATATTCGAAATTCTCAAAGGATTTAGACTTATATTTAACCTAGAATATATAATCATACCTTCTTAATTCATCGATAAAATTAATAAATTAGGATATTAAACCTCTAGCCTCTACTTGAAAACCTCTACACACATCAGTGTGTAGCAATTCTAGAATCTGATTTTCCCATTCACCTTGACAACCAAATAGTGGTTTAGTTATCTTACCTTATAAACAAGTGTGAAAATTTTCAAATGGATTAATCTTAAAAAAGTATAAGTAACCATATTGATAGAGATTTTTTAAATACTTATCATTTATATGACCAAGATGATGATGCCACAATTGATTGTTATATGAGCCATGGGTATTTGTTCTATTATCTATTTTCAATATTTGGTTTTTATAATTTAATACAAAAATTCCAATATTAAATTATTCCAGACTATAACATATACTATCTTTGTAAAAGTAGAAACCATTATTTCCAAGGACAAAAATAAATCCATTCATGTCTAAAAAATAAACAGAAATAATGTTCTCGATCACACTAAGAACTTAATAAAAATCATTAAAACCTAAATAAATCATGTTGGCAATGTGGGATGGTAGTCTTTAATGGATAGAGTAGCCAACCTCTCTCTATTGTTATCTCATAGATCAACCTCATCACTATAAATTTTCTGAAATCCACACAGTTCTGTATTTCGATAAAAATGTTAGCACCATAGGTAGTATCTAATACCCAACTATATATATGGAAATATTACAACCAATAATTAATTCCCCTAAATCTTCACATGGATTCTTTGGCTTTGTTAAATTTCTCTTCCAGTGGTCATACTGGCCCCCTGAAAAACATACCACATCATATTTTTTTCCTTGTCTTCAGATAATCTTCTTCAAGGAAGGATGTTTCTCTGAAGACTTATACTTATAATGATTCTTTTACCCCTTTATGTTGTTCCTCCTATTAATATTTACCATAAGGATAATGGGTTTTTCATGCCACATGTCTTTATTAATATGGAGAATAAGATTATGAAGTTCCAAAAGTGCCTTCTCGCTACTACACATATTGTAATTCATAATGAAACTAGAGAATTTTTTGGTAGTGAGGACAGAATCAGATCTGTGTGTATCTCATCTAAGGTCTTAAAACCAAATATGTCTATGTGCTTCATGTAACCAATCATCTTGAATACATGTGCCCCAGCTGATGCTGAATCTCCAGGATTGGATGTGAAAAATACATTAGAGATCTCATATCTCTCTAATCTCACCTTATCTTTATAAATATCTTGAAGTTGATTGTAAAACATTGATTTTTATTTTAAGAAAACAGAAAATAATGTCTGATAGCATATATGAAATGCAACACTCATCCAAAACAAACCGTGAAATGTTATTTTTTAAATATGAGAGTTGTAATCCATATGATAAATTATTGGGTGAACAAAGGATTGAATGATTTATTATATATATTTATATAATGTTCCCATGCTCTATTGATAACTTCTTAGTAAATAATCACTCAAACTTTAGTAAAGTAATTTTATTCTTTAAAAATAGGTTTTCTTCAAAACTGGTTTTTATTGCTTTTGGTGAGAGAATATTATAGTTAAATTATAGAAATTATAGAAACATTATTTTTTAAATATTATATATGTTTCAACATCGTCATTTAAAAATTATATTAGGGTGAAAGTTTGATATTTTTTTGAAAAGAATTGTCTTTCAGTTAATAGTGAAAAATTCAGCTTTTTTGTATAATTGTCACTTAATTTACATAAATTATGAAATTTAAAAGTATCATTATGATTTTTATTTTATTTCCAATTAAATTAATTTTTATTTAGTTTTATTTAATATAATTAATTAAATTTGAATCATCTTTATACCATATTTTTGTATTAGTATATTTTTAGTCTTAAACGAATTTGTTTGAAAACATTTTTTAAGTATATAATGCTTCTCGAGATTAATTAATTAAAATAAACTTTAATAAGGAATTATTTAAATGAAATGTATAAATTATATTTCTATATATATGAATTTAAAATCATATAATAACTATTACGAGTAATATATTTAAAGTATGACTGTTTTATGCTCGAAAAATACATTTCTTGAAAACTCATTTTTCGACACGTTTTGTAGGTTTATTTTTAAATTAAATTATTCCAATTATGATAATTTAATTTGATAAAATAGATTCAATATGTTAAATCATAAAAATTAATATTAGTTAATAAGGTAAAATTAATTTTTGGTCATAATAAATAGTGAAAATAATAAAAGTTTATCACCAAGGTAAAGGGTAAATCGGGTTAAACTAGGTTAAAACTAAGTGATAATGCCACAATTTTTCATTTTAATTATTTTTGGATTAATTTATTTATACCATTATCACATTATTCTATAGATTCAAATATTTGTGGGACACTTATACACAAAAATGACTTATATAATTTTAAAGTAAAGAAAAAGGAAAAATGTATCACTCTTTCAATTAAATATCTCTTATATGTTCACATGGATAAAAACAGAAGTTTTCAATAAATATTAAAGGTTATTTTTATTATAATGAAATTTTTTTCATTATAGTACTTTATTTATAATTTTTGGTGACTATATAGTTTCCTTAAATGCTTATACAACGCTGACACATTTCTTTTGCAAGAAGTGGAAAACTCAAGATAAATAACTTTAAAAAGAGGAATCTATTTGGAATAAGTTATGGTGAAAAAAGAATTTTATAGTTAATAGTAATGTATTATTGATGGTTAAATGGATTATATTCTAAATCCATTATTATATTCATCTCTTTAGAGTCAAATTAAATGAATAGTGTCAAAAATTACATTAATAATATTTTATGTTAAATAATATTTTATTAAATTATTTAAAAATACAAAAATTCATGAAAGAGGAAATTTTGGATGATAAATATTCTAAAATTTCATATATTTTCCTTTATTATCCAATTATTATCTAATAAGTAAAATTATTACCCTTTTAGTTTGAATTTTTTTGTTGCGGCTAAGGTTGAAATGAGATTACTATAGTGTTAAACCCTGAGATAAGGGTTAGTTTGATGATTAAAGATGTATATATTATATTTTATGGCCATATATAGATCTTCTACAGTACAAAATTCAAATCCCTATACATTTATAATTATTTTAATTGAATATGGCCTCATTATATTTTAATCGTCTAATAAATTCCAAGAGTATCATCTACCCCACTAATAAAAAAATACCCCCTCTCCTCTTCTATAAAAAAATAAAAATGATTTTATTTTATATAGTCCCAAACCAAAAACCTTCCCTAAATCCAGACCCAGAACTTAGAGTCCTTGGTTGTATCAGGAAACCATCCTAGGAGGGATTTAGTTATAAGCCAAAAGTAGTTATCTAAAGAAGAGGTATTGTTCTTAACCGAACATTTTTGTTTTATATCTTTTTCCACATCCTTAAAAAATTATTCAACCATGTTGATATAATATAAAAATGATATAACATATTATAATTTTTTTATGTTAATTTCATACCCAATATATGTCTCATATTCCATCAGATAGAAAGTGAAACTGTCATTCATGTTTACTAAGGACTGTCGGCTCACGATTTGATGCAATTCATTTTCCATCACCACCACTCATGGATTATTTGAATGATGTATTTAATATATATGTATAAATTATATTAATTAAAAAATTATTTTTTAAATATCATATATCATATAATTTCTAAGTATTCTATTCATTTTAAAGTATTAACGTTGTTCGTGCAAATATGTGGATTATCGCCTCCA
This sequence comes from Viscum album, assembly GCA_963277665.1. Classification (NCBI taxonomy): domain Eukaryota; kingdom Viridiplantae; phylum Streptophyta; class Magnoliopsida; order Santalales; family Viscaceae; genus Viscum; species Viscum album. Next base: position 326,265,004 of record OY728163.1, read on the forward strand.
TGAAGCAATGTGATTTATTTTTTGTAACCACATCACATGACTGTGATATATATGGATATTTATATAATATTATATTATATTAATGTAATAATTAACTTTATGGAAATATAAAATAATAATTAGGTTCCTTCCACATGATTGTTGAAAAATCGAAACGTTACTCATGCGTATATTTGGTTTACCATCTCCATGATTGTAACATAGTTCATTTTTGATAGCCACGTTTCAAGATTGGTTTTAAAAGAATAATTAGTATATATAAAATTATAATTATTTCAATATTATTATTATGTATATTACGTAACAATTACTTATTTTACCATAATCAACCTACCAATGTCATTTTGGATATATGAATCAAATATCATCAAAACATCCAATGTGAAATTAATTGATTAAGTAAATAAATATAACATGGAAATAAATAATATAAAACAAATAATAAACTTAAAAAATATGCTTAATAAATAAAATATTTAACATAAGTTTATTATCTATGAATTTAAATCACGTATGTGTCCATCCAAACCTAAGGTGAGGGATTTCATCTCAATGTAACATTATTGAGGCATATTTTAATGTTGTGTACTTAATTTATTTTATATTGTGTATATACTTATCCATTTACATATTAAATCATTAATACTTATTAATTTATGTTATTTTATGGTACAATTTATTTTTCTTTATCTAATGGTATTTTATTTGAATGTCGCGAAGAAGTAATGGGTTTAATTTCTCAATTTCTTGTTAATGGGTTATATTAATTCTTATTGTCTTTGATATTGTAAGATTATGTAAGTAGTTAATTTTTATTATATTAAGTTGTATTTACAATTTCTTTATATTTATTTAAATTTGATACACATAATCAATTCTTTGATTAATTATCACTTCAACTAAATGATCTTTGTAAGATATTTTCTGTCAATTTCCACTCTGTTGAGACGTATTTGATATTATGCACCTATTTATTTTTATGAGGTGTGTATAAATATAATTTTATATGTTAAATCATTAATATATTTATATTCATGGTATTTAATGTTTCATTTGAAGTTACTTCTTTCATGGGGGCTATGATTCAATAGTTACCAGAATGGAAAGTGTTTATTTCACAATCTAGTCATTATTAGATATTATTTATTCTTAAGTCTCCAGTAGGAGAATAATTTGATATTTATATATTAAATACAAAGAACATTTCTTCTCCTCAATTAATTTTTATAAATTATAAGTTTTCCTTTCATTTTACACTCTTTAAGTACATAATATACTGAAATCATGTTTTTAAGAGAACCTAAATTGTTTTTTTACTCAATCGGGAATATTTTTCTTCCATATTCATATTTTGTTTAAAATGTTTTAAAGGATATTTTAAATATTCTCCAATGAATTTTTAAATAAATTTTAACACAAGTTTTACTTTTTTTAAAATAGTTTCAAATGTATCTTCTTATCCTTTTCCAAACAAGGAACTGTTTGACTTTCTTCCGAAAATGTGAAAAGAATATTTATTTTAACATACTAGGCATGACTGGAATTTTTCTACTATCATGGAATCCCATTTATTGTAAGATTACATTATAGGTTTCTATGATTATTTTTTAAAAAAATTCTTTAATATTCTAGACATTTTCATTTTTTAAAATTGGATTTAAAAATGAAAAGGGTATCTTCCTTAAGAAAGCATTTAATGATATTTTTATGCTATTTTTTTATAAAAAACAAAATAAATTTTATTATTTACTGGATATATTTTATAATGATACCATCCTTATTATTTTTATAGATGTATTATGATCTATTTTACTAAGGAATATAGTGACATTTTCTACTATAATTCTTATTATATGGATAGTTTTTGAATAAGTATTATTGATTAAGTTATATTGTATATTAATATGATGAATTCATTGGAAATATTATATAATGGGTGGGCCTAATATTATATAGTTCCTCAATTCATTGGTAGATATCATGAGGCAATCCTATTGGATAGCCTAATTTAAATAGGTTTTTGGTGTATGCCAAACTAGAGTCCAAACTTCCCTAACAGAAGGCCTCGAAGGTAAGTTTCAGATGTCCATAATTACGTGTTATAGTAGGACCCCAAGACACCCTCAGAGGGGAGGGATGAATCAAGGTGTCAACATTTCTTTTTAAAACAAGGATCATGTTCCCACATTGATAGGAACTCGTTAAACCTATATGACAGATAATAAAATAAATAAAACAATCACATTCATAGAGAATACAAAAAACTTTTACTTGGTTCACTACTAAGGGCTACGTCTAAGGAGCATACGCTGATAGTGTGTCAATAGTACCAAAATCTACTAAACTTCACTAGCTACATAATACAAAGGTTCGGTCACAATTACTGTATATCAGGCTCACTACCTTTATAAGAATTCAGGGATCTCCCACTATGTCCCTCAGATCACTTCTGACGACTCCCCCCTAGAACTCTTCTCCTAGAGAAGTCCATCTAGGTTTTTAAACCTGAAGTTCACTTCAATAATTTGTTATTGAATACTTTGTCCCTGACTTAGAACGGGACTCTTCTTGCACCGTAGACCAGCGTTGATGCTCTTTGAAATCCCTATACACTAAAATATGATGTTCAAAACATCTCTTCATAAAGACTCTCTGTGAAAGACACTCCTTCGCAAAACACCCCTACCTTCATGAAAAAAAATTCCTTCATGAAGAACCCATGCCTTCGCGGAGCTCCCATGCCTTTGTGGAACAAATTGTCTTCATGAAGTCTCATTTCCTTCACAGAACTACTTTCTTGAAACTCACAAATTCAATGTGGAATACCTCATTATCATGAAGTACCCTTTTCTCAAAAGTATGGGAATCATTTGAGACATATAGTCTCTTCATGATGAACTGGATCACGTAGAAAGCCTTTTTCACAAAGCTCTTTTTGAACTAAAAGTGTCTCCAAATTTTCCCTCAAAATTTAGATGAAAATGGATAGGGGTGGCCTCATATTTATTGGCTTGGACATTGGAGAAGATCCACCACCACCTTGCAGAATTTCTCGATCATGAAACAAATCTTTGTGGCACTCCTCCCCTTACAGAGAACCAGGGAAATTATTTATTCACAAAGCTCAAGGTCATCATAGAGCCTTCCCTCATTTCCCTTCGTAGGGACAATCAATTTCTCAAAGCATTCCATCAACGACTGTAAAACTCAAAAACTTATAATCGTAGAGAACTCCATCTCCAATCATGAAGCCTGCCATAATTGTAAAGCACACCGTGAGAACACTTTATGTCTTAGCGAAACACAATTCTCAAATCCCATCTTCACAAAACTCATGCCTTTTCTATATTTTCAAAAGGCCTCCAAGAAAAACCAATTTTCACTTTGAAATCTAACTTAAAAATTTTGGAACCCATAAATTTAGCAAACACTGGGAAACAATGCCACATTCAATACTACTTTCGGCTTGAACTGTATAATACCTTTCCTTTCAATCTGTCTGATCATCCATGTAAGTATTTACAACAAACCAAAACCAAACTCCATTTTCTACAAAGAACAGCCTTGGTTCCAACAATATCCCCTTATGGGTATGTTGGAAATATGTAGATAAATTCTATAGAGAACCATCAATAAATCAACATGTCAAAACCAGATATGCAAGAAAAAACTCATTTATCACTCTAAGTCTATTTGAGCAAGGCTCTTTGTAGAAAACAAGAGGGAAGAAATGAATTGTGTTCTTATGTGTTTGAATTCCCTTCACACACATATGTATCGCACTGAATTTCTATTTTCTCCCTCCACATATTTCATATCCCTTACTGAACCACATTGAATTTATCAATTTCTCCCACATTGGAAATAAACCCAAATACTGGTATTTTCACATTGTAGAGCTCAGAACACACTCTTCGTGGATCAAATCTCCAACATAAACCAGCATCACTTTCACAAACAGATTAATAGAGTTAAAACACATGAGGAGAGGGGATTTTCATAACCTCCTTATGAAATAGTAGGTGGATGAACACCGAGGTTCAACCGATGTTTCCCAAGAATAGCTGCTGAAAGTGGCTTGGTCATGATATTAGCCACCTACTTATCAGTTCCAACATGATCCATTTTGATCAGGCCTTGTTCAACATTTCCTTGATGAAGTGATATCTGATTACAATATGTTTTTTATGAAAATTATAAATAGGATTGTTTGTAAGATTAATTCCACTCTTTTTATCATAGTATATCACCATTGGTTTCTTCACCACATCACCAATGTTAGTCATTTTCTACTTCATCCAAAGTAATTGACTGCACACCTTTATAGCGGATATATATTCAACTTCAGCGGTACTAAGAGAAGTACTTTCTTATTTATTTCTCATCAAACCTACACATTTCTTCCTAGTATAGAATGTGCCACCACTGGTTTACTTTCTTTACACTATATCTCCATCCTAGTCAGCATCCGAAAAGGCTAATAGTGCTCTATCAAAACCTGCAGCAAAGTATAATCCATAATGCTGAGTACCTTGAATATACCTCGTGATTCTTTTCAATGTAGCCATATGTTCTTTCTTGGGATTACTCTGAATGTGGGCTGTTAAGAATGTTGCAAAGACAATTTATTGTCATGTTGCTATTAGGTACAATAATCTCCCAATGATCCTTCTATACATTGTGGAGTATACAGATGTCTTGTCCCCATGCTTTCCATGTTTTGGTTCAACTACAATTAGAGTCGACATTGGTTTGGAGTCATGCATATTAAATTTCTTCTGTATCTCTCTGGATTATTTTTTTCTAATAAATTAATGTATAATTCTTCTTCTGAATCACTTGCATCCAAAATAAATTTGTGAGTTCACCAATCATGGACTATTCAAATTCTGATTTCATGTGATTGTCGAATTTATCCACCGATCCTTGCCTTCTTCCATTGAAAATTATATCATCTATTTATACCAATACCATGATCTGATCCTTTTGATAATTCTTCACATATAGTTTGTGATCCACTTCTCCTCTTTTGAATTCAAGCTCTTTTAGATAAGAATTCAAATGAGAGTACCATGCTCGTGGTGCCTGTTTCAAGCCATAGAGTGCTTTCTTTAATTTTTAAACCATCATTTCATCATTTCAAATCCAGAACCCCATGGGTTTTTCAATATAGACTTCTTCTTCCAAAACACCATTTAAAAATGATGTATTGATATCCATTAGATACACTTTATAACCTATTTGTATTTCCAGTGCTAGAAATATCCTGATTAACTCCAGTCTTGTGACTGGAAAAAAATTTCCTCAATATTGACACCTTCAATCTATCAATATCCCTTGCACACTAGTTTTTTCTTATTTCAGATCACTTTTCCATTATCATCATATTTTTTCTTAAAGATTCACATTGTACAAATCACATTTTGACATTTTGGTCTCTTGACTAGATCCCATATCAGATTCTTGTCAATCTGATCTAACTCTTCATTCATATCCTTCACCCATGATTCATCCTTTGTAGCTTCTTAAAATGAAAATGGTTCCAAAATAATAAAAATGCAGATTGCGCATTACTCTTCTTTCTCCTTGTTTTTTGTGGGTGAATTCCAATCCCCAATGATTTTGGATTGACCAATTTATGCACTTCGATTCCTCCTGTGAGGTTCAACTGAATTATCTCAAAATATGGTTTGATCTTCATATTATTTTTGTGAGTCAACATCATGATGTGACTCCTTAGAGTTCTGTACACCTTCCTCTATTTTTGAATTTTTATTTTCTCCATGTTTACATTCTTCCCCATATTCTATCTCATCAGTATAGAAAATCTTTGAAGCATTTGGGATTTTGTATTCAATGATATTAACATCACTACTTTCTAAAATCCTTCCCAAGAGCTTATTGAAACACTTGTAAGATTTTCTGTTCATTGGATATCCAAGAAATATTCTTTCATCTGCATTGTCACCAAACATCCATTGATTTACTTCTTTTTTTTTATGAAACATTTTCTTTTGAAAAGATGAATGTATTTCAAAGAAGTCTTCCTTCCATGCCACAACTCATATGGTGTCTTCGTATCTCCCATATAGAGATCTGTTCAATTTTGAATATGCATCACAACTTCAAAACATTCTTTCCAGTAATAGCGAGATATACGACTCTCAATCAACAAATTCATATCCATGTTATTGACCTATCGATTCCTGTGTTCATCTACTCTATTTTTCTCCGGATTTCTCATAGCAACTACCTCTTGTTGCATTCTATGTTCTTAATGGTAATTTTAAAATTCAATTGATGTGTATTCCCCTTTATTGTCTGATCACAGAACATTGATGGTTCATCCAGTATCATTCTTGGAAATTCAGTGATAAGTTTTTATGTAATCAAGTACTTGTTTCTTCCTGTGTATAACCGTCACACAAGCCATTTTACTACAATAATAAATTAAAAGGACGAAGTACCTACCTCCATGAGTTCTAGAAACGTTTATCAAGCCACATGCATCTGTATGGATGAGATCAAGAAGTTGTGATTCCCTTATCTTCTTTGACCGATATGAACTTCAGACTTGCCTCCCCCATATGCAGGCATCACAAGTATTTTCTCATTCATGTTTTAGAATAGGGATATTACTATCTTCATTAAAGAAATATTTTCCATTTCTTGTTGATTAATGTTCCCCAACCTTCTATGCCACAGTTTGTTTTCTTCTTCAAAAGATAGATAGCAAGTGTTCTCTTTACTGTCGACCTGATATAGGTTTCCATCTGTTCGGTAGCCTTTCATGATAGAATTACCTGTATTTCCCTTTATTGTGCATCCTTTTTTATTGAAAGTTACTATAAGACCTTGGTCACAGAGTTCACTCACACTGAGGAGATTGTGATGTATACCTTCCACGTAAATGAATTTATTGTTATTCATCTCTCCATTGTCCAATTCCGTATTTCCACTACCATTAGTCTTCAAAGAACCATAATTACCAAACCTTACTATTTCATCAACCTTTTTCTTAATGTTATTTAATAGGTCATCATTTCCTGTCATATGAGGTGAGAAATTATTATCAAGAATCTAGGTGATTCTTCTCTTTGTAGATTTTAAAGCTATTTATGCAAGGTTTTATTTCTCAATTTTCATCTTTTCATTCCATGAGATATTGTATTGAGTGTAGGACACTGATCGCCATTCAATTATTTTTTCCACGTAATCAAATTATTCATACCCATAATCTTCTTCTAGATGAGAAAACTTGTTTGTGAGAACAACACCACCTGGTTGGAAGGTATTGACCCATATCTAAGTGTTGTATAAATTTCTCCTTTCATACCTCTTCGTGCAATACATAGCTTTATGGACAAAGTTAGAATAGTGAAAAAAGTATCCATGGAAACTATTTCTTCTATCAGATGTAGGATATGAAATCATACACCTTTGTTGACTTCCTTGATCTTCCCCTTACAAATATCTCCTTGTCTCTTTGAAATATGACATGGTATATCCCAGATAGCCACAAAATTGACACTTAATGAGAGGAAATGTCTTCTCATTTATATTTCCCCACATGCATCCTTCCTCGGGAAAATAGTTTGACCGTATATCAGTTTTGGGAGCTCGAGGATAATCTTTGATTCTTATTTCATTTTGGATTGATGGTTTCTTTTTCAGCACTTCAGGCATCTTTTCAACGTGTTCAACTTTTATCTTTTCTTTCTTATGTCTCAATTTATTTCCAGTAGTTTATGTCTCAGCTTCACAACTGATTCCACTATTTCCCATGAAATAATGTATTTGATCACTCAAGATATTTTTATTCCCTTATGAACATTTTTTAGCTCTGTTGAGAAACTCGTCATTTGAGAATTTTCTAAATTATATTTTCTTCTTTCCTTCTTATAAGTTTGATTCACTCTCGAGTTTGATCCTAAGAGTAACAAATTCCTATCTGAGTCCCTCTATGGCCTTGAACTTCTCCTCTAGTCTGGAGTTAAGGTCCTTGATTTCCTTTTCTTGTTCTTCAATACTGAGCTTTAGTTCCACTACATCCTTAGTCATTTCAATAATTGGTGACTCTACTTTCACCAATTCTTCTAGTTATTTAATCTCAGCTTCAAGTTGATCAACATATTCTAAATATTCTTCCACCATTTATTTCCACTTGTTACAACTCTAACACTTATTCTCAAGCTTAGAAAAATAATCCTTAAGTTTCAACATGGGATCGGAATTAGTTTTCAACCGGTTATATCTAGCTTTATCTGTCGATGGTTCTGAATTTTCAATGGTAGCTATCATGGAATCATGGTTTCAAGTTTTAAATTCTTGTTCTTCTTCACAGAGTTTATTATCATCATCTTCCTCTTCATAAAAAAAAACACTTCTTCTATAATTTCTTTCCAGATTTGATGTATCCATTTTTGAAATACATTTTCCGAGGCTTCTCAATGTTTTCATCTTCTCTCTCTTCATCATTAATCTCTATTGAGCACTGGGAGTCAATGTGCCCAACTCTTCTACAAAGAAAGCAATCCAGAGGTAACTTGCCTTTAAATTAACCTTTTCTATTTTTTAACATCATTCAAATAAGAGAAATAATTTCTTTTTCTTCATCATCTTCACTACTACTATCTCCTAAAATTTTTAGTTTGTCCATTGATTTGAATGCCATTTCCTAGCTCACACAAGTCGTAGCATCTTCTGGTCTAACTCTCATTTCATATACCACCAGGCTTCTCAGTAGATCATCTAAGGAATGTTTGGAAAGATCTCTTTCCTCAACGGATGAAACATTTTCATTGTAAAGGGGTGGAATTCTTCGCAATATTTTCTTTACAATATCAATTTCTTTGATTTCTTCGCCTGATCCTTGAATTACTCCAACCACTTCAGTAATGTGATTTAAGAATGAATCTACATTCTTATCAGGATGAATTGACAAATCATCAAACCTATTGTGCAAGACATGAAGTTTCTCCTCCTTAAATCCTCTATCTCCTTCATAAATATTTTCGAGTTTACCCCACATAGACTTTTTTGAGGTGAAACTCGTCACCTTTAGATAGATCTGATCAGTTAGAGCTACAGTGACAGTATTCTATTCTTTAGTTTCTGCATCAAGAATCTTCATGTCTTTATCAGTCACTTATATCCCTGTTAGATCAATAACTTGTACTCCTTTCATAATACAAAATAGGAATTCTATTCCAAGAGATCTTAGATGAGATCTCATTATGTTCTTAAAAATCAGAAAATTACTTCCATCGTATAGAGGGATTCTCCTAATATTGGATGAATTCCCCATGATGGCAAAGGATAGATCTAACACTACTAACCTCCCTCTAATACCACTTGTAGGACCCTAGGACACCCTGAGAGGGGAGGGGTGAATCAGGGTGTCAACTTTACTTTTTAAAACAAGGATTGTGTACCCACATTGGTAAGAACTCGTTAAACCTATATGAATGATAAGAACAGGAATCAAACAATCACATGCACAGAGACCACACAACACTTTTACTTGGTTCACCATTAAGGACTACGTCCAAGGAGCATACACCGGTAGTGTGTTGGTCGTTCCAAAATCTACTAAACTTCACTAGTAGTGGAATAAAAAGTTTCGGTCACAGTCACTCTATTCTAGGCTCACTACATTTAAAATAATTAAAGGATCGCCCACTATATCCCTTAGATAACTTCTGATGAATCTCCCTAGCTCACTACTCTTAGAGAAGTCTTGCTTAGTTTATCGAACTTAAGGTCAGTTTAATAATTTTGCATTTAAGACTTTGACTCTGACTTAGCACGAGACTCTACTTTCACCATAGACCATAGATAATTCTCTCTGAAATCTCGATCCACAAAAATCATATGTTCAAAACTACTCTTTGCAAAGCCTCTTTGCGAGACACACTCTTTCACGATGCACCCCTACCTTCGCAAAATAAACTACCTTCGTGAGGCACCACTACTTCTTGAAGCACCCCTGCCTTCGTGGAACAAATTGTCTTCACGAAGTTTCCTTGAATTAATGGAACTACTTTCTCAAAACTCAATAAGTCAATGTGGAATGATGCATTATCAAAAAGTACCCTTTTTCCAAAAGCATGGGAATCAGTTGAGACATATAGTCTCTTCACGATGCACCATCTCACATAGAAATCCCTATTCACGAATATCTTCACAAACTCAAAGAATATCTGGATTTTCCCTCAAAACATCGATGAAAATGGAGAGGGCTTGCCTCATATTTATAGGATTGGCTATTAAAAAAGCACCACTGCCTCTTTGAAAAATTTTCGGATCATCAAACATGTCTTCACAATGTTCCTCCCTTTATAAGAACCGTGGAAATTATCTATTCTCAATGCTCATCATCATCACGGAGTCTTCTGACATTCCCCTTCGTGATGATGATCAACTTTTCAAAGCATTCTGTCAACGATCTCAAAGCTCAAAAACTCGTAATCATGGAGAACTCCATCTCTGATCACGAAGCCTATTGTAATCACAAAGCACACCGCCAGAACACTTTATGTCTTTGCGAAATTCAATTTTCAAATCCCATATTCATGAAACTCTTCCCTTTTCAATATTTTCATAATTCCTCCAAGAAAAACCACTTTTCACATTGAAATACAACTTCCAAATTTTGGAACCCAGAAATTTTGAAAACACTGGGAAATGATGCCACCTTCAATACTACATTCGGCTTGAACAGTATGATTCCTTTATTTTAAATCTCCCTGACCATCCATGTAAGGATTGACAACAAACACAAACCAAACTCCATTTCCAAAAAAGAATAGCCCTGTTTCCAACAATATCCCCCTTTGGTTTTGTGGAAATCTGGAGATAAATTCAATAGAGCACCATCAATCAATCAACACATCAAAACAAAATATGCTAGAAATAGATCAGCTATTATTCTAAGCCTATGTGAGCAAGGATATTTGTAGAATACAATATGGGAGACATGAATTGTGTTCTCGTGTGTTCGAACTCCCTTCACACTCCTCTGTATATCACTATGTTTCTATTTTCATCTTCCACACATTTCATATCCCTCATTAAACTACATTTAATTTAGTCATTCTCCCCCATTGGTAGTAAACCGAAAGACTGGTATTTTCACATTTTATAGCTCAGAACATACTCCCCCTAGATCAGATCTCCCCTATAAACATGTATCACTTTCACAAGCAGGTTAATACAGTTAAAAAAATGGGGAGAAGTAAATTTAATAACCTCCTTATGCAATGGGAGGTGGCTGAACACTGAGGTTCAACTGATGTTTCTCAAACATAGCTGCTGATAGTGGCTTAGTCAGGATATCATCCACTTTCTCATCAGTTCCCACATGATTCATTTAGATCATGCATTGTTCAAATTTTTTCTTGATGAATTTATTTCTTATATCTATATTTTTTTATGAGAATTATGAATATCATTCTTCATAATATCAATTGTGCACTTTTTATCACAGTAGATCACCATTGGTGGTTTCACCTCATCACTAATGTCAGTCAGTTGTTACTTCATCAAAAGTAGCTGAGTTCACTCCTTTATAGTGGATATATATTCAGCTTAAGTAGTACTAAGAGAAGTACTTTCTTGTTTCTTTATTATCCAACCCACACATTTCATCCCAATATAGAATGTGCCACCACTAGTGGAATTTGTGTCCACTATATCTCTAGCTCATTCTGCATCCGAAAATACTGATAGTGTGATATCACTACCTATAGAAAAGTATAACACATAACTGTGAGTACCATGAATATACCTCATGATTCTTTTCACTACTACCATATTTTTTCCTTCAGATTAATCTGAAAGAAGGCCACTAAGAATATTGGAAAGACAATGTCTATTCGTGTTGTTGTTGGGTACAATATGCTCCCAATGATCCTCATGTACATTGTGGTATCTACAGATGTCCCATCCTCTTGATATATATGTTTTTTCCAACTATAATTGAATTAGACATTGGTTTGGAGTCATGCATATTAAATTTATTCAGCAGTTGTCTTACATACTTTCCCCAAGAAATGAATGTATAATTCTTCTTCTAAATCCCTTGAAGCCCTAAGAAATATTTGAGTTCTCCAATCATGGACATTTAAAATTATAATTTCATGTGATTGGATAATTCATCCATTTATCCCAAACTTCTTCCATTGAAAATTATATCATCCATTTAGACCAATACCATGAACAGATACTTCTGATAATTATTCACATAGAGGTTGTGATCTACTTATCTTATTTTGAATTCAAGATTTATTATATAAGACTCCAACTGAAAGTACCATGCCCATGGTTCCTATTTCAAGACATAGAATTTTTTCTTTAATTTGTAAACCTTTGTTTCATCATTTCCAAGCAATAACCCCATGGGTTTTTCAATGTATACTTTTTTTCCAAAACTCCATTTAAGAATGTTGTCTTGACATCCATTTGATACACTTTATAACCTCTTTGGATTTTGAAATATCCAGATTCACTCCAGCCTTGCTACTGGAGATAATGTTTCATGAACATCGAAACCTTTAATATGTCAATATCTCTTGCACACAAATCGCACCTTATTTTGGATCACATTACCATGCACATCATATTTATTCTAAAAGATCCACTTTGTAACAATCACATTGTAACCTTCGGGTCTCTTGACCAGATCTCATGTCTGATTCATGTCAATATGATCAAAATATCCATTCATGGCTTTCACCCATGATCATCCTTTTTAGATTTTCAAATGAGGATGGTTACACAACTGATAGAAAAGTAGATTGGGAGTTACTTTTGTTTCTCCTTGTTTGTGTGCGTGAAGACCAATCCCCAATGATATTGGATAGATCAATTTCTGCACTTCGATTCCTCTTTTTAGGTTTAACCAAATTCTCTCCAGCTGTCGTTTAATCTTCATATTCTTCTTCTGAGTCAACATCATGATGTGACTTCTGAGATTTTTACACACCTTCCTCTATTTTTTTATTTTTATTTTCTCCATGTTCATATTCTTCCTCATCTTCTATCTCATCAACATAGGAATTATTTAAAACATTTTGGGTTTTGTCTTCAATGATCTTAATATCACTACTTTTCACAATCCTTCCCAAGCGCTTATTGAAACACTTATAAGCTTTGTTGTTCATTGGATATCCAAGAAATATTCCTTCATCTTCATTGTTTCCAAACTTCCCTTGATTTGCTTCTTTGTTTCGGATGAGACACTTACTACTAAAAACATAAAAGTATTTCAAATAAGGCTTCCTTCCACTCCACAACTCATATGGTGCCTTTTTCTCTCCCATATAGATCCATGTTCAATTTTGAATATACACAACAACTTCAATAGTTTCTTTCCATAAATGGTGAGAGATACGACTCTTAATCAGCATTGTTGTTGCCATGTTGTTGACCTATCGATTTCGGCTCTCAACTACTCCATTTTGCAGCAGATTTCTCACAGCAGCTTCCTTGTGCTGTATTCAATGTTTTTAGATGTAATTTTCAAACTTAACAGATTTGTATTCCCCTCCATTGTCTGATTGCAGAACTTTGATGGTTCTTTCAGTATCATTCTTAGTAATTCGGAGATAAATTTTCATGTTATCAAGTTCTTGTCGCTACCTTTGTATAACAATCACACAGGCCATTCTACTATAATAATCAATAAAAAGGATGAAGTACCTCTCTCCATGAGTTTTGGAACCGTTTATCAGGCCACATACATCTATATGGATGAGATCAAGAAGGTGTGATGCCCTTTTCTTCTTTGGATGATATGAACTACTGCCTAGCTTACCCCATATGCAATTATCACAAGTCATTTCCCATTCACGTTTTAGAATGGGGATATCCATGGCTATATTCATTATAGATATATATTAAATGTCTTAATGATTAATGTGACCCAACCTTCAATGACACAGGATGTTTTATTCTTCAACAGATAGATAGAAAGTATTCTCTTTACTGTCAACCTGATATAAGTTTCCACCTGTTCTGCAGCCCTTCATGAGAGAATTCGTTGTCTTTCCCTTTATAGTGCAGCCTTTTTGTTTGAAAGTTTCTATAAGCCCTGAGTCACAGTTTTGAATCAAACTAAGAAGATTGTCATGAAGACCATCCATATAAAGAACTTCAGTCTTTTTTAGCTCTCCATTGGCCAATGCAGTATTTCCACTACCTTAAATCTTCAAATCACCATCATTACAAAACCTTATGGTTCCATAAAACTTTTTCTTAATGTTCATTAATATGTCATCATTTCCTATCATATAATATGAGCATCCGCTATCAAGAGTCCTGGTGATGCTACTCTTTGTTTCTTGGAGATATACTTATGAAAGGTTGGATTTCTCAATTTTCTTCTTTTCTTTCCCTGAGATATTGGATTGACTGTAGGACACTGATGGCCTTTCAATTATTTCATCCACATAATCAGATTTTTCAAACCCATAATATTCTTCTAGAGTATAAAATCATTTTGTGAGAACAACACTACCTGGTTGGAGAGTATCGACCCGTCTCTAAGTGTTGTATGAATTTTTTCTATCATACCTCCACCTACAATACACAATTTTTATCCAAAATTAGAACAGTAAAAATAGTATCTATAGAAACTATTTCTTCTATAAGATGTAGGATATGAAATCATACTCTTTTTTGAATTCCTATATCTTTCCAATTCAAATATTACCTTTCCTCTTCGCAATATGACATAGTGTGGCCTAGATAGCCACATAATTGATACTTCATGAGAGGAAATGTATTCTCATTTATATTTCTCCTCATGCATCCTTCCTTGAGAAAATAGTTTGATTTCCTGTCATTTCATGTAGCTTGAGGATAATCTTTAGTTATTCTATCATTTCACTTTAATGGTTTCTTTTTCAGCACTTTAGGCGTCTTTTTGACATGTTTATCTTTCATCTTGTATTTCTTTTGGATCACTTTATTTCCAACCATTGATGTCTCGGCTTTATAAACAATTCCACTATTTCCCATGCAAGCAGGTATTTGATCACTCAAGATCTTTTTAACCCCATATGAAACTTGCTTATCTCTTTCCAGAAACTCATCATCTTTTAATTTTACAAATTTTATTTTCTTCCTTCCTTCTTTTAAGTTTGATTCACTCTCGAGTTGGATCCTAAGAGTAACAACTTCCTCTTAGAGTACCTCTATTGTTTTGGGTGTTTCCTCTACTCTGGAGGTAAGGTCATTGATGACCTTTTCTTGTTCTTTGATTTTGAGCTTTAGTTTCACTACATCATCAGTCCTTTTAAGAATTTCTTACTGTACTTTCACCAGTTCTTCCAGTTGTTCAATCTCATCTTCAAGCTGATCAACATATTCTGAAGATTATTCCACCATTTCTTTCAAGTTATTACATCTCTTATTATTATTTTCAATCTTATCAAAATCATACTTAAGTTTCAACATGGGATTGAATTGGTTTTCAACTGGTTATCTCTAGATTTATCTATCAAGGGTTCTGACTTTTCAACAATATCCATCATGGAAGCATGGTTTCCAGTTTTAAATTCTGGTTCTTCTTCATTGAGTTCATTATCATCATCTTTCTCTTAATAGAAAAAACTCTTATTATGTACTTTCTTTCCATATTTAAAGTCTCCCTTTTTGAAATACCTTTTCTGGGGATTCTCAATGTTTTAAGCTTCACTCTCTTCATCATTGTTCTTTCTTGAGCACTACGAGGCAATTTTCCTAACTCTTCCATAATGAAATCAAACCAAAGGTAACTTGCCTTAAAATTTCTCTTTTCCATTTTTTAACTTCTTAGAAATGAGAGAAATAATTTATTTTTATTAATCATATTTACCACTACTATATCCTGAATTTTTTAGTTTTTCCAGGGCTTTGAATTCCATTTCCTTGCTCACACGACTTGTAGCACCTTCTGGTTTGACTCTCATTTCATATGCCACAAGGCTGCTCAGTAGATCATCCAGGGAAAGTTTGGAAAGATCTATTTCCTTAAGGACTGACACCTTTTCATTGTAAATGTGTGGAATTCTTCTCGAGATTCTCTTTACAATATCAATGTCTTTAATTTCTTCGCCTAGACCTCAAATTGCTCCTACCACTTCAGTAATTTAATTAAAGAAGTAATATGTATTCTCATTAGGGTGCATCTTCAAATCATCAAACCTATTGTGTAGGACTTGATGTTTCACCTCCTTAAATTTTTTATCTCCTTCATAAATATTTTTGAGTTTATACCACATAGACTTTGTGGAGATGAAACTCATAACCTTTAGATATATCTAATCAGATAGAGTTGTAGTGAGAGCATTCTATGATTTAGCATCTACATCAAGAATCTTCTTGTCTGTATTAGTCATTGCAAGCCCTGTTGGATCAGTAACTTTTATTCCTTTCACAGTAGAAAAGAGAAATTCCATTCCATGAGATAGTAGATGATATCTCATTATTTTCTTCTGAATCTGAAAATTACTTCCATAGAAGATAGGGATTCCCGTAATATTGGATGAATTCTCAATGACGAAAAAGGATAGATATAACACTAGTAACCTCCCTAAAATTCCACTTGTAGGAAACCATGACACCCTGGGAGGGGAGGGGTGAATTAGGGTGTCAAATTTTCTTTTAAAAAAAGGATATTGTTCCCATGTTGGTAGGAACTCATTAAACCTATATGATGGGTAGGAATAGAAACCAAACAATCACATGTAGAGAGACCACACTGCACTTTTACTAGGTTCACCACTAAGGGATACATCCAAGGAGCATACGCTGATAGTGTGTTGTTCATACCAAAATGAACTAAACTTCACTATATATAGAATATAAAGGTTTTGTGATAGTCACTTTGTGTTAGGCTCACTTCCATTACAAGAATTCAATGATTTCCCACTACGTACCTCAGATCACTTCTGATGACTCCCCCTAGGTCACTGCTCTTAGAGAAGTCCCGCTCAGTTTATCGACCTGAAGGTCACTTCAATAATTTTTCATTAAAGACTTTTTCCCTGACTTAGCATGGGACTCTAATTTCACCATAGAATATATTTAATTCTCTTTGAAATTCATGTCCAGAAAAAACAAGATGTTCAAAACTGCTCTTTGTGATGCCTCTTTGTGAGACACACTCCTTCACGAAGCACCCCTACCTTCGTGAAACAAACTATATTTGTGAATCACCCCTCCCTTAATAGAGAACCCCTGACTTCATGGAAAAAACTATCTTCAGGAAGTTTCCTTGCCTTCGTGGAACTACTTTCACGAAAATCACTGATTCAATATAGAATACCACATTATCACCGAGTACCCTTTTTTCAAAAGAAAGAGCATCAGTTGAGACATATAGTATCTTCATGAAGCACCATCTCGCTTAGAAATCCATGTTCTTGAAGCTCTTCATGAACTCAAAGAGTCTCCAGATTTTCCCTCAAATCTTAGATGAAAATGGAGATGGGTGGCCTCCTATTTATAAGCTTGTTCATTCGAAAATCTCCACCATATCTTTGCGGATTTTTCAAATCATTAAACACTGCTTCATGGTGCTCCTCCCTTTATATAGAACCATAGAAATTAAATTTTCACAAGGCTCATAGACACCGTAGAATCTTCCATCATTTCCCTTCATGGCGACTATCAATTTCTTAAAGGATTCTGTCAACAACTGTAAATCTCAAAAACACGTAATCGCGGAGAACTCCATCCCTGATCGTGAAGCCCATTGTAATCACGAAGCACACCGTCAAAACACTTTATGTCTTTGTAAAACCCAATTCGTTAATCCCATATTTTCAAAACCCATGCATTTTCCATATTTCTATAAGTCCTCAAAGAAAAACCACTTTTCATGTTGAATGTCATCTTCCAAATTTTGAAACAAAAAAATTTGGAAAACACTGGGAAATGATACCACCTTCAATACTAATTTCATCTTAAACTGTATGATACCTTTCCTTGAAATATCCATGATTATCAATGTAATTATTGAAAAAAATGAAAACCAAACTCCATTTCCAGCAAAAAAACACCCTTGGTTCCAACAGTTATATCATTATGAGATTATTTATTGATTTTTATATGATTATTTTAATAGTTATTTTATACATGGATAGGATTCAATATCCTGTGAATATTTATATGTAATCATTTAATATTTATTTACTCATTTCATATCATTTTTCATTTCTTTGTTATTGATTAAATGAAATGTGTTTTCATTTACTTTCCTTTTTATATGGAATAGACCTTATTTTATCGTCATATATTCCCCTATATGTATCCCTTACTGAGAATCTGATCTCAACCCTATTTTTTTCCCTTCCCCATGATATGAAGGAGGAATATTTGAATGATTTCAAGGAATCATAATATTTACGTTCACTATTTTTTTCTTTCATTTTTCATTGTAAAATTGGAAGATTGTATGTATCTAGTTTACCAAACCTAATAAATTATTTAGTATTTTATTCCTTATATCTTATACCAATGTAATAAAGTAATTTTCATCTCTGTGCAACTTGGTTCAGGGTCTTTATAGTGAGAAATGATGTCATATGCATCCATATCCTCAAATTTCTTTTGAGAATAATTGGACATGGAGGATATAATAAAACATTATACATGTAGTGCATCATCTATAAGTTTTACCTAGAGGGATAATTATTTAATATCAACCTCTTTGTAAAGAGACTCAGAAAATTGGGTCTCAAACATGTATGATTTCCATTCATGATGTAGTATAATTCTTAAGCACTGAAACCATTCCGTGAAATTCACACTCGTAAGAATTTTATCCTTATATAGTACATATCATAGTGATATTATCAAATTTATTTTTTTTCCATTTTCTACAAATTAAGAGAACATAATTAGTACTTTACTTTTATTACAATACATATTTAAAAAATTAAATTAATTAAATTCTTATTAACCTCCAACTAATTTTCAAAACATAATATCCCTCACCATAAATTTCATAATATCTTGTCTCTTAGATATTCTAGTGACATTGACCCATATTCCCCTTATCAAAAGCTATACTTGGGTCTAAAAATTTATTTCAAGTGTTTTAGGTAGGCATAACTTTCCATGTGTATTAACACATAGTTTCTTGATCCATTAAGTGGACTCCCCAATCATGAAATTAAATTTTAAATATTTCCCCAACACTTTCATTTTAGTTACACAATGTCCAACTTTGGAAGTATACCCTTGATATAAACCTAGTTGATTTAACCCAAAACAGCATTCTAAAAGATCAAAAATATTCTAATTCACCCCAAATTAGGTTTATCAAGTACTTTGAACTAGGATTATGACTCTAAAATGAGTATTAGAAGGATATACTCACATAATATTTTAGTTGAGTGATTTTTATCCTTATGTGTGAATCGTATTTTATCTTTTCACATGAATTGTTAATATTAAGTGAATTTTACATAAGTGATTAACCGTGTCTAAAAAAATAGTTACACATAATCCAATAATATTTCATTTCATATTGCAAGATTATTAATTCATTTATTAGGTGATCATGCATCATCTACAAACAAAAATAATTAACCATTCAACTTAATGTAATAAAACATAACTGGCATGGTCATTAGATTCTATAATTGTTAGTTTATCAAGTAGATGAAAAAATAACTCTAGACCTAATGGTAAAACACCTTGAACTATAACTTATTCTATGTTGTAGTATTTAACCTCTAATCCTATGTATCTCCTCAATTTGTTTTACCTCATCTCCTGGACTTGGATAGAATCCTCTATCTTATAAACTTCATCCCCATAATATCTTTTACACACAAGTGGGTAAGGGGATCCAATTGATTAGATAATGAGGGTTTAGATAAAATAAACATCAGGAATGAAAACACTTACATAATAAAGAGGATGGGATTACTTGTAATCCATAAATTTAAATTTAAAAACACTAAATAAAAAGAAACCAATCACATACAATGGCTAGTATAATATTAGGATCATCCACACATCAAGAAAAAAGCATAAATTTGTAATCTAAATGTCAATTATTTTGATTAAATATTCAATTAATATAATATTCCAAAAAAAATAATCCAACTAATTCAATTTATCTTAACTCCATTCATCCTAAATCACCATCATCTATATTTTTAAGTAAAATTAATTTCATTTAAAATAAACGTTGTAACCAAATGTACTATGAGACAGCTACGTGTACTTATCCAAAATTTTATCATGTAAATATATTAAATATATAATTATCAATATTATGAAATAGTAGATACTTTTTCAAATAAATAACACATAGATCACATAAGAATATGTTTGATTATGCAGTTAATTTTTCTCCAAGAAAAAAATAGCACACTATCTATAGCAGACTATAGGATGTATATTATTGTACATGGCATGTACTCTATTCTACTCATTCGCATAGCATACACATTAGGATCAGGTATGTCTCTAGACATGTATTAGTTCATGGTATAGGTAATGTAATAGGAATACATGTTTTGTGTCCTCAAAGTTGAATGGTCATCCATCCCTATGTCTTGTATCTAATACATAACAACTTGGGACACCCCATAATCTCAGTCATGAGAAACTGGGTTCTACAAGTCATGTACATTGGTTACACAGCATGTAGTTCTTCATTCCATGTTCCAATGTGTCAAGATCTAAACATATATTTGGTTTTTTATATCTTAGATCCAATTACAGTGGATATACCTCACTTTATCATGAGATCAGATGAAATAAATACATTTTGTGCATGTAGGCAGTACATGTCGTGTACTCTGTTTTTTTTTCAAGAAAATCCCTTGGTACCTCTAGATGGTATTATTTATATGTTTATTCTTTTCTCATCTTCACCATTTATAGGTTATGTTATCAAAAATGAATTAGGTAAGTGATGATAATGTTAGATATTGAAAATGAATTGATAATTAAAAGAAAATGAAAACTCATGAAACAAATAAATGAATAATAAATAATTATAAATTAAATATTTGATCCTTATAATTACACATATAGGTTTTGGGTGTAGAAAAAGTGTCCTTTGATGGAATGAACAACTCGGTTTTAGTCATAATTTATGTGTAATCGTTATCTCACATGATCAATGCATCATGAACAAAAAAAATATTACTTGACCATATTAAAACACTTGAAAAACAAGAGGGGAATCATCACATGTAATTTATAATTAATTTATGAAAAGATATAGAATTATTTTAACTGGTAATTATCCCTTAATTGTTGATATGGATAACAAGATCTCATTGTATCATCATTGAGTTGTAGTATCCAAGTGCATAATCCCATAAGCAGTGATCCACACAGGCACCACAATTATTGAACATTTCCATATAATCTTCAGGTGCCATCATGACTGATCCTAATCACTTGCATTGTTCGTAGTTTATTATGGAAGTATTCCTCTCAAACGACAAATAACTCTTGGTGTTCTCTCAATGGATTGAGATAGGGGGAAGAGATAGTATGCTTTAGATCTTTAGATCTCTCTCTAGGTATTTAGATAGTCTCTCTCTATCTATTGTGGACCCCAAAGGTGAGTTATAGAAAGAGATGTAACTAGAGAGTTATTATCAAAAGTTTAGTGTAGGAAAATAAAACAGAAGTACATTTATAACCTAATTATTATTATTTGACCCTAGGTATAATAATAATATTATTACTAATAATCTCTTTACATTTGAGACTCATTAATAATATAAATATATATCTTTTATACTATTTCCATTAGGACCATTTAGCTCAGTACACTTTCCCTCATCGATCATTATTTATCCTTGAATAATGAATATTTTTTATAAATAAATATCACTATATTATTCAAAAATAAATATAATATATATTACATTTACCAAAATTTAAAAAACAATTATTACTTTACTCACTTATTCATTTGAATAACTTGTGATTAAATTATGATGATCAACCAATCCCAAATAAATATTATTTATTATAACTTATTAAATTCATTTCTTGAATTTAACTAATATTGCATATACACATAGTGTGTGACCCTCTAGTCCTCTTTCTTAATTTCATTAGGAATAACTACCAAAAGTATAAGTTTGAAATCTAGAAACATTCCATGGATATGATATAGAGATAAGTTAGTGATTTAATGGCATCCAACCTCCTATGAACATTTTCTATGTTATATAATCCTTTATCGTGATATATTAAATCAAGTGGGATGCATTCCAGTTCCATCAACCTATACGCTTCATTTCCCTTTTTTGACTTTTAGAAAATGATATCACCCACTAAAAATCATGGTCAGGGATTTATTCAGGCATTTCCATTCCAATAAAAGGTCCTGAGATATCATCATCCATAAAAGGAAATATGGGATAAATTCTTTCTCACATTATCCATTAATAAAATATCACTTGTGACACAACCAATGTATCATACCTCAATGTGAGAATATTTCCTCATGGTTTTCATCATACATCAAATCGTATGAGTCATCATATCTAGTAGTGGTAGTCTTAAAGTATAAGGATCAATACACACATCCACATATAGGAACATCTAATGTCATATGAAATATTGATTTCCTATTAACGAGTATGTTATGATAACCTCTTATATTGGAGATCACTTAGGGAAAACACCATAAGAATGTGTCTCATTTTATTATGGGCCTCTTACCCCTGATAGCCTATATTTTTTATTTCCCTTCATACAATATAATAGAACTATAGAATATATATATTCAAGAATTATTTTTGGAACCACAAGGTACTCATCATAGTGGGAAACTACAATGAACTTTTAGTGTAACAAAAATTCTTAGTAAATTATCACATACAAGATTCATTCAGTGGAACAATCATGATATGATAATAAAATTTATTAATAATTTAAACACGTAACCATGTACTAACAAAGTCATCTCTGGGACCCAACTGAAATATTATACTCATTTTTCATTTTTATATCTCATTGAGAATGCATGAATAATATTTTCATAATTATTATGTAAATTTCTAAGGAATTTTTACTATAATGAATTTTCTGGTCAACAGCCTCAAATTTTATTCCTATAAAATCAACAACATATGATTTAAAAAATTAAAATTTGAAATCATCATGACTTTTACATGATATTTTAATTTAATCCTCATCAAATACCTCATTGTAAATCTCTAATAATTACATAATAATTATCCCTTCAAGGAAACCATGAAATTCATAAGAGTTAAAATTGTACCCATGCTGGCACAGAGGTGTGACATGGAACACATTTTGACTCTCATTTCACAAAATTGTGGAATAATCCATGAATTTAGTTTTTTATAATTATATCTTAGTTTGAATAAAAATTACTTGAATAATTGTGATATTTGAATCCATTGAATAAGGGTGTATAAATTTCTGAATGTTTTTCTCTAAAATCCTCTTTTTTAGTTTTCTAAATTTATCCCTCAATATGATATCAAATGAAGAGTACTTATCTTACATGGATCTTGTATCTTATGAAATCAATATAACATATGATATTTTCCTATATAATGAAAATTCTATCAGAATATATTATGAACTATAATTTCTTACAAGGTTAATGTATTATATAAATAAATTCATCATACACTTATTGTATCTCATTAAAATCTATCTTACGTGTCCTTTTATATTATTTGATCACTAAAAAATATATCATAAATAAATTTTGTATCCTACAATATCAATTTTCATGCTATGTTTGGAAATATTTGGAGGGTGTTGTATTATATGAGAATGCTTCAATGTCTTTTAAAAGAACTGTTATCATATTAATTACAAAACAAAGTAGAAATAAATATTCTCGAACCTCTGGGAACACATCCCAACCTATTTAATGTATATCAATAAAATTTTATCCATCTCGAAACACTTATATAATTATTGAAAATTCACCTTATACTTTAGTAAATGGTTCACAATAAAGAAAAATTCATTAAAAATTTTAGGTGGACATCAGTCTCCCACTTTGGATTTGTTTTTAACACATAAAACTCTTTCTAAATTCATATTGAAACTTAACTTATCATCCCAAATAAGAATTATTAAAATGAAAAATAAACTTACCCACATCATAGGTTTGAGTACTATTTTTTAGAGATATCCATATATTAATGAAAAGAAACATTTTGTCCAAGTGATAAGGTTATCTCTCCCTCAATCAATTCACTCAACACTTAAAAGAACTCCCCCTTTTTATAATGAACATACCTCCTCAATTATAAACTCATAGGGAAAGAAATACATACTGATCCCCCTTCCAAAAGGATTTATATACTTACTTATCCTCCATTGAAAAAAAATAAAAGGCTTATTGGGGGTCCTCCCAAGGAATATTAATAGATATAGAGATTATGAATACTCGTTTACATATTTATATTATCAAATCTATCCTTAGGAATGGCCTTGGTGAAGATGTCATCTGACTAGTCTCAAGTTGAAATAAATTACAATTTTATGTCTCTATTATCCACCCTATATTTAATAATATGAAACCTTATATCATCATTCTTATAAATTTATTTTTTTTCTTTGAAATTTTATAAAGGTCCACATAAATTTTATTATCACAAATAATTATGAGAGGTTTTTTAACTTTTACCTTCAAATCATGAAGTTTATATTTAATCCAAATCATTTAGGTTCAATAACTTATAGAAGTCACATATTCATCCTCTATGGTACTTAAATTAACCAAATGTTTCTTCTTACAGTTCTAGCTAACATAGATTTCTCATAGTAAAAATATTCCACATAGAGTGGACCTCTTATCATCACAATCACCAACCCAATCTACCTAGGTGTAACTAAATATACTTAAGTAGTTTCCTATCTGGTAAAATAAAAAAAACTCATAGTAACTTAAATATAATTAAGGACTCTTTCTATATCCATTTGATTTGATTCATTTTGATCAATCTAATATACATCACATAAACTCAAAACATATATAATATCAGGTTTAGATGTAGTGAGATATAATAAGCTTCCAATTTGTTTTATTAATTATCCTTGGTTAACAGTCTCAACATCAACATCCTTCGACAACTTCAACCCCACTTTTATGTGTATAAACACTAGTTTTGAGTCCTCCATCTCAAAATTCTTCAACAATAATTTTTCATACTTATCTTGGGATACACAAAATATTTCTTCTAGTCACTTATAAATCCCAAAAGTATCTCAACTCACCTAGAATGGATATCTGAAAGTGGTTATTAATTTTAATAGAAAATTAATTTCAAGCTCTATCTTTATCTCATAAAAAATTATTCTTACAATATAAATAATGGTAATAAGATTAAATACTTTCATATCAATAATATATAGGTTGTTATCCACTTTTCCTTTGATAAATTTCATATTTTTTAAGTTATTGTCCAGACTCAGATATTATTCCCTTGGGGACTTCTTTATTACATGTAAAGTCTTATTTAGTTTAAAAATCCTTGATCAATCATTTTTAAGAAAGAACCAGTTATTATTCCTAATATATACCCCTTTTTCAAGCTCTCCATTCAAGAAGGCGGATTTGACATTCATTGGAAATATGTTTCATTGAATATAAGATTATATGAAAAGGATAATTATGATGACTAAAAATAATGAAACTAGAGTAAAGGAATCTTCAAAATCAACTAAATTAACTTGATAATAAAAATTTCATACAAATATAACCTTGTTTCTGAAAACAATTCATAGATTATTCAGCTTATTCTTAAATAACCATTTTATACCAAGGACATTTTTGTTATCACGTATTGGAATGATGTCCCATATATAAATTACTTTTATTTGATTTATATCCTCATATATTATGTCAATAAAATATTTATAATGAAAATATATAGCCACTAAATATATATCAACAAGTGAAATTAAGGCTATTTTGTTTTCACACTACAATATTAATATAGTTTACACACGTGCTGATTGATTTCCAATAAAATTATCAATATCTACATGATTCTTTATATTTTGATACTAAGATTAATTTACATAAGGTTTCACTTTAATTTCATCATGTATGGGGTAATAATTTCTAAAAATATGTTCATTTTTTTCTATAGAAAATTAAAAACATTATACATATAGAGAATAGTGATTAGGTTGACATTAAAATATTTTGACATAATAATAGTTAATTAATTTTTGAAGACTTTTATTCCTACATTATTATACTTTTCCATTGGATAAGTATATAGTAATGGTACCCACATTATTCATTTCATCAAATTTTCACATATTAGAGCCTTTAACTTTAATCGTGAAAGGGATTCCAAACACACAGAAATAACTCATCGTTAGATGTTTTTTACAACACATATAATATAATTTAAATCATTAATATGATCTTATTAAGAACCTATTATTAAATAATGTGGTTATTTACATTTCTTCCTTCTAGAAAAATTATTTTCTTTCAAAATAAGCTAGCATTCTTCTTCCTATATCAGTAATACTTCTATTCTTTATCTCGGTAACTCCACCATGATAAGGGCTATATGGGGTGATAAATTTATGATTAATCCAATAACGGTAAATATATTATTTAAAATCATTTATAGTAAACTCCTTCTAATCGATAGTCCTTTATTTTTTGAAGTGAACACTGAGTTTTCTTTTATATTCTCTTTTGAAAAGTTTAAATATTTCCACTTATTGTGAATTTTTTTATGAAAAATAATCTTGTCATTTTTGTATAGTTATATAAGAATCTAATTAAATATAGGTTACCACTATCTGATTAGTTTCTTATAGGTCTACAAATATTTGATTGATTCAACTCAAGTCTTCTATTTGATTGTATATCCACTTATTTTTTCTTTCCTTCTATTTTCTTCCACTTCTAACCAGTTGTGGACATACATTCTCTATAAATATTAAACTAGGGTAGATCTCTCACAACATTTTTCTTTGAAACTTTTACCTCGTACATTTGGATGATATTTATAATTATTTCATGCTATAAACTATTATCTTTGGCATTTATACTGTTGTAATTAATAGGATCTCTAATTTGAAATAAATTATTAATAATTTTTTCACTTATTATGATCACTTCCAATATTTAATTCTTTAATTGTTCCAAGTGTTTTTATTAAAAATAACCTCATTGCCTTTATCATGTAGCTTAATCACACTTAGTATATTATGTTAGAGTCTATCAACCAACAAAACCTTAGGTGGATTCAATATGTGTGGCACTATTTAAACTGAACCAATTCTAATAATCCTTAAAGATCACTCTTTACCAAATTTCAAAACACCACCATCATGTTCTTAAATATTTTTTAGGATATTTTTTTCTTGTTTTTTGTGTGACTTGAAACCACTTTCAAGTATACATTCCTTTTTTTCTTTTATGTTCTTAATGAAACTTCAACAATGAGAGATTTTATGACTTTGGGATTATATTGAGTCTCATTTTATTTATAAACCAATTGTTATGGACCCAAAATCAATGTAATACACTCTTTTACATAGTGAAAATTCTGGTCACATCTTCTATAGATCTCATTAAACCCATCGAACTAAATTTTAATATGTACAATAGGTGATAATAAATTCTCATTTTGTTTACTCCTAACTATGTTGCTTCTATTTTTAGAGTAGTTCCCCCTTAAGTTTAGACTCCTTTATTTCTAATAGCGAGAAATATTATACCATAAAATATAGGTTTCATTCCCATAATTACCAAAACAATATTAGAACCTAAAATTATGTCTTCTATAAAAAAAATGAGTCTTCCTTGGAATATGTCCTTACTATCTTGGTACAACATCATTCTTATTATGCATCGTTTCAGAGGAATAATTATTCTTTTTAAAATTTTAAACTACATTATCTATAATATTTATATTATAAGGGTTTTTTATAAATCTATGTTTTTCTATATTGGAATTTAGAATCGACACTATTTGATAAAACAAGATTATCATTTTTAGAAATAACACATATAGATTTTATTTACGTCAATGCACATGATTTCATAATACTTTGTAGTGATTCATCCTTCAGTTAAATATATTTTTCAAAGTAACTATTCAATTTATCAAGGGTCTTTTATCCTTAATAAACTTTTATTTTTCTTGGTTAATCATTTATTCTTGTTCATATATCTCCTTCTTAAGTTCTTTTATGAATCTTTCTTACCCGGACACCTTTAGAATAAAAATTTTGATTTATTCAGTATGATCATTCTCTATACTATAAAACTCATCTTCACCTTTTTATGTCAAATATCTTTATTCTTGAGAGATTTTATTTCATTATTTATTTTTGTTTATCTCAAGGAACACTTCAAGTTTAGATTTCAACATATGGTCTATATAGGTTTATTTTATGAATTATTAAATAAAATTTTTAACATGTTCCATGAAATTAGTATCTTTACTAGCATAATATTATTTTAATTACTACTTGAGGAATAACTATAATCTTTCTCTTTACTCAAAATTCCTATATTATTTCATCCATAAAATTTTATTCTCTCTTCATTAGATTTCTTATACTCCTTGGAATATTTATTTTTAGATCTTCTATGAGGCTTTTCTCCATCCTCTTTAGAATCATACTCAATAGTCTTCTTTATTTTTGGTAAGTCAAATAAAAAGTTCCCAAGTCCTCCACATTTAAATTATTTTTTATTCCCCTTTAATTTTACATTACCACTTTTGACATTTTAAGATATTTCATCCATAACTATTGTCATTGTCTTCTTTATTGAAACTTAAAAATTAAACCTTTTCATCTCTAATATTTAAATTAATCATGTATTTAATGGACATATCATCTTTCTTATTCTTCTTTAAATTTAGTTATTCAATAATTTAATATTTTAAAATATAATTGTGCAACTCATTCAAGGAAAGAACTGCTCTATCTTCTATAGAAAAACTATTGGTATTCAATCTATCTGTAAATTTTCTTATTAAGTTTTTAACACTTGTAGAGACTTCCATCTTGTCTCTAAAACCTATTATGTGACTAAAAGCCTCATTGTCCTTGGTGAAGTATTCATCCATAGTCTTATATTTAACTACTATGATATCATCAAATTTAATACTCTAAATTTATATTTTGGACACTATGATCATGAATTTTTCTTTATACATGTTTTATACCATTTACCATATCTATTTATCTATCTGCAGTACTATCATTTTGGTGTAAACTTTATATGATAGAGATAAATAAATAAAATTTATAACTTTACCATAAAATTCCAAGATTATTCTATCATCCAAAGTTTTATGTTTATCTCTCTCAAGATGTGGAAATCCCTTAAAAACAACATCACTCACCTCTAATCTGTAATAAATTAAAGAGGGTAAAATTCATTTTTATTACCCATTAAAATGTATCCCATAATATATGTGAAACCCAATATTGATCATAGAAATCGATTATCTATGATATTATTCAAAATTAATATAATCTCATGGGAACCTAGTTTACCCTTTTATTATTTTTAGAGCCCAGATCCGTTAAGTTACTATTGGGGAAGTAATTCAGTAGTGTGAGTTTTAATTTTTAAATATTATTTCTTTTAGATTAAATCCCTTTGTCCCTTTAAATACAAGATTCATTCTTTAGGATATCTTCCTCACCCATTTGAAAAATTATAAAATCCATGTAGCGTACATGAAAATTTTACATGGTCTGGCCTCAGGGTGGGATCCTACTCTCTTTCATCTCTAACCTCTTATCGAGCCATGTATTTTATTATCACTATATAATTTTAGTAATTAAAAATTTTGTATAATTGAATTATAAGGTTTCAACAGGAATCATCTAATTCTGTGAATGGGAAGGTATCATCCTCTTCCCAAAAATTCTATTGTGTTTTTTAGACTGGATCCACCAGTACTTTAGGATTCATCCTTTACTTCTATATTTGTATTAGATCTTCAAATCATCACTAGATACATCATATTCAAGTAATAGATATTTTTTAGAGATAATTTGATTTCAAGAATAATATTAATTAAACATAATAATATCAGTTTTCCTCTCACGATTCTTTATAATGATCTTATCTTGGATAAGATCATGTGTGCATTGACAGGTCTTTGTACTCTTTAGCAAAACTTTTCTGGACCAATTATAATGGAATCAAATTTTATTGAATGATTTAGATTTATTAGATAGAGTGAATACATGTTTCATCTATTCTATCTCTCCTTGATATAGAAATCCTTTAGACGAGAAGAGAATTAACACCCTTTCTTAAATATTCAAGACCTTCATTTTCTATATTTTCCTTTTTAAATCCAAAAGAGAATTCATGAATAGTACTTATATAATTATTATGTAAATTATCTCAATATGTTTTGGTGAAGTGAAATCCTTGGTCAAAAAACTAAAATTTTATGCCTATGTAATCAATAATGAATTATATCAAATATTAAAATTTGGAATCACCATGAATTATAATGATATTCCCATTTAATCTTAGTCAAATTACTCATTTCACATCTCCAAGAATCTAGAGATAATTCCCTCTTCAATGACTCTTTTAATTTTGTTTGAATTTTATCCACACTCGCATGGTTATGTGATGAGGAACTCATTTACACACTCCTTTCATAGAATCATGGAATGATCTATAAGGTGACAATTTCCTCCTTTGATCCAAACCTGAATAATGATCTGTTAGTTGATAATGGGGTTTGAATCTAGTGAATAACTATGTAAAATCATATGAATTTATTTTCATCTGAATCCTCATTTTTATTATTCCTTATTTCTTGATTGGTAAGATAATATACAAATATTTCACATATTATATAGATATTGCATCTTACTTGATCCATATATCATATAAGCTCTTCTAACAATATGAAAACTCCACAATCTTATCCTATAAACCTGAAATTCTTATGAGATTCTCGTATTATATATAGATCCCATCATACCCATGTTATATCTTATGGGAGGATATATTTTTATATCTATATATCTTAAGATAACATGAAGTACATGATTTAAAAGGATTCTATATCATATGTGCATAGTTATCACATGATGTTTGATAATATTATGAGGATGTTATACCATATGAGAAGGATTCGTTATCTTTTAAAAATACTCTATCATACAAATTTAAAAACAAGTTAGTAGTAAAGACACACAATCCTCCAAAAACATATCTAATCCTTATCAAAATATCACAAGAAAATGGGATTCATCTCAAAAAAATTAAACAATTATTCAACATTTATCTTTAAGTGGTTTAAAGTAAAGAAAAAGTCCTTTAGAAATCTCATGGGAAATTCATAACTGATAATGATAGATTTTTATAGGATAAAAAGATACATCCATGTGAAATTTCATAATCACATGGGATTCCATGGACATTACCATGGCATAGTGATATTCACTATCTCATAGTCTATAGCAGCACAAATTATGATGTGGTATGAACCATAATGTCATGGCTATTACTTTAGTTCACATTTCCATCAGTCATAATAAAATAAAAATTATTTTTATTTAATTAATAAATATAAAATAATAATTAGTTTTATTTTCCCTATAAATATGCATATTACCCACAATTATATTCATAAAATATAATAAAATGATAAAAATAATATATATTATTTATATATTATTTTGATTTATTTTAATTTATTTTTAATTTATACTATAATAACACCAAATTTATGAGAAATTGATATAAAATTTACACATATCATGAACCAAACTTTAACATTATGATTGGATCGCTTTTTTATTAAAAAACCCAAATGTTAATGTTCTAAACATAGTTATTATAACATAACATAATAGTAAATAAAATAAAAATTAATAATCATAAAAAATTAAGTAATAAATTAATTATTCTTACTTCATTTATTAAAATAAAATAAAATAAAAAAATTAGAAATAACACTTTATATAGTGTGATGAACTATACACTCCACCTCACAAGGATTGGTTGCTTCCTTTTAGAAACAATTATATGAAGGGTTCTAAAAATAATTTAATCGAATAATAAACAATAACATATATCATTCTCACATTTTAATTTATCCTATTATTATTTTATTAAATATGAATAAATTAACCTGGTATTATGAGGAATAATATGGAAAATATGTGTGATTAAAATTGGTTTATACATAAAATTTAGCACTAATTCACACATTATTTTAAATTAAAACTATATTTTTATAAAAATTTTGTAGTGTATAATAATATCCCTTTCTGGTTTAGTATTTTCAATTAATTTATTAATTATAAATATCCATGATCACATTTGTTTCAAAATGATGGAGGGGAAATGAAATAATTAATTTTCAAAAGACCATTTTAAAGTAAATTCCATAAGTGAGAAATCATTTAAGATAATCAAGATATTCGTAATATGATAGGAAGAGAGAGGGCCTTGTGTTGAACCAAATAAGAAAAACCTAGAATAAAATATCCTTATGATTTTATATTTCAAATATCATATAGAGAAGAAAAATATATTAAAATATAGAGAGGATTCAAAAAACAATCTTGAGTTCTTGAAGTCGTTTATTTTTAGAAGTGTTTTCATGAGTTCATTAAAAGAAGAAGACAGATCGTTATCATTATGATTTGGTGTATCTTATATTTAAAGAAAAACTCTATAAAATTTATAACAAATTATCAAGAGTTATACTTAAAGATATTATTCATCTATAATCCTTATTATTTCATATTATTTTTTATTATGAACATAAGAAGGATGTTTGTAAATTATCAAGAGACAATATTATAAATGGTTAAAGGTTATCCTCTTACACTATTATTTAACACTTAATAAAATGGGTAATACAATGTGGGTGTGAGAGAAGAATAATAAAGACAGATTATTTACCTTAAAGAGTGACAACGGTTGAACAGATAGGGTGATCAAAAAAATAAAGTGGTATAGTATTTAAGGGATAGTTATTTAGTAGTAAAAATTTTTATATATTTATTCACCCCCCCCCCCCACCTCAGTCTATCTCCTAATCAGGATCTTAACAAGTAGTATAAGAACCAAGGTTTCTCTCTAAAATATGACCTATGTTTATGTTGTAATTTTTTCCTTTCACTTGTAGAGAAATTTTTTTATTACTAATAAAGTCTTCCATTCATTTTATAGAGAAATATCGGTCACAAAAAATTATATCATAAGAATAAAATTATATCTGGTCAAATCTAAAAAATAATATTGTAACATTGATGTAGAATATATGAATATCTTTAAGAAAATAAATAAGAAGAGTGTAAAGTGAAAGTGTATGTCTATAAAAAATATTTCCATACATTGTTTTCATTTGAAAATTTCTACAATTCATAAAATAATTCCCATGAAAAATATATGATTATAAAGATCCATTAATAATTAAATCCACTAAATAAAAAATAAAAATTAAAACATTAGTGAATAAGAGGAAATACTTGAAGATTAAGAAAATTTTATTAAGCATGAATGATTTTAAATATAACTCTTAAATGAAATTTTAGTGAAATGAAATATACATTAAATTTTAAAAATTCACTTGATAAATAAAACCTCACATAAATAGGATAACGAATCTGGTAAATGTTTTAATAAATTTGTTGTTAACTATATTAATTTTTAAAAAAAATTATCCAAAAAAGATGTGGTAATTGATTCTTTACACAAATAAATCTATTAGGAATAGAAAAATCTAATTTTCTATAGTGATTTGTCCAAGGTGTATAATGATTATTTAAGTGATAAAATTATGCTTCTTGAAAAAAAACCAACTGAGAAATAACCACCCATTAAGAAACAATTTGATATGATGGAATGATCTTTTATATTAATATTAGAAAAATAATATAAGGCAAAATTTTTAAATCAAGATTTTATAGGAACTATAATTAATTTTAAAGAATTATTTTGAATCTTATTTTTACAATTATAATAAAGAACAATAAATATAGATTAAATAACATATTTCTATTATTTATGGGAAATTAAATGTAAATAAAAGTCTTACTCTCAATATGTAATCTAAGGATAAATATGTTATTAATCATAAATAAAAATATTAAAAGATTAATTTGATTGGTTATAATAATATAGAAACTTTAAAATATTTTAAGTGAAAGATATAGTGGGCTGAGATGAATAATATGAACAACTAAATACCATCCTTGAGAATACCTTTTGGCTCTAATAGTGTGAAACTGTTTAAATGAATGTGAGAAGAAAATATAAAAATAAAGAGATACCTGAGTTTATGGTGATACTAGCCCCTGAGAAAAAGTGGATAAGCATTTTACATAAGAAAAAAAAAATTTAATTCTAAACAAGTGAATGATTACAATACTCTAAGGAATAAACTTGTTTTTTTTATATTTTAGAATTGTTTTTATATGAACATATTTATAGTTATATACCTTATAAGTTCATATGGTTTTATAAAAAAAGAATATAAATTTAAGTGATGCAATAAGACACAATAGGTATTTTACATAAATGTTTCTTTTTTAAATGTCTCTCATAAGATGCCTCAAATAGTGAATAGTTAAAAACTTATTGAAATGGAATAAACACAAGATCAATAAATAGATTAAAATTAAATGAATGTATTTATATTTTTTGTAGCTTTGGGAATAAATAAAAGTTTTAAAAAAATTCTAAACCAACTTTAGATAATAAAAAATGAATTTCTTTAAATGTGATGGCTCTTTGAGAGGAAAAAAAGACAAGTAACTAAAGGAAAATATTGTTCATTCAATGAAAACACAAAGTGGAACAAATATAATTCATCATAAAAGTATATATATACTATCAAGGGTCATGAAAAAAAAGTAATATAGGTTTTTCTCATCATTATTTTAAGAAAAAATTTCTTATTGATAATATATATGAGAAGTATTATCTCAAAATTCATGATTATCTAACAAAACCTCCACGATAGTGAATAATTCATCATGTCCACTTCCTTTAATTTTTTTCATTAGATTATGTTTTCAATGGGGAGAAATTAACATAAATTAAAATCTAAATTTTATTACTAAATTTAGAGTTTAATATTTATGATATAAGGGGTTAATCAAGGGGAATTTGAGTCTACATGATTCAAATCCTTTATAAGTGTTTTAGGGTTTCACTCCAAGTGAAATAGGATTTATGGTACTAAGATATTCAGAAAAAATACCAAAGGTGGGTTGGAAGATACCTTATTTTTCATATTTTATTTATTATTAATATATCATAAAGGATAATCCATTCTATAATGAGGATATATATGTTGGAATTGGTGGCCTAGAACCAACTACTTTTCATTTTATTCATTAATAAAAGCCTTATCACATCTTGATTGTTCTTCTGCGTGACAATGCATGTGATAATGTCCTAAGGATAGTTGTTGCATTAAAGGGTAAGAGCGGATCCCTGCTATGATGAGAACCCGGAAGTGCCATAACACTATTATTGAATATATGTTCTATGGATGGATGATATTATTTGAGGGACACAAATAATACCGTCCATTAGGGGTGGGGAATCATAAAACTTTGAGGCATCATCTCATGGTGTGCGCCCTTGGTAATATCCAGGAGGATATTATGAGATCGAGACCCACCAGTATGAAATCCACATTTCATAGTGTCATTGGATATTTCTATCTGCGGACGTGTGTATTGATCCTTAGACTTTAAGATTATTATTAATGTGTATTACAACTCGCGCACTTAGATGTATTGACGAAAACTCTGACGACACATTGTTCGTAGCGAGGTAGGATATGTTGGGTGCGTCACGAGTAATACTGCATTAATAGATAATGCGAGAAAGTATTTGTCCCTTCTGTTCCATAATGGAAGTAGATATCTTAGGCCCTTTGATGGAATTGATATAGCCTAATAAATCCATTTCCATGGTAAGGTATGGGCGAGTTCGATTCCGGAAAGTCAAAGAAAGAATAATCGAGCTCGTGGGTTAATGACACTAGCATGAAACCTGCTTGATTTGAGATATCGTGACAAATGGATTATATTACACGGTAAGTGTTCGTATGAGGTGACACGTCATTGCAGCGTTAACTTCTTTATCTATGGTTCCCTTGGCATATTTCAAGATGCTAACCTTGGACTTTGGGCAGGCTCTTCCTAATGCCACTGAGAAAGAGGCCTAGAGGGTCACACACTAAGTGTGTCCATGTATCTCAGTTAAATATTAATTTAACAAGTTAAATAAATATTATTCCTGACTGTGGTTTAATAATTATTTAAGGATGCATGATCGTATTTATTTCGACACTTTTTATTCAAGAGAATATATTGTGG
Source organism: Viscum album (assembly GCA_963277665.1). Taxonomy (NCBI): domain Eukaryota; kingdom Viridiplantae; phylum Streptophyta; class Magnoliopsida; order Santalales; family Viscaceae; genus Viscum; species Viscum album. Next base: position 326,301,340 of record OY728163.1, read on the forward strand.
ATGAAATAATATTTATTAGTGAGTGATGCAGTTATATTTATTGAAGAAATAAATACCCATTACTCAAGGTCTAATAAATGTGGTGGAGGAAATAAAGGAAAGTGTAAAATAAAAGTACACGTTGTGTATATTAAATATACACTCCATTTAGTTTTATGGAAAATGAGTACACGCCATGTATTAATGATTACAGGCCATGTAGTTTTTCCATTCAGGATTTTGAGGATATAATATTGTTTTATTAAATGATATTTATTATAATCAGCGTGGGCGCATGTCAAGGAATTAATAATTCGACATTGGGGTTTTCAATAAGAGTTAATGAAATAAATAAAATGCGTAACACGTTTATTTATTGTCATAAATCTATAACCTCAAACCCAATTATAAATATCATCACAACCCCAACACTTTTCAAGAACAAGAGAATCGTTGGGCACAACAATTCTGAAGAATTCTTTCAAGCCTGAAAGAAATCATTCCTCCAAGAATGCTCCCAAGACCGAGAGATCAAGGTGATCGAAGGAGAATATTGCAAGCGAAGGTTCTTCCATGATATCACCCGGAGATCCCTTCGGCGACGTCTAGAGATACGTGGAACACGTGTGGATCGCCACTAGAGGAATCCTACACTTGGATTCTACGACGCAATGACGGATCACAGGATCATGACCAGAGACATCAACGAAGAAATAATTCCACCAAGTTAATTCTTTTGAATTAATTAAATTAATTATAACCAACATATGATGATCCTATATTTATGTTTCTGGGACTTCCTCTTAAGTTTTTCATTCCTCGTTCTATTCTGAAGATTCAGCGTTTTACATTGTGACGGATCTCGGATTGAACGTTGTTTAACTTTAAAATTAAAGTTGGGCAAACCCACCAATGCGCTTCCGCTGCGCCCAGAACCTACAAGTGGTATCAGAGCGATCATATCGTTGATTATAATTATTTAGTTTTTGGATGATGTTTTACGCATTTAATAATTTAGTAGTTTCAATTCAAATTTAATTGTTCTGGAAATATGAATCTCGAGATCTTTTCCTCCTCCCTCGTTTATCATTCACCTCACAGAAACAAATTTTTCTTTTAATTTTGATTAAAATAAAATAGCAAAACTCATCCGAAGGAGCCAAACGTTTCTAGTCGTACAACACCAGAATACACGGCGTGTAATCAGAAGTACAGGCCATGTAGTCTAGGTTCAATGCATTGACTAATCCTCCAAATCAGGTCGTGTATTGGAGTATACCTATGTCATTTATGACACCATGTGTTGACCAGGAACAAGTGGCACACGGTTTCCGGATTACACGTCATGTGGTCCAACTGAACACGGTGTGTATTCCCTTCGGGTTTGGGTTGGACCGTGTACCCATATATGGCTTGCCCAGCTGGAAACCATGTAACACGGAAACTACACGGCGTGTGTCCCACAGAACACGCTGTGTACTCCGAAAATTTCCGAAGTACATTAACACGCCTTGTCCCCGTGCGTGTACTTTGGATGGACGGTGAAGAAAAGTACACTCCGTGTAGTCAGAACTACATGATGTGTACTCACCCAAATTATGCAGATTTATTAATATTTATTATTATATTATAAAAACCCTTGAGACGTGTACCATGGTGCAGGCGTAAAGCTGAGGCACAACACATTATATGTGTTTTATATATATGTGTTTAATTTAACATCTGCGTAATGAACAAGAATTCACCAGGTTGCCTCCAAGGTGAAAGTTACGTACAAGTATAATTTTAAATGAATTTATTTGTTTAAATTTATGATGGATGAGAATCTCAAGGAAGTTCAGAAAAGGGATTAAGATAAAAGGATTGATTAATTAAAGATAATTAATTGATTTGAGTGTGATTTATCTTAAACAAGAACTATTAAAGAATTTAATGCTAGTTTTATTTATGTGTAAATATCATTGCATGTATGGATGATCGTGAGGTAGACCGAGACCTTTGTATGTGAATGGTTTCTTTTAATTTATTTATTTAAATATAATGTATTGGTCTGCGAGCCATATCCTCATTAATATGTAGGTCATGCGCGCCCAAGGATTCTTTTATGTAAAAACCCCCTTTTACCCCTCACCTGCGTGTGAGATAAATGCATATGTAATGGATGGAGCTCCCAAGCTAGTGGAGGTGGATCAATTCAAGAGCCAAGGTGAAACCAATCCAAGCAGATACAAAGGTGGACAGGTGGAAAGCTATAAACATGAACCCGAAAGGTTCAAGGTGTTTCTTCCCTAAGTCTTGGGTTAGTTTATCAACCGCTAGATAAACTAACCAATAGAAAAAGCTCATGATCATACCATTTATTTTATTTCTTCAGTTGCATGGTTTATTTATTTTGGGTGTGTTGTCATTATCACACAATTAATAAATTAAACGAGCATTAAATATTGAACTAAAATAAAACCAGCTTATACGTATATATTATATTAGAAATGGTTAGTCACTTAACTATATCCCGCTTAATATTAACAAGCATTTAATCAAAGATAATAAAATGGAAATTTACGTATAAGGAAAAAATACCTCAAAAGAAATATTAAGTCGGTATAGCCTTCCATAATATTGGTTATAATCGAACCATAGTTCAAAGTGCTTGACCAACCCTAGTAGGGGTGCTTTCAATT